>CM077085.1:200123829-200723829 GCA_039513925.1 Platanthera zijinensis | reverse complement strand
GACCATTGGTCTGTGGATGATAAACGGTTGAATTTTCGAGGTCGGTACCATATCCTTCTTGTGAACTCTTCCAGAAACGAGACGTAAACATGGAATCTCGATCTGACACAATACTAATAGGTATGCCATATAGTCAAAAGACCTCTTCCAAATACAACTCTGTTATCTTTTTCATTGAGTAATCAATCTTGAATGACACGAAGTGAGCACACTTTGTCAGTCTATCCACTCCACATAAAATCATGTCCTTGGAGAGATCTCGGCAAACTAGCAATAAAATCTATAGAAATACTCTCCCATTTCCAACTTAGAATATCAAAAGGCATTAACTTGCCACCAGGCCTTCAATGATCTGCCTTAACTCGCCTGCAAGTAATATATTTAGACACAAACATGGCTATATCATTCTACATACTTGACCACCAAACAATTTGTTTCAAATCTCGATACATCTTTGTGGAACCAGGATGGTAGGCAACACTAGATTCATGCGCTTCACTACATATCCTTGCTCGAATATCCTCAACAGTGGGGATATAATACCTATCGTGGTACTTCAAAGTACCCGCATCATCAATTGAAAAGTCTGGTAATTCTCTTTTCTAAGTTCTACCACGAATAAGATGCAAATTAGGATCATCCTTCTGATGAAGCCTTGTAAGCGTAATCCATGAAGTATCTAACACTTCGTAGCTGCTTTGCGAGTCACTACTACCAATAGAAATGTTCATTAACAAAAACTCTTCCACTAAAGATTCTACAAAAAGATTAAAGATCCGCGTGGTCTTTCTACTCAAGGTATCGGCTAAGACAATCTAAACTAACTAGAGATAGTCGTTTGACCATTTGTCAACCAACCTTGCCCTCTGATACCAACTGTCATAACGCACATTTTATCCATATTTAAATAATATATTAGAGTAAGATAAAACACATGTCGTGATGACACGCCGAATATGGGATAACTACTGACGTTCATGCAAGAACCTAATCCTAACACTTATCATGAAGTTCTCAAGTTTATATTGAATAAAGATGTAACTTAAGTTATGTTTTGATGCCCGTATCCTCCGGCTCACTAGATCAACTTGTCCATACATCAAAATATAGATATACGCTGCGGAAAAATACTTTATTTATATAGATCAACATCCTACATGAGCATAAACATCCAAAATGGACAACTCGTGATAGAAATAACTTTTACATTCGTAAATTATAGTGACCTAGGTTTAAAAACAATGCTATGCATGAGATAGTCAAAGTGATACTTTTATACTTAAAATAACTAATATGCATTCCTAACATAAAACCTTCCTAGAGAGCAAGTAAAACCATCAAATAATCTAGAAGAAGCTTAACAACTAGCAAGTAACCTAACAATCCACCAAGGCATCCTGTGGGCGTCAACAATCTAACACAAACCAACTAAAAGGCGTGTATGTTTGAACTAAAAAAACACAACAAATATACCTCACACTGGAGAGGGAAGAACAACTACAACAGCTGCAGGATGTTGCATGCTAGGGTTCGAAGAAAATAAACGCAACCAAACTAGCAACCCGATGAGGCAAGTATACCTATCGAATTGTAGCTAGGGGACACAAGTGTCGTATTGAAATCCGGGAACTGTTGGCTATGCTTACTCACACGAACGCTATTATCTTATCGACGGAAAAACTAGGGTTTAGAGAAAAACTAGTTGCAAGGAAGGAAGTAAAGCTATACTAGAAAGAGAACTACCGCAATTAAGTAAAGCTATTAAGCAAAGAACTATGCTAGAAAGGAAACTACTGCAGTTAATTAAAGAGCACAAGATAGGTGATTACTACGAAAGGTAGAAAATATGAAATGGAAATGCACTCGATCAAGATTCACCTCGGCTAAAGACGATTAAGAAAATGCGATAAAATTCTAAACTTAATAGGATAAAGGTCCTTGACCGTGGAGGTTCCTAAAGCTTGAACACGCTTCTCTCGAAGTCGTGCCCAACTGAGTTTAGGAAGGTCCGACCGACTCTCGTCTAAATCGGAGGCCTAAAACTCGCTTTACGCGGTGAACCCCACTATTGGATTTTACTCCAATCCGGTAGATTTGGACGTCTGCCTCTCTCGAGGGGTGCGTACAACTCCCTTTACTCTTGAATGCTCACTTCATTCTTTCGGCCTCTCGGCTAGCCCAGAATGAAAGCAAAGGCGGAGAAAATATATTGATAATATACCTCCAACCCGTGATTAATCAAGAGTAATTCAAGGCCCTAACCTAAAAAGAAAAGATTAATTAAAACATCATAACTTAATCGCTCTAACCTCGGATCATCAAGATCGAGTACAAGGAGGATTAGTTAATCATAATGGAGTGGAGGAGAGGGGATGAGTAGAAAGCAAAAAAAAAACACAAGCTAAACAAAGAACAATTCTATTAATGAAAAGGGGCAATTTACACTAATGAAATTAAAATTACAAGTGCATGAAATTGAAATCCTATTCTAGCCCTACAAGTAGCACTAAGCAAGAGCAATATTACAATAAAAGCTAAAACAAACTAAGATTAAACTAGGGTTAAACAAAAATTACAAAGAGAGAGAGAGAGAGAGAGAGAAAGCATGAAAAAAAACTCAAGAACCAAAGGGGCAGCACCTCCCCTTCTCAACCAAAGATTGCTGAAATGGAGAGGGGGGGTCTCAATTTATAGAATTTTTCTCGGGTTGGTCACGCCCTCCGACACGCCCTAGGCGGGGCGTGTCAGGGGGCGTGATAGTACTATATTGACCTCGGGCTCTGGATTCTGGCGGGAGGGATGATTGCTTCAGTACGTCGGTGGTCACGCCCTTGGTCACGCCCGTGTAGGGGGGGCGTGACAGGCACGTCATGTCCAAATCATTGGTCGAAAATCCGTCAGTCGTCAAAAAGTTGATGTCACGCCCCAGGTCACGCCCGTGATGGGGGGCGTGACAGTACTATTTCGTGCTGTGGAGAAACAGCATTTAATGCGGCGGCAGGCTTTGCGGCAGAGGGCGACACGCCCATGGTCACGCCTGGTGACACGCCCAGGGAGGGCGTGTCAGAGGGGCGTGATAGAGGTTTTGTCCATTTTTCTGTCCCTTCCAGCAGGAGTCCTGGGGATCGGGTGACACGCCCTAGGTCACGCCCAGGGAGGGCGAGACAGGGGGCGTGTCAGGTCATTTTGACAAATTTCCTGAAAACCTGCAAAAGGACAAGAAAATGTTAGTGGCAATAATATTTACATAAAAAGGATAAAAATAAACTAATAATAGACATGATTTGTACACTATAAAATAGAAAATACGATAATTGTTTAGGCTACAAAACGTATTATCAAATTCCCCCAAGCTTAAGTTTTGCTTGTCCCCAAGCAAAAATATAAAAACCAGATATTTATAAAAAGGACTAATCAAAAAGTTCTAATTATGCATACACAAGTACTATGCGAAATTCTAAGTAGGGAAAAGGTGAAATGTAAGTCTAAAATAATTATTTAGGTATGGTAAAACTTTTATAAACTTTACTCAATAAAAACAAATCTTCCAAAATTTTAACGAGATTTTTTAAATAGACTTAAGCAAAGCAACGAAAATGAAAAACACGCATTGAGTTGTTACTAGATCCAAGCAACGCATTATAATTATATCAATTTAATTAACAAAAATCTAGGTTTAAATCCAAAACTAAAACTGATTTAATGTTTTTCTTTTCTTAGTTGTTAAATAAAAATCAAAAAGCCTGAATCAAAAGCACTTAAATTGGACAGAAACGTTTGGTTTAGGAATATGATTAGGAGTGGAATTCAAAGATAAACGTGAAGGTTTTAAAATCACACTAAACCAAAGCAAAGAGTTTCAAAAACTTTCATAAAAATATATACATATTTTTTCTTTTTCTTCTTTTTTTTCATTTTTTTTCTTTTTTTTCAAAACAAAGGCCATAAATATTTTTATTTTCCTTTTTGAATTGGCCAAACAAAAATAAACATCGCTTTTGAACATACTTTTTTTCGAAAACCATTCTCCCACAAAAATCACAAAATACCCTATCAAAATCGTCAAAATAATTTATGAAACTCAAAAAAGCTAGTGTGATTCGATAGGTTGGAAATTTTGGCTTTGGTGAAACTGAAATGAAGGGAGGAGCTATCAAATGAAATTGGAAAAAAGGCTCAAAACGGCTAACTAGTGGTAAAGTTTTTTAGGTTGGCAGGAAAGCTCAAACGAAAACAAAAACGGCCTAAATCATTTTCACGCTTTTGAATTTATTTAAAGCAAAGGTTTGAAAATTTTCAAAAAGCGAGTCTTAGATCATAAAAGAAGATTGATGAAATTAACTTGAAAATAGAAATAATAGGTGACTTGGATCGTTCACATCTACTACGTTATTCAAAAGTTGACTTTACAAAAATTATTCAAAAACGAAAAAGAAAATAGTGGATGATGAATTTTTGAGAAAGTAAAGGAAATAAAAAACAAATAACCATAATAGAAATGCGAGTTTTAGAAAAATATTTCACCTTAACATGCTACCGTGAATTAGAAACACAGCATGGCCAATATTTTACTTGTGAAACATAATTAAAAAGGAGGATTAGAAATATTATAATTAACTAAGTTGTTTATAGAAAAATTTGAGTAAAACAAAAACAAAAACTAGGGGTACTATTGAAATACCAAAATGTCTAAACTATTCAAAAACACATATTTTTTTTAATTTTGAGAAATATTCTATTTTTTTTGGATTTTGGAAATTTTTTCTCTTTTTTTTTTGGAATTTTAAGATATTCATTTATTATTTATTTTGGAAATATTTAAAATATATACAAAAAGAGAAATATTTACACGAAGCAAAAATGAAGGAGGAAGTCCTCCCCCATGCTTAAAATAGACATTATCCACAATGGCTAAAGAAGGGGATTGGAGAAGGAGAGAAAAATAAAGTACAGAATTGAAAGATAGAATTGAAAGACAGGTACTTCCCCGGATTTATTTGCTGCAAAAGCTGAGTGATGCCGCTCCCCGAATGTCTTCTTTGGACTTTGTGATGGATTCAGCAATGTTGGAGCAGGCGATCGCAGAAGCTTCAGCTTGTCGGAGCCGTCCGAGACAAAAATTGTAAAATAAAGAAAACAGAAAAAGATAACTTGGGTTGCCTCTCAAGAGCACCCTTTGGTTAAAGCGTCGTTGAGCTAGACGCATCAAAAGAATAATATTGTCCAAAAATATTGTTGTCCAGAAATAAAATTGTTTCTAGCAAAAAATTAAAAGTTCATGATTAAAGTTCGTGAAGCAGAAACTTAATAATGTTTGGACTGACATCATCATCACCAGAAAAGTAGAGTTTAAGACGCTGACCATTCACTTTGAAATTACCCTTATCAGGGTGAGAAATTAAAACAGTTCCATAAGGAAATATTTCTAAAACAGAAAACGGGCCAGACCAGCGAGATTTTAATTTGCCCGGAAATAAATGTAAACGAGAATTATATAAAAGGACTTGGTCGCCCGGCTTAAAGTTTTTAGGGTGCCTTAAGTGTTTATCGTGTAAACGCTTCGTCTGCTCTTTATAAAGTTTATTTTTTTCATAAGCATAAGAGCGACACTCATCGAGTTCATTTAGTTGAAATATTTGAAGGTCACCGACTGAGTGGGGATCGATGTTTAAAAATTTTAAGGCCCAAAAGGTGAGGTGTTCTAACTCTACGGGCAGATGGCACGATTTTCCATAGACCAGCCGATACGGCGTACATCCGAGGGCAGTTTTGTACGCTGTTTGGTAGGCCCATAGAGCATCGTCAAGTTTGGCTGACCAGTCTTTTTTAGAAGTTGAAACAGTCTTTTCTAATATTCTTTTTATTTCTCTATTAACTACTTCGACTTGCCCGTTAGTTTGGGGGTGGTAGGTAGTGGAAAGCTTATGCGTAACGCCGTATTTGGTAAGAATTTTTGAAAATTGCGCGTTACAGAAATGGGAACCCCTATCGCTAACGATTGCGCGAGGCGTACCGAATCTAGAAAATAATTTTTTAAAAAACGTGACTACAACTCGGGAATCGTTCGTAGGAAGAGCTTGGGCCTCAGCCCATCGTGAAACATAATCAACAGCAACTAGAATATATTTGTTTCCGAAGCTAGAAGGAAGGGGGCCAACAAAATCAATTCCCTAGAGGTCGAAAATTTCGCACTCTAAGAAATAATTTTGCGGCATTTCATTTTTACTAGAGATGTTGCCCTACCATTGGCAACTATCACACCTGCTCACAAAGGCTTGCGCGTCTTTAAACAGGCTAGGCCAGTAAAAACCCGCGCAAAGCACCTTGTGAGCGGTGCGAGCAGCTTGATAGTGCCCACCTGTCGGACCTTCATGCAAATGTTTTAGAATATCAATTCCTTCATCATAAGAAACACATCTCCTTATCACTTGATCCGCAGAAATTTTGAAAAGATGCGGGTCTTCCCAAAAGTAGTTCTTCAGCTCAGAAAAGAATTTTTTCTTTTGCTGAGAGGAGAACTCTTTTGGGAGCACCCGGGACACTAGATAGTTGGCGATGTGCGCGAACCAAGGAGAAGTAGATGTATTAACTAAAAGCAGCTTCTCATCAGGAAAATAGTCATTAAAATATTTTTCATTTAATTTTTCTATAAAGGGGTTATCTAATCTAGATAAATGGTCGGCGGCCAAGTTCTCAGCTCCTCGCTTATCACGGATCTCTAAGTCAAACTCCTGGAGGAGTAAGACCCAGCGAATCAAGCGAGGCTTGGCATCCCTTTTGGCAAGAAGGTACTTGAGGGCCAAGTGGTCCGTAAAAACAATGATTTTTGAAAGTGTAATGTAAGGGCGGAATTTATCAAACGCAAATACTACAGCTAAGAGCTCCTTATCGGTAGTGGTGTAATTTTCTTATGCATATGTGAGGGTTTTACTAGCGTAATAGATGGGGTGGAAGTTTTTAGATATGCGTTGACCTAATACGGCCCCCACCGCAAAACTACTCGCATCACACATAATCTCGAAAGGAAGGTCCCACACCGGAGCTATCATAATCGGTGCAGTAATTAACTTTTCTTTAATTAATTCGAAGGCAGAAAGGCAAGAGTCATCAAAAATGAATGGAGCGTCTTTTTCTAAGAGATGTGTGAGGGGCTTTGTGATATTGGAGAAGTCCTTTATAAAACGATGATAAAAGCCAGCATGGCCTAGGAAACTTCTTATAGCTTTTATGTTTGTAGGCGGCGACAACTTCTCAATAACTTCTATCTTGGCAACGTCTACCTCAATACCTTTAGCAGAAATTTTATGACCCAAAACTAACCCTTCCCTCACCATAAAATGACATTTTTCCCAATTTAGGGCAAGGTTAGTTTCTTTGCATCGTTCTAAGACTTTTTCGAGGTTTTCTAAACATCTATCGAAGGAATCGCCGAACACGGAGAAATCGTTCATGAATACCTCCATAATGCTTTCTACGTACTTGTCAAATATTGTGAGCATATATCGTTGGAATGTAGCTGGCGCATTGCACAATCCAAACGGCATTCTTCGGTAAGCGAAGGTGCCGAAGGGACAAGTAAACGTAGTTTTCTCTTGGTCCTCGGGAGAGATGGGTATTTGAAAGTACCCCGAGAGGCCATCGAGAAAACAATAAAAGCTATGGCCGGAGAGACGTTCTAAAATCTGGTCGATAAACGGCAAAGTAAAGTGGTCCTTGCGGGTGGCGTCATTTAACTTACGGTAATCTATGCTCATACGCCAACCAGTCACCGTCCGTGTCGGGATTAATTCGTTATTCTCATTACTAACTACAGTTATCCCTCCCTTCTTGGGAATTACCTGAACGGGGCTAACCTACTTACTGTCCGAAATATGGTAGATAATTCCTGCGTCTAATAGTTTCATAACCTCGCCCTTAACTACTTTTTTCATATTCGGGTTTATACGGCGCTGAGGTTGGATAGAGTTACGTGAATTATCTTCCATTAAAATTTTATGGGTTCAGAAAGATGGGCTTATGCCCTTGATATCAGAAATTTGCCAAGCAATAGCCCGGCGATGCTTACGTAGAACTAGAAGAAGTTTTTCGTTTTGCGTATCCGTGAGGTAGGCCGAAATGATAACTGGTAACTTGGAATCTTTTTCTAAGAAAGCATACTTAAGGTGTTCGGGGAGTTCTTTAAGTTCTAGGGTAGGGGGTTCTTCATAAGAGGATCTTGAGATTCTTTCTTTTTCAAAAATAATATCTTCATAAACTTTTTTATAAGGAACGTAATAAGGGGTGGGGCTAGCAGCCAAGACGGATTCTTGTAGCGATTCAGTGGGAAGAAAAGAGGAAGAACAAAAATCAGAATATTATTTTTCAAAATCAGAAAGACAATAAGAAGATTCATCACTTCCTTGCAGTGATTCAGTTGTAAGAGAAGAGGAGCAAAAAGTAGAAAATTGTTTTTCAAAGTCAGAGAGGCAGTAGGAAGAATCATCACTCACGGCGTCTACGAAAAAGCATGAGTCATCGTTTGCTAAGGTGTTCTTCATCGAAGGGGTGATAGAAAATGTGACTTCATCGTCGCCTACTCAAAGAAAGAGCTTACCATTGCTTACGTCAATGATGGCTCGGGAGGTTGCAAGGAAGGGTCGGCGAAGGATTAGGGGAACCTCGACATCTTCTTCGATGTCCAAAATGACAAAGTCCACTGGGAAGATGAACTTGTCGACTTTCACTAGAACGTCCTCCACTACTCCTAACGGGTACTTGACGGATCTATCGGCTAGCTGGATACTCATACGCGTGGGGTTTAGGCTACCAATCCCTAACTTTTTAAACAATGAAAAGGGCATCAGGTTTATACTCGCGCCTAAGTCGGCTAACGCGTGTTTAACAAAAAGATCACCGAAGACACACGGGATAGAGAAACTACCCGGGTCACTGATTTTCTTCGGCAAACCGTTTGTTAAAACGGCAGAGCACTCAGCGTTTAGCGTGACGTGCAAAATATTCTCTAACTTCTTCTTGTTTGTGAGGAGGACTTTAAGATATTTGGCGTATTTCGGCATCTGCGAAATAGCCTCGTGGAAGGGAAGATTAATGTTGATTTGTTTGAAGATCTCTAAGAAGCGGGAGTACTGATCATCTTGACGTTGTCTATTAAGTTCAGAGGGGTATGGAGGAGTTGAATTATTTTTGAAGATGGGTGGTGGAGTGAGATTATTTTCTAAAGCGGGGGTGATTACTTCTTCAGCAGAGGGTGGAAGCGGAGCGGAGCTTTGATTTTTAAAAACGGGAGCGGAGCTTTGATTTTTAAAAGCGGGAGCGGAGCTTGCCTCGGGCTCTTCACTTATCATACCGGAGACTTGCTTCCCACTCCGAAGAGTTATAGCTTTCGCTTGCTCTCTCGGGTTGGGTTCGGTATTGGAAGGAAGAGACCCTGCGGCTCGCTCAGAAATTATTTTCGCAAGCTGTCCTACCTGATTTTCTAGACTTTTTACGCTTCCGGTTAAAGTTATTATAGTAGCGTCATTTGTGGTGATATATTTAGAAAGTAATTCCTCCAAGCTTGGAGGTTTTGGGTAATTTTGAAGAGGTGGTGGTGGTGGTGCAGAAAAATCATTTTGCGGGGGGGGGGGGGGGCACATCGCATTTGATGGATTACTCCATGAAAAGTTCGGGTGATTTCTTAAAGCGGGGTTATAACTATTCGGAAAATTAAAACCAGGCGGATGAAAATTCGCAGCAGAAAAATTATTAAAAGAAGTTCTAGGCATATTATTAACATAATCTAAATGTTCTGGAGTAGGGGTTGCAGATTCCCATACCTGAGGGGCGGAGGCAGCAGTCATCTCCGTGATTTTTTTGCTTAGGATTTCTACTTGCAGAGCGAGCTGGGAGACGTTGTCCACTTTATAGATACCTGCAGGCTTGTTCGGGCGGGACCTAGGCACATTCCACTGATAAGTGTTCATGGCCATGTCCTCGAAAAGATCAAGAGCTGCTTCCGGGGTCTTATGATTTAAAGTACCGCTAGAGGCTGCGTCTATCATTTGCTTTGTATTTTGATTTAGCCCGTTATAGAATGTCTGCACTTGTAACCATACAGGCAGCGCATGATGTGGGCATCGTCTTAATAATTCTTTAAATCTCTCCCAGGTTTCATATAGGGTTTCAGAGTCTATTTGTCCGAAGGCAGAGATGTCGTTCCTAAGTTTTGCAGTTTTAGCTGGCGGAAAATACTTCGCCAAAAATTTTTTAGTTAATTCATTCCAAGTGGTTATGTTATTTTTCGGAAGTGTGTTCAGCCACTGCTTAGCTTTAGTTCTTAGAGAGAAGGGGAAGAGTCTCAGCCTGATTGCATCATTTATGACACCATTTATCTTGAAGGTGTCACAAATTTCAAGAAAGCTAGCTATATGTGCGTTCGGATCTTCATCTTGAAGTCCGTCAAATTGCACATATTGCTGCACCATTTGAATTATGCTAGGCTTTAATTCGAAGTTATTATTTGTTATAGCAGGGCAGACTATACTTGATTATGTTCCCTCGAGGTTCGGTCGTGCATAATAGGACATAGTCCTTTGCACGACCTCATTTACGTTGTCTTCCATTCTTAAAGTAGCAAATGACTTGGAGTCCTCAACCGACACTTGGATAGTAGGACCTTGAAATCACGATCTTCTCCAAAGAGTACGCTCAATTTCGTGGTCCAAGTCCAAAATGACCGATGGACTCCCGCGGGTCATGCACTAAAAGAACAGAAAAGAAGAAGAGGAAGAGAAAAAGGATAAACTAGAAAAAATATTAAAAATTTTTGTTTCTTTTTGAAAAAGATTTTTTTATAGAATAACTCCTGAAATTCCCAAGGACTACCCCGTGAAGGGTTCGCAAGGTACTAGACAAGACAGTGGTGCTTAAAGCCCTTTGCCTTTTTTGAGAGAATTAGGTGGCGTATAAAAATTGTGAGGTTGGTTACTATTAAGAGCGGTGATAAAAATTTTTTGATTTTTAAAATTTAAAGAAGGAGGATGAGAAAGAGAAAAGATAAAATTAATAGGTTCATGTTTTCAATATATCAACGGAAATTGGTTCCCCGACAACGGCGCCAAAAACTTGTTGCGCACTAGGGTTCGAAGAAAATAAACGCAACCAAACTAGCAACCCGATGAGGCAAGTATACCTATCGAATTGTAGCTAGGGGACACAAGTGTCGTATTGAAATCCGGGAACTGTTGGCTATGCTTACTCACACGAACGCTATTATCTTATCGACGGAAAAACTAGGGTTTACAGAAAAACTAGTTGCAAGGAACGAAGTAAAGCTATACTAAAAAGAGAACTACCGCAATTAAGTAAAGCTATTAAGCAAAGAACTATGCTAGAAAGGAAACTACTGCAGTTAATTAATGAGCACAAGATAGGTGATTACTACGAAAGGTAGAAAATATGAAATGGAAATGCACTCGATCAAGATTCACCTCGGCTAAAGACGATTAAGAAAATGTGATAAAAATCTAAACTTAATAGGATAAAGGTCCTTGACCGTGGAGGTTCCTAAAGCTTGAACACGCTTCTCTCGAAGTCGTGCCCAACTGAGTTTAGGAAGGTCCGACCGACTCTCGTCTAAATCGGAGGCCTAAAACTCGCTTTACGCGATGAACCCCACTATTGGATTTTACTCCAATCCGGTAGATTTGGACGTCTGCCTCTCTCGAGGGGTGCGTACAACTCCCTTTACTCCTGAATGCTCACTTCATTCTTTCGGCCTCTCGGCTAGCCCAGAATGAAAGCAAAGGCTGAGAGTATATATCGATAATATACCTCCAACCCGTGATTAATCAAGAGTAATTCAAGGCCCCAACCTAAAAAGAAAAGATTAATTAAAACATCATAACTTAATCGCTCTAACCTCAGATCATCAAGATCGAGTACAAGGAGGATTAGTTAATCATAATGGAGTGGAGGAGGGGGGATGAGTAGTAAAGCATAAAAAAACACAAGCTAAACAAAGAACAATTCTATTAATGAAACGGGGCAATTTTCACTAATGAAATTAAAATTACAAGTGCATGAAATTGAAATCATATTCTAGCCCTACAAGTAGCACTAAGCAAGAGCAATATTACAATAAAAGCTAAAACAAACTAAGATTAAACTAGGGTTAAACAAAAATTACAAAGAGAGAGAGAGAGAGAGAGAGAGAAAGCATGAAAAAAACTCAAGAACCAAAGGGGCAGCACCTCCCCCTCTCAACCAAAGCTTGCTAAAATGGAGAGGGGGGGTCTCAATTTATAGAATTTTTCTCGGGTTGGTCACTCCCTCCGACACGCCCTAGGGGGGGCGTGTCCGGGGGCGTGACAGTACTATGTTGACCTCGGGCTCTGGATTCTGGCGGGAGGGATGATTGCTTCGGTACGTCGGTGGACACGCCCTAGGTCACGCCCGTGTAGGGGGGCGTGACAAGCACGTCATGTCCAAATCATTTGTCGGAAATCCGTCAGTCGTCG
The DNA here is from genome assembly GCA_039513925.1 of Platanthera zijinensis. Taxonomy (NCBI): domain Eukaryota; kingdom Viridiplantae; phylum Streptophyta; class Magnoliopsida; order Asparagales; family Orchidaceae; genus Platanthera; species Platanthera zijinensis. Next base: position 200,711,332 of record CM077085.1, on the reverse strand, counting down.
AAAAGTTGATGTCACGCCCCAGGTCACGCCCGTGATGGGGGGCGTGATAGTACTATTTCGTGCTGTGGAGAAACAGCATTTAATGCGGCGATAGGCTTTGCGGCAGAGGGCGACACGCCCATGGTCACGCCTGGTGACACGCCCAGGAAGGGCGTGTTAGGGGGGCGGGACAGTGGTTTTATCCGTTTTTCTGTCCCTTCCAGCAGGAGTCCTGGGGATCGGGTGACATGCCCTAGGTCACGCCCAGGGAGGGCGTGACAGGGGGGCGTGTCAGGTCATTTTTGACAAATTTCCTGAAAACCTGCAAAAGGACAAGAAAATGTTAGTGGTAATAATATTTACATAAAAAGGATAAAAATAAACTAATAATAGACATGATTTGTACACTATAAAATAGAAAATACGATAATAGTTTAGGCTACAAAACGTATTATCACAGGACACCAACAACAACCAACTCTAGCCGCTCAACCAGCTCATGCTCCAAACCTGAGGCATTCAAAAGAAAAGCTCACCTCAACAAGATTGTACAGGTGGCCAAGAAACCAAAGGTAAATAACAAAAGTGGTTAAAGGGTTACTAGCCCAAAACAGCAATAGCTGCCAATCCACAACATACAAATCATATGGTAATAAGCAAATGAAAGATTTACAGGGTTTTTAGTATAAGAAATTGCATCGAGTGCAATATGAAATTATGCTTTATTAACATCTACATGTGTATGCATAAGAATATATACATATATATATATATATATATAAGAGACTGATCAGCTCAAAACACGTGAATCATTAACACCAGTAAAAACGGTACTAAGTTGGGGACCACATTGTCCAACACCAACCTTCAGACCAAAAGTCTCAAAAAAGCACTGTGGTGGTTATCACCTATCCAAAACAAACAAACAGTCCATGAGAATTGAAGAAAACCCACTAGGTGTAATGATTCACAAATCGACATCAAGTTGGTGGTCCTTTATCCACTACTAACCTAGCCACAAATCACCATGCAATAAATACACATAAGGTGGTGGTCCTTTATCCACTACCAAACCAAGTCTACAATTAACCATGCATTATATAACCATGCAAAATATAATTAACTAAGTACACCGACAGCCATGCATTATATAAACCAACAATATGAAAACCAAGGCTTAGTATTAGATTTTCATGATAATGTAAATGGAAGAAAAATCAGAAGTTACGAAGGTAAACTCGACGAATATGACTTAACAAACTCCTAGTAGCTCGACGGACACATCAAAATTGCCAAAAACACTAGCTCTGAGATCACTCGACGCCATAAAATACAGGCTTTAAGTTCACTCAACGCCAAAACAAAGGCTCTGAGTTCACTCGACACCAAAACAAAAGCTTTGAGTACACTCGACGCCTAAACATAAGCTTTGAGTCCACTCGATGCCTGGATAGATACAGTCAAAGCAATCGATGCCTTATAGCGTCACTCAATGCTCTCGATGCTTTTCACTCAATGCCAAGTCTTCACTCGACGCAAATGGATGAACACTCAATGCACTCAACGCTTTTCACTCAACACCAAGCCTTCACTCGACGCCATAGGCTGAACACTCAATGCACTTGATTCCAAGGGTTGTACACTCAACGCACTCATTACCAAGGGCTGTACACTCAACGAACTCAATGTCAAGGGTTGTACACTCAACGACTAAGGCTTAAAACCTGGAAGAAATTTTGTCTTTCCTAAACAAAGGATAATAGGCTATAATTATTAATTTTTATAAACCTAGACCAAGACTAAGTTCCAAAACTTAAGAGAGAGAGAAGGGTAGACTAAGCAAGAACACAAACACAGATAAAAGCATTTTATAGCAGACAACAAGAATAAAGGATTAAAAAAAATTCTATTGTTATGCTATTCAAGATATAGCTTATATAGAGAAGAAAAATCGGAAAAGGAACAATGAAGAACTAAATAAAAGGCTTGGCAAGGGTGCAAATCACAACATGCCTCAAGATCTTCAAAAATCCGGCCCCACAAACACTTCGCTTCATGGATCGGCTGCAAGAAATCTTATGAAAAAATTCCTGAAACTTTATAGGGCAAACGAGAGTCAAGGTAGAAATTCCAAATGACAAAAGTCCAAGAAAACAAAATTACATACCACCAACGTGTAGATCTCAAAGAGAGCTTTCCGGATCTACCCTCCGTCGATGATTTCGATCACTGGCACTCCTATAAGTGGTGCCCAAAGGTCTTTCGAAACCCGCCGCCCTATTTCTTCTCCACTCTCGGTCTGATAGCTTGGGGAAGAAGGAAGTGAATAGTAATCGGTAATATAATATATTATATATTATATAATATATACATAGAATATAACATATTATATTTTATCTCTTAGATAATTATAATATATCAGATATGATATACTATAATATTATATGATACAATATATTATAATACTATATACATATGTTATAATATAATATAACTCAAATCAACTTTGATTTCGGCGAAATTTGTACAAAATTAAATATCGATGCTATAAATCTAACGGCGAAGTCAAATTTAAGATTCGACAAACCAAACTCGGGTAAAAACTTCCCCAAATCCCAAAACAACAAATATCCCAAAAAGGCTCCACATTGTTCCAAAACAAACCTTCCTCGCAAGAAAAATCTCAAAACCACACTTAGAAATTAGCTAAGCTAATATTTTAAGCCAAAACCTCAGATACCAAATGAGCAAAATTCTCACTCCAGTAATGGTACCGATCAACTACGCGTCAACGTAACGCCCTGACGTCAAAAATACGCCACAAGAGGAATTAAAGTAAACATAGAAAAATCAGGGGCATTACATGGGACGGAAACTTGGGAAGAGGTTGAGGCAGTGGCATGTCACATCCTTGTCAATGCATGACATATCCACTGTGCTCCGAGCAAAGTCGTGTCCGTTCTACTATATACAATCTTGAAATTATCTAGCATTTACCTAAATCACCTAGAGGGGGGGGGGTGAATAGGTGATGTTTACATCTTTTTGCGGAATAAAAATATTTAAAGGACAAGCACACAAACATAAAGATTTTTATAGTGGTTCCCTATATTGGGTACGTTCACTGTCCCGCCTCGCCTATCTACCACAAAGGGTATGATTTGACTACTTCACCAAAACTTAGATATCGTCAAATTTTACACCTCGGAGACAAAACTCCTACAACTCGGAGAACAAACTCTCCTACAACTTGATCCCCAAATCGGATCTATACACTCGATCCACAACCGGATCTACTCTCTTGATCCACAAATGGATCTATAACCTTAGAGGAAAATCTCCTACAATATTGAAAAAGAAATTACAACACAACATACGATTCCAATTTTAATCCGACGTTCTTTGAAGGTTGGAAGTTAAATCTTGGAGATCTCAAAAAAACTTGAAATCTTTGGAACTTGAAATTTGGAACTTGAATCTTCAACCAACGATGACTGGAGTAAATCAGATCTTGCATGAGGAAGCGATCAAGTTAAAAAAGTCATTGTCGAAGAAGATTGCTTGTTATTGCAGCTGATCGGAAGAGTTTTGCGAAAATAGGAGCGTGTGACGGACGATTTCTATTTCAAGAAAGAGTGAAAATTGATTCGAGAAATTAGGTTTACAAGATCCATTCTCATTTCGAAATTACTCTAGGAATTTATAGAGGGATTTGAAAAGAAATGGATATAAAAGATTTCCAAAAATTAAACCTAAAAATTCACTGTGCTTGGCCGACCGAACCCGTGACAGGAGGAAGAAATTTTCGCAAAAATGACCTAAGTCAAATTCGTCGAGTATTGTCGAGTATCATAATTATACTAGTCGAATACATCTTTATATACGACGAAAAAGACTTAGATAAAACATCACAGGTCGGCTGGTCACTCAACACTATAGCAAGGAGTTATACTTGATGAATTTGTCGAGTATCACCTGGAATACTTGACAAATTCTTCGAGTACCGGTCAACAGACTCGACGCTCTCAATGCCATTATACTCAATGCTTTAGCTCACTCAACATCATAGGCGGCATTCATCCAATATCATCGAGTTAACTCAACACATTAAATACTTTTATATTCTACGAATTACACTTAGAAAAATCTAAAGAAGTAGTGTCGACTAGACTCGATGAATTCGATATGTATCACTTAGCATATTCAAAGAATTCAACGAGTATCGATAGATACATTCGATGAATTCAACGAGTATGCACAATGAGACTCGGCAAATTTTACTTGATAGATTTTTCACTTGTCCAAATATTTTACCCTAAGTATATATAATGAAGTCGACGGGTATTGGTAAGTATACTCGATGAATTCGACGTGTATCAATGATGATACTCGACGAATTTGACGTGTATGCTTAACCATACTCGCCGAATTTTACTTAGGTAAAATTATACATTTCTGACTCCTGGTCTTTGGCCTTCCTAGATCCTTCTCCTGTGCTAGTGATAGAAGTACACCCCAATAGAGAGATTACACGTGTGTCAACACTTTGGCCTACACAATGATGGATTATATTGTGCAGTCTTGTGTTTACTGACTCACTGTAACCTGACATTGGTGTGTACTTGGCATTGTAAAACTGCAAGTACATCACTAAAGAGCAATATCAAATATAACCTCAATTCATCTTAGCTTGACTGGACACTTCTTCAAATCAGGGTTATTATGGATACAATACCCAACAATCTCCCCCTATTTGAAGAAGCAAAAATCCTACAAGCTAAGATGACTAGCTAATAAAAATAAATAAAGTTAAGACATGACATGATAAGTAAATTGACACACATTCTAGATCAATATATAAACAATCACATATATATATATATATTTATATAAAATAAAATGTTTTTAGAATAGGGAGGGCATCCCACAATACACATTAATCAGCAAAGGAAATAATACTTCAGCCCTTCCTGTTCTTTCTCTTCTGTAACTATCTGTCAAAATATTCAATGGTCTTCAGATAGTACTTTCGTGGAGAAGTAGGCATAAGATCAACATTCTTGTATTTATGGAAATGAATCCTCCTCCTAGTGCAGGCCTCTTTATATTTGTTCCATTCTTCTGGATTGTAATGATCTTGACTCTTCTCCGCTCCGAGCTCGTAGAGGGCAAAGGTGTCCAAGATAATTCCCTTTGAAGTAGGTCTTCAAACTTTATCCATCTCACAATTAGGTCCTTCTATGACTTGAGTTGGCCTGGCCAGTTTAGGTCGGAATTCTTAAGTACCTTCTCCAAATTTCCTTTTCTTGATGACCTGAGCCTCAGAGAATGCAGCAAGAGTAGCATAAGTAGTATCTTGAACCTCTAGAGTCACAGTAGCAGAAGCAGCAATATGAGAGAAGTCCTGTGAGTCTGTCCCATATTTAGTGTAGTCAGGAGCCGGATAAATATCATCATGACCATGCTAGGCCAGAGGCATGTCAACATGAATAGTCTCAACATTAACTGGAGGAGGGAATAGATGTCCATGTTGCCACACAATGTTGTCATAGCTGTAATCATTTTCTTGTTTGAATTGGTCGAGCACAGTCTTTTCAACATCGGCAACCTTAGCTGTAATAGCTTCCTCCCCCTTTTTGGCTTCTGCAGAAATTATATTGGCATATGATTTTAAATAAGAGTAATAGTGTGGTATAGATCTGTTTTGGGCCTCGATAGAGAGAGAGCATTTGTGTCAACATTTTTCAGTACTCCTTCGTTTTGCTTCAGTCCTCTCATCATAATAGTTACTGTAGTTGCAACTTCGTTATACTTTGCATTAAACCTTTCCTCTAGCTTATAAAACTTCACTTGAACTACAACAATACCATCAAGCATAAGCTTCTCAGATTGCTTAACTTGTTTGATCACTTTCCGCAACGAGGCATCAAATTTAGCTTATTGTCTAGCAAACATTTCTAAAAAACATTCAGCAATAGATCACTTGAACTGAGAATGCTTGGTAGCACTGGAATAGAAGTAAATGGAGAAATACGAGCTGGCTCCACATCACCTAGGTCAGGAGAATGTATAAAATCATCTCCATCCTCCTCAGAAATGGTGACCACCTCCTCCAGAGAAACTGGAGGGGAACCTGGCATCTTGCCAATCCGCTTCTCCAGGTTATGCATCCTCCTGTCAACCTGAGTGGAAATAGAAATCCTGGACTGAGTTGTCTCCCCCTCATACACTGTAGTAGTTACAGTCCTCCATCTATTTCTAGGAACTTAACAATCTGCAAAATTGTTGCTGCTTCTGTTACTACTTGAGGAGACACTAGATCTTCTTCATGGGATATCTCCCTCTGCCTAGCTTTAGAGGGTCCTGAAGCTAGGCCCCCAGAAGAAGGAACAATAGGGGCAGTATACAAAAGAGAAGAGAGGGTTGAGATGGACTGAGCAAGAGGTTAAATGGCCTCTACAATAAGTTGTTTGAGTAGTTGAGTGATGATTTGTAGAAGAGAGGGAATGGAAGGGGGATCAATTTGCAAGAACTCAGAGGGTGTCTGAGTTGATATAAACGGATTGATGGTGGATGATGATGGATGGAAGGGTGTGGTGTCTGGAATTTGTTCATCTTGAGGTGATGGAGTATGGATGGGGATGACAGCAGATCAAAATTTTGTATGGATGTGATGTTGTGGAGGCGGATGTCAACTAGATTTTGAGGAAGGGGGGATTGAGGTGGAGTGACATGCTCTAGAGTGTGAGATGGAGTTGCATGCACTGGAGATTGGGGTGGATTTGGTTGGTGTTCAGGTAATTGAACTGGGGAGGGATGATGGACTGGGGAAGTAGGAGGTGGTCGTGTATGGGCTTGAGATGTGGATGTTTGTTGGATGGTTGTTGAAGGTGTTTGAACTTGAGGAGTTATTAGTTGTTGAGATGAAGGTGGAGGGGATGTAATCCTGATGGAGGGGACATCTTCATGGGTGGGGGAGAAGTTGATACATCTCTGGTATCCTCAGATGCCATGGAAGAGGAAGAAGCCTTTGATGGCTTTAGGATATTCCTCTCCTACCTGACAAATAAGGCACATGTGAGACTTTTGGAGGCATTGATGAATATGGTATGGGAGACCAGGGATTCAGTAGCCTTTTCTTGAAGAAGATTCTTAGAATCCTTCCAAAGCACACCTCTTTCTTGCTGTTCTTTTTCTTTATCAGATCAAACAATATTTTTGCCCAGTTCACTGGCTTCATGTTAACCACTGCACAAATCACTAGGAACCGCTGCCTGGTGATATAATCATGGGCAGTATGCTTTCCCAACAGTACCTTGCCCACCATATCAGCTAAAAATTTATAATCGGCAGACAAGTGTATCTTCAGCAGTTTATTATGGTTGTCTCCAGTATGACAAATCTTAATCAGCATTTCATCATATTCAGTACTGTCTATTTCTAACTCTTTTTCTCCTTTCAATAATCCAAATTTTTCAGATAAAATGGCGGGGGTGAGATAAACTATATTACCTGATATTGTTCCTGTCATAGTATCGGCATCCGGTGTGGAGGAGGTGAAAATCCATTATTGAATTTTTTTTCCAGCAATCTTTATCCTTATTGTCATAAGGTTCTTCAAGTGTTGTTCTTCAAATAATTTTAGAATATCTAAGAAGATTTGATCTGAGTGTTGGAATGACTCAAAGTATATGTAAAATCTAGTATCGAACTTCATTGTCACAAGAGTGCTCGTCGGAATCCCCATGATCACCTACAAAAGGAAACAGAGAGATCAAGTGCAAGGGAAACATAAAGCGCGGGATGGAGCTCAAAGAAAACCTAGATATATGGATTTTCAGAATATGAAACGATAAACTCCGTCCTATGAAAAAAAGAAAATTCCTCGATCTGAGGTCAACGAAATATTTTATTAACAAAAGAGTTCGTCGATCTCAGTCTGCTGAAGAGAAAACTTTTCGTCGTTCTCAGGTCGACGAAATTTTTCTGAAGCCAGATCGTTGATCTCCGGTCGACAAAAATGGCTCACATAGTGAGTTCGTCGATCTCAAGTCGACAAATGTTCTCAAGAACTTTTATCAGTTCGTCATTCTCGTGTCGTCGAACTGTGGCAAATTCTTCGAACATAGACATAAAGTTAAATTAAAGCTTCTCCTTTGATCATACCAAACTGATTCAAAAAGAACAAATGGTTCCTCTCATCCAAGGATTTGGTGAAGATATCTACTCTTTGCAAATCAATGTAGATGTAGACAAGGTTAATTTTCTTTTTGTCCACACACTCTCTAATGAAATGATGCATTATCTCTATATGCTTAATTCTACATTGATGCACTGGATTCTTGGTAATAGAAATTGCACTAGTATTGTCACAAAGTAGAGTTTAATTATTTAAGTTGAATACATAATCTAGGAGTTGTTTTTGAATCCACGACATCTGTGAATAGCAACCGCCAACTACTATGTACTCAGCTTCTACTAATGATGTAGACACAGATATTTGTTTTTTGTAAAACTAAGAGACAAGTCTAGCACCAAGGAACTGGAATGTTCCTGATGTGCTCTTCCTATCCACTCTACATCGACCAAAGTCAGCATCAAAGTATCCAGTTAACTCAAATTCTGACTCTAGTAGATACCAGAGTCCTAAATAGGGCAACTCTTTTTATATCTTAAAATCCTTTTTAAGAAAATAAGGTGAGATTTTTTAGGGTTCACCTAGAACCTAGCACAAAGACAAGAAGTAAACATAATATCTGGCCTACTTGCTGTGAGATATAATAGGGACCCAATAATTGCCTTATATAATTTCTGATCAATAGGTTTCCCATATTCATCAGAATCAATCACAGCATTTATAGCCATGGGTATTTTCTTAGCTGAGGCATCAGCCATCCCAAACCTTTTTATCAGCTCTTTAACATACTTGGATTAGGATATGAAGATGCCATCAGGGGACTGCTTTACTTGAAGACCAATTAAGTAGGAGAGCTCACCCATGCTACTCATCTCAAACTTGGAATACAAAAGTTTGGAGAACCTTTTACATAGTTTTGGATCTTTAGAGCCAAATATAATGTCATCTATATATATTTGTACTAAAAAGATTTTATCATGATTATGCTTGAAAAATAAAGTCCTATCTACTATGCCTCTAGAAAAATTATGCTCTAAAAGAAAGCTGGCTAAGTTTTCATACCAAGCTCTTGGAGCTTGCTTTAGACCATAGAGAGCTTTATGCAATTTGAAAACATAAGAGGGATGAGTTGAAGAGATAAAACCTTTAGGTTGTTCCACATAGACCTCTTCTTTGTGTTCACCATTTAGAAATGCACTCTTTAGATCCATTTGATAAACTGTGAACCTCTTGTAGGCAGTATAGGCTTAGAATATCCTAATTGCTTCAAGACTTGCAACAGGTGTAAATGTTTGGTCATAGTCTATGCCTTCCTCTTGTATGTATCCTTGAGCAACTAGACAGGATTTGTTTCTTATGATAGTACCTTGAGCATCTATTCTGTTTCTAAATACCCATTTAGTTCCAATAACTAGGTAGTCTTTTGGTCTTGGAACTAAATCTCAAACTCTACATCTCTCAAATGGGTTGAGCTCCTCTTGTATTGCAATGATTCAGTATGGATCTTGCTCAGTATCTTTAATGGATTGGGGCTCAGTTTGAGATATGAAGAAGGCATGCATCATGTCCTGGTGGAGTTGATGCCTTATCTTCACACCCACTGATAAGTATCCAATCACTTGAGATAAAGGGTGATCTCTAAGTGTGACTATCTTAGTAGGAGGAGCTGGTTGATAAACAGCTTCGGGAGCTAATTCCTCTTGTGGAATTAAGTTAGTTGTTGTTGGCTCTTCATTGAACTCACTATCTTCATCTTCACTTTCTTCAGCAATATGTGGAGAAGGATGTGTAATAGCCTCATTTGTGAGGGTCAACTCATCCAACTTCTCACACAAGTTAGGTACCTGCAAAGTTTTACTGATAGAAGCTATCTTCTTCTTGTAAAATATATTAGTCTCATCAAATGAAATATGAATAGACTCTTCCATTTTCATAGATGATTTATTATATACCTTATAAGCCTTGCTTACTGGGAATATCCAAGAAAAATTCCAACTTCAGACTTGGCTTCAAACTTTCTGATTTATTTCTTGTTGTTGTTATGAATGTAACAGACATAACCAAAAACTCTAAAATAATCTACTTTCGGTTTCTTCCCTTTGAGTAGTTCATAGGGGGTCTTGCCCTTAAGCTTGTGTATATAACTTCTGTTCAGGACATAGTTTGACGTGCTCACTGTCTCTGCCCAAAAGGATAGGTGCAAGTGAGCATCTGCAAGTAATGTGTCTGCAGCTTCAATGAGTGTTCTGCTTTTCCTTTCAGCTACCCCATTTTGTTGACGAGTTCTAGGAACAGAGAAACAGTTCTTGATACCTTCCTTCTAACAGAATTCTTGCAAGTAAATAGGCTAAAACTCAGTACCATGATCACTTCTGATCAATGAAACCAGAGTAGAGTACTCAATCTTTATGCTCTTAAGAAAATTTGTAAGAACCTTGAAGTTATCTGACTTGTTTCTCAAGAAGAACACCCCAAAGAACCTTTAGAAGTCATCAACAATTACTAAGGTATAAGACTTCCCTCCTAGGATTTGTACATCAATGGGTCCAAAAAGATCCATAAGGAGCAAGTACAGTATCCTAGGTGAATCACTCTTATTAAGTTACTTAAAACTTTTTTTAGTTTGCTTGCCTAATTTACAAGCCCTGTAGAGGCTTTCCTTCTTGTAGGGGCAAGAAGACAATCCTCTAACAAGGTTGTCACTAGAAAGTTTAGCAATATTTTTAAGGTTTACATGACCTAATCTCTTATTCTAAATATCATTGTTATTACTGGTTTGGTTAACAAGGCATATTTTTGTTTTAGCAGACTTAAAATTAAATATATAGATATTTCCTATTCTAGTACCAGTTAAGACTACTTGGTTATCAACTGAAGTAATATTATAGGAAGTTTTGTTAAATGATACCTAAAACCTTTCATCACATAACTGACTTATAAATATAAGGTTGTGCTTCAGTCCACTTACATATACAACCTTCCTGAAGGTGACTGCTCCAATTTTGACCTTTCCATATCCTTCAGTCTGGCCACAATTGGAATCACCAAATATTACTTTGGGTCCTAGCTTTGACTTATAGTTGATTAGGTTATCCTTATTTCCAATCATATACTTTGAACAACCACTATCCAGATACCACTATTGCACTGTTGTGGGATAATCATTCACTTGCAATAAAACATTTTAGCTATTCTTGACCCAGGTAACCTTGGGTCCTTATTAATTTACATAACTAAAGCTGGAAATATATGAGTATTCTTATTGATTTTTGAAACCCAAGGGATGATATCTTCTGGGTGGATTATCCATTGGTTAAAGGGATTAATGTTTTGTCTTGGTTGATTAAATGTTATGTTGAAATTAATGTTTCTGTTATTACAAACTGGGGTCGACGAATTCTGGTACGTTCCTCGATCTGAGGTCGATGAATGGGGATGAGTTCGTCAAACTCCACTCAGAGAATGATAATACTCAATTTCTGGGCACCAATTTCATCGATCTCTCGTCAACGAACCATACTGGTTTTGTCGATCACAGTTTAGAGAATAGTAATAATAGAAGTTTGCATTCTGAGTTCGTTGACTTGAGTTCCACAAACTGTACACATTTCGTCGATCTAAGTTCGACAAAATCTGCTAAACATAGCTCTGGTTAAGATTTTTCTTACTCTTTCTCCTTTTCTTATTCTTGTGTTTAAGTTCTGTTTGATTAAGATTGTTATCTTCTATTTTCTCTTTACCTTTTTTGAGACAAATTTGATAGGAGTTGTTAAGATATTCTTCTGAATCAGTGAGGGTTGGATTGATGAAGCACCTATGCCTAGCTTGCCATTGAGCCTGACATTCACTGTGCTTGTGATGTTCATCAGCTTGATACTTCTCCCATTTAGGCATTCTTTAAGTTTCCTAGCCTCAGCTAATTCAGATTTTAATGATATAATCTGTTCATTAGCTAATGTTATTTCATCTTTTAATTTGTTATTTTCAAAAAGCAGGTTTTCTTGTTTATTTAGTCTTTATCTAAGTTGCCTAATCTCTTTTTCAGAATTAATTAAATCCATACATTAGGACTTGAATTCAGTTCTAAATTCTTCTGAATCAAAATCAAAAGAAGATAGTACCTGATCTTCTTCAGATTCAGAGTCTTCATTGTCTGATTGTTCAGCTTCTACTTCTGAACAACTGTCTGATGCATTGATGGCCATCAGACAAATCTCCTTTTCCTTTGCTTCCTCTTCATCTTCACTGGAGTTGGAAGATGAAGATTCATCTTTAGTTTCACTCCAGGTCACAGCAACAAAGCATTTCTACTTCCTTTTGTGCTTGCTGGAGAAGGGCTTGTTGTAGTGTTGTTTCCTTGTTTCTTTTTCTCTTCTTCTCTCCTTCTTTTGGTTCTCTGTACACTCTGAGATGAAGTGTCCAAGCTTCCTGCAGCCATAACAAACAACTTCATTAGTGGGAGTCTTGTCATACCTAGGCTTATCATCTTGCCTTAATGACTTCCTCCTAATCTCTTTCTTGCCCATCTTGTAGAATCTCTTGGCTAAGAGACTCAAAAATTCTTCATTGACTATTTGGGCTTCTGATTCTTCATTTGCTTTGAATACAATACTTTTCTCCTTTCTCCCTGATGAAGGAGTCTTCTTCTTTGTAGCCTCTCTTAACTTTATCAATTACTCATAAGACTTAAGCTTTCCAAGTAGAGATTCTGTGGAGATCTCCTTTAAACTTCTGGCTTCCTTTCTAGGCCAGAATCTTGAATGCCATGAGCTGGGGAAGCACATGAGGATTTTGTCATTAACTTCTATCAGGATGATGTCTTTGTCCAAAGTCTTTGGCTCATTAATGATTGATCTCAGTCTGTTATACATGTCACTAACATACTCTGATTCATCCTTTTTGAAGTTCTCATATTGTAAGATGATATTGGATCTCCTATCCTTTCTCTCATCTGTTGAGCCAATAACCATCTAGTTAAGGAAATCCCAGATAGCCTTGGCTGATGTGCACTCAATAACCTTCTGGAAAATATCATCAAACATTGTCTGAGCCAGAATATTCATGGTCTTTGCATCAACTATTTTGGACTTTTCTGAGCATCTGTCCACTCAGGTGGTGGAACAGCATGTGTGCTGGAACTAGCAGTAGTTAATGCCACTAGAACTGGTGGTCCTATCAAAATAGAGTTAAAGATATCCTCATCAATATAGTTCATATACAGCATGATTCTTGCCTTACAGATAGTAAACTTATTTAAGTTGCAAACTGGAGGTCTGGTACAAGCATAGTCATTTTTCTATGCCATTATGTGATAACAGAAAAGCTAGGAAAAGAAAATCAGATCTAGCAAGGATCTTTTGGTTCAAGTGTTAACTTATACAACCAAAATAACACCCCTCTGATACCAATTGAAAGATAGGGGTTAGATCTGATTTACTCTAGAGGGGGGGGGGTGAATAGAGTATTTAAATCTTTGGCTGTTTTTCTGATTTATATCAGAGTAAAAGTAGGTGATACCAATAATAATAGAAAGAAATAAACTAGGCTAAACTATGTTATCACATGTTAAAACCGGAAATCAGTCTCTTGTAAAGTTTGACCCTTGGAAAAGGGGTGGTCGCGCACCTAGTTCTCTCCTGCAAGAAAAACAACAAGGAAAAGAGAGCGAAGGACTAGACCAAGGGCCCGGCGCGGAGGTCCCACCATACACCCGGAAGATCACTGAGCGCTTCACCTCCTTAGTTAAATGTCGGGCTAAGGTACCTCAGAAAGCACTGGAAGACTTGGAGTCAAGTAAGCATGCCCTCTGAGGTACCACTTGGGTCCTATTTATAGATTTCTGAAAAATGATCTGCAAATAACTAACCTCTGCTGGCCTGAAATTACTGAAAACCCCTTGGACTTGCCTGCCAACAGCCAAACTCCGTTGTTTCAACTGGCTATGGGCAGGCCAGCAGGGGTAAAATGGTATAAATACCACATAGAATACTGGGCGAGTAACCCCCAACAATCTCTATTCGGTAAGGATGACGGGTGCTTGACGAGGTTGGCACTAGTCACTTCTACTCGGCCTTTGGCGAGTACGGGCCCGGCTGGCCCTACCCGGCCACTATTTGCCGAAAGCGGGAGTGGAGAAGCATCAATCAACACTGAGACACGGGATCGGCCTGCCCTGACCGCATGTTGCGAGCTCGCTAAAAGGTCAGATCTCGATGAACGGGACATGGCGAGTTCAAGCTCGCCCCTCAAAAACATCCCACCCCGTCTAGGCGAGTCGGAGCTACTTTCGAGCTCTTTAGGTCGGGTGCAAGCCGGCCGATGAGCGAAATCGCATCACTCAATGCCAAGACAGAAGGCATCGGAGGAGCTCAGCTCACTACAATCTACGGCATACGGAGTTGAGTGAGCGAGCTCTCCTCACTCAACGCTGCGGTAGAAGGGATTGAGTGAGCTCTCCTCACTCAATACCGCAGAAGGGCATTGAGTGAGCTCGCCTCACTCAACGCCGCGACAGAAGGGTTTGAGGGAGCTTGCCTCACTCAACGCCGCGACAGAAGGGCTGAGGGAGCTCGCCTCACTCAACGCCGCGACAAAGGGCATTGAGTGAGCTCACCTGGGTCTTGGTCTGGACTTAGACAGTCGAGTACTTGCCGACCCCACTCGCCGGATATGGGGTTGTACACAATCCCCGTTCTTTGCGAGGTTGGCACATGCTCGGAAAGAAACATCCAACCTCACGGAATTCGACAAGTGAAGAAGGAGCAAGGGAATCCTCCGGTGGGGTCTACCAGCAGCTATAAATATGCACATGCGTACCTGGGTGGCCTTTGCCACTCCCCTCTGCCCTGAACTTGCTGAGATGCCTTTCCCAAAGGAGATCCAAGAGAGGCTTGCGAAGGCTCGTGAGAACTCCTCCGCCCGCGTCGCCAGCTTAACATTCATTGCCCTATCACCACGCGGAGCCCCCCTGCCGAATCAAACTCGGCCAAGAGGGTGAAGCCTGATGTAGAGACATCTGAACGCGCTTACCAGGATTTTAAGAAGTCCCTGGAGCCTGAGATGGGCTCCTCCACATTGCGCACCCCTGGAAAGGAGGGGAATTTTATTGACCTCTGCGACGACCGGGACTGCCGGGATGGGGGCGGTGGGATCACCTCTCCACGGGTTGATATTCTTCCCGCTTACCTATGGTTCTGGGCTTTAAAGGCTCTTCACCACGTACCGTCCCCATCATTTGGGACCCTGGGGCTTAACTCACAGAAACCGGACTCGCCGGTCCGCGTTCCCTCCTCTTAGCTTGTCGAGACTTCAAGGTATGGTGCCGTGATTATCCTAGTGCTAGGATTCAACCTCATTTCGCCCCGAAGGTAGCCTCCGGGTCGCGGTAAAGATCTGAAAATGCCTTCACCCCGCCTTTCCCTCGATGCGCCGTGTTCTTCAGGTAAGTCTTCCTTTACTGGGTTGCCCAAAGGTCCTCCTAATGCGTTCTCCTTTCACATTATTCAACCATCCTTGCAGCCTTACACAATCAATCAGAGGCCGACGAATCCCTAGAGAGAGCTCAGTACTCGCCCTTCCCTTCCCCGAAGACCTTGGAGTCCTTCCTTGAAGCCGAGCAGGGGGGCCCTTAGCTGACGATGCGAGGAATCGAGGTCCTCAAGAAGTTGGTGCGCGAGCTGTAATACCCCCCTATTTTTTTCTTTTTAAACCACCGGGGTCTTAGCCCAGAATTGCCGCTTTGCGGTGGCACCGACTCACGGGAAGGCCGCCACTACAAAACGCCAATTCTGCCTGCCCTTTTCGATCACAAGAGAGAGAAGTAATTAAACATAAAATGTAAACAAGTCCACAGAAACATATAAACAAAAGTGAAATCACATCCAGTCCATCAGTAGATAATAACAGGAAATAGATAAATGGGCTCGAGCCCGGTACATCAGAGTCCTCACTACAAATCACTCATCGCGGAAGGTATAAAAATACTAATCACTCACGGAGCTGGTCGCAGGTGCACCGGTGCTAAACTGATCCACCTCCATGCGCACCGTACTTCGCTGGTGCTGGTCCCTGGACTGCTGGTCCCTGTCTCCCATCCGGAGCTCCTGTAATGTTGTGGTTCGAAAACCATTAGTCATAAAGAATAAGCCCTATCATCCCCTACCCCTCCCCCCATGGCTCCTGAGCACCGAGCGGAGAAGAGGAAAGGGAAGCTTCAAAAGTGGAGAATAATCAAGCAGATGACAAGGGAGCTAATCTAACAATTATTTAAAAATAAGTAGGTCTAACAATCCTACGGCAGTAAATAATAAGGAGGACAAGTAATAAGTAGCAGTTGTATAAAAAGATAGCTAGAGAACAGTAAGTAACAGGCAAGTAAATAAGTAAGTAACCTTAACTTATATGAATGCCCATACAAACTTATAAGTTAAGGAGTCTTCTGCACGGCTCCCATCGTATAAAAATCCCATACCGATTTATATATTGGGGTGTCGGTTGTATGCAAATATGAGTGTAGTGATATGATATGCCATGATTCATGCAAGTGCAACACACACACACGACTCTATGCGCACAGACCTTTAGTTCCCCCTGTTCGTGCAGCTAGCTTCACTCCCAGGAACCTCCGTAGTGGCAAACGGAGATAGTGGGTCGGGCCCCCACTCCTAGGCGGGTATCCACACTACCGGGACTAGCCCTTCCGTACCCCCCTAGAAGAACACAACCTAGAGTATCCGCGTACTACTGCTGGCTGTACCCACCAGACTTTCTTTGGCTAAGTGTCCCACACCGCCGAGTCAACATACCGATGCCGATGTGAACGACAATCAGATATCGAAGACCCACCACCTTTATTCTGTACTCCAACCCTCGAGCCCTCGGCTCCCCGGACTGTCCCATCCGTGCATCTACATTCAGAGCTACCGTCTGAATGGCAACCAAACCAATTATTCTACCTTCCTAGCTACCGAGGTGCATGCATGTGCAACACTAGTTATACTAGTTGCTCTTTTAATTTATTATTCCTATGGTTTACGTTAGCCTAGGACTGCCCCCGACATACCCCGTGAAGGGCTCTCAAAGGGCACTAGGAACCAAGACGACGGCATTACGGCCCGAAGTTCCCTTTCGCAAGGCACTTATTGTTATTGGTTGATCTCCCTTATCCCGATCCCCTTTAAGTTACTTTAGATCTAACCCTAGAGTATTAAGACTCTTCCTCTCCTACTCGGAATGGACGATCTTTCGTCGTTCCCAAACGCCACTTAAACTTAACCAGTCTCACACTCTACTTATCCTGACTTCCAATAATGAACTTAGTCATAACTTGCCCTCACCAACCAGCAACTACCAAAATTCCATTTCCCAAGTTCATTATCACTCTAGTTCAGTTTCCGTGGTTTTACTATGTGCAGACCATCCTAAGGTACATGAGGAGTATAAGGGGAGGTACTCCAATTTGTCTTCCGAATCTCCTATAATATTTACTGGAGGTCTATCGTGACATAATATAGCTAAGACCAAGATTTCCAAATTTTCCAATTTATCGGGCATTTAATTTATTTATTCTAAGATTCTGAATGCCCTAGTATGAACATGTAGTGTACTAATTAGTCAATAATAAATCATCATAAAATCAGTAAAAATCATATGAGACATTTAAACAGCAATTCCAAGTTTTGAGAAACTGCAGAGGTGTTTAGGCCTACATTTCCTAATTTACCATTTTAGACCACTTTTACTATATTATGAAGGAAGTACTGTAAATATATATCTAAAAATTCCTAGAAAATTATAGAAGCTATATAGTGACCCAAAACCATCATAAACCAAGTACCATAATTTTTTTCCAAAATTTGAACTCTGAATTTATTTTAATACGATATATTAATTTTCCTAACTTAATAAAGGAGGTACTGTTTTTATCCATCTAAAATTCCATAGAAAATTACAGGGTGACTATCTTAATTTGAAACACCCACTGACCAAATTTCACAATTTTCCAAATAGTAATTGGGCCTTAACTGTATTTTTGACTACATATCACAATTAGTTCATTAAAAAAATATGTACCATAAATAATCAGTTAAAATTTCCAAGAAAAATACTAAAGGTATAACATGCTATAAGATGCTTTAGTCCAAGATTTCATAATATTCCAGGGAACAAAATTTCCATAATAATCAAAATAAATATCTAGGGCACTATTAGAGTTGTAAATGAAGTACTGTATAAATTAATCCAAAAATCTCAACAAAATTATAACATGGCATTTTAACCAGAAAATCCCTTTGCCAAAATTTTACTTGATTTGAAGTTCATTAGATAGCTTAATAATTCAAATTAAAGTTGGTGACCTAAACTAGGGTTAGGATTTTAGGTAGCCTAGCTGTCTCCAAATACCCTAAACTTTTGTCCAGAGAACTATACTTGCCCTATGGTTCTCTCCACCAAATTTTAAGTCAGTCCAAGGTCATTTGACCCCATGACCTTCGCAACCCCCCCAAAACCACCATTAAGGGATTTTCCCTAGGGTTCTAGGGCTACCCTACACCAAACCACTCCAAACTCCCTTGGAGGGTGTGTCATGCCCTAAAAAGTCAGTGACCAAAATATGAGCCCCTGTTGAGGCGATATGGCCACTCAAATACCAAGGGGGTGTTTGATCCTAAATTATCCTATAAGGATCATCCTAGGGTTGAACACAACCCTAATCAAAACATCTCCAAATGAGATGAAATTTTTACCAGAACCTTATGATAAACCCAGGGACCACTCAGCAAAATTTGGGAGGGTTTGGAAGTCTTTTAGCCATCAAATTAAATTATGCTAGGATTATTGAATTTTTCTAAAAACTATAGAAACATATTTCCCAAAAATCCTAATTTTTTGAGAGCATCTAGATATAGATAAGATTAGGCCACACCCCAAATTTCAAGTCATTTTGATGACTGGATTGGAGTGGGGAATTTTTCTAAGGTCAAGACAGCCCTATGGATAGATCTCACCAAAAAGAGTGTTGTGGTCTAACCAGGACTCCAAATCAAGTGAAATCAATTTTGCATTAAACTAGACTTCAAGGGCTACATTTTCTATGTTGATTACTTTTTATTTTTCAGCCCCTACGGGCTATAATTTTCAGTTTCAACCTAGTATACAGTAAAGGGAATTAATTCTTAACTATACAATATATTATATAATACAATGCTACTGTTCACCATCTTCTTCACCCGAACCAGCAACCTAAAAACAAAAGCTTGAAACCTGTAGCTTTTCTAAAGCCATTTCCTGGCCACCCAGCCATCCCCCTGGCAGGCCACCACCACCATCACCTCTGTTGAGGTGAGGGCTACCGTCGGGCGGCGGCACGGCCGCCGGAGAGGCGGTTTCCGGCGAACCCGTCACCATGAAATTTTTGGAAAAACCATTGAAACGCTCACCCGATCTGTCTCTTTTGAGCCCAATATCTCTCCTAATGATTTCTAAGATCTATCCGCAGAAGAAGAGGGAGGGGAGGATGAAACGTTCATGGCCATTAATATTGCTCTTAATAATATTTCGGTTATGGTAGAGGCAGTTGAAATGCTGGAAACGAAGAGGTGTTTGCTAGGTGGCGATTTCCTATTGGACACACATTTCCTTATTTTATTAAATAATTAGAGTAGGAAACGGCCCATAAATACTCCTGGTGTAACTTCCCATAATCAGAATTGATTACGACGTCGGTTACCGAAATTTCCAGTCTGGCTGACGTTTCGGCCTTGGTCATGGGCGTGACACATAGGTCACGGGCGTGACAAGCCCGGGTGGCCAATTCTAGGTTCGATGAGCGTCGAACTGAGGTCGACGATCGTCAAAGGGTGGTCACGCCCTAGGTCACGGGCGTGACACATGGGTCACGGGCATGACAGGGTCATGGGGCAAATTCCGCTCTCGGCGATCGTCTCGCTCAGATCGACGATCGCCGAAGGGGGTAACGCCCTTGGTCACGGGCGTGACACCTGGGTCACGGGCTTGACAGGGCCATGACGCAAATTATGCGCTTCGACGATCGTCCCACTGAGATCGACGATCGTCGAAGGTGTCACGCCCTAGGTCACGGGTGTGACACATAGGTCACGGGCGTGACAGGCCCGGGTTGAAAAATTCTGCGCCCGACAATCTTCTCCCTGAGATCGACGATCATCAAAGGAGTCACGCCCTAGGTCACGGGCGTGACGGGTCGGTCACGGGCGTGACCAACCCGTGACCCGAAATCTCGGTCGGTGTATTCCAATTTTTGGGCTTCCTAGGGTTCTGTCACGACCAACCGACTCCTAGGGGTCTAGCCGGAAATGGGATGTAACAAATCCCAATAAACAAAACAAAGATTTCGTCCCCGAAATCAAGGTTAAGCCTACGGGACTCTAATCGGGAAAAGAAGCTTGTAACATCCCATGAGAAAAAATTACATCTCTACGTTATTTTTGCTTTGTGCGGTTTCAAATCTAAGATTAATTCGCCCAATTAACTAGGTATATACACCCCAATAAACAAAAGATTAGCCCCTATTCTTGAAATTTCAGTCCTATTGGTTTAAAACAGGAAGTCAAATTGATTGTCCAGAGGGGTGGTGAGGCTACCTGACGAAAAAGTTCCGGGTATTTTTGCCGCATCAAGTCCTGTGGCTCTCATGTATGCTCCTCCTGCCCATGATTGTTCCACAGAACCTTGACTAACGGAACCTTCTTCCGTCGCAAGACCCACACTGCTGTATCGTCAATCCTGATAGGCTCCAAGTTG
Source organism: Platanthera zijinensis (assembly GCA_039513925.1). NCBI lineage: Eukaryota > Viridiplantae > Streptophyta > Magnoliopsida > Asparagales > Orchidaceae > Platanthera > Platanthera zijinensis. The sequence continues at coordinate 200,690,436 of CM077085.1, read as the reverse complement.
ATTGACCAATCCGAGGCCACCGGGCCATCTGCCGAGGAGATCAGCTGCTCAGGGCGTAGCAGAGCCCTCCGATGTGAGGAGACGTGGAAGAAGTCATGTAATCTCGCTAACTCCGGCGGTAGATCCAGTCTATAGGCTAAGGGGCAGATCCGCTCCAGGATCCTATAAGGCCCCATATATCTCGGACTGAGCTTCTTCCGCCCGCGCACCCGCGAAACTCCGTGCATCGGCCGTATCTTCAAGAAAACTCGGTCTCCCACCTGGAACTCCACTTGACAATGCCTCACATCGTAATATTTGGCCTGTCTGTTCTAGGCTTCCAACATCCTTTCCCGGATCAATCTAATCTGAGCATCTGTATCTCCCACAAACTCCGAGCCTAGCGCCTGTGGATCCTCATCCTGAACCCATGATAGTGGGGTCCTGCACCTCCTTCCATACAACGCCTCATATGGAGCCATGCTTATGCTGGACTGATGAGCGTTGTTGTACGAAAACTCGACCAGTGGCAGCTATCTCTCCCAAGGCTCGCCACGGTCCAAAATACACAGTCGCAACAGATCTTCTAGTGTACGGTTGGTGCGCTCTGTCTGTCCGTCGGTCTTAGGGTGAAAAGCTGTGCTGAATGTCAACCGAGAACCCAGATGGGCCTGGACTGACCTCCATTCCCTGGATGTAAACCGCCCATCCCGATCCGAAACGATAGTCTTGGGCACCCCATGATAATGCACAAACTGCTCAATGAACCTCCGTACTAATACACTGACCAGTGTGTCCTTTGCCACTGGAATGAATCTGGCCACCTTTATTAGCCTGTCCACTATCACCCAGATCGAGTCATTCCCCGCACGGGATCGATGTAGCCCATGTATGAAGTCCATGGCTATATCCTCAAATTTCCACTCCGGCACCGGAAGCGGCTGCAGCAAGCCTGCCGGGTTCCTACACTCCGCCTTCACGAGCTAGAAGGCCTCGCAATGCGTCACAAAATACGTAATATCTTTCTTCATACCCGGCCAGTACATCGTCCTCTTCAAATCCTTTACCATCTTGGTGATCCCCGGGTGTACAGAATATCGGCTGCAGTGAGCTTCCGTCAAAATGTCCTCCCGGATTCGTCCTCCCGCTGGTATGTAGACTCTGCCCCAGAAACACAGGAGCCTATCCCTCAAAGAGTAATCTCCTGTCGTGCCTTCCTCCAAGGCTCGGAATATCGGCTCAGCTCTCTCATCATGCATCTGCCCATCTCTGATGCGGTCTCGAATATCATCAGTAACCATCGACCTCATGTACTCCATGTATAGCTCCGGGTCATCCTCAGACACTAGTGAAATCTGCATCTCCTCGAATGATCTAACCAACTCCAAGGCCATCAGCTGCGGACCTACTCCTGCCGTACTCGCTCTCCGGCTCAGAGCATCCGCGACCACGTTCGCCTTCCCCGGATGGTAGTGCATGGTATACTGGTAGTCCGACAGAAACTCCACCCAGCGTCTCTGTCTGATGTTTAACTCCTTCTGGGTGTCGACGTACTTCAGATTCTTGTGGTCGGAGAAGATATCGCAATGTACTCCATAGAGATAGTGTCGCCAGATCTTAAGAGCAAAAATGACTGCCCCCATCTCCAAATCATGCACGGGGTAGTTCTGCTCGTGCTGCTTCAACTGACGGGAGGCATAGGCTATTACGTGCCCGTTCTGCATCAGAACGGCACCCATCCCCTGATAGGAAGCATCTGTATACACCTGGAATCCCTCTTCCCTGATGGAAGAGCAAGGATGGGAGCCGAGGTGAGATGATCCTTCAGCTCTTGGAAGGCAGATTCGCATCGTGGCATCCAAATAAAATGGGACTCCTTCTTCGTCAAAGACGTAAGAGGGAGGGCAATATGAGAGAACCCCTTTACGAACTTCCGGTAGTAACCGGCAAGTCCCAAGAAACTTCGAACATCCGAGGCCGACTTTAGTGGTGGCCAATCCCGTACTGCGTGGACCTTCGCCGGATCCACTTCCAGACCTGCTCCACTGATGACATGGCCCAGAAAGGCCACCTCCTTTAGCCAGAACTGGAACATGCTGTACTTGGCATACATCACATGCTCACGCAGCCTCTCCAAGGTCAAGGCCAAATGTCTCGCATGCGCCTCCTCCGTCCTTGAATAGATAAGGATGTCGTCGATGAATACGATAACGAAGACTTCCAGATACTCTTCGAACACCCGATTCATCAGGGTCATGAATGCGGAGGGTGCATTCATGAGCCCGAACGACATCACTGTAAACTCGTACAAACTATATCTGCTACTGAAGGCCGTCTTCAGGATGTCCTCCTCCCGAATGCGAAGCTGGTAGTACCCTGACCTTAGATCCAGCTTTGAGAACCAATGGGCTCCCTCCAGCTGGTCAAATAGCTCGTCTATCCTTGGTAAGGGATAAGTATTCCGGACTGTCAACCTGTTCAGAGCCCGGTAATCTATGCACAGTCGAAGGGTCCCGTCCTTCTTCTTAACGAACACCACCAGAGCTCCCTATGGTGAAGAGCTAGGTCGAACGAACCCGGCCTCCACTAACTCTTGAAGCTGGCTTCGAAATTCCACCAACTCCTTTGGGGCCATTCGATAGGGAGCTCTGGATACCAGCTTATCCCCCGGTACGAGCTGAATCTGGAAGTCCTTCTCTCGGTGCGGGGGTAGCCCTGGTAGCTTCTCCGGAAACACGTCGGCGAAGTCCCGCACTACTGGAATATCTGCAATGGAGTCCTTGGCCACGACCGCCTCAAAAAGGACCTGATAAACTTCTTCCCCCTGCAGGTGGGCCTTAACGGCCTGCACAGACGATAGTAAGGTACGGGGTGCTGGTATAATACCTTCGATGACAATGAAGGAGTCGCCGTGCCTCACGGTGATCCTCATTGCCACGCAATCGATCTGGGCATGGTTCCAATACAGCCAAGTCATGCCCAGGATCAGATCATAATCTGGCATCTTCAGAACCGTCGCTGGTGCCTCAAATGCCTTCCCTCCGATCCTCGCTTCCATATTGCAATGAGCGGAGGTCATTATCTCTGATCCATCGGGTAGGCGCACCCTCATCGTCTTCCCGGTGAATGGCTCCACACCTGCCAGTCCTTTCACGAAATCCTCTGACACGAACGATTGCGACGCACCAGTGTCGAAGAGGGTGTGAGCGGGTTTGCCGCTAACGAAGACTATGCCTGGGGTAATTAAGTGTCTTAGTATTCTTGTTGCAGTTGTCTTCTCTTAATTTCTAACAAGGTTATGTCTAGAATACTAGTTTATATGAAGAAAATTTAAAAGTACTGCCATACCTGTGATAACTTGCTCCGGGTTCCGGGGCTGTGTCAGGTCTAGAGCATACACCTGCTCCCTCTCTGGCATGCGGCCTCGATCCTGAAATCCTCGTCCTCGGTCCTGTCCTCGTCCACCAAACTGTCGGGGAAGTGGAGCGCCATGATGTGCTGGTGGGGGTGCTCGCCTCACAGGGCAGTTCCTCTTGATATGCCCCAGCTGGTTGCACTGATAGCATACCGGTGGCTGCTCTGCCATCCTTGGCATTTCCAGCATCTGTATAGACTGGGGAGCCAATACCCCCTGACTCCTCTGCTCCTGCCCAAACTCTTGACGAGGCTGATCCCCGTTCCTTCTTTCCCCAATGACCTGGCCTCGAGGACGGTCTCTACGTCCTCCAATCACTATATCATCAGCCGGTCTCTTCCATCTCTTCACTATAAGCTGATCCGCCTCTCTCTTCTTAGCCATCTCCAGAATCCTGGCCAGACACCCCTCTGAGATGAAAAGGAGGGCCTATTTCATGTTATCTTGCAGCCCCTTATAAAACCTCCGGGCATAGCCAGCATCGTCTAACTGGTAAGCGTCCGCATAGCGGGCCAGGTGAGTGAACTCCTGATAGTACTCCACCACAGTCCTGTTCCCCTGCCTAAATCGCAGGAACCTATCCTCCAGGTCATCCCTCGCCGACTGAGGTACAAAATGTCCCAAGAGCGCTGCTCTGAACTCCTCCCAAGTATTATCAGCGCAATCCATCCACGCAAAGGTGGTGTCAAGCTGAGACTTCCACCACCTCTTTCCGTGTGACTCTAGGCAGGAGACCACCAAAGCAACTGCCTCCTCAGTAGGTCATCGAATCCCTGCCAGCATCTCGTAAATGGTGTCCAACCATTCCTCCGTACGTACTGCAGACTCCATCCCCTGGTAAGCTGGAGGGGAAAGTCCCCGGAAGACAGTCATCCAATTGGCCCCAGGGTTTGGCTGTGGAGCTGGGGCTTGCTGAGCTCTGAAGGCCTCCAGAATGGCCGTCAGTGTTTGCCCCATCTCCATCCGCTGGAACGGAGCTAGAGATGGCAGAGGCGGGACCACATTCGGAGCCTGGGGTGTCCCCTACTACGATGTAGGGTTTGTCGCAGGCTATAAGTAAAAATTCCATTTGTTAGAGAGCAAATGAATGGAATTTAAGAAGAGTTAGGATGTACTTTCACATGTGATTTCCCCTATCGGCACACCACTGCTTCTGCTGCTAGTTTGTCCGCAAACTAAGCTCGCACGGGGGTGGCCCAAGGGTTTGTGGACTACTTCTCTTTCGATCGATCGAGGTCTCCTTTGATACCACTTGTAAGACCCCCTTTTTTTCTTTTTAAACCACCGGAGTCTTAGCCCAGAATTGCCGCTTTGCGGTGGCACCGACTCACGGGAAGGCCGCCACTATAAAACGCCAATTCTTCCGGCCCTTTTCGATCACAAGAGAGAGAAGTAATTAAACATAAAATGTAAACAAGTCCACAGAAACATGTAAACAAAAGTGAAATCATATCCAGTCCATCAGTAGATAATAACAGGAAATAGATAAATGGGCTCGAGCCCGGTACATCAGAGTCCTCAATACAAATCACTCATCGCGGAAGGTAAAAAAAATACTAATCACTCACGAAGCTGGTCGCGGGTGCACCGGTGCTAGACTGACCCACCTCCATGCGCACCGTACTCCGCTGGTGCTGGTCCCTGTCTCCCATCCGGAGCTCCTGTAATATTGTGGTTCGAAAACCATTAGTCATAAAGACTAAGCCCTATCATCCCCTACCCCTCCCCCCACGGCTCCTGAGCACTGGGCAGAGAGGAGGAAAGGGAAGCTTCATAAGTGGAGAATAATCAAGCAGATGACAAGGGAGCTAATCTAACAATTATTTAGAAATAAGTAGGTCTAACAATCCTACGGCAGTAAATAATAAGGAGCACAAGTAATAAGTAGCAGTTGTATAAAAAGACAGCTAGAGAACAGTAAGTAAACAGGCAAGTAAATAAGTAAGTAACCTTAACTTATATGAATACCCATACAAACTTATAAGTTAAGGGGTCTTCTGCAAGGCTCCAATCGTATAAAAAGTCCCATACTGATTTATACGTTGGGGTGTCGGTTGTATGCAAATATGAGTGTAGTGATATGCTATGCCATGATTCAAGCAAGTGCAACACACGCACACGACTCTATGCGCACAGACCTTTAGTTCCCCCTGTTCGGGCAGCTAGCTACACTCCCAGGAACCTCCGTAGTGGCAAATAGAGACAGTGGGTCGGGCCCCCCACTCCTAGGCGGGTATCCGACTACCGGGCCTAGCCCTTCCGTACGCCCCTAGAAGAACACAACCTAGAGTATCCGCGTACTACTGCTGGCTGTACCCACCAGACTTTCTTTGGCTAAGTGTCCCACACCGCCGAGTCAACATACCGATGCCGGTGTGAACGACAATCAAATATCGAAGACCCACCACCTTTATTATGTACTCCAACCCTCGAGCCCTCGACTCCCCGGACTGTCCCGTCCGTACATCTACCTTCAGAGCTACCATCTGAATGGCAACCAAACCAATTATTCTATCTTCCTAGCTACCGAGGTGCGTGTATGTGCAACCCTAGTTATACTAGTGGCTCTTTTATTTTATTATTCCTATGGTTTACGTTAGCCCAGGACTGCCCCCGGCATACCCCGTGAAGGGCTCTCAAAGGGCACTAGGAACCAAGACGGCGGCATTACGGCCCGAAGTTCCCTTTCGCAAGGCACTTATTGTTATTGGTTGATCTCCCTTAACCCGATCTCCTTTAAGTTACTTTAGATCTAACCCTAGAGTATTAAGACTCTTCCTCTCCTACTCGGAATGGACGATCTTTCGTCGTTCCCGAACGCCTCTTAACCTCAACCAGTCTCACACTCTACTTATCCTGACTTCCAATAATGAACTTAATAATTGCTTGCCCTCACCAACCAGCAACTACCAAAATTCCATTTCCCAAGTTCATTATCACTCTAGTTCAGTTTCCGTGGTTTTACTATGTGCAGACCATCCTAAGGTACATGAGGAGTATAAGGGGAGGTACTCCAATTTGTCTTCCGAATCTCCTATAATATTTACTGGAGGTCTATCGTGACATAATATAGCTAAGACCAAGATTTCCAAATTTTCCTATTTATCGGGCATTTAATTAATTTATTCTAAATTCTGAATGCCCTAGTATGAACATGAAGTGCACTAATGAGTCAACAATAAATCATCATAAAATCAGTAATAATCATATGAGACATTTCAACAGCAATTCCAAGTTTTGAGAAACTGTAGAGGTGTTTAGGCCTACATTTCCTAATTTACCATTTTAGGCCACTTTTACTATATTATGAAGGAAGTACTGTAAATATATATCCAAAAATTCCAAGAAAATTATAGAAGCTATATAGTGACCTAAAACCATCATAAACCAAGTACCATCATTTTTCTCCAACATTTGAACTTTGAATGTATTTTAATACGAGATACTAATTTTCCTAACTTAATGAAGGAGGTATTGTTTTTATCCATCTAAAATTCCATAGAAAATTACAGGGTGACAATCTTAATTTGAAACACCCACTGACCAAATTTCACAATTTTCAAAATAGTAATTGGGCCTTAACTGTATTTTTGACTACATATCACAATTAGTTCGTAAAAGAAATATGTACCATAAATAATCCGTTAAAATTTCCAAGAAAAATACTGAAGGTATAACATGCTATAAGATACCCTAGTCCAAGATTTCATAATATTCCAGTGAACAGAAATTTCATAATCATCAAAATAAATATCTAGAGCACTATTAGAGTTGTAAATGAAGTACTGTATAAATTAATCTAAAAATCTCAACAAAATAATATCATAGCTATTTTGACCAGAAAATTCCTTTGCCCAAATTTTACTTGATTTGAAGTTCATTAGATAGCTTAATAATTCAAATTAAAGTTGGTGACCTAAACTAGGGTTTGGATTTTAGGTGGTCTAGCTGTCTCCAAATACCCTAAACTTTTGTCCAGAGAACTATACTGGCACTATGGTTCTCTCCACCAAATTTTAAGTCAGTCCAAGGTCATTTGACCCCATGACCTTCACAACCCCCCCCAAAACCACCATTAAGGGATTTTCCCTAGGGTTCTAGGGCTACCCTACACCAAACCACTCCAAACTCCCTTGGAGGGTGTGTCATGCCCTAAAAAGTCTGTGACCAAAATATCAGCCCCTGTTGAGGTGATATGACCACTCAAATACCAAGGGGTGTTTTATCCTAAATTATCCTATAAGGATCATCCTAGGGTTGAACACAACCCTATTTAAAACATCTCCAAATGAGATGAAATTTTTACCATAACCTTATGATAAACCCAAGGACCACTCACCAAAATTTGGGAGGGTTTGGAAGTCTTTTAGCTATAAAATTAAATTATGCTAGGATAATTGAATTTTTCTAAAAACTATAGAAAAATATTTCCCAAATATCCTAATTTTTGGACAGCATCTAGATATAGATAAGATTAGGCCACACCCCAAATTTCAAGTCATTTTGATGACTGGATTGGAGTGGGGAATTTTTCTAAAGTCAAGACAGCCCTATGGATAGATCTCACCGAAAAGTGTGATGTGGTCTAACCAGGACTCCAAATCGAGTGAAATTAATTTTGAATTAAACTAGACTTCAAGGGCTACATTTTCTATGTTGACCACTTTTTATGTTTCAGCCCCTACGGGCTATAATTTTCAGTTTCAACCTAGTATACAGTAAAGGGAATTAATTATTAACTATACAATATATTATATAATACAATGCTACTGTTCACCATCTTCTTCACCCGAACCAGCAACCTAAAAACAAAAGCTTGAAACTTGTAGCTTTTCTAAAGCCATTTCCTGGCCACCAAGCCATCCCCCTGGCCGACCACCACCACCTTCACCTCTGTTGAGGTGAGGGCTATCGTCGGGCGGCGGCACGGCCGCCGGAGAGGCGGTTTCCGTCGAACCCGCCACCATGAAATTTTTGGAAAAACCATGGAAACGCTCACCCGATCTGGCTCTTTTGAGCCCGATATCTCTCCTAACGATTTCTAAGATCTATCCGCAGAAGAAGAGGGAGGGGAGGATGAAACGTTCATGGCCATTAATATTTCTCTTAATAACGTTTCGGTTATCGTAGAGGCAATTGAAATGCTGGAAACGAAGAGGTGTTTGCCAGGTGGCGATTTCCTATTGGACCAACATTTCCTTATTTTATTAAATAATTAGAGTAGGAAACGGCCCAAAAATACTCTTGGTGTAACTTCCCATAATCAGAATTGATTACGATGTCGGTTACCGAAATTTCCAGTCTGGCTGACGTTTCGGCCTTGGTCACGGGCGTGACACATAAGTCACGGGCGTGACAGGCCCGAGTGGCCAATTCTGGGTTCGACGACCGTCGAACTGAGGTTGACGATCGTCGAAGGGTGGTCACGCCCTAGGTCATGGGCGTGACACATGGGTCACGGGAGTGACAGGGTCATGAGGCAAATTCCTCGCTCGTCGATCGTCTCGCTCAGATCGACGATCGCCGAAGGGGGTCACGCCCTTGGTCACGGGCGTGACACCTGGGTCACGGGCGTGACAGGGCCATGATGCAAATTTTGCGCTTCGACGAACGTCCCGCTGAGATTGACGATCGTCGAAGGTGTCACGCCCTAGGTCACGGGCGTGACACATAGGTCACGGGCGTGACAGGCCCGGGTTCAAAAATTCTGTGCCCGACGATCGTTTCCCTGAGATCGACGATCGTCGAAGGAGTCACGCCCTAGGTCACTAGCGTGGCAGGTCGGTCACGGGCGTGACCAACCCGTGACCTGAAATCTCGGTTGGTGTATTTCAATTTTTGGGCTTCGTAGGGTTCTGTCACGACCAACCGACTCCTAGGAGTATAGCCGGAAATGGCATGTTACACAAGCTCCACCGGCTGCGGGAAGATAATGACCTGCTGCAGCGGGAGTGTGCATTGCTGGTAGGCGAGGCGAGAGAGGGCTTGATGGGAGAGACGGCGTCCCTTTCAACGCTGCTGAAAGAGCTGGACGAGAACCTTTTGGCAGCCTGGGGATACTTAAGGCAGATCCGCGAGGTCCGCAGCTCACGCCGGCCTGCGGGGAAGGAGATGTGAGACTGGGGAAGATAAAGAATGGCCCCTGGAGGGCCTACCAAGACTCGCCTCCAACCCCCTCGGCTCGCGCGCGCGCTCTGATGGCCGCCTTACTTGTATTAAATTTCCCTGGGCAATGTCCCCCTTGGGCCTGTAATAACTTCGAAACAATTTCAGACTTTATTGCTTGTTTATCTGAATATAATATTCTTGATTGGCGCGTGATGGGACGGGTCTTGAAAGTCGGCGAGCTGGACTAGGCGAGCTAGGCTAGGCGAGCTGGCCCGGCCAGTCAGCTCGTCCCTTGACCTTTTTTCTATAAATAGGCACCCTCGCCTACTCAAACTTACTAATTTTATTTCTTCTATACTTTCCTCCTCTGCTCGCCCCCTTCTTACCTGCACTTGCTCTCTATGCTTTCGCGATCATGGGGAAGTCCAACCAAGACTCTGATGGTCGCTCCAAGTGCGCTCAGCACTTTACGGACTACTATTTCTTTGAGGGGAACACGACGGAGGAGGATTTCGCCGCGTTCAGTGCCGAATTCAAGCCCTCTTGCTTCGAGGCATGTCGGCCTAGGGAGGGCGAGGCCAACAACACTTTCTACCCTGAGGTGCTCGCCTTCCCCATCTCATATTTCGAGATGGGGCTGCGACTTCCGCTCTGGCCGGAAGTCCGCCAGATCCTCAAGTACTTCGGCGTGGTGCCCGCGTAGTTAAACCCGAACTCCATCGCTATGATGGTTGCGTTCGCGAGCTTCCTCGACCGGTAGTGAATAGAGTTCAACCGAACCGTGTTAAGGAAACTCTTTACTTACAAGGCGGCCCTTGAAAGCATCTCCTACTTTGGGGGCTCCTTCATCAAGGTTCGCGAAGTCGCGAATAAGCACCACAACTTGATGACCAGGATTGTCTTCATCAAAGGAGATCTTGGGAAACTTCCCCTACTCGGCACAGCAAAAAGGTGAGGAGGTATACCGACCCCCCCACCGTCTCGGGCAACGAAGTCGTGCTCCATAAGTTTTTCTTCCACAAAGACTTCGAGGTCGCCTTCCTCCGAAAGGGCCTTGACTCGCTGCTCCCCGTCCTTCCCGGCGAATGTATATCTTTTAAATTTCCTCCTTGCCAGATCTCGCAAAATCCATTGAAATTTTTCTAAGTTATTTCTGCAGGAGAGCGGTTGATTCCGGAGAACCCGCCTTTTACAGATCTGGGTCTACTCGCCGACCCACTCGCCTGTGAGAAGGCGGATGCAGCTGCCTGCCGAGACGAGCAGTCTTCGTCTAAGCCCTCTGGTAGGAAGCGGGCTGATTTCGCGGAGTCCATATTGCCTCGCCGCCATCCACCGTAGAAGAAGCTAAAAGCGGTGGTGGTGTTCCGGGCAAGGCAACAAAAACCACATCCTAAGTCAATGAGCTCTCCCGAGACCACCCCGGACGGATTGTCGGGGATTTCGCTGAAGGAGACATCAGGCAAAGAGGAAAAGGGAGGCGAGCCTTCTTCTCTTGCAGTCAAGAAGCCCCCGGCCCGTGAGCTGGGTCCATTGAAGGGTCACCCCCTCTTCAGCCTTGGGGGTAGGTGGAAGGACTCAGCCGGATAGCCTGTGGTTCAGTGAAATGAGTCTGCCCAACGGATCTCTGTCTCCACCCTCCAATCCTCCTGGGCTGACCGCGAGCCCACCTCAAGTCAAGCCTATGCACTCGGCTTCGGCATCTACAAGCACGAGGATGCCGCGGCCTACAAGCGCATGACCCTGCGCCAAATCGGCCATGAGGGCCTGTAGTCCCACATGCAGGCACTTGAGCTCCACAAAATGGTGGTTCGCCGCGGCTTCAACCTCAGCTACCTCCTCTAGAAGGCAGAACAGAAGCGCGACCTGGCCCAGGATAGGATCATTGACCTGGAGCAGAGGCTCTGCATTGCCGATGATCTGCTCGCTAAGAGCGCTGATAGGCTGGTGAGCATCGATCATCCCCTTTTCCCCTTTTCCTTTGGATTTTTCATCTTCTTGTTTACCAATCCATTCTTACCTCAGGATGTCGAGGCTGCCAGGGAGCGGCGGGCTCGCGCCGCTTGGTTAGAGGAAGAGAACCTCCAGCTCCGTGCTCGCTCCGACGTGCTAGAGACTCGCGCCGCCGAACTGGAATCCTACACCGCCGAGCTGGAAGGGAGGAATGCGAAGTTGTGCAAAGAGAACAAGGGGCTTCGCGGCGAGATCGCTCGCCAGGTCGAAGCTTTTCTCCTTCCCGGCTGTAGCGAGCCTCCTTTCCCATACAAGAGCCCCCAGATCTTTGGCGAGGCGGAGGTCGCTGAAAGGTTGCGGGTCAACTCGATCGCATCCGCCAAATGCACCCTTCAGATCATGAAGGATATGCAGGTGCTGGTGGAGGGCTTCGAGGAGGCCACAGTCCTAGACCTGATGCCGAGTTTGTTCCTGCCCACACCGCCGAGCGAGAAGGAGGATAGTCTCGACTATCTCTTCGGTAAGGATTTCAAGGATCACCCTTCCGGTGGAGCAGATGGAGACCTCCAATCCGGAGGAGGAAGCGAGAGCTGACCCCCCTCCCCCTCCCCTTTTTTCTTTCTTGTAATTCTTCCTCCCCCTTTGTAACCTCGCCGAGGTGAGCTCCATTTTTGTATTCATTTTACACTGAATGAAAAATGAATTTTTCTATCTTCTATGCTTTTGAACTTCCCTTCTGCGATGCACTCGGTCGCGATCCCCCCCACCTTTGCTAGACCTCGCTAGGACAGAATTCGCCTCCAGAGCGCGTGCCTAGGATCCATACTCGCGGGCCCATTCCGAGATCTCGCTCCCCCCTCTCCAGGTTAGCCGGGGACGGACCCCTAGCCGAGCTGGGCCCGCAACCGCCCAGCTCGCACACGAGTTCTCCTTTTTATTGTAGATGCTAAGTCAAAACTTATCCAAATATTTTACAAGTTAAACTAGGGGGTGGAGCACCTTGTTTGGGCTTGCCTTTTCTCTACCGAGCTGGGCATGCGAGTTAAAGCTCGCCTATGGTGACCTTCTACCCCTACACCCTCACGAAAGCAGTCTTCCTACATAACTCTAGGAGAGGGAGGGACTCCCTTGAGTGGAATCCAGCCCTGCCAACCAGGTGAGGGCCTGACAGCGGGATCTTCTTAGGGTATGAGGCAGACTCCCTCACGTGACATCCAGCCCTGCAAGCTAGGAGAGAGCCTGACAGCGGGATCTGCTCGGGGTTTGGGGCAGACTCCCATGAGTGATATCCAACCCTTCCTGCTAGGTGAGATCCTGGCAGCAGGATCTGCTCGGGGTCTGTGGCAGACTCCCTCGAGTGACATCGAGCCCTGTCAGCAAGGAGAGAGTCTGATAGCGGGATCTGCTAGGGGTTTGTGGCAGACTCCCTCGAGTTACATCCAGCCCTGTCAGCTAGGAGAGAGCCTGGAAGCGGGATATACTCCGGGTGTGGGACAGACTCCCTTGAGTGACATCTAATCTTGCTAGATAGGTGAGAGTCAGGTAGCGGGATCTACTCGAGGTCTGGGGCAGACTCCCTTGACTGAAATCCATCCCTGCAAGCCAGGTGAGAGCCTGGCAGTAGGATCTGCTCAGGGTCTAAGGCAGACTCCCTCGTTTGACATTTATCCATATCAGCTAGGAGAGAGCCTAACAACGTCATCTGCTCGGGGTCTGGTGCAGACTCCCTCGAGTAACATCCAGCCCTGTCAGCTAGGAGAGAGCCTGACAACGGGATCTGCTCGGGGTCTAGGGAAGACTCCCTCGAGTGACATCCAGCCCTTTCAGCTAGGAGATAGCCTGACAACGCGATCTGCTCGGGGTCTGGGCAGACTCCCTCGAGTGACATCCAGCACTACCAGCTAGGTGAGAACCTCGTAGCGGGATCTACTCGGGGTCTGGGGCGGACTCACTCTTCTACTTGCAAAAGACATGCCATGGGCATAAGCATTTAGAGAAATTTTATTTCTCAAAATAGAACTTATATGACTCAAGGGTAAAAGTGCTTTAGGTCATCACAACTCCAGGTGAGACCTAGGGTTTCGCCTTCCACATTCCGGAGGCGATACCCTCGTGGCTTCAAGCCCTCCAGTACTATGTATGGCCCTTCCAAGTTTGGGTTGAGTTTCCCCACTGAGGCTGACCTTTCTGCGACATCCACCTTTCTTAGGACCAAGTCCCCCTCGGCTAATTGTTTGACTCTGACATGCTTGTAAAAGTACTTGGCCATTCTCCTCTTTACTTCCTCTTGCCTAGGGGCGGAGAGGTCTTGCGGCTCCTCAATTGTGTCGAGAAAGAGTCGTAGCTCCTCCTTATTCTCGGCCCTCCATTATTCTCTTCCCTCTCCTGCTTCGACCACCCGAGGCGTTTGGACCTGAAACTCTACCAGAAGTACCGCCTCGCACCCATGGGAGAGTTTGAAAGGAGTCTTTCCTGTGGCCGTGTTGGGTGTGGTTCTAAGGGCCCAGAGGACTGAAGGGAGTTTCTCCACCCAACTTCCCCTCAGATTCTCTACTTTCTTCTTGAGGAGGTTAACAATGATCTTGTTCGCCGCCTCCACTTGCCCATTGCTTCTGGGGTGATGAATTGAGGCGAACCTGAGATCGATCCCGAGCTGCCCGCAAAAACTAATGAACTCGACGCTGGCAAACTGAGGACAATTGTTTGTGATAATGTCCTGGGGCAACCCGTGATGGCAGATGATCTCCCCCTATACAAAGTTCCTGATGACCTGGGAGGTTACCTTGGCCAGCTCCTTAACTTACATCCACTTATAGAAATAATCGATCATCACAAGCAGAAACCTTCTCTGACTGCTGGCTTGATGGAAGGGCCCGACCAAGTCCATTCAACAGATTACAAATGGCCAATGGGCTGTGATATTACTGAGGCGTTGGGCAGGTTGCAGCTTGAGGGGAGCAAACAGCAGGCACTTATGACACTCCTTTGCGAACTTGGCCGCATCATGGCTCAGGGTCGGCCAAAAGTACCCTTGCCTGACGATTCTCCCTTCCAGCGTCCGACTCAAAGAGTGACTTCCACACTCCCCGGAGTGGACCTCCTCCAAGATCCTCGGGACCTCCCCCTCAGCAACGCAACGTGCTAACATCCCTGAAAGGGTCTTCCGGTATAGCTGGACGTATCGCATGAGATAGTATGCCGATTTGTGCTTAAGCTTCTTCCTATCCATCCCCTCAGGATACTCTCTGGTGGATAAGAAAGTTGTGAATGGGTCCATCCACGAAGCGTGCTGCTCCACCTCCATCAGCTTTCCTTCCTCGATGGAGGGGTGGAACAAGTCGGTTATGGTACCACCAACCCGAGGACAATGCTTCACTAGTTGATATACCTACTCATTCTCCTCCCTGGGCACGTGCCAGATGGAGAAAGTCTGGAACGTGTCGATGACCCCCTTCACCTATGCCAAATACCACTACATAGTTGGCTCCCTTTCCTCGAACTCTCCGTTAATCTTGGAGGCCAACACCAAGGAGTCAGTGAGGACCTCTACGTCGCTCACCCCCAGCTCCCTGTCGAAGCGAAGGTCTGCAATCACAGCCTCATACTCGGCCTGATTGTTGGTAATAGGAAAATGCATCACTACTGTTTGCTCATGTAATACCCCTCTCCATCACATAGCAAATAGCAGTAGGTCCGGCCGGGGCCCGACGCCATATACTACGGACAGACCGGTTGGTTACGTGTTGAAACCATTCAACCAATCACAACATCCTACACAGCACCTAGCGGAAGCAATTATTAAGTTGCACAAAATAAGAACCCTGCCAAGCACGATTTCCACTACTCAAATAAAATAGGAATGTTAAATACAAAAGTACCGGCCTTATGGCCTTACAATAGTTTCCTCAAAGAAGAGTGTCCTTCATACTTCGGCTCGCAGGCCGGCCATACAAGAGATAAACGAAAAACATAAAAAGGTTAGGCCTTCGAGGGCAGGCACCGCAACATGGGCTTTAGCCCGCTATTTCCCTCTCAGCTCTGCAGCACCTGCAAGATACAATCCAACGCCCGGTGGTAAACAAAATAACGGTCAGCAATGCTGACCAAATTATAACGATCCCGCCCCAAAAATAGGGGCGGCGATGCTCTTTCCCTGCACTTTATTAGTATAGCATCATAATAGTGTAAACACACTTCATCACAGGCGTAGGCTCGCACGGCCACACACCTCGTGCACACAGGGCACATTCACGGTGAACCGGCCAACGTCATGTAAATTCAAGCCATAGACGTTCCCGTTCCACCACCGCCCCTTAGACGGCCAATCATATGAGCAGTTTGTCTTCCTGGCCTTGGTCACGACAATTTAAGCTATAGACCGCCGAAGACTCTCATCCATGCCAACGGTCCCACCGAACGACATAGATCGGGTGTGGTTCCTCCTGACACGTGCTCATTCCGCAACGACAATTTAAGCCATATGCGCAGGTCAAGACTCACCGAGTCCCGTTTCCGCCACAACAATCACATTACCCGGTTATGTTCACGTTGGCTCCCCGGCCATCGTGTTGGCAAAACCCGCTTTTGCCAATTTTTCCGGGTGCACCTTGGAGTTAATCTACAAGGCTCCCTGCTGCAATCTACCACGAAGAAAACCCGAAAAACGCCCAAACATCCGGAGTCTTCCCCGGTTCATATGCAATGCAACATCACCGATACCGATCAACTTGTCTGGATAGGCTTCACACACAATGCCTATGCCCGTTTTCGCATACGGACTCTATATAAGAGGGACTTTACATATCTACCCTAAGGAACGCTCAGACTCTTCGCTCACTCGCGAGAGAGGGCATCCTATGCAAAGGAAAAGAGGGCTTCACATGCCCTAGGATGAGAATCGTTACCCTTGCGTTCTTCCGTGGCGCCATGAAAAATCTACAAGGTTGGAAAGCATCGCAAAGGCATCGCCTTTGCGGATCTGGACTCGGATCGCGATTCGAAACTCTGACGCTCCACCGGTGGCCGGATCTTGGTCTCCTCCTCCACCTTTCTCTCCCCTCTCTATACACTTTAGAAAAAGAGGCACTTGGATGAAATGAGGGATTTCGAACCCTAACTTCGGGTTTAAACCACCAGCACTAACCCTCAGCCGTCGGATCCAAAGCTAAGGAAACGAACGGCAGTGATTCTGTAAGACCCCCTTTTTTTTTCTTTTTCAACCACCGGTGTCTTAGGCCCAGAATCGCCGCTTTGCGGTGACACCTTCACGTCCTGAAGGGTCATCACCACAAGGCACCGATTATGCCGGCCAATTCGATCACAGAAAGGTAGTACAATAATAGAAGTAAGAGCAATGCTGTCCACAATAATAGATCACATATATAGAATAAAAATCTCCACGAAGGGAGTGTCCACAGAAAACATCAGAGTACTATAAATGAGGGCTTATGCCCGGTACAAAATTTCCTCACTACAAGTCTCTCATGCGGAAGCAAAAACAGGAACTACTCAGAGTCGAGACTCACGGTCCCGGCTGTATGAACTCCGGAGCTAGACTGCCCCATCTCTAGGCGCACCGATCTCTGGGGCTGCTCCTCCATGCTGGGCTCCACGATCCCCTAAATGATGCGGTTCGAAAACCGTTAGTCGTAAAGACTAAGCCCTATCATCCCCTACCCCTTCCCCATGGCTCCAAGGTACCGAGAGGAGAGGAAGAAAGGGAAGGACATGAAGGTAGAGATTAATCAAGAAACAGATGGCAGCGGAACTAATCTAACAAGTTGTATTGGTGAGCAGTTAAAATAATTGTTATAATAGGTCTAGCAGTAAGAAAAGCAAATATATGAATTTAACCTTCACTTATGCGAGAACACATAAGAAAAAGGGATCTTTTGCAAGGCTCCCATCGTATAAGTGTCCCATACCACTTATACCTTGGGGTGTCGGTTATCAAACAACAATGGTTGTTATATATTGAAATTAACCTTTGATTTATAAACTTGCTGTTGGTACCCTAGTTTGATTTGAGTTTAGTCGTCTCCTTTTGTCCCTTGACCCAAGAATTATCTATGGTCAATGGTTAGTGGTCTAGCTGTAGAGTCCTCGCTTTTCCAGATAAAAAATTTGGTTAAGTAGTTTGATCGTTCGACTATAGTCGAACGCCGCTCGACTATCGTCGACTAACTGTTCGACGATCGTCGATCAGTTGCTCGACGATCGTCGATCAGTTGCTCGACGTTCTGTCTGCTGGTAGTTCGACTATCTGCCTTGATAGTTCAACTATCTGATAGCTTGGCTATCTGTTGATAATTCGACTATCTGTTCTGCGTTGATAGTTCGACTATCTATTGATAGGTCGACTATCGGTTTTGCTTTGAGAGTTCGACTATCTGTTGATAGGTCGACTATCTGATAGCTCGACTATCTTCTGATAGTTCGACTATCTGTTGTGATGGTTCGACTATCTCCTTTGATAGTTCGACTATCTGGATCGTTCGACTATCTGCCCGATAGATCGACGATCTCCGTACGTCGATCGACGATCTCCGAGGGTCGTTCGACATTTTCTGTCTGCCTTTTTATTTTCTATTTATTTATTATATTTAATTAATTAATACATTATCTGGCATGTTATTTCAGTTGTTTTATGATAATATTTCCAGGCAATATCTGCTCCATCCCTTTTGCCTGAGTAAAATCTTTTCAGATAAAGTTGTTTGTCTTATTAGTTGACATTGTATTTTACTTTATCTGCTGTCAGTCCTTTATAGCCGTTAGACTGAAAAGTCTTCCTTTTGCTATAAAGAGTTTATCTCTGATGTGATTTTATTTAGTACCTGTATTATCAGATTGCTTCCTGCAGCTTCCTAGAAAAAGGTTTATCCCTTTTATAGAATATTTTGCTGCAGAGTTTGTTTGTCTTTGTGATATTTGCAGCCCAGGTTTCAAGTTTCAGAAGAAGACAAATAGTTCAAATTGAAGAGAGCCGTTGCTTGTTGCTGCTATAAAAAGAATCCTTTGGAGAAGGATTTCAGCTAGCTAACCAGTTATTCATTTAAGCATTCAAGCTTTCATTAAGACCAAGTTCACTGCTCTCAGCAATATTCATCCAACTGAGAAGTTTTAAGCTCTTCTGCTCTTCTTCAACCTGAGTTCTCCTGCTTCAAGGAAGTTCAGACTCAGAGTTCTTTTGAAGAAGAAGAAGAAGATAGCTGCTAGAAGATTTCCATTTTATATTTTATTTATCTTCTTGTAGTTTTTCCTTCACGTTTTACTGAAGAGTTTCTGCACTGAAGCAAGACTTCACCTGGACATTCTTTGAGCCAGGGGGAGCCTTGATTCCTTGAGCTTTCTAGCTCAGTGCAAGTCTTTGTGCTTCTCTAATCTATTGTAAAATAGAGAAGACATCTTAACCTTCTTTCCCCCTCCTGTACAGGGTTATTACTCCCTTCAAAAGTATCCCTTGGTGGCAGGGCACCTGATCAAAAACCTGTGTTCGGTTTTTAGACACTTGATCAAAAGTCTAAAGGGTTTCTGGATCTACCTGAAGCAGATCCTGTTGGTGGCAGGGCACCTGATCAGAAACCTGAGTAGATTCCTACCTTGTTGGTAGAAGAGTGGACGTACCCAAGTTGTTTGGGGAACCACTATAAATTCCTTGTGTCGTCTGGCTTGCTCAATTTAATTCCTGCATTGTGCCTGTGATTAGATATAACTAGGTTTGCTAGTTGCTGATTAGGATTTCCAAGCCTTAACTGTAATTACAGTTAGCTTGAGTTTGTGCACAACACTTGTGTTAGGCTTTAGGGTTATTTCTATATCTATAATCTTTTCATTCCGCATTTCACTCCAAGGGAGTTGGGTAGACTATTAAGTTTTGTCTAGTGCAAAATTTGATAACTCTATTCACCCCCCCTCTAGAGTAGTATCTATCCCTTCACTTTCAATTGGTATCAGAGGGAGGTTGACTGACTGTATAGGCTAACACCTAAGTCACAAGATCCTGATAGATACCAAGGATTATAGATATTCACTATCATGGCCCAGTCCAAGGATTATTCTAGCACCAGACCTCCAGCATGCAACTTAGCTAAGTTTGGCATCTGGAAGGCAAGGATAAAATTATATATGAATTCTATTGATGAAAGTATCTTTGCTTATATTTTGTCAGGACCCCCAAGAGCACCTGCTGCTGCCACTGCCTCATCATCAACTGATATGAGTGCAGTGCCTCCTCTAGATTACAATGATGAGTACAAGAAGGAAAAGATAGCAGATGCCAAGGCGATGAACATTCTGGCTCAGACAATGTCTGATGAGGTATTCCAGAAGGTTGCTGACTGCTCCTCAGCAAAAGCCATGTGGGATACACTGAACCAGATTGTAGCTGGTCCAGCTGATGAAAGGAAGGACAGAAGGTCCAACCTTATCTCATAATATGAGAACTTCAAGAAAACTAATGCTGAATCAGTTGAAGGCATGTATACAAGGCTCAGCTCAATCATCAATGAGCTGAGGACCCTTGACAAGGACATATCATTGACAGAGGTCAATGATAAGATTCTTATGTGCTTCCCTAGCACATGGGATCTAAGGATCTGGCCTATCAAGGAGGCCAGAAGCACAAATGAGATTTCAACTGAAGCCCTTCTCGGCAAGCTCAAATCCTTTGAGCAAGTACTGAAGACAAGGGAAGCTGAAGCTGAAGCAAAGACCCCTACTCCAACAAGAAAAGAGCAATCTCTAGCTCTTAAAGCTGCTGATGTTTCTGAAGGCAGCCAATCCAATGAGGAGCTAATGGCATTGTTTGCCAAGAGGTTTCTCAAGATGGGGAGAAAGGAATTCAGAAAGAAGTCTTCACGCTATGAAGACAAACCAAGTTATGACCGTTCACCTGCTAAAGAAATTATATGTTATGGTTGCAGGAAGCCTGGACATATCTTACCAGATTGTCCAGAGGAGAAGAACAAAGATAAGAGGAAAGAAAAGGAACAGCACAGGAAGCACTCCAAGCCATCCTCCTACAAGAACAAGAAGAAGGAGAGAGGTTTCATTGCTGAAACCTGGAGTGATTCTGATGAAGAATCTTCCTCCTCTAGCTCCAGTGAGGATGAGGAAAAGAATAAGGCAAAGGAAGTTTGCCTGATGGCAATAGATGCCTGCAGCAATCATTCAGCTGCAGAGAGTTCAGATTCAGAAGAAGAAATTCCAACAGAAGATGAGGTACTATCTTCTTATGACTTCACTTCCGAAGAATTTAATTTAGATTTTAAATCCTTATGCTTAGACTTAATTAGTTCAGAAAAAGAGATTAAAGAACTTAGAAATATGTTAGCTGACTCAGAATTAATTGCTACAGAAAATATTAAGTTAAAGGAAGATCTCACTACTTGTAGTGAAGAAATTAAATTTCTTAAAATAGAGTTAGCTAAGTCTAAAAGGTTAGAGAAATCTCTAAATGGTAGAAGCCTTAAGCTGTTAGAGATAACCAGCATGACTAACACTAGGTCAGGCAATAACAAACTAGGCTTAGGAGCTTCTCCCAGTGAACCCCCAGTTATTCTTAAAAATAATCTTTCAACTCCAGTGAACTTCATTTCAGCTAGTGGAATGAAGAACACTGAGCTAGTAAACCAAGTTAATAAAACTTTAAATAAAGCTAAGAGAGAAAAGAGGAAGAAATTTTTTAAAGAAATACAACGAGCGTCGAACGCTGCTCGACGATCGGAAGCGCAATGGTCGAACGAAGCTCGACGATCTGAGCGCCCATCGTCGAACGTCGATCGACGTTTTCAATATGATCTTCAAAATCATCATCAAACCCGTCGAAACCTAAATGAAAATAGAAACCCTAGGTTTGTTGACCCATCATCTGCATGGAGAATCCCACCTAGGAGATCTCACCCATTAGGTTATCACCCTCAGCCTGCATTTTCATTTATTTCTAGCTTTTCTTATGTGAAAAACAAGGGACCCAAGGTTACCTGGGTCCACACTGTCTAAATAAATATCTTGCAGGTGAAGGCCTATCCTATCACTCAAAATAAGTGGTATTTGGATAGTGGATGCTCCAAGCATATGACAGGAAATAAAAATCATCTGTCAAAGTTCAAAGCTATGCTCGGCCCAAAGGTTATCTTTGGAGATTCAAGCTGTGGTCAGAGAGAAGGCTATGGCAGGATCATAATTGGAGATGTTACTTTCAAGAGAGTTGCATATGTGACAGGACTGAAGCACAATTTGATCTCAGTCAGCCAGCTATGTGATGCTGGCTACCAGGTTTCATTTTCTAACTCCTCTTGTAACATTACTTTAAATAATAATGTTATTTTAGTAGGCATTAGAATAGGTAATATTTATTTAGTAGATTTCAATTCAACTCATTCTGAAATCTGTTTATTTAATGAAGTAACAATTAATAATAATTCTTTGTGGCATAAGAGGCTTAGTCATGTTAACCTTAAAAATATATCTAGGTTATCTAAACACAACCTTGTTAGAGGTTTACCTTCTTGCCCCTACAAGAAGGAGAGCCTTTGCAAGGCTTGTCAGCTAGGCAAGCAAACCAAAAACTCTTTTAAATCAGTAAATAAGAGTGATTCACCTAGAATCTTGTACTTATTACATTTGGACCTTTTTGGCCCAATAAATGTACAGAGTTTAGGAGGGAAGTATTACACCTTAGTAATTGTAGATGACTTCTCTAGGTTCAGTTGGGTTTTCTTTTTGAGAACTAAGGCTGATAACTTCAAAGCCCTTACAGACATTCTATTATGTGTGCAGACTGAGTACTCTACTCATGTGGCCTTGATCAGAAGTGATCATGGTACTGAGTTTGACTCTTTTCTCATACAAGAATTCTGTGAGAGAGAAGGTATCAAACATAGCTTCTCAGCTCCTAGAACTCCCCAACAAAATGGGGTAGTTGAAAGGAAGAACAGAACACTCATTGAAGCTGCTAGCACATTGTTGGCAGATGCTAATATGCCTCTTTCCTATTGGGCAAAAGCTGTTAGTACAGCCAACTATGTCTTGAATAGAAGTCTGATACACAAGCTTAAGTGTAAAACTCCTTATGAGTTGCTTAAAGGAAAGAAACCTAAAATTAATTATTTTAGAGTATTTGGTTGTGTACTGTATATTCATAATAACAATAAAGAATACCTTAGAAAGTTTGAAGCAAAAGCTTCAATGGGAATTATGCTTGGATATTCCCAAGTAAGCAAAGCTTATAGGGTTTATAACAAATCAACCTGTAAAATTGAAGAATCTGTGCATGTATCTTTTGATGAGTCTCAGATGTTTTACAAGGAGAAGGAAAATTCTCCTTCTTCTAGTTCATTGCAGGTACCTGATGCTACTCAAGAAATTCTTCAACTATCAACTCTTCAGATCACTGAATTAGACAGTGATGAAGACATTGCAGAAGCTGTTGTTGTACCACCAACAGTAGATCAAATTCCTCCTGAGGAATTAATCCCAACTATTGCTGAAGATCACATCCCACCTGCTGATATTGTCATACTTAGAGATCACCCCACATCTCAAGTGATAGGAGACATATCAGCTGGTGTGCAAACAAGACACCAATTAAGATAGGATGTGATGCACGCTTGTTTCCTCTCACAGGTTGAGCCCCTCACCTTTAAAGATGCAGAGCTAGATCCCCACTGGATCATTGCCATGCAAGAGGAACTCAATCAGTTTGAGAGATGTAAAGTTTGGACTTTGGTTCCAAGCCCTAAAGGCCAACTGATCATAGGCACCAAGTGGGTGTATAGAAACAAGTTGGATGCAAATGGAATTATTGTAAGGAATAAAGCAAGGCTTGTAGCTCAGGGCTACAGACAGGAGGAAGGTAAGATTATGACCAAACCTTTGCTCCTGTTGCAAGGCTAGAAGCAATAAGGATCTTCTTGGCCTATGCAGCCTACATGAAGTTTAAGGTCTTTCAAATGGATGTCAAAAGTGCATTCCTGAATGGTGAGCTTAAGGAAGAGGTGTTTGTTGAACAACCACCAGGGTTTGTTTCTTCAACTCAGCCCTCACATGTGTTCAAGTTGCAGAAAGCTCTTTATGGACTAAAACAAGCACCTAGAGCCTGGTATGAGACTCTAGCTAGTTTCCTTTTAGAGCACAACTTTACTAGGGGAGTAGTTGATAGAACCCTTTTCGTCAAGCACCACAAGGACACAATCCTGTTAGTTCAAGTGTATGTGGATGATATTATATTTGGCTCCACTGATCCCAAACTTTGCAAAAGGTTCTCTGACCTGATGCACTCTAAGTTTGAGATGAGTAGTATGGGTGTGCTGTCTTACTTTCTTGGTCTCCAATTTAAGCAAGATGCTGATGGTATCTTCATCTCCCAATCCAAATATGCCAAGGAATTGGTAAAGAAATTTGGGATGGCTGATGCTTCAGCAATGCCTACACCTATGGCTACTAATGTAGTTATTGATTCTGATGATCACGGCAAGCTAGTTGATCAAAAGAATTATAGGGCCATTGTTGGTTCCCTATTATATTTAACAGCAAGTAGGCCAGATATAATGTTTGCTACATGCCTCTATGCTAGATTCCAGGTCAACCCCAAGGAATCTCATCTGATTCTTCTAAAGAGAATCTTGAGATACCTGAAGGGATGTCCAAATCTAGGACTTTGGTACCCAGCAGAATCAGAATTTGAGTTAATTGGATACTCTGACTCTGACTATGCTGGTTGCAGAGTTGATAGGAAGAGCACCTCAGGAACTTGTCAGTTCCTGGGAGAGAGATTGGTCTCTTGGTTCTGTAAGAAGCAGGATTCTGTCTCAACTTCAACTGCAGAGGCTGAATATATAGCAGCTGCCAGTTGTTGTTCACAGATCCTGTGGATTCAAAACTAGCTTGTGGATTATGGTTACTCACACAAGAACACCAAAATCATGTTTGATAGTACCAGTGCTATCTCAATTGCACAAAATCCAGTGCACCACTGTAGAACGAAGCACATTGAGATCAGGCACCATTTCCTGAGAGATTGTGTGGAAAAGAACAAGATTTGTCTTGAGTTCATATCCACTGAGTTTCAGAGAGGTGATATATTCACCAAGCCCTTAGATGAACAGAAGCATCTGTTCTTTTTGGTTCAACTAGGCATGATAAATGGAAAAGACTAAGTGTGACTATATCTGCCAATGTTGAAACTTGTTTGAAGATCGTCGAACGATGCTCGAAGATCGTCGAACGGATCAAGCCTATCGTCGACCTCTGGTTGATAATAGCTTATCTGTTTGAAGATCGTCGACCGGCGTTCGACCATCGTCGAACAAGTCGAGCTCATCGTCGATCTCTGGATGACGACAGCTTGTTGTTTGAGAAGCTAGAAATAGTCGAACGATTGCTCGACTACTCTGCTTCTCGACCGATCGTCGAACGCCCGTTCGACCATCGGGTCCAGTATCTTTTAAATAGATCGACTATCTCCGGTTTAATATAAAGCCGATAGTCGACCTAGGTTAAAAGATCTTTTGTTTTATCGTCGACGGAGAGCGTCCTCTCGCATTCCGTCTTCCCGCTTGCTCCTCCTCTTGCGATTTTCTGCCGATTCGTCTTCTCCGTCTTTCTCGCGCATTCTCCAGCACTTCAATGGCGATTTCTCCAGCATTGCTCGCAGTTGTGAAGTTCGACGTAGGATTCAGTGTCGACTTCGATGCCTTCAGCTGTTGTCAATCAGGGATTGTGGAAATCCTCCAGTTATGCAGAGATCAAGGGTTAGAAAGATTAATGTCTACAAGGATTAAGTTAAATATTCCCGAGATTAAGGAATGGGCATTTACTTCGTCCTCCACCGACGAATCGATGACCGTCTCTTTTGGCGGAGAAGAGGTTATTTTAACTCCCGCCATTCTGACTGATGTATTTGGATTGATAAATGGTGAAGAAGATATTGAGCAAGATGCTCCCGAGTTCGGAAGAATGCTGATTGAGCTGGGACATGCGGAGGGCATTCCCACGAAGCTGCTCAAGGTGAATTTTCCCTTCAAGATCAAATTTCTTCCTGAGTTAGTTGGAAAAGTGCTTCTAGGAAAGCACTCCGCCCATGACAACATTACTAGACAACAATTTGCACTGATGTGTGCAATTGTAAATCAGAAAAGGATTAATTGGGCAGGAGTTTTGTTCGATTTGATAAGAAAGAAGAACAGTAAGAAAGAGGTTACCCTAGGCAGGGTTATTGGAATTTTTCTGAAAGAGAAGTATCCCCAGTTGCTGAGTTCAACTGCTACAACAATTAATGCAAGCAAGAAGATGGATCCGAATTTGTTCTCCAAGTGGAAGAGGACCTTCTTGAAGCCCGCTCTCACAGGGGTTGCTCCAGCAACATCCGAGAGCACAAGGACTGATTCAGTCACTCCTCACCAGCTAGAAGCTGGCTCAGCTCATCCTTCTCTTCCATAATTTTCTTCTGCCTTACCATCAACTTCTACTGAAGTAGTTCCATCCTCTTCAGTTCCGTCTAGCTCAGTTGAAGTTCCATCAACTTCAGCTGAAGTACGACTTCCTGCTTCTCCTGTTCGAGATACAACCACGGTTGTTATTCCTTCTCCTCCTGCATCTCCTATTCCTTCTCATCTGGCTAGGATATCTGATCCTAGTTTTGATTTGTTAGGATCTGAGAGGACTCCAACACCTCGTCAGTCCCCTGTTCATTCTCCACATCTTTCTCCATCTCCAGTTCGTTCTCCAGTTCAACAGGAATACATTCCTCCTGCTGATCTTCCATCATCTGCAGTTCCCCCACATTCTTTTGAAGTCACCCCAGCATTCATATCCAGCATTTTGGAGTTGATTACCCCCTTCAATCAAAATCATGATTGAAGAGGCAATTGCTCCACTTGCCTCCTCCATTGCTACTTTGACTGCTACAATCCAATCCCTCTCTAAATCTGTTGAGCCCTCTTCTTCCAGGGGCCTGGTTTCAGTTCCCACTGAAATCAGGCAGGGGGAGATGTTCTATGAAGATGTCTCAGAGCTTCCAGCCTCAGAGCTTCCAGCCTCCTCCCTTCCAGCAGATCTTCCAGCGGTGACAGATTTAGTGATGACAGTTCAAGAAGAGACTGCTCCAGTTCAAGAAGAATCAGTTTCAGTGTTATCTGAAAAAGAAATATCTGATGCAGTTATGTTATCTGAATTTGTTGTAAAAGTCTGTTTAGAAGATCTCACCACTCCTTTGGTTGCCCGTTTCCTAGAAGGCATTATTACATCCTATCTAGATGAATCCTGGGAGTTGGTAAAGTATGAAGGTAATTCACTCATCCATTTTATTGACGAGTCAATTGATTTGCTAGTTTGTGAATACCTAGAAGGAATGCTTTTAGCTTATTTAGCAGATTTGTGTTCCTGAATCTACAGATTATATTAAAGAAGATATAGCTGCTCAAGTAGAAGTAGTTGTTCGAGAATCTGTTGCAGATGTTTTAGTTGTTCAAGCTGATATAGAAGATGTTGAATCTAAAAGTCAAGATGAAAAGACTCTAGTACTAAGTTTAGAAGAAGAGAAAGCAAGAGCTGCCTGGCAGCAAAGAGTACAAGATATTTTGAAAGAGAAAGAAAAAGTTTTGCAAGATGAAAAATCTACTGTATGGGATGACTCTCCAGGACCTGATCTGGATTCTCTTCTGGCTCAAGATGCCATAGAAGAAGAGAAAGAGAAAGCTAATCTGAAAGCAAAGGAAAAGGCTGTATCTGAAGCCTATGACCCTTATGATCATCCTCTCTCTTCTTATTCTGAAGATGAAGATGATTTAGATATGTCTGAGGACTCTAAGAAAAGGAAAGCTACAAAGAGAAAAAGGAAAGCTATTGCTCCTCCTCCTCCTAATCGAGACAATGATACTCCCTATTACATATTGAAAGGGATTGACCCTAAGTCGAAATACTTCCAACATTGTATGTGGTTTTCCAAGAACCAGCAAAAGGAGAGAAAGAAATCTAAGAGATATGATAGTCCTGCTTCCAGATAGACACCCAGAGGTCCTCCTCCTCCACCTCCTGGTGCAGGAGCCTCTGGGAATTTATCTGCTAATCCTTCTGCTCCATCTGCAAAATCTGCTCCTTCTCAGCCTCATTCAAGGAAAAGTTCTCAGAGCCACCAAGGCAAATCATATACTGGTACTCAAAGGCATGATACTGAGGTTAAAGATCAAGTAAAGGAGGTTATATATCAAAATCCAACATTTTCACCTCCTCCTTCTCCCAAGAGAAAGGTTTCTCCTGATATACCTGTTCATGTTGCTAAGGATGTTGCAAAAGGTAAAAGAACTGTTTTCTCTGAAAAATCCAGTAAAAAGTTTGCTGAATTTGCTCCTCCTCCAGCTTTAGTTGTTCAAGAAGTTAAAGGTACAGCTGAAAGTTTATTAGATTTATCTGTTAAATTTAAAACTGTGAAGCCTATAGATACATCATCTGAAAATGTGTATGAAAGCCAAGAGTTAGATCCTGACTTCAGGATGGCTCGATTCCTAGAACTTGTTGGATCAACTCAGATAAAGAAAGGCAAAGCTGAAGGAAAGGACTCTACAGGATTTACAATAATGTCAAAGTTCAGAATGAAGGAACTCAATAAAATCCAGGTTAGCCCTGAAGTATTTGATCCTTCTAAATATATGGAAAAACATCCAGAAGCAGTTGTTCCAAGGGCTGCAGAACTGAAGATTATTGGTGTGCAAGATTTGAAGCTGTCCAAGAAAGAAGCTATTGATCCCTTGCGGAAAGTCTCTTTTGTTCCTAGCTCTTCTGACCCTAAACCAGATTCTGTAGATCTTTAATTTTGTTTGACTGTTATTTATCTGTTTGATAATTGCTAGTTAATTGTTATCTATTTCCTGTATTGTTTTATTGTTCTATAGCTAGTTCTGTGTTTTAATTTTTGAGAGACTTAACTCAAATAGGGGGAGATTGTTGGTACCCTAGTTTGATTTGAGTTTAGTCGTCTCCTTTTGTCCCTTGACCCAAGAATTATCTATGGTCAATGGTTAGTGGTCTAGCTGTAGAGTCCTCGCTTTTCCAGATAAAGAATTTGGTTAAGTAGTTTGTTCGTTTGACTATAGTCAAATGCCGCTCGACTATCGTCGACTAACTGTTCGACGATCGTCGATCAGTTGCTCGATGTTCTGTCTGCTGGTAGTTCGACTATCTGCCTTGATAGTTCAACTATCTGATAGCTCGACTATCTGTTGATAGTTTGACTATCTGTTCTGCGTTGATAGTTCGACTATCTGTTGATAGGTCGACTATCAGTTTTGCTTTGATAGTTCGACTATCTGTTGATAGGTCGACTATCTGATAGCTCGACTATCTTCTGATAGTTCGACTATCTGTTGTGATGGTTCGACTATCTCCTTTGATAATTCGACTATCTGGATCGTTCGACTATCTGCCCGATAGGTCGACGATCTCCGTGCGTCGATCGACGATCTCCGAGGGTCGTTCGACGTTTTCTGTCTGCCTTTTTATTTTGTATTTATTTATTATATTTAATTAATTAATACATTATCTGGCATGTTATTTCAGTTGTTTTATGATAATATTTCCAGGCAATATCTGCTCCATCCCTTTTGCCTGAGTAAAATCTTTTCAGATAAAGTTGTTTGTCTTATTAGCTGACATTGTATTTTACTTTATCTGCTGTCAGTCCTTTATAGCCGTTAGACTGAAAAGTCTTCCTTCTGCTATAAAGAGTTTATCTCTGATGTGATTTTATTTAGTACCTGTATTATCAGATTGCTTCCTACAGCTTCTTAGAAAAAGGTTTAGCCCTTTTATAGAATATTTTGCTGCAGAGTTTGTTTGTCTTTGTGATATTTGCAGCCCAGGTTTCAAGTTTCAGAAGAAGACAAACAGTTCAAATTGATGAGAGCCGTTGCTTGTTGCTGCTATAAAAAGAATCCTTTGGAGAAGGATTTCAGCTAGCTAACCAGTTATTCATTTAAGCATTCAAGCTTTCATCAAGACCAAGTTCACTGCTCTCAGCAATATTCATCCAACTGATAAGTGTTAAGCTCTTCTGCTCTTCTTCAACCTGAGTTCTCCTGCTTCCAGGAAGTTCAGACTCAGAGTTCTTTTGAAGAAGAAGAAGATAGCTGCTAGAAGATTTCCATTTTATATTTTATTTATCTTCTTGTAGTTTTTCCTTCAGGTTTTACTGAAGAGTTTCTGCACTGAAGCAAGACTTCACCTGGACATTCTTTGAGCTAGGGGGAGCCTTGATTCCTTGAGCTTTCTAGCTCAGTGCAAGTCTTTGTGCTTCGTTAATCTATTGTAAAATAGAGAAGACATCTTAACCTTCTTTCCCCCTCCTATACAGGGTTATTACTCCCTTCAAAAGTATCCCTTGGTGGCAGGGCACCTGATCAAAAACCTGTGTTCGGTTTTTAGACACCTGATCAAAAGTCTAAAGGGTTTTTGGATCTACCTGAAGCAGATCCTGTTGGTGGCAGGGCACCTGATCAAAAACCTGAGTGGATTCCTACCTTGTTGGTAGAAGAGTGGACGTACCCAAGTTGTTTGGGGAACCACTATAAATTCCTTGTGTCGTCTGGCTTGCTCAATTTAATTCCTGCATTGTGGCTGTGATTAGATATAACTAGGTTTGCTAGTTGCTGATTAGGATTTCCAAGCCTTAACTGTAATTACAGTTAGCTTGAGTTTGTGCACAACACTTGTGTTAGGCTTTAGGGTAATTTCTATATCTATAATCTTTTCATTCCGCATTTCACTCCAAGTGAGTTGGGTAGACTATTAAGTTTTGTCTAGTGCAAAATTTGATAACTCTATTCACCCCCCCCCCTCTAGAGTAGTATCTATCCCTTCACTTTCACTTGCCCACACAAGCTTATAGACCAAGGGTTCGTTTTGCAGATCATAATGTATAAGCGTCCCATACCACTTATACTTTAGGTGTCAGGGTTAAATGAATCGATTATGCTATGACATGCTAGTGGGTATGATGAAACATGCAAGTGCAACTCACACACCCGACTCTGTGCACACAAACCTTTAGTTCCCCCTTTCGGAGCCGTTACCTCCCAGGATACCTCCGTAGTGGCGGACGGAAGCGGTGGGTTGGGCCTCTCCCACCTCAAAACCAGTAAAAGCACCACTGGTCTGACCTATCGTTCGCCTCAACGCTTGGTGCACTAAGCGGACGCCAGCATACTCTTGCCGGCTGGCGCACCGGACTTCTGTTGGCGAAGTGCTAATCACCTCGCCGAGTCAACGATATCGGTGTCGGTGCAATCAAACTCCCTGATATCGTAAAACCCACCACCTTAACTTTTTCCTATTTTATGCACATGCAAGTTTAATCGTACACACACAAAAACCGAGCTGAAGCTCCCCGGACCAAAACATCCGTCTCCAAACCAACCGAGCCGAAGCTCCCCGGACCATCCCGTCCGTCCCCAAACCAACTGAGCCGAAGCTCCCAGGACCATCCCGTCCGTCTCCAAACCAACTGAGCCGAAGCTCCCCGGACCATCCCGTCCGTCTCTTAACCAACCGAGCCAAAGCTCTCATCAATCTCCCTGTGCCAACAGTGTTTGTGAAAGGTGCAGCCCTAGTTACTAGGTTACTCTTGTCGGTTTGTTATTAAAGGTTACGTTAGCCTATGACTGCCCCCGGTATTCCCCGTGAAGGGCTCTCAAGGGGCACTAGGAACCAAGACGGCGGCATTACGGCCCGAAGTTCCCTTTCGCAAGGCACTTATTGTTATTGGTTGATCTCCCTTAACCAGATTCCCTTCTCATATTACGTTAGACTATCCTAGGGTGATTTTTAACCTTCCTCTCTTCGGGAAAAGCGATCTTTCGCCGAACCCGAGCACCCCTTAACTCTAGCTATCACCACTTCTCGCTACTCTTTATATCTTCCTATTGTGATTTCCCCCACTATTACCCACCCAGACAAAAATTATTAACTCTAATGACTTCCTCAGATCGTGTCCTATTGCATTCACAATTGCTATATGCAGGCCGACCTAGACTTCATGTCGAACCGGTTATGCAATGATCCAATACTCATCCAAATGCCCTATATTATTTACTGGAGACTCACCATGATATAAATGACCTAAATCCAGAAAATGGAAATTTTCCTAATCTATTTGGCATTTAATTAAATTCCTCAAAAATCCCAAGGGCTACTGGTTTGAACATGAACTACCCTAAGTAATCATGCAAGATGTCCAGCAAATTTATGATAAATACTAGGTTATCTCAATAGGTTAAATCCTAAGTATCATAATTTTTCTATCATCAAAAGGGCATGAAAACTATTTTAGAAATAATCTCTAACCTCTATTATTTATGAATCAAGTACAGAAAATATTCTTCCAAAAATTATAAATAATTTATGCCGTGCAGATAAAGGCCTAAAATTAGCACTGGCCAAGTTTCATAATTTTCCAGCAAGTACTTTATCCATAAGTAATTTTTAAACAATAAAACCCCTTTCTAATATCTGTGAACAAAGTACTAGATTTACTCAACATAAAATTCTATAAAAATTCAGAGATCAATGCTCTACTAGTCAAGATCTAAATCCAGAATTTTAACTGATAATCATTAATTTAAAACCTCCAAATATTTGAAACAACAAATCGAGCTAATAATCCTTTAACACATGAAGTATAATATTTATTAATCATAAAATTCCAGGAAAATTACCATAAGTCTAAAACATCCTAAAACTCCCTCCTCCCGAGTTTCATAATTTTTAGATTAGATTTAGTGCTTAAAATAACTAAATTACATGTTTATCCTAATCCAAAAATCTCAACTTCCGAGGTACCTAATTACCTCCAATTCCTTCACTATTTCAACCAGAGGGTTTTCAGCATATCATCCCACTCTCCTCCAAATTTCAAGGGCATACTAGAGCTTTTGCTCCTATGTCCTTCACAAACCTCAAACTCCCACCCACTGGATTTGAGCCGATCTCTTAGGGTAAAATCCACCCTAATCCACACCATGTTACCCAAGAGGGTAGACATAGACTCAACAAATCAGTGGCCACAACACCAGCCTCATTTGAGGAGATTTGTCCACTCCATTTCTAATCATACTTTTCCCCATAGTACCCCTCACCAAGACCTATCTAGGACTTGATGCTTCCCTATTCAAACCTCGACCAATGGAGTTGAAATTTTGTACAGATCTTAACATTGATGCCAGGGACCACCACCCAAAATTTGGGGGAGTTTGGACTTAATTTCATCCCCTAATTAATTTTATAATGTTTATTAAAATTTTACAAAAACTTTAGGCAAAATTCTCCAAAAATTCTCATTTTTGGTCTGCCGTTAGGTTTAGCTAAGGTTAACCACCTGCCCAAATTTCAGGTCATTTGGACAAGGGACGAAGAGTGGGCATCCATTTTAATTTCTACCCAACTCTAGGTACAGCCCCCACTAAAACGGGTGCTGCGGCCGAACCGCTTACCCAAACGAGTTTAAATGAATTTTAAATTAATTTAGACTCGAAGGGCTATGACTTTTGTGACTGGTCACTTTTCCTAAAACGGCCTCTAAGTGCCTCGTTTTGCAGCATCAAAATGTGCCCATCTAAGTATATTTTCCTTATAAATTAGTTACATAATTTATATATTATAAAACAGTTTTTACTGTTCATCTTCTACAGAAACCGAAAACCAGACACAGAAAACTGTTGCGCGCTAGGGTTCGAAGAAAATAAACGCAACCGAACTAGCAACCCGATGAGGCAAGTATACCTATCGAATTGTAGCAAGGGGACACAAGTGTCGTATTGAAATCCGGGAACTGTTGGCTAAGCTTACTCACACGAACGCTATTATCTTATCGACGGAAAAACTAGGGTTTTAGAAAATCTAAGCGCAATGGAGAAATTAAAGCAAACTAGAAAGAGAACTACCGCAATTAAGTTACGCTATTAAGAAAAGAACTATGCTAAAAAGGAAACTACTGCAGTTAATTAAAGAGCACAAGATAGGAGATTACTACTAAAGGAAGAAAATATGAAATGGAAATGCACCCGATCGAGATTCACCTTGGCTAAAGACGATTAAGAAAGTGCGATAAAAATCTAAACTTAATAGGATAAGGGTCCTTGACCGTGGAGGTTCCTAAAGCTTGAACACGCTTCTCTCGAAGTCGTGCCCAACTGAGTTTAGGAAGGTCCGACCGACTCTCGTCTAAATCGGAGGCCTAAAACTCGCTTTACGCGGTGAACCCCACTATTGGATTTTACTCCAATCCGGGAGATTTGGACGTCTGCCTCTCTCGAGGGGTGCGTACAACTCCCTTTACTCTTGAATGCTCACTTCATTCTTTCGGCCTCTCGGCTAGCCCAGAATGAAAGCAAAGGCGGGGAGTATATATCGAAAATATACCCCCAACCCGTGATTAATCAAGAGTAATTCAAGGCCCTAACCTAAAAAGAAAAGATTGATTAAAACATCATAACATAATCGCTCTAACCTCGGATCATCAAGATCGAGTAAAAGGAGGGTTAGTTAATCATAATGGAGTGGAGGGGGGGAGATGAGTAGAAAAACATAAGAAGAACACAAGCTAAGGGAAGAAAAATTTTATTAATGAAAAAGGGCAAGTTACACTAATGAAAATAAAATTACAAGTGCATGAAAATTAAACCCTATTCTAGCCCTACATTAAGCACTAAGCAAGAAGAAAATTACATTAAAAGTTAGCACAAACTAAGATTAAACTAGGGTTAACCAAAAAGTACAAAGAGAGGGGGAGAGAGAGAGAGAGAAAGCATGAAAAAGGATCAAGAAACAAAGGGGCAGCACCTCCCCCACTCCACCAAAGCTTTCTGAAATGGGGAGGAGGGGGGCTCAATTTATAGAAAATTTCTCGGGTTGGTCACGCCCTCTGACACGCCCTAGGGGGGGCGTGTCAGGGGGCGTGACAGGTACGGATTTGACCTCGGGCTCTGGATTCTGGCGGGAGGGATGATTGCTTCGGTACGTCGGTGGTCACGCCCTAGGTCACGCCCGTGACAGGGGGGCGTGACAGGCATGTCATGTCCAAATCATTGGTCGGAAATCCGTCAGTCGCCGAAAAAGGAAGGTGTCACGCCCATGTCACGGGCGTGACATGGGGCGTGACAGTACTATTTGCGTGCTGAGGCGGAAGGGCATTTAATGCGGCGGCAGCTTTGCGGCAGAGGGCGACACGCCCCTGGTCACGCCTTGTGACACGCCCAGGGAGGGCGTGACAGGGGGGCGTGACAGCGGTTTTGACCGTTTTCTGTCCCTTCCAACAGGTGTCCTCGGGATCGGGTGACACGCCCTAGGTCACGCCCAGGGAGGGCGTGACAGGGGGGCGTGACAGGGGGGCGTGACAGGCCATTTTGGCAATTTTTCTGAAAACCTGCAAAAAGACAGGAAAAAGTTAGTGGCAATAAAATTTACATAAAAAGGATAAAAATAAACTAATAATAGACATAATTTGTACAATATAAAATATAAAATACGATAATAGTTTAGGCTACAAAACGTATTATCAAATTCCCCCAAGCTTAAGCTTTGCTTGTCCCCAAGCAAAAATATAAAAACTAGATATTTATAAAAATGACTAATCAAAAAGTTCTAATTATGCCTACACAAGTACTATGCGAAATTCTTAGTAGGGAAAAGGTGAAATGTAAGTCTAAAACAATTATTTAGGTATGGTAAAACTTTTAAAAACTTTACTTAATAAAAACAAATCATCCAAAATTTTAGCGAGATTTTTTAAATGGACTTAAGTAAAGCAACGAAAATGAAAAACATGCATTGAGTTGTTACTAGATCCAAGCAACGCATTATAATTATATCAATTTAATTATCAAAAATCTAGGTTTAAATCTAAAACTAAAACTGATTTACTGTTTTTCTTTTCTTAGGTGTTAAATAAAAAATCAAAAAGCGTGAATCAAAAGGACTTAAATTGGACAGAAACGTTTGGTTTAGGAAAATAATTAGGAGTGGAATTCAAAGATAAACGTGAAGGTTTTAAAGTCACACTAAACCAAAGCAAAGAGTTTCAAAAATTTTCATAAAAATATATACACATTTTTTCTTTCTTTTTCATTTTTTTCTTTTCCATTTTTTTTCTTTTTTTTTTTCAAAACAAAGGCCATAAATATTTTTATTTTCCTTTTTGAGTTGGCCAAACAAAAATAAACATCACTTTTGAACATACTTTTATTTTTCGAAAACCTTTCTCCACAAAAATCACAAAATACCCTATCAAAATCGTCAAAATAATTTATGAAACTCAAAAAGGCTAGTGTGATTCGATAGGTTGGAAATTTTGGCTTTGGTGAAACTGAAATGAAGGGAGGAGCTATCAAATGAAATCGGAAAAAGGCTCAAAAACGGTTAACTAGTGGTAAAAGTTTTTAGGTTGGCAAGAAAGCTCAAACGAAAACAAAAATGGCCTAAATCATTTTCACGCTTTTGAATTTATTTAAAACAAAGCTTTGAAAAATTTTCAAAAAGCGAGTCCTAGATAATAAAAGAAGATTGATGAAATTAACTTGAAAATAAAAATAATAGGTGACTTGGATCGTTCACATCTACTACGTTATTCAAAAGTTGACTTTACAAAAATTATTCAAAAACGAAAAAGAAAATAGTGGATGATGAATTTTTAAGAAAGTAAAGGAAATAAACAACAAAAACCATAATAGAAATGCGAGTTTTAGAAAAATATTTCACCTTAACATGCTACCGTGAATTAGAAACACAGCATGGCCAACATTTTACTTGTGAAACATAATTAAAAAGGACGATTAGAAATATTATAATTAACTAAGTTGTTTATAGGAGATTTTGAGTAAAACAAAACTAAAAACTAGGGGTACTATTTAAATACCAAAATGTCTAAACTATTCAAAAACACATATATATTTTTTTTAATTTAATTTTGTGGAATATTCTCTTTTTTTGGATTTTGGAATTTTAAGATATTCATTTTTTTTGGAAATATTTACAATATATACAAAAAGAAGATTATTTACACTACGCAAAAATGAAGGAGGAAATCCTCCCCCAAGCTTAAAACAGACATTGTCCTCAATGGCTAAAGAAGGGGATTGGAGAAGGAGAGAAAAATAAAGTACAGAATTGAAAGACAGAATTGAAATACAGGTACTTCCCCGGATTTATTTGCTGCGAAAACTGAGTGATGCCGCTCCCCGAATGTCTTCTTTGGACTTTGTGATGGATTCAGCAATGTTGGAGCAGGCGATCGCAGAAGCTTCAGCTTGTCGGAGCCGTCCGAGGCAAAAATTGTAAAATAAAGAAAACAGAAAAAGATAACTTGGGTTGCCTCCCAAGAGCGCCCTTTGGTTAAAGCATCGTTGAGCTCGACGCATCAAAAAAAAAATAATATTGTCCAAAAATATTGTTGTCCCGAAATAAAATTGTTTTTAGCAAAAAAAATAAAAAGTTCAAGATTAAAGTTCGTGAAGCGGAAACTTAATAGTGTTTGGACTGACATCATCATCACTAGAGAAATACAGTTTAAGACGCTGACCATTCACTTTGAAATTACCCTTATCAGGGTGAGAAATTAAAACAGTTCCATAAGGAAATACTTCTAAAACAGAAAACGGGCCAGAGCAGCGAGATTTTAATTTGCCCGGAAATAAACATAAACGAGAATTATATAACAGGACTTGGTCGCCCGACTTAAAGTTTTTAGGGTGCCTTAAGTGTTTATCGTGTAAACGCTTCGTCCGCTCTTTATAAAGTTTATTATTTTCATAAGCATAAGAGCGCCACTCGTCGAGTTCATTTAGTTGAAATTTTCGAAGGTCACCGACCGAGTGGGGATCGAAGTTTAAAAATTTTAAGGCCCAAAAGGCGCGGTGTTCTAACTCCACGGGCAGATGGCACGATTTTCCATAGACCAGCCGATACGGCGTACATCCGAGGGAGGTTTTGTACGCTGTTCGGTAGGCCCATAAGGCATCGTCAAGTTTGGCTGACCAGTCTTTTCTAGAAGTTGAAACAGTCTTTTCTAATATTCTTTTTATTTCTCTATTAACTACTTCGACTTGACCGTTAGTTTGGGGGTGGTAGGCAGTGGACAGTTTATGCGTAACGCCGTATTTAGTAAGGATTTTGGAAAATTGCGCGTTACAGAAATGGGAACCCCTATCGCTAACGATTGCGCGAGGCGTACCGAATCTAGAAAATAATTTTTTTAAAAACGTGACTACAACTCGGGAGTCGTTCGTAGGAAGAGCTTGGGCCTCAGCCCATCGTGAAACATAATCAACAGCGACTAAAATATATTTGTTTCTGAAGCTAGAAGGAAGGGGGCCAACAAAATCAATTCCCCAGAGGTCAAAAATTTCGCACTCTAAGAAATAATTTTGCGGCATTTCATTTTTATTAGAAATATTGCCCGACCGTTGGCAACTATCACACCTGCTCACAAAGGCTTGCGCGTCTTTAAACAGGCTAGGCCAGTAAAAACCCGCGCAAAGCACCTTATGAGCGGTGCGAGCAGCTTGATAGTGCCCACCTGTCGGACCTTCATGCAAATATTTTAGAATATCAATTCCTTCATCAAAAGAAACACATCTCC
The DNA here is from genome assembly GCA_039513925.1 of Platanthera zijinensis. Taxonomy (NCBI): domain Eukaryota; kingdom Viridiplantae; phylum Streptophyta; class Magnoliopsida; order Asparagales; family Orchidaceae; genus Platanthera; species Platanthera zijinensis. The sequence goes on along the minus strand of CM077085.1, from coordinate 200,652,361 downwards.
TTATCACTTGATCCACACAAATTTTGAAAAGATGCGGGTCTTCCCAAAAGTAGTTCTTCAGCTCAGAAAAGAATTTCTTCTTCTGCTGAGAGGAGAACTGTTTTGGGAGCACCCGGGCCACTAGATAGTTAGCGATGTGCGCGAACCAAGGAGAAGTAGATGTATTAACTAAAAGCAGCTTCTCATCAGGAAAATAGTCATTAAAAGATTTTTCATTTAATTTTTCTATAAAGGGGTTATCTAATCTTGATAAATGGTCAGCGGCCAAGTTCTCGGCTCCTCGCTTATCACGGATCTCTAAGTCAAACTCCTGGAGGAGTAAGACCCAGCGAATCAAGCGAGGCTTGGCATCCGTTTTGGCAAGAAGGTACTTGAGGGCTGAGTGGTCCGTAAAAACAATGATTTTTGAAAGTGTAATGTAAGGGCGAAATTTATCAAACGCAAATACTACAGCTAAGAGCTCCTTCTCGGTTGTGGTGTAATTTTCTTGTGCAGATGTGAGGGTTTTACTAGCGTAATAGATGGGGTGGAAGTTCTTAGATATGCGTTGACCTAATACGGCTCCCACCGCAAAACTACTCGCATCGCACATAATCTCGAAAGGAAGGTCCCACAACGGAGCTATCATAATTGGCGCGTTAATTAACTTTTCTTTAATTAATTCAAAGGCAGAAATACAAGAGTCATCAAAAATGAATGGAGCGTCTTTTTCTAAGAGATGGGTGAGGGGCTTAGTGATCTTGGAGAAGTCCTTTATAAAACGACGATAAAAACCAGCGTGGCCTAGGAAACTTCTTATAGCTTTTATGTTTGTAGGCGGTGGCAACTTCTCAATAACTTCTATCTTGGCAACGTCTACCTCAATACCTTTAGCAGAAATTTTATGACCCAAAACTAACCCTTCCCTCACCATAAAATGGCATTTTTCCCAATTTAGGGCAAGATTAGTTTCTTCGCATCGTTCTAAGACTTTTTCGAGGTTTTCTAAACATCTATCGAAGGAGTCGCCGAACACGGAGAAATCGTCCATGAATACCTCCATAATGCTTTCTACGTACTTGTCAAATATTGCGAGCATACATCGTTGGAATGTAGCCGGCGCATTGCATAATCCAAATGGTATTCTTCGGTACGCGAAGGTGCCGAAGGGACAAGTAAACGTAGTTTTCTCTTGGTCCTAGGGAGAGATGGGTATTTGAAAGTACCCCGAGAGGCCATCGAGAAAACAATAAAAGCTATGGCCGGAGAGACGTTCTAAAATCTGGTCGATAAACGGTAGAGGAAAGTGGTCCTTACGGGTGGCGTCATTTAACTTACGGTAATCTATGCACATACGCCAACCCGTCACCGTCCGTGTCGGGATTAATTCATTATTCTCATTACTAACTACGGTTATCCCTCCCTTTTTTGGAACTACTTGAACGGGGCTAACCCACTTACTGTCTAATATAGGGTAGATAATTCCTGCGTCTAATAGTTTCATAACCTCGCCCTTAACTACTTCTTTCATATTCGGGTTTATACGGCGCTGAGGTTGGATAGAGTTACGCGAATTATCTTCCATTAAAATTTTATGTGTACAGAAAGATGGGCTTATGCCCTTGATATCAGAAATTTGCCAAGCAATAGCCCGGCGATGCTTACGTAGAACTAGAAGAAGTTTATCGTTCTGCGTATCCGTGAGGTAGGCCGAAACGATAACTGGTAACTTGGAGTCTTTTTCTAAGAAAGCATACTTAAGGTGTTCGGGAAGTTCTTTAAGTTCTAGGGTAGGGGGTTCTTCATAAGAGGATTTTGAGATTCTTTCTTTTTCAAAAATAATATCATCATAAACTTTTTTATAAGGAACGTAATAAGGGGTGGGGCTAGCAGCCAAGACGGCTTCTTGTACAGATTCAGTGGTAAGAAAAGATGAAGAACAAAAATCAGAAAACTCTTTTTCAAAGTCAGAAAGACAATAAGAAGATTCATCACTTCCTTGCAGTGATTCTGTTGTAAGAGAAGAGGAGCAAAAAGTAGAAAATTCTTTTTCAAAGTCGGAGAGGCAGTAGGAAGAATCATCACTCACGGCGTCTACGAAAAAACATGAGTCATCGTTCGCTAAGGTGTTCTACATCGAAGGGGTGATAGAAAATGTGACTTCGTCGTCGCCTACTCGAAGAAAGAGCTTACCATTGCTTACGTCAATGATGGCTCGGGAGGTGGCAAGGAAGGGTCGGCCAAGGATCAGGGGAACCTCGACGTCTTCTTCGATGTCCAAAATGACAAAGTCCACCGGGAAGATGAACTTGTTGACTTTCACCAGAACGTCCTCCACTATTCCTAACGGGTACTTGACGGATCTATCGGCTAGCTGGATACTCATACGCGTGGGGTTAAGGCTACCAATCCCTAACTTTTTGAACAACGAAAAGGGCATCAGGTTTATACTTGCGCCTAAGTCGGCTAACGCGTGTTTAACAAAGAGATCACCGAAGACACACGGGATAGAGAAACTACCCGGGTCACTGATTTTCTTCGGCAAACCATTTGTTAAAACGGCGGAGCACTCGGCGTTAAGCGTGACGTGCGAAAGATTCTCTAACTTCTTCTTGTTTGTGAGGAGGTCTTTAAGATATTTGGCGTATTTCGGCATTTGCGAAATAGCCTCGTGGAAGGGAAGATTAATGTGGATTTGTTTGAAGATTTCTAAGAAGCGGGAGTACTGATCATCTTGACGTTGTCTATTAAGTTCAGAGGGGTATGGAGGAGTTGAATTATTTTTGAAGATGGGTGGTGGAGTGAGATTATTTTCTAAAGTGGGGGTGATTACTTCTTCAGCAGAGGGTGGAAGCGGAGCAGAGCTTTGATTTTTAAAAGCAGGAGCGGAGCTTTGATTTTTAAAAGCAGGAGCGGAGCTTTGATTTTTAAAAGCAGGAGCGGAGCTTGCCTCGGGCTCTTCACTTACCATACCGGAGACTTGCTTCCCACTCCGAAGAGTTATAGCTTTCGCTTGCTCTCTCGGGTTGGGTTCAGTATTGGAAGGAAGAGACCCTGCGGGTCGCTCAGAAATTATTTTTGCGAGCTGTCCTACCTGATTTTCTAAACTTTTTACGCTTCCGGTTAAAGTTCTTATGGTAGCGTCATTTGTGGTGATATATTTAGAAAGTAATTCCTCCAAGCTCGGAGGTTTTGGGTAATTTTGAAGAAGTGGTGGTGGTGGTGGTGGTTGTGCAGAAAAATCATTTTGCGGAGGTGGGCGCATCGCATTCGATGGATTACTCCATGAAAAGTTCGGGTGATTTCTTAAAGCGGGGTTATAACTATTCGGAAAATTAAAACCAGGCGGATGAAAATTCGCAGCAGAAAAATTATTAAAAGCAGTTCTAGGCAAATTATTAACATAATCTAAATGTTCTGGAGTAGGGGTTGCAGATTCCCATACCTGAGGGGCGGAGGCAGCAGTCATCTCCGTGCTTTTTTTGCTTAGGATTTCTACTTGCAGAGCAAGCTGGGAGTCGTTGTCCACTTCATAGATACCTGCAGGCTTGTTCGGGCGGGACCTAGGCACATTCCACTGATAAGTGTTCATGGCCATATCCTCAAAAAGCTCAAGAGCGGCTTCCGGGGTCTTATGATTTAAAGTACCGCCAGAAGCTGCGTCTATCATTTGCTTCGTGCTTTGATTTAGCCCGTTATAAAACGTCTGCACTTGTAACCATACAGGCAGCGCGTGATGTGGGCATCGTCTTAATAATTCTTTAAATCTCTCCCAGGTTTCGTAAAGGGTGTCAGAGTCTATTTGTCCAAAGGCAGAGATGTCGTTCCTAAGTTTTGCAGTTTTAGCTGGCGGAAAATACTTCGCCAAAAATTTTTCAGTTAATTCATTCCAAGTGGTTATGCTATTTTTCGGAAGTGTGTTAAGCCACTGCATAGCTTTAGTTCTTAGAGAGAAGGGGAAGAGTCTTAGCCTTATCGCATCATTTGTGACACCATTTATCTTGAAGGTGTCACAAATTTCAAGAAAGCTAGCTATATGTGCGTTCGGATCTTCATCTTGAAGTCCGTCAAATTGCACATATTGCTGCACCATTTGAATTATGCTAGGCTTTAGTTCAAAGTTATTATTTGCTATAGTAGGGCGGACTATACTCGATTCTGTTCCCTCGAGGTTTGGTCGTGCATAATAGGACATAGTCCTTTGCACGGCCTCATCTACGTTGGGTTCTTCCATTCTTAAAGTATTAAATGACTCGGAGTCCTCAACCGGCACTTGGATAGTAGGGCGGACTATACTCGATTCTGTTCCCTCGAGTATAATAGGAAACTTGTTGCGCGCTAGGGTTCGAAGAAAATATACGCAACCGAACTAGCAACCCGATGAGGCAAGTATACCTATCGAATTGTAGCAAGGGGACACAAGTGTCGTATTGAAATCCGGGAACTGTTGGCTAAGCTTACTCACACGAACGCTATTATCTTATCGACGGAAAAACTAGGGTTTTAGAAAATCTAAGCGCAATGGAGAAATTAAAGCAAACTAGAAAGAGAACTACCGCAATTAAGTTACGCTATTAAGAAAAGAACTATGCTAAAAAGGAAACTACTGCAGTTAATTAAAGAGCACAAGATAGGAGATTACTACTAAAGGAAGAAAATATGAAATGGAAATGCACCCGATCGAGATTCACCTTGGCTAAAGACGATTAAGAAAGTGCGATAAAAATCTAAACTTAATAGGATAAGGGTCCTTGACCGTGGAGGTTCCTAAAGCTTGAACACGCTTCTCTCGAAGTCGTGCCCAACTGAGTTTAGGAAGGTCCGACCGACTCTCGTCTAAATCGGAGGCCTAAAACTCGCTTTACGCGGTGAATCCCACTATTGGATTTTACTCCAATCCGGGAGATTTGGACGTCTGCCTCTCTCGAGGGGTGCGTACAACTCCCTTTACTCTTGAATGCTCACTTCATTCTTTCGGCCTCTCGGCTAGCCCAGAATGAAAGCAAAGGCGGGGAGTATATATCGAAAATATACCCCCAACCCGTGATTAATCAAGAGTAATTCAAGGCCCTAACCTAAAAAGAAAAGATTGATTAAAACATCATAACATAATCGCTCTAACCTCGGATCATCAAGATCGAGTACAAGGAGGGTTAGTTAATTATAATGGAGTGGAGGGGGGAGATGAGTAGAAAAACATAAGAAGAACACAAGCTAAGGGAAGAACAATTTTATTAATGAAAAAGGGCAAGTTACACTAATGAAAATAAAATTACAAGTGCATGAAAATTAAACCCTATTCTAGCCCTACATTAAGCACTAAGCAAGAAGAAAATTACATTAAAAGCTAGCACAAACTAAGATTAAACTAGGGTTAACCAAAAAGTACAAAGAGAGGGGGAGAGAGAGAGAGAAAGCATGAAAAAGGATCAAGAAACAAAGGGGCAGCACCTCCCCCACTCCACCAAAGCTTTCTGAAATGGGGAGGAGGGGGGCTCAATTTATAGAAAATTTCTCGGGTTGGTCACGCCCTCTGACACGCCCTAGGGGGGGCGTGTCAGGGGGCGTGACAGGTACGGATTTGACCTCGGGCTCTGGATTCTGGCGGGAGGGATGATTGCTTCGGTACGTCGGTGGTCACGCCCTAGGTCACGCCCGTGACAGGGGGGCGTGACAGGCATGTCATGTCCAAATCATTGGTCGGAAATCCGCCAGTCGCCGAAAAAGGAAGGTGTCACGCCCATGTCACGGGCGTGACATGGGGCGTGACAGTACTATTTGCGTGCTGAGGCGGAAGGGCATTTAATGCAGCGGCAGCTTTGCGGCAGAGGGCGACACGCCCCTGGTCACGCCTTGTGACACGCCCAGGGAGGGCGTGACAGGGGGGCGTGATAGCGGTTTTGACCGTTTTCTGTCCCTTCCAACAGGTGTCCTCGGGATCGGGTGACACGCCCTAGGTCACGCCCAGGGAGGGCGTGACAGGGGGGCGTGACAGGGGGGCATGACAGGCCATTTTGGCAATTTTTCTGAAAACCTGCAAAAAGACAGGAAAAAGTTAGTGGCAATAAAATTTACATAAAAAGGATAAAAATAAACTAATAATAGACATAATTTGTACAATATAAAATATAAAATACGATAATAGTTTAGGCTACAAAACGTATTATCAAAAACCATTTTTCTTGTAAGCATTCCGTGATCCATCGCCGGCCGTCCGATGACTTCCCTGGCCAGCCACCACCAGCACCACCTCCGTTGAGGGGATGACTAGCGGTCGGCGGTGGTTTGGCCGCCGGAGGTGGCGGTTTCTGGTGAACTCAAATAATACCTTTTTCATGGTTTTCCCATGAAAACGAGAGATGGGTACGGCTCCGTTGAGCGTGAAATTCCTTTCTAAGAATCCTAAGATCTACCCACGAAAGAGAAGAAGCAGAGGAGGACCTTGTTCGCGGTTTGGAGGTGAGAAGAATGTCGGGGTGCCATGGCGCAGTGGTGGCGTAGCCGAACTTCTCCTACAGCAAGAACAAAGATCTGATCCATTTACTTGAGCGTGTAAACTTCTCCTCTTGCCCCAAGTGTGCTTTTATAAGTCAGAAAGGGGGGAGGTGAAAGGGTAAAGCCGTAATGGCCATGAAGGCTCCTCTTAATAGCCTTTCGGTTACAGTGAAGGGATAAGAAACGGTGGAAGATAAACAGGTGTGTCCAGTTGGCGGTTTCCTATTGGACCAACACTTCCTCCTTTATTATATAATTATAGAAGGAAAACGGCCCGTAATTACTCCTGGTGTAACTTCCCACACCAGCATTTATTTCCACGCGTGTTAGAATAATTTCGGGCCTGAACCGTCGTTTCGGCCAATGTCACGGGCGTGACACATAGGTCACGGGCGTGACAGGCTCGGGTGACAATTTTTGGGGTCGACGATCGTCGAACTGTGATCGACGGTCGTCGAAGGGTGGTCACGCCCTAGGTCACGGGCGTGACACCTAGGTCACGGGCGTGACAGGCCCGAACGGCAATTTCGAGGTCGACGATCGTCGAACTGAGATCGACGGTCGTCGAAGGGCGGTCACGCCCTAGGTCACGGGCGTGACACCTAGGTCACGGGAGTGACAGGCCCGAACGGCAATTTCGAGGTTGACGATCGTCGAACTGAGATCGACGGTCGTCGAAGGCTGGTCACGCCCTAGGTCACGGGCGTGACACTTAGGTCACGGGCGTGACAGTCCCGAGTTCAATTTCGACGATCGTTTTACGGGGATCGTCGATCGTCGAAGGAGTCACGTCCCTGGTCACGGGCGTGACACTCTGGTCATGGGCGTGACATGTCCGGGCTGCAAGGTCGTCGATCGCCTCACGGAGATCGACGATCGTCGAAGGAGTCACGCCCTTGGTCACGGGCGTGAGACCTTGGTCACGGGCGTGACATGCCCAGGCTGCACGTTCGACGACCGCCTCACGGAGATCGACGATCGTCGAAGGAGTCACGCCCAAGGTCACGGGCGTGACGGGTCAGTCATGGGCGTGACCAACCCGTGACCCGAAGTCTCGGTCGATTTATTTCAATTTTTGTGCTTCCTAGGGTTCTCTCACGGCCAACCGACTCCTAGGGGTCTAGCCGAAAATGGGATGTTACAAATCCTAATAAACAAAACAAAAATTTCGTCCCCGAAATTGAGGTTGAGCCTACGAGGATTTCTATCGGAATAAATTAAACTTGTAACTTCCCATACGATTTTTCTATTGGGTTCCAGCGACTACTTGTTTGATAAACGAAGGCAGTCTCTCCAATAAACAAAAGATTAGCCCCTACTTTTCTGATTAAGTGCGCATGCCTAGGTCCTGGATTTTCGTTATCTAGTCTTAACTGTCCAAAACAAGAAGGAAATCTATAGTATACCGAGAGGTGGTGAGATGTACCTAACTGAACAACTCCGGGTATCTTTGCCTCATCAGATCCTGCGGTTCCCAGGTGTGCTCCTCCTGACCGTGGTTTCTCCACAGAACCTTGACTAAGGGGATCTTTTTGCGGCGCAAGATCCGTACTCCTTTGTCGTCGATCCAAACCGGCTCCAAGTGAACAGATCGGTCTGAAGCTACCGGCCCTTCGGTGGTCAAAATCCGCTGCTCCGGGCGTAGTTGAGCCCTTCTTAGCGAAGAAATATGGAAGACGTCGTGTAGAGCTGCCAGCTCTGGCGGCAACTCTAGCCTGTAGGCTAGGGGTCCGATCCACTCCAGGATCCGGTAAGGGCCCATATACCTAGGGCTGAGCTTCTTCCTCCGACCGCGCACCCGTGAGACTCCGTGCATGGGCCGGATCTTCAAGAACACTCGATCCCCTACCCAAAACTCCACCTGACGATGTCGGGCGTCATAGTATTTAGCCTGTCTGCTCTGCGCCTCCAACATCCTATCTCTGATCAGTCTCACCTGAGCCTCGGTGTCTTCAACAAAATCCGATCCCAACACCTTCGGATCCTCGTCTTGAACCCAAGAAAGCGGGGTCCTACATTTTCTTCCATACAAGGCTTCATAAGGCGCCATCCTGATGCTGGACTGGTAGCTATTGTTATAGGTGAACTCGACCAACGGTAATATCTTCTCCCACGGCTCCCCTCGGTCCAGTATACACAGTCGTAGTAAATCCTCCAAGGTCCGGTTGGTGCGCTCTGTCTGCCCGTCCGTCTGTGGGTGGAAGGCCGTGCTAAAAGTCAACCGGGTGCCCAAATATGCCTACGCTGATCGCCACTCCCTGGATGTAAACCGTCCATCGCGGTCCGACACTATCGTCCGGGGCACGCCATGATATAGGATATACTGCTCCACGAACTTCCGTACCAGCACTCCCACCGAGTCATCCTTCCTGATCGGTATAAAGCGGGCCACCTTCGTCAACCGATCAACAATCACCAAGATCGAGTCGTTCCCCGTCCGAGAACGGGGAAGACCGTGTATAAAATCCATAGCTATATCGTCGAACTTCCACTCCGGCACCGGGAGTGGCTGCAGCAATCCTGCGGGGTTCCTCCACTCTGCCTTCACCAACTGACACGCCTCGCAATGGGTCACGAAGTACGTAATGTCCTTCTTCATGCCCGGCCAAAACATCGTCTTCTTCAGATCAACGGTCATCTTTGTGATCCCCGGGTGCACAGAGTACCGGCTGCAATGCGCCTCCATCATAATATCCTCTCGGATCTGGCCTCCTGCGGGTATGTACACCCATCTTCTAAAGCGTACCAGGCCGTCTCTCAGTGTGTAATCTCCTGCAGCGCCTGGCTCCAAAGTCTGAAAGATGGGTTCAAACTGGGCATCCTGTCTCTGCCCCTCCCTGACTCGGTCTCGGATATCATCTGTAGCACTCCTCGCAGCCAAATATTCCATCTTATTCCCATGTCATTGTCTTGGTAGTGAGTCCTAGTCGGCTGAGTCTAACTCGTAGACTAAAGAATTATGTGAAATGTTCTTTGTAACCAGAGGTGCTTCCTACTGGGGGCAGGGTTTGCCGTAGGCTACAAAGAAGAATTCCAATTAATGGAGAAGTGGACTTCTACATGTGATTTCCCTTATGGGCACACCACTGCTTCCGCTACTTAGTTTGTCCCCAAACTAAACTCGAGCGGGGGTGACCCAGGGTTAGTGGACTGCTACCTTTTCAGATCGATGTTTCCTCTGATACCACTTGTAAGACCCCCTTTTTTTTTCTTTTTCAACCACCGGGGTCTTAGGCCCAGAATCGCCGCTTTGCGGTGACACCTTCACGTCCTGAAGGGTCATCACCACAAGGCGCCGATTCTGCCGGCCAATTCGATCACAGAAATGTAGCATAATAATAGAAGTAAGAGCAATGCAGTCCATAATAATAGATCACATATATAGAATAAAAATCTCCACGAAGGGAGTGTCCACAGAAAACATCAGAGTACTATAAATGCGGGCTTATGCCCGGTACAAAATGTCCTCACTACAAGTCTCTCATGCGGAAGCAAAAACAGGAACTACTCAGAGTCGAGACTCACGGTCCCGGCTGTATGAACTCCGGAGCTAGACTGCCCCATCTCTAGGCGCACCGATCTCTGGGGCTGCTCCTCCATGCTGGGCTCCATGATCCCCTAAATGATGCGGTTCGAAAACCGTTAGTCATAAAGACTAAGCCCTATCATCCTCTACCCCTTCCCCCATGGATCCTAGGTACCGAGCGGAGAGGAAGAAAGGGAAGGACATGAAGGTAGAGATTAATCAAGAAACAGATGGCAGCGGAACTAATCTAACAAGTTGTATTGGTGAGCAGTTAACATAATTGTTATAATTGGTCTAGCAGTAAGAAAAGCAAATATATGAATTTAACCTTCACTTATGCGAGAACACATAAGCAAAAGGGATCTTTTGCAAGGCTCCCATCGTATAAGTGTCCCATACCACTTATACCTTGGGGTGTCGATTATCAAACAGCAATGGTTGTTATATATTGAAATTAACCTTTGATTTATAAACTTGCCCACACAAGCTTATAGACCAAGGGGTCGTTTTGCAGATCCTAATGTATAAGCGTCCCATACCACTTATACTTTAGGTGTCAGGGTTAAATGAATTGATTATGCTATGACATGCTAGTGGGTATGATGAAACATGCAAGTGCAACTCACACACCCGACTCTGTGCACACAGACCTTTAGTTCCCCGTTTCGGAGCCGTTACCTCCCTGGATACCTCCATAGTGGCGGACGGAAGCGGTGGGTTGGGCCTCGCCCACCTCAAAACTAGTAAAAGCACCACTGGTCTGACCTATCGTACGCCTCAACGCTTGGTGCACTAAGCGGACGCCTGCGTACTCTTGCCGGCTGGCGCACCGGACTTCTGTTGGCGAAGTGCTAATCACCTCGCCGAGTCAATGATATCGGTGTCGGTGCAATCGAACTCCCCGATATCGTAAAACCCACCACCTTAACTTTTTCCTATTTTATGCACATGCAAGTTTAATCGTGCACACACAAAAACCGAGCTGAATCTCCCCGGACCAAAACGTCCATCTCCAAACCAACCGAGCCGAAGCTCCCCGGACCATCCCGTCTGTCCCCAAACTAACTGAGCCGAAGCTCCCCGGACCATCCCGTCCGTCTCCAAACCAACTGAGCCGAAGCTCCCCGGACCATCCCGTCCGTCTCTTAACCAATCGAGCCGAAGCTCTTATCAATCTCCCTGTGCCAACAGTGTTTGTGAAAGGTGCAGCCCTAGTTACTAGGTTACTCTTGTCGGTTTGTTATTACAGTTTACGTTAGCCCAGGACTGCCCCCGGTATTCCCCGTGAAGGGCTCTCAAGGGGCATTAGGAACCAAGACGGCGGCATTACGGCCCGAAGTTCCCTTTCGCAAGGCACTTATTGTTATTGGTTGATCTCCCTTAACCAGATTCCCTTCTCATATTACGTTAGACTATCCTAGGGTGATTTTTAACCTTCCTCTCTTCGGGAAAAGCGATCTTTCGCCGAACCCGAGCACCCCTTAACTCTAGCTATCACCACTTCTCGCTACACTTTATATCTTCCTATTGTGATTTCCCCCACTATTACCCACCCAGACAAAAATGATTAACTCCAATGACTTCCTCAGATCGTGTCCTATTGCATTTCACAATTGCTATATGCAGACCGACCTAGACTTCATGTCGAACCGGTTATGCAATGATCCAATACTCATCCAAATGCCCTAAATTATTTACTGGAGACTCACCATGATATAGATGACCTAAATCCAGAAAATGGAAATTTTCCTAATCTATTTGGAATTTAATTAAATTCCTCGAAAATCCCAAGGGCTACCGGTTTGAACATGAACTACCCTAATTAATCATGCAAGATGTCCAACAAATTTATGATAAATAGTAGGTTATCTCAATAGGTTAAATCCTAAGTATCATAATTTTTCTATCATCAAAAGGGCATGAAAACTATTTTAGAAATAATCTCTAACTTCTGTTGTTTATGAATCAAGTACAGAAAATATTCTTCCAAAAATTATAAATAATTTATGTCGTGCAGATAAAGGCCTAAAATTAGCACTGGCCAAGTTTCATAATTTTCCAGTAAGTATTTTATCCATAATTAATTTTTAAACAATAAAACCCTTTTCTAATATCTCTGAACAAAGTACTAGATTTACTCAACATAAAATTCTATAAAAATTCAGGGATCAATGCTCTACTAGTCAAGATCTAAATACAGAATTTTAACTGATTATAATTAATTTAAATCCTCCAAATATTTGAAACAACAAATCGGGCTAATAATCCTTTAACACATGAAGTATAATATTTATTAATCATAAAATTCCAGAAAAATTACCATAAGTCTAAAACATCCTACAACTCCCTCCTCCCGAGTTTCATAATTTTTAGATTAGATTTAGTACTTAAAATAACTAAATTAAATGTTTATCCTAATCCAAAAATCTCAACTTCCGAGGTACCTAATTACCTCCAATTCCTTCACTATTTCAACCAGAGGGTTTTCAGCATATCATCCCACTCTCCTCCAAATTTCAAGGGCATACTAGAGCTTTTGCTCCTATGTCCTTCACAAACCTCAAACTCCCACCCACTGGATTTGAGCCGATCTCTTAGGGTAAAATCCACCCTAATCCACACCATGTTACCCCAGAGGGTAGACATAGACTCAACAAATCAGTGGCCACAACACCAGCCTCATTTGAGGAGATTTGTCCACTCCATTTCCAATCGTACTTTTCCCCATAGTACCCCTCACCAAGACCTATCTAGGACTTGATGCTTCCCTATTCAAACCTCGACCAATGGAGTTGAAATTTTGTACAGATCTTAACATTGATGCCAGGGACCACCACCCAAAATTTGGGGGAGTTTGGACCTAATTTCATCTCCTAATTAATTTTATAATGTTTATTAAAATTTTACAAAAACTTTAGGCAAAAGTTCTCCAAAAATTCTCATTTTTGGTCTGCCGTTAGGTTTAGCTAAGGTTAACCGCTTGCGCAAATTTCAGGTCATTTGGACAAGGGACGAAGAGTGGGCATCCATTTTAATTTCTGCCCAACTCTAGCTACAGCCCCCACTAAAACGGGTGCTGCGGCCGAACTGCTTACCCAAACGAGTTGAAACTAATTTTAAATTAATCTAGACTCAAAGGGCTACGACTTTCGTGACTGGTCACTTTTCCTAAAACGGCTTCTAAGTGCCTCATTTTGCAGCATCAAAATGTGCCCATCTAAGTATATTTTCCTTATAAATTAGTTACATAATTTATATATTATAAAACAGTTTTTACTGTTCATCTTCTACAGAAACCGAAAACCAGACACAGAAATCCATTTTTCCTGTAAGCATTCCGTGATCCGTCGCCGGCCGTCCGGTCACTTCCCTGGCCAGCCACCACCACCACCACCTCCGTTGAGGCGATGGCTAGCGGTCGGCGGTGGTTTGGCCGCCGGAGGTGGCGGTTTCCGGCGAACTCAAAAAATACCTTTTTCATGGTTTTCCCATGAAAACGAGAGATGGGTACGGCTCCGTTGAGCGTGAACTTCCTTTCTAAGAATCCTAAGATCTACCCACGAAAGAGAAGAAGCAGAGGAGGACCTTGTTCGCGGTTTGGAGGCGAGAAGAACGACGGGGTGCCATGGCGCAGTGGTGGCGTAGCCGAACTTCTCCTACAGCAAGAACAAAGATCTGATCCATTTACTTGAGCATGTAAACTTCTCCTCTTGCCCCAAGTGGGCTTTTATAAGTCAGAAAGTGGGGAGGTGAAAGGGTAAAGCCGTAATGGTCATGAAGGCTTCTCTTAATAGCCTTTCGGTTACAGTGAAGGGATAAGAAACGGTGGAAGATGAACAGGTGTGTCCAGTTGGCGGTTTCCTATTGTACCAACACTTCCTCCTTTATTATATAATTATAGAAGGAAAAACGGCCCGTAATTACTCCTGGTGTAACTTCCCACACCAGCATTTATTTCCACGCGTGTTAGAATAATTTCGGGCCTGAACCGTCGTTTCGGCCATGTCACGGGCGTGACAGGCCCGGGAGACAATTTTTGGGGTCGACGATCGTCGAACTGAGATCGACGGTCGTCGAAGGGTGGTCACGCCCTAGGTCACGGGCGTGACACCTAGGTCACGGGCGTGACAGGCCCGAACGGCAATTTCGAGGTCGACGATCGTCGAACAGAGATCGACGGTCGTCGAAGGGTGGTCACGCCCTAGGTCACCGGCGTGACACCTAGGTCACGGGCGTGACAGGCCCGAACGGCAATTTCGAGGTCGACGATCATCGAACTGAGATCGACGGTCGTCGAAGGCTGGTCACGCCCTAGGTCACGGGCGTGACACTTAGGTCACGGGCGTGACAGGCCCGAGATCAATTTCGACGATCGTTTTACGGGGATCGACGATCGTCGAAGGAGTCACGTCCCTGGTCACAGGCGTGACACTCTGGTCACGGGCATAACATGTCCGGGCTGCAAGGTCGTCGATCGCCTCACGGAGATCGACGATCGTCGAAGGAGTCACGCCCTTGGTCACAGGCGTGACACCTTGGTCACGGGCGTGACATGCCCAGGCTGCACGTTCGACAATCGCCTCACGGAGATCGACGATCGTCGAAGGAGTCACGCCCAAGGTCACGGGCGTGACGGGTCGGTGACGGGCGTGACCAACCCGTGACCCGAAGTCTCGGTCAATTTATTTCAATTTTTGTGCTTCCTAGGGTTCTCTCACGACCAACCGACTCCTAGGGGTCTAGCCGGAAATGGGATGTTACAAATCCTAATAAACAAAACAAAAATTTAGTCCCCGAAATTTAGGTTGAGCCTACGGGGATTTCTATCGGAATAAATTAAACTTGTAACATCCCATACGATTTTTCTATTGGGTTCCAGCGACTACTTGTTTGATAAACGAAGGCAGTCTCCCCAATAAACAAAAGATTAGCCCCTACTTTTCTGATTAAGTGCGCATGCCTAGGTCCTGGATTTTCCTTATCTAGTCTTAACTGTCCAAAACAAGAAGGCAATCTATAGTATACCGAGAGGTGGTGAGATGTACCTGACTGAACAACTCCGGGTATCTTTGCCTCATCAGATCCTGTGGTTCCCAGGTGTGCTCCTCCTGACCGTGGTTTCTCCACAGAACCTTGACTAAGGGGATCTTTTTGCGGCGCAAGATCCGTACTCCTTTGTCGTCGATCCGAACCGGCTCCAAGTGAACAGATCGGTCTGAAGCTACCGGCCCTTCGGTGGTCAAAATCCGCTGCTCCGGGCATAGTAGAGCCCTTCTCAGCGAAGAAATATGGAAGATGTCGTGTAGAGCTGCCAGCTCTGGCGGCAACTCTAGCCTGTAGGCTAGGGGTCCGATCCGCTCCAGGATCCGGTAAGGGCCCATATACCTAGGGCTGAGCTTCTTCCTCCGACCGCGCACCCGTGAGACTCCGTTCATGGGCCGGATCTTCAAGAACACTCGATCCCCTACCCGAAACTCCACCTGACGATGCCGGGCGTCATAGTATTTAGCCTGTCTGCTCTGCGCCTCCAACATCCTATCTCTGATCAGTCTCACCTGAGCCTCGGTGTCTTCAACAAAATCCAATCCCAACACCTTCGGATCCTCGTCTTGAACCCAAGAAAGTGGGGTCCTACATTTTCTTCCATACAAGGCTTCATAAGGCGCCATCCAGATGCTGGACTGGTAGCTATTGTTATAGGAGAACTCGACCAACGGTAACATCTTCTCCCACGGCTCCCCTCGGTCCAGTATACATAGTCGTAGTAAATCCTCCAAGGTCTGGTTGGTGCGCTTTGTCTGCCCGTCCGTCTGAGGGTGGAAGGCCGTGCTAAAAGTCAACCGGGTGCCCAAATATGCCTACACTGATCGCCACTCCCTGGATGTAAACCGTCCATCGCGGTCCGACACTATCGTCCGGGGCACGCCATGATATAGGATATACTGCTCCACGAACTTCCGTACCAGCACTCCCACCGAGTCATCCTTCCTGATCGGTATAAAGCGGGCCACCTTCGTCAACCGATCGACAATCACCCAGATCGAGTCGTTCCCCGTCCGAGACCGGGGAAGACCGTGTATAAAATCCATAGCTATATCGTCGAACTTCCACTCCGGCACCGAGAGTGGCTGCAGCAATCCTGCGGGGTTCCTGCACTCCTCCTTCACCAACTGACACGCCTCGCAATGGGTCACGAAGTACGTAATGTCCTTCTTCATGCCCGGCCAAAACATCGTCTTCTTCAGATCAGCGGTCATCTTTGTGATCCCCGGGTGCACAGAGTACCGGCTGCAATGCGCCTCCATCATAATATCCTCTCGGATCTGGCCTCCTGCAGGTATGTACACCCGTCTTCTAAAGCGTACCAGGCCGTCTCTCAGTGTGTAATCTCCTGCAGCGCCTGGCTCCAAAGTCTGAAAGATGGGTTCAAACTGGGCATCTTGTCTCTGCCCCTCCCTGACTCGGTCTCGGATATCATCTGTAGCACTCCTCGCAGCCAAATATTCCATCTTATTCCCATGTCATTGTCTTGGTAATGCTACAGGTCATCAACTTCAATCTCACCATGTTTGTTATGCCACTTTACTTAAACTAGGTCCAAGGCAACCCCATCCAATACTAATTTGCCCAATAAACCAAAGTTTAGCCCCCAATAAACAAAAGATCAGCCCCTACCTATCTTGGGCTAAGTATCTTTGATATTACCCTGTTACATCTGTCCTAGCTGGGCACACAATCCTAGGGCATCAATCTTCGACTTGGGGTTCCAGCCTAAAACTTGTTGGTATACTCCATACCTTAAACTCTCTGAGTCACATTTACGACAAACTTATTCGGTCAAAATGTTCTCAATCGCAAATGGTTACCTTTCGAACTTGAATTCCTATCCGACCCTCGGTGTTTGTCTTGGTGGTTGTCTCCGAGTAGTCTTATTACCGGTATGAGGGTTAAGACTACTTGTCTTCTACCATTCTGCTAATGTATTATTGGCCTCAATTCTCCTTATGGCCGTCCTGACAGTTTGAGTAATCCTTGATTGGGATAGTAGGGACACCTGAGTTTATATCTTCGGTAGTCATTCTCTTGCTAAACTCCTCCTTTATTCTCATTGGGTATCTCCGCAACTTAACTAAGTCCATACCCATGGTCAATTTCGGACTAGGACATACTAAAAGTCGTCAAGGTTAGTAGTGAGTCCTAGTGGGCTGAGTCTAACTCGTAGACTAAAGAATTATGTGAAATGTTCTTTGTAATCGGAGGTGCTTTCTACTGGGGGCAGGGTTTGCCATAGGCTACAAAGAAGAATTCCAATTAATGGAGAAGTGGACTTCTACATGTGATTTCCCTTATGGGCACACCACTGCTTCCGCTGCTTAGTTTGTCCCCAAACTAAACTCGAGCGGGTGAGACCCAGGGTTAGTGGACTGCTACCTTTTCAGATCGATGTTTCCTCTGATACCACTTGTAAAACCCCCTTTTTTTTCTTTTTCAACCACCGGGGTCTTAGGCCCAGAATCGCCGCTTTGTGGTGACACCTTCACGTCCTGAAGGGTCATCACCACAAGGCGTCGATTCTGCCGGCCAATTCGATCACAGAAAGGTAGCACAATAATAGAAGTAAGAGCAATGCAGTCCATAATAATAGATCACATATATAGAATAAAAATCTCCACGAAGGGAGTGTCCACAGAAAACATCAGAGTACTATAAATGCGGGCTTATGCCCGGTACAAAATGTCCTCACTACAAGTCTCTCATGCGGAAGCAAAAATAGGAACTACTCAGAGTCGAGACTCACGGTCCCGGCTGTATGAACTCCGGAGCTAGACTGCCCCATCTCTAGGTGCACCAATCTCTGGGGCTGCTCCTCCATGCTGGGCTCCACGATCCCCTAAATGATGCGGTTCGAAAACCGTTAGTCATAAAGACTAAGCCTTATCATCCCCTACCCCTTCCCCCATGGCTCCTAGGTACCGAGCGGAGAGGAAGAAAGGGAAGGACATGAAGGTAGAGATTAATCAAGAAACTGATGGCAGCGGAACTAATTTAACAAGTTGTATTGGTGAGCAGTTAACATAATTGTTATAATAGGTCTAGCAGTAAGAAAAACAAATATATGAATTTAACCTTCACTTATGCGAGAACACATAAGCAAAAGGGATCTTTTGCAAAGATCCCATCGTATAAGTGTCCCATACCACTTATACCTTGGGGTGTCAGTTATCAAACAGCAATGGTTGTTATATATTGAAATTATCCTTTGATTTATAAACTTGCCCACACAAGCTTATAGACCAAGGGGTCGTTTTGCAGATCCTAATGTATAAGCGTCCCATACCACTTATACTTTAGGTTTCAGGGTTAAATGAATTGATTATGCTATGACATGCTAGTGGGTATGATGAAACATGCAAGTGCAACTCACACACCCGACTCTGTGCACACAGACCTTTAGTTCCCCGTTTCGGAGCCGTTACCTCCCTGGATACCTCCGTAGTGGCGGACAGAAGCGGTGGGTTGGGCCTCGCCCACCTCAAAACCAGTAAAAGCACCACTAGTCTGACCTATCGTACGCCTCAACGCTTGGTGCACTAAGCGGACGCCTGCGTACTCTTGCCGGCTGGCGCACCGGACTTCTGTTGGCGAAGTGCTAATCACCTCACCGAGTCAACGATATCGGTGTCGGTGCAATCGAACTCCCCGATATCGTAAAACCCACCACCTTAACTTTTTCCTATTTTATGCACATGCAAGTTTAATCGTACACACACAAAAACCGAGCTGAATCTCCCCGGACCAAAATGTCCATCTCCAAACCAACCGAGCCGAAGCTCCCCGGACCATCCCGTCCGTCCCTAAACAACCTGAGCCGAAGCTCCCCGGACCATCCCGTCCGTCTCCAAACCAACTGAGCCGAAGCTCCCCGGACCATCCCGTCCGTCTCTTAACCAATCGAGCCGAAGCTCTCATCAATCTCCCTGTGCCAATAGTGTTTGTGAAAGGTGTAGCCCTAGTTACTAGGTTACTCTTGTCGGTTTGTTATTACAGTTTACGTTAGCCCAGGACTGCCCCCTGTATTTCCCGTGAAGGGCTCTCAAGGGGCACTAGGAACCAAGACGGCGGCATTACGGCCCGAAGTTCCCTTTCGCAAGGCACTTATTGTTATTGGTTGATCTCCCTTAACCAGATTCCTTTCTCATATTACGTTAGACTATCCTAGGGTGATTTTTAACCTTCCTCTCTTCGGGAAAAGCGATCTTTCGCCGAACCCGAGCACCCCTTAACTCTAGCTATCACCACTTCTCGCTACACTTTATATCTTCCTATTGTGATTTCCCCCACTATTACCCACCCAGACAAAAATGATTAACTCCAATAACTTCCTCAGATCGTGTCCTATTGCATTTCACAATTGCTATATGCAGACCGACCTAGACTTCATGTCGAACCGGTTATGCAATGATCCAATACTCATCCAAATGCCCTAAATTATTTACTGGAGACTCAACATGATATAAATGACCTAAATCCAGAAAATGGAAATTTTCCTAATCTATTTGGAATTTAATTAAATTCCTCGAAAATCCCAAGGGCTACCGGTTTGAACATGAACTACCCTAAGTAATCATGCAAGATGTCCAGCAAATTTATGATAAATAGTAGGTTATCTCAATAGGTTAAATCCTAAGTATCATAATTTTTCTATCATCAAAGGGCATGAAAACTATTTTAGAAATAATCTCTAACTTCTGTTGTTTATGAATCAAGTACAGAAAATATTCTTCCAAAAATTATAAATAATTTATGTCGTGCAGATAAAGGTCTAAAATTAGCACTGGCCAAGTTTCATAATTTTCCAGCAAGTATTTTATCCATAATTAATTTTTAAACAATAAAACCCTTTTCTAATATCTGTAAACAAAATACTAGATTTACTCAACATAAAATTCTATAAAAATTCAGGGATCAATGCTCTACTAGTCAAGATCTAAATATAGAATTTTAACTGATTATAATTAATTTAAATCCTCCAAATATTTTAAACAACAAATCGGGCTAATAATCCTTTAACACATGAAGTATAATATTTATTAATCATAAAATTCCAGAAAAATTACCATAAGTCTAAAACATCCTACAACTCCCTCCTCCCGAGTTTCATAATTTTTAGATTAGATTTAGTGCTTAAAATAACTAAATTAAATGTTTATCCTAATCCAAAAATCTCAACTTCCGAGGTACCTAATTACCTCCAATTCCTTCACTATTTCAACCAGAGGGTTTTCAGCATATCATCCCACTCTCCTCCAAATTTCAAGGGCATACTAGAGCTTTTTCTCCTATGTCCTTCACAAACCTCAAACTCCCACCCACTGGATTTGAGCGGATCTCTTAGGGTAAAATCCACCCTAATCCACACCATGTTACCCAAGAGGGTAGACATAGACTCAACAAATCAGTGGCCACAACACCAGCCTCATTTGAGTATATTTGTCCACTCCATTTCCAATCGTACTTTTCCCCATAGTACCCCTCACCAAGACCTATCTAGGACTTGATGCTTCCCTATTCAAACCTCAACCAATGGAGTTGTAATTTTGTACAGATCTTAACATTGATGCCAGGGACCACCACCCAAAATTTGGGGGAGTTTGGACTTAATTTCATCTCCTAATTAATTTTATAATGTTTATTAAAATTTTACAAAAACTTTAGGCAAAAGTTATCCAAAAATTCTCATTTTTGGTCTGCCGTTAGGTTTAGCTAAGGTTAACCGCTTGCGCAAATTTCAGGTCATTTGGACAAGGGACCAAGAGTGGGCATCCATTTTAATTTCTGCCCAACTCTAGGTACAACCCCCACTAAAACGGGTGCTGCGGCCGAACTGCTTACCCAAACGAGTTGAAACCAATTTTAAATTAATCTAGACTTGAAGGGCTACGACTTTTGTGACTGGTTACTTTTCCTAAAACGGCCTCTAAGTACCTCGTTTTGCAGCATCAAAATGTGTCCATCTAAGTATATTTTCCTTATAAATTAGTTACATAATTTATATATTATAAAACAGTTTTTACTGTTCATCTTCTACAGAAACCGAAAACCAGACACTGAAATCCATTTTCCTGTAAGCATTCCGTGATCCGTCGCCGGCCGTCCGGTCACTTCCCTGGCCAGCCACCACCACCACCACCTCCGTTGAGGCGATGGCTAGCGGTCGGCGGTGGTTTGGCCGCCGGAGGTGGCGGTTTCCGGCGAACTCAAAAAATACCTTTTTCATGGTTTTCCCATGAAAACGAGAGATGGGTACGGCTCCGTTGAGCGTGAACTTCCTTTCTAAGAATCCTAAGATCTACCCACGAAAGAGAAGAAGTAGAGGAGGACCTTGTTCGCGGTTTGGAGGCGAGAAGAACGACGGGGTGCCATGGCGCAGTGGTGGCGTAGCCGAACTTCTCCTACAGCAAGAACAAAGATCTGATCTGTTTACTTGAGTGTGTAAACTTCTCCTCTTGCCCCAAGTGGGCTTTTATAAGTCAGAAAGTGGGGAGGTGAAAGGGTAAAGCCGTAATGTCCATGAAGGCTTCTCTTAATAGCCTTTCGGTTATAGTGAAGGGATAAGAAATGGTGGAAGATGAACAGGTGTGTCCAGTTGGCGGTTTCCTATTGGACCAACACTTCCTCCTTTATTATATAATTATAGACGGAAAAACGGCCCGTAATTACTCCTGGTGTAACTTCCCACACCAGCATTTATTTCCACGCGTGTTAGAATAATTTCGGGCCTGAACCGTCGTTTCGGCCAATGTCACGGGCGTGACACATAGGTCACGGGCGTGACAGGCCCGGGTGACAATTTTTGGGGTCGACGATCGTCGAACTGAGATCGACGGTCGTCGAAGGGTGGTCACACCCTAGGTCACGGGCATGACACCTAGGTCACGGGCGTGACAGGCCCGAACGGCAATTTCGAGGTCGACGATCGTCGAACTGAGATCGACGGTCGTCGAAGGGTGGTCACGCCCTAGGTCACCGGCGTGACACCTAGGTCACGGGCGTGACAGGCCCGAACGGCAATTTCGAGGTCGACGATCGTCGAACTGAGATCGACGGTCATCGAAGGCTGGTCACGCCCTAGGTCACGGGCGTGACACTTAGGTCACGGGCGTGACAGGCCCGAGTTCAATTTCGACGATCGTTTTACGGGGATCGACGATCGTCGAAGGAGTCACGCCCCTGGTCACGGGCGTGACACTCTGGTCACGGGCGTGACATGTCCGGGCTGTAAGGTCGTCGATCGCCTCACGGAGATCGACGATCGTCGAAGGAGTCACGCCCTTGGTCATAGGCGTGACACCTTGGTCACGGGCATGACATGCCCAGGCTGCACGTTCGATGATCGCCTCACGGAGATCGACGATCGTCGAAGGAGTCACGCCCAAGGTCACGGGCGTGACGGGTCAGTCACGGGCGTGAAAAACCCGTGACCCGAAGTCTCGGTCGATTTATTTCAATTTTTGTGCTTCCTAGGGTTCTCTCACGACCAACTGACTCCTAGGGGTCTAGCCGGAAATGGGATGTTACAGATTCGGCCTAAAGTTACAAAATCTGGGCCGAACACGGGTTGCAACACGGCCGTGTGCATGGCCGTGTCACCCATTCGCCGTCTCGACCGACGCGATAACCAGTACACGGCATTCGACACGGACTCCGACACGCCCGTGTCGCATGCGACACGCCCGTGTCACGACCCGTGTCACGCCCCGTGTGCAACGACCAACATTCTTTTCCCGAGAAGGACACGACCTACGACACGGCACCCGACACGCCCGTATCACATGTGGCACGCCTGTGTCTGTGCCTATGTTATTGGCCGTATCCAACTACCAACACTTGCTTCCCAAGGAGGACACGGCTTGCGACATGGCACCCGACATGCCCGTGTCACATGTGACACAACCGTGTCTATGCCCGTGTCATGGCACATGTACATGACTCAGGAAACACCCTAGCGTGATACGCCTGTGTCACGCCCGTGACACCTGCTCCAAGTCCCAGTCTTGGCTTTAAACGTCACCCGTCCCTCTTTTGAGTTTCGGGGCGTTACAGCTCAATCCTCGTTCCCTATGGACTCTCCAAGATCACCCCTACTCCCAGGGAATGTCTTCCTTATGTATCGTCCACCATCACGTTCCAGGGGACTGGGCGGGTGAGTTTTGCCTCCATCACTTCCACCACATAGTCTGCAAGGGAGTCGGTCATCACTTGTGCCTTTATCGAAAAGAGAGGGACAAAGGAAATGTCAAATTCGCTCAACTCTACAGACCATTTGGCCAACCGCCCTGAGTGCTCCACCCCCTCGAAGTTGTTGTGGAGGGGGTGGTCAATCACCACTCGGATCGAGTGTGCCTGAAAGTAGAGCCAGAGCCTCCGAGCTAAAATGATGAGAGAAAAAGCCAGCTTCTCAAGGATAGGATACCGAAGCTCTGCCTTCCTCAAGACCCGACTCACATAGTAAATTGGGAGCTGTTTATTCCCCTCTTCCCGAACCAAAATTGAGCTCAGGGCCTCTGCCCCAACCCCTAGATACCAGGACAAGTCCTCCCGCTCCTTTGGTCCTTGGAGCAGGGGGGCCTGAGTCAGCTGCCTTTCAAAGCCTGAAATGCCTCCTCGCACTTCGAGGTCCACTCGAACTTCTGACCTCCCCTCAAAGTTTTGAAGAAGGGAGAGCACTTCTCTCCCACTCAGGAAAGGAACCTGCTCAGTCCTGCCAGCTTCCCTGTCAATCTTTGTACCTCTTTAGTATTCTGTGGTGACCCCAACTTCACAATCGTTCTCACCTTATCTAGGTTAGGTTCTACGCCGGAGGGGGTGAGGTGATGTCCCAGGAACATCCCCCTGCTTGCCCCGAAGATGCACTTCAAGGGGTTCAGCCTCATTTTATACTTACGAAGAGTGGCAAAAGTTTCCTCCAAGTCCTTGAGGTGAGAGTCGATGTCCAGGATCTTGATCATGAGGTCGTCTACATACACCTCCAGGTTCCTTCCATTTTGCTCTCGGAAGACTCTTTCCATCATCTTTATGTAGGTCGCCCCTGCATTTTTAATCCCAAAGGGCATCATTTTGTAGCAGTAGCATCCATCCCCTGTTATAAAAGAGACGTCTTTGACGACGGGTGGGGGGGGGGGGTGCATCCTGATCTGGTGATAACCTAAAAATGCATATAAAAAACTCATTACAAGGAAACTGATGGCTGAGTTAACCAGTAAGTCGATCTTAGGCAAGGGATAACAATCCTTGGGACATGATTAATTAACAAATGAAAAGTCAACACACATACGCCACCAGCCATCTCCTTTTTTAACAAAAATAACGTTGCAGACCCAGTCGGGGTATTGGATCTCGGATACAAAACCGGCCTTGAGAAGGTTAGCCACCTCGTCTCGAATTGGCTCGGCAAACTTGTCTGTCGTGGACCTATTTTTATACTGGATGTGGGGAACCTCCGGTTCAAGGTTGAGGAAATGGCAGTCCACGTCTTCATCGATCCCTGACATCTATGCAACACTCCAGGCGAAGACGTCCACATTCTTCTCTCCAGACTTCCTTCCCTGAGCCTCCGAGGTCAGCCCCCACTAACGCGGACCTTCTCCACCTTGCCTTAGAGGGTGAGAACCTTCATCTCCACCACCTCTTCCGCCGCCTCCAAATGAGACTGCTCCCCCCACTCTTCAGCATCCCCCCTTCCGGGGGCGAAGACCTCTACCTCGGCTACCTCCGCGTCCATTGCCTCGACTGGCTCCTGGACTTCCTCCATCTCTTCCACATGAGGGCGGGTAAACTCCACCTCAATCTCCTCTCGGACACCCTCCTGATCTGCCTCTTCCATCCTTCTCCCCATCTCCTCGGCGCCTCCCTGCCAAGAGATGGAGTTTATGGAGGTGACATAGCACTCCCTTGCTATCTTGGGGTCTCCGCGGAACTGGACCTGGACCCCCTCGATGTTGAACTTTAAGCATTGGTGGAAGGATGAGGGGACGCAGTGATAGGCGCTGATGAGGGGCCTCCCGAAGATGGCATTGTAGCTGCTGGGGGAATTTACAATAACAAACTTGCAGGTGTGGGACTGCCCCCCCCCCTAGTGTGATATTGTGCCCCACTCCTCTTCTACCTCCTTCCTCTCCCCCGAGAACCTGAACAAGGGTCCGTCTGAGACAAGCACCCTCTTCGCCTCCATCTTCATCACATCGAATGCCTTCTTAAAGATGACGTTTACCGAGCTTCCATTTTCGATGAGGATCTGGGCGATGGTAAATTTCTCAATGGCTGTCTGAATGACCATCGTATCACAAAATGGATCCTCGTGATCCGGCATATCCTTCCTTGACAAGGGTATCTTCTCCTCCTAGGGTGGGGTCTGCGACGCGGAGGAAACGCTCCTTTGGTACATGGTATGGAGGCTCACCTTGCGGGAAGCCTCGACTCCTGCCCCTCCATGGATAATCCTGATGCTTCCCCAGGTCCCCACATCCACCGAGTCCTCACACCGATCCTCCTCCAAGCGTGGCATAACCTCTTCGATCCGTACCTCCTGATACTCCTATTGCCGTTGTTGCTCCCTGTTTCCACGCAACTAGAGGAACTTCAGGCATGTTGTCGTGGTGTGCCCTTCCTCCTGGTGGAAGTTGTAATAGGGCAGCTCCACCCTGACTTCCCTTCTCCTTCTCCTTGCCTCCCTCTTTCTTTCCCCCATGGCTATTGCCATAGCCTGCTCGTGGTCGGGAAGAGGAGGCGTCTCGGCCTGCCCTCCTACTGGAGGGTAGAACTGGTCTTGGCTTCTCTGGCGATGGTCCTCTCCGTGGAACCCTCTTATTACACCCTGATATTGCCATTCTGGCCTCCACCCTAGCCATTGATTCGTCTCCTGATGCCGCCACATGGGCTGTTGCTGCAGTTGTTGCTGCTCCCTTTGTCGGGGTTTAGCTCAACTTTCCTCCTGACCTCTGCCCCCTCTGGGCCTCTCCTCCTTCGATGCCCACCTGGACAACCTCCAGGAAAACTACGGGTTCGATGCCTCCCCGTCGACTTCTCTCGTCGCCCTCTCCATCAACTCTTCATAAGAAAGGGGGGAATCCCTTTCAACTCCATCCGGAAGAAACCTGTTGCAGCCCCAAGATGAAGGCAATCATCAGGGTGTGCCCCATCATCTCTTGAACCTGGGTGACCTCCTGGAAGCGATCGACGTAGCTCCCAAGGGTTTCATTCACCCCCAGCTTGATGCGGAATAGGGACTTCGATTCCATCTTTCTCTTTTTCGAGGTTTTGAACCTCAACATGAACCCCCGACGTAGGTCCTCGAAGCAGTAGATGGAACTGGCTGGCAGCTGGTGGAACCACTCCCTTGCCTTCTCCTTCAGGGTGATGGCAAAGAGTCTACACTTGAAGCCATCCGAAATCTGTCGGATCGAGACCACGTACTCAAACCACTTGACGTGCTGAACTGGGTCCCCCTTCCTGGTGTAGTAGGACATTTCGAGCTCCCTGTACCCATCCGGGACAGGTGTAGAGGAGACCAACTCGCTGAAGGGACTGTCACCCCACTAGGCGAGCTAGAGGGTCTCGCGCTCCCAACTTTCCGAACCTGTTGCCGCCTCTCGAGCCCTGGAAGAGCACATACTCGGGGAGCTCGGCACCCCGACCTTCCTTGGCGGCCTCCTTCCCTGCTCACCGGGCAGAAGAAGCCTCATTGAGTACCAGATCCGTGAGAATTGGGATCACTGGAGTCGAGCAGTCGGCACGCGTGCCTAGTGCGAATCGGACCTGGCCGAGTACCTCCGGCCTGAAGTCTTCAAACATCCCTATCGTCACGAGAGGAGGTGGTGTGGCAAGTCGGTCCTATCTGATCCTTGCCCTTCTCCCCCAGTCATTGTTCTTGCTGGAGGTTTTCTGTGTTGACCACATTCCACGCTCACCGCACAAAAAATGTTGAAATCGGAAATTGGTCTCTTGTGGTGTTCGACCCTTGGGGAAGGGGTGGTCGCGCACCTACTTCGCTCCTGCAAGAAAAACAACAAGGAAAAGAGAGCAAAGGACTAGACCAAGGGCCCGACGCGGAGGTCCCACCACACAACCGGAAAATCACTGAGCGCTTCCCCTCCTTAGCCAAATGTCGGGCTAAGGTACCTCAAAAAACATTAGAAGACTGGGAGGCAAGTAAGCATGCCCTCTGAGGTACCCCTTTGGTCCTATTTATAGATTTCTGAAAACGGTCTACAAATAACTAACCTTTGCCGACCTAAAATTACTGAAAACACCTTGGGCTGGCCTGCCAAAAGCCAAACTCTGCTGTTTCAACCGGCTATGGGTAGGCCAGCAGGGGTAAAATGGTATAAACACCTCATAGACTACTGGGCGAGTAACCCCCAATAATCTTTATTCGGCAAGGACGGCGGGTGCTTGACGAGGTATGCACTCGCCGCTTCTACTCGGCCTTTGGCGAGTATGGGCCCAACTGGCCCTACTCGCCCACTATTTGCCGAGTATGGGAGTGGAGAAGCATAACTCAATGCTGAGACACGGGCTCGGCCTACTTTGACCGCATGTCGCGAGCTCTCTAAAAGGTCAGATCTCGATGAACGAGACTTGGCGTGTACAAGCTCGCCCCTCAAAAACATTCCACCCCGCCTGGGCGAGTCGGAGCTACTGCCGAGCTATTTAGGGCGGGTGCAAGCCGGGCGATGAGCGAAATCACCTCACTCAATGCCAAGACAGAGGGTGTCGGAGGAGCTCGCCTAACTTAACGCCGCGGCAGAAGGCGTTGAGTCAGCTCGCCTCAATCAAATCCGCGGTAGAAGGCGTTGAGTGAGCTCGCCTCACTAAATGCCACGACAGATGGGGCTGAGGGAGCTCGCCCCACTAAATGCTGCGGATGAAGGGGGTGAGGGAGCTCGCCTCACTCAACGCTACGGCAGAGGGCGTCGAGTGAGCTCGCCTGTCTCTTGGGCTGGACTTGGGCAGTCTGGCTCTTACCGACCCTACTCACCGGATACGGGTTTGTATATAATAGTCACAGCAAGAACAAAAGAAAATGAAAACACACAGACAACACAAGAAATTTTATAGTGGTTCCCCAACGTGGGTACATCCACTCGTCTACCACCCTGGTAGGAATCCACTATCAGGTTTTTGATCAGGTGACTGCCACCCCAAGATCTATTTCCAAGGATATCTCATAACCCTGTAGGCTTTTTATCAACTGACCAAAAACCAAGAATAAACTTTTGAAGGGAGTTAATAAACCCTTTGTATAGGAGGTGAGAGAGAGGGGTGATGAGGTCTTCTCTTTTATCTAAACAACAAAGAAGACAAGTGGATATGCTGTTGTCAAGAATCCTTCTGAGATGTTGAGATGGTTCAGAAGATTGGAGCCTTGCTCAGGATATAAGTCTTCAGACTTTTCTGAATTACTCCTGGAACTTTTTGACTGATTCAAGATGTTGTCCTTGAGTGTTCCTGGAGAAGAAGGTTGAAGAAGACTCTTGATAGTGATGAATGTTTTTCTTCAGTCTTCAGATTGGATAAGCAAGAAAACAGAATGTTTTCTGCACTGTGTGAGAGTTCTGAATGTTCAGTATCTGTCTCTCTGTGTTCTTGTGTGCTGTATATTCTCTTCTGATGTCTGGCTCTGTGTCTGTCTACTTAAACAAGAAAATCCCTTTTATATTATGCAGTTACTAATTTCTCCTTTGAAATTTGAATTGCTGGCATTAATTGTTGATTGCCCCTGAGAAAGAAATGGCTGGAATATTGTCTTAAATGTGTTTCCCCAACTTTTCCTAAAAAAATAAGCAAGTAATTAACCGTATGAAGAACAAATTTATGCTGCAAAAAACGGCTATATTCAGGGGAATATGAGCCTTAAGTACTCAAGAATATTTCTGCTAAATAATATAGAAAGTAAATGACAGAAGTAAGGAAAACTTCTCATTCTGGCTTGAGACAGAAATCGTCGACCTCTGAATGGAATCCGTCGACCGGAGTTCCAAGTTTGTCGTCTAGAGAATTCCAGTTTGTCGACCTGAGCTCTACGAACTGCATTCAGAGAATAATTTTCTAATTCTGTGCTCTGAGTTTGTCAAGTGAGAATCTGTCTGAAAGAATTGATTGTCAACCTGAGCTCGAATATTGTCAAGCTCAACTCAGAGAAATAACTCTGAGTTCATCGATCTGAGATCGACGATCGGCGAGCTGAGTTCGAAGAGCTTCGAACTGATAATTTTGATCTCTGAATTCTTCTAAGTCTTGAATCTACAGAGGTCCTTTAATGGCTGGTCCATAAAGGTTGAACCCAATGACTATCCCAAACTCTAGGACTACTAGACTTGACCCTAGCTATACAATATGGGTCGGACTCAACCTAATTTAGTGAACCTAGCCCAAATCCAACTAGGGATCCAACAAAGCAGCATTACAAAAAGTTTCATAGGGTCAATCTCAGGAAGCTTCCAGAACTCCTTAATGGATACCACTTTAGTATCCCAGTCCTTTGTCAAGGATCTAAGGAATTTGTCATTCATTTCACCATTAGTGAAGTTGCGGCCATAGTTTCTGAGAACATTGCCAATCTTGAAGAATTTCTCGAAGCTATCTACAATGGTGTCATTTTTTCCCTGCTTGAATGCTTTGTACTCTTGATTCAGCAACAATCTGCGATCATCTCTAACTTCTTTTGTTCCTTCCATCAGAACTACAAGGTAGTCCCACATCTACTTGGAAGATTTGTGGTGGAATAGGTTTTGAAGTATTGAGTCATCCACTGCACTTGCGATAATGTTGTTAGACTTTTTTTCCAAGGAGATAAGAGCAATTTCATCCTTGGTGAGATCCATCATTTTCTTAGGAATCATGATGGTTGTGTTCAAAGATGAGGCTTGTGTTGGCATATGAGGTCCTTTTTCCACAATCTGAAAAATCCTCGGATCTGCAGCTTCCATGAAGAATCAGACTCATTCTTTCCACAAGGGAAAGTTCACTTTGGTGCATACCAACAACTTCATAAAAGACATGTCCTTGCTTCTGTCCATGGCTACTAAGCAAAATCTCTTGATGATAGATCTAGGATCTTGTTCAAGTGTTAACCTTATATCGACCAAAACTCCTCTTTGATACCAATTGAAAGTATCTAGCGTCTAGCTAAATCACCTAGAGGGTGTGAATAAGTGATGTCTGTGTATTTTGGTGGAATTAAAATTACTTAAAAATTGCAAGTGCACAGAACACAGAGATCTATAGGTCTTCAGACTTGTCTAAATTACTCCTAGAACTTTCTGATTGATTCAAGATGTTGTCCTTGAGTGTTCCTGGATAAGAAGGTTAATGAAGACTCTTGATAGTGATGAATGTTCTTCTTAAGTCTTCAGATTGGATAACCAAGAAAACAGAATGTTCTCTGCACTGTGTGAGAGTTTTGAATGTTCAGTATCTATCTCTCTGTGTTCTTGTGTGCTGTATATTCTCTTCTGATGTCTGGCTCTGTGTCTGTCTACTGAAACAAGAAAATCCCTTTTATATTATGCAGTTACTAATTTCTCCTTTGAAATTTGAATTGCTGGCATTAATTATTGATTGCCCTGGAGAAAGATACGGCTGGAATATTAACTTAAATGTGTTTCCCAAACTGTCCCTAATAAAATAAGCAAGTAATTAACCTGATGAAGAACATAATTTATGCAGCCAAAATGGCTATATTCAGGGGAATATAAGCCTTAATTACTCAGGAATATTACTGCTAAATAATATAGAAAGTAAATGACAGAAGTAAGGAAAACTTCTCATTCTGGGTCGAGACAGTAATCGTCGACCTCTGAACAGAATTCATCGACCGGAGTTCCAAGTTCTTCATCCTGAGAATTCCTATTTGTCGACCTGAGCTCTACAAACTGCATTCAGAGAATAATTTGCTAATTCTGTGCTCTGAGTTTGTCGAGCTGAGAATCTGTCTGAAAGAATCGATCGTCAACCTGAGCTCAAATATCGTCGAGCTCAACTCAGAGAAATAACTCTGAGTTCATCAATCTGAGATCGACGATCGTCAACCTGAGTTCTAAGAACTTCGAACTGATAATTTTGATCTCTGAATTCTTCTAAGTCTTGAATCTACAGAGGTCCTCTGCTGGCTGGTCCATGAAGGTTGAATCCAATGACTAGCCTAAACTCTACGACTACTAGACTTGACCCTAGCTATACAATATGGGTCAGACTAAACCTAATTTAGTGAACCTAGCCCAAATCCATCTAGGGATCCAACAAAGCAGCATTACAAAAAGTTTTTGAGGGTCAATCTCATACAGCTTCCCAAACTCCTTAATGGATACCACTTTAGTATCCCAATCCTTTGTCAAGGATCTAAGGAATTTGTCATTCAATTCACCATTAGTGAAGTTGCGGCCATAGTTTCGGAGAACGATGACAATCTTGAAGAATTTCTCGAAGCTATCTACAATGGTGTCAATTTGTCCCTGCTTGAATGCTTTGTACTCTTCATTCAGCAACGATCTTGCGATCATCTCTAACTTCTTTTATTCTTTCCATAAAAACTGCAAGGTAGTCCCACATCTCCTTGGAAGATTTGTTGTGGAATAGGTTTATAAGCATTGAGTCATCCACTATACTTGCAATAATGTTTTTAGCCTTTTTTCCAAGGAGAAAAGGGCAATTTCATCCTTGGAGATCCATCATTTTCTTAGGAATCATGATGGCTGGGTTAAGAGATGAGGCTTGTGTTGGCATATGAGGTCCTTCTTCCACAATCTGGAAAATCCTCGGATCTGCAGCTTCCATGAAGAATCAGACTCGTTCTTTCCACAAGGAAAAGTTCTCTTTGGTGCATACCAACAACTTCATAGAAGACATGTCCTTGCTTCTGTCCATGGCTACTGAGCGAAATCTCTTGATGCTAGATCTAGGACCTTGTTCAAGTGTTAACCTTATATCGAACAAAATGCCCCTCTGATACCAATTGAAAGTATCTAACGTCTACCTAAATCACCTAGAGGGCGTGAATAAGTGATGTCTGTGTCTTTTGGTGGAATTAAAATTACTTAAAAATTGCAAGCACAAAGAACACAGAGATATATAGTGGTTCCCTGTGTCGGGTACGTCCACTATCCCACCTCGCCTATCAACCACAAAGGGCTAGATTCAGCTACTTCACCTTTCTCAGATTTCAACAAATATAACACCTCGGAGCCGCAACTCCTACAACTCGGAGACGATGCTCCTACCACTCAGAGAACAACCTATCCTACAACTCGATGCATAATCGGATCTACAACTCGATCAACAAATGGATCTACAACTCGATCTACAAACGGATCTATAACTCGGAGATAAAAAGCTCCTACAAATGAAAAATAAAAGTTTATACACAATGATTACAAATAGCCTTAACAAGATCTAGGGTCTTCAATATGTTGTTCTTTGACATTGATTTATCTTGAATATTGTGAAGAACACGACAAATCTGAAATCCTGAAGACATTGATCTTGAATCACCAATCGACTAGATCTGGAATATCGTAATCTTTAGCAAGCAACGATCAAGTTGAATCCGTTGAGAATGAACGAATCATGCACTAGTTGTCGTCGGCTGATCGAAAATATCAATTAAGGTTCAGTGCATAAGGGAACAATTCATATGGGATCATTCTTGGAAGGTTTGAGCTTGATTAGGGAAGATAGAAATTCTACCCTGAGTATTTACAGGAGCCTTCAATTATAACGACTATAAAATAGTTTCCAAGTCGAGACCTCCGTATTTACTGTACATGGCGTATCATTCAACCCGTGCCACCGTTTTGAAAAACTAGAAGAAAAATAACCTAAGTCCTTTTCGTCGATTATCGTTAAGTATCGTCAAGTATAACTGAGTATACTCGCTGAACTTAGTAGTGATATTCGACGAAATTTACTTGGAGAAATTTTGCTCGTTTCAACTTGCAATTTGACGCTAGGCAGAAGATATACTTGACGAATTCAACGACTATCAGCTAGTATACTTGACGAATTCAATGAGTATCGTCTAGACCACTCGACGCATTCGAAACCTTTGCCATAAGAAAATCGAGAGTAGCGTTGAGATAATTCGACAAATTCGGCGTGTATTGTCATGTATATTCGACGAATTCGACGAGTATCGTTAGATACATTCGACGAATTCGAAGAGTATACTTAATGATACTCGACAAATTTTACTTCACTGTTTTTCCATCTTTTCATAAATTATACCACAAGTACATATGATGAATTCGATGAGTGCTTGTTGGTATATACGACGAATTAGACGAGTATCGGCTAGTATAGTCGATGAATTCGACCAATATCCCTTACAATAATCGACAAATTTTACATGGGTAAAATTTCTGTTCTCCTGAATTCAACTTCTTCTTCCTTGATCCTTCTCATGCACCTGGTATAGAAGTACACCCCAATAGAGAGATTATACATGAGTCAACACATTGGCCTACACAATGAAGGATTACATTGTATAGTCCTGTGTTTACTGACCCACTATAACCAGACATTGGTGTGTACTTGGCAATGTAAACCTGCAAGTACATAACTGAAAACACAATTTCAAACACAATCACAATTCAACTTAGCTTAATATGACCCTTCTTCAAATCAGGGTTATTGTGGATACAATACCCAACACTCACACATACCTAGAGGCATATTCAACAAATACTAACACATATACTCGCACTCAGTAGCTAAGCACCGATTGTTTCGACACATCATGACATTGGATGACAATGTTCACAGGGATTAACATGCCTAATTCCAACATTGTACGTAATCGTTATGCTATAAGTTTTAGCCATGTGTGTCCTAAGAGTGAACAATCCACAGCTTTTTTTGATTTTTTGTTTTATATTTTTTTTTAAAAAAAATTTAAGTTTAATAATAATAATAATTTTTTTATAATGATTAATCAAATCAAGTAGAACAAACATAAACAAATGCTAAAAGAAATAGGACAACACGATAGAGTATTATGCATGAGACTAATTACTATGAAGCATGAAATAACGTTCGTGCTATGAAGGAGCACCAATGAGATTACTCGACACACACTTGACCCAAGCAGTGTGCCATCACTCTAGCCCTATACTAAGTGACGAATGTGCATTAGGAGCTGTACAAGTGCCATAGGGTTGGTTGTTAATCCCAAATGCCCACACAAGAACCCGCACAACCTAACACACTTTCCCCCCAACGTCATACAAGGACCTACTAGAACCCTTCCCCGGTTAAGGACAAGACATAGATTATAGGTTAGCGATCCTAATGATGACACACCTATGTCCCCACTATTGTGAGAAACATCATAGTGAGCCTTTTGATTTCTTTTTTACCAAACTCAGGGATAATGAAGAGACTAACTAAAATTTTCAGAAAGTAGAACGAAAAAGAGTGCTACCGCCCGCAGTATAGTTACCGCACCATAGTAGCTCTAGGGTCTATAAAAAGACCCATTTAGATCAAGTTTATCATTCTATGCATGCTTGCTCTCACTCCTCCGGCTACACTATTTCGCATGTACTTCCAATATCTATGTAGGCTCTTCTCCTTTTTCCCTTTAATTTTTAGTGAGATGTGTTATGGAAGTGTAGGTTGTAGATTTCAAGTTGTTTTGGACTCGATCTGTGGCGGTTTCATGATGGTTTTCATGGTTTATTTGCAAATTTTCTCCACAGATCATGG
The DNA here is from genome assembly GCA_039513925.1 of Platanthera zijinensis. Lineage (NCBI taxonomy): Eukaryota > Viridiplantae > Streptophyta > Magnoliopsida > Asparagales > Orchidaceae > Platanthera > Platanthera zijinensis. Next base: position 200,617,602 of record CM077085.1, on the reverse strand, counting down.
TCTTTTTCATGGATCTCTCTTGTATAGGCTTCGTTCTCACTCCCTTAATGTTTTTTAAGTGAATAAATTTCTGAAAGATTGAGTTTTTGTGAGATCCGGAATTGAAACTTAATCTGGGGAGATTTCAACCATTTTCTATGTTTGATTTGTGATTTTCCTCCACGGATCTCGTTTGTTTTCATCGATCTACTTTGTAAGAGCTCATATAAATCTTCTCTACCCATTTTTCAGTTGAAATTGTGAGAAAATGGAGTTTTGGGGAAGATCCAGCAAATGAGACGGGTTGCAGTCCATCATGCTACCGCGTGGCGGTAACAGATTACTGCTCCGATATAGGATCCAGAAACTTATTTTTTTGTCCTTCTTTTTTCGATTATACTAAAGAATTTCATGTTCTTTTTCAGGTTATGGCTTCATAAAAGCTCCCAACCCCCTCGCTGCTGGTTTTGTGCACTTGTAGCCCTCAGATCTACAAAGTAGATGAGATTCTTACTTCCTCACAAGCATGACCGCCTGCAACACAACCTCTAATACACAAAACCGGGTCCCTGATGTAGCGTTATGCGCGCGACACGAATATTAGCGCAGTTACGGGTCTCTCTCGGCACTCCACTAAATTTGCGACTCGCACAAAAATTTATTCCAGCCAACACGTTGGCGACCTTTCGTTCAAATGCTATCGTACGGGTAGCAAATCCGTTAGAGACCGAACAACGGCTATAGGCCGAGATTCGATCAAGCTAAAAGGACGAATATTTCGTCCGAACGAGCGGAGTTGTATTAAAAGAGATCTTCCCAAAAAAATACAATTCCCAAGAAATGGTAGTTCTCTCCCAACAAAAAGAAACGAGGCCCGCCAAGGCTTCTCGAATTTAAATAAATCAAGATAGATGCAAAAATTTGTTCGAGAAAACAACGATTAATTCAAAGCTATAAAGATTGTACGCCAACGTTTTCTTTACCACAAGATTATCCAGAGGGAAATAATCTCAAGAAAGGTAGAAATTTTCGTTATCCCGCTCGGAGATAGATCGAGACGTTGATCTATGCAAAAGGTTGATCGCCATTCAACGGTTCCACCGGAAGCACGCCGGTTGGAGAGAAACTTTTTGTCTTCTTTGCGTCACGCCGGAACCAAGACCCTTGATCCCAACCTTCTTGTAAATGACCGACCACAAGGTAGAGAGAGGAAAGGTGGTGGAGTTTGGAGGTGGCCGAAAATATGTAGGGGGTTGTCCTTGCTTGTGAGAGGGGCGACTGAACTTGGTGGTGTTGGAGGGGATGAGGGTAGCCGAAATATTGAGAGATGAGGAGGGGTGGTTGGTCGGCAGCCAAGAGGGAGAGGGAAAGGAGGGGTGGTGGTCCTTGCTTGGCCGAACCCTAAGAAGAGAGGGGGAGAATTAAGGAGCAATCAAGGACAGAGGAGGTTTCTTAAAATAATAGATCTCAAATTTTATTTCATCCAAAACTATTCAATTACTACAACCATGGCCTATATATAGGCTTTCCATACATCTTTGGCTACATGCAGCCAACCATTTTGAAAAATAATAAGAGTCCAAAATTTTGATACATGCAGCCCATAATTATGAAAATAAGAAAAGTCCAAATAAACAAACAATTAATAAATAAGGAAATAACATAATAATTGATTAATACTTATAATAGCATAATTATATGTATTAATTAATCATTTAAATGCCGCAGGCGGAGATTGTAACGGTGATGGCGCTTATCAAAATTTTTGTCACGGCGACCCACGTCTTTGGTTGGAGGGGCACATTCATCCGTAAGCGTGCCGGTATAATCATCCTATTGAGGGACGTCTTTTCCATCAGTCGCTTAAGGAAACCAGATAGGACATTTACAACTTGGTGATGAGTCCCGTTAATATAAGGTTTTGCGAGCTCATCTGGGCTGGTTTTCATTCCTTTGAACTTCATTTATTGGATGTTTTTGTTGTTTATCTCATCCTTTTTTCCATTCATGCTTTGTGTGCTTTTCCTGCCCTTGCGTGCGTAATTGCGCACTTGTTGGTTGGGGGGTAAGCACGTGGTGCTCCCCAGGGCTTGTTCTAGTAGTTTTCTCTTCATTTATTTATTGCTGGAGGGTCCTCCATGGACTTATTTTTCCTTGCTTGCAGGTGGTCAGTTTTCCCCTTTTCTAAATTCTGATTTGAGGAAAACGCACGGTCGTGCGTTTCCTTCGCACACGGTTAGTTTTGTTCGTGCGTTTTCCTCCGGTCAATCTGGTGAAATGACTAGCTCGTACGAATCCTTCACGCACGGTTTCACTCAAACCGTGCACGAAGGAAATGCACGGTTATCCTGTAGCATTCTGGATTTTGCTTGCCATTCTTCGTTATGTGGTTAATCGTGAGTTTTCCTTCACGCACGGGCGGAAGCGCCCCTGCGTGAGTAAAACTCACGATTCCACTATTTTTGCCTGCATTTCTTCGTTCAGTTGTTACCCGTGCAAATTACTTCATGCACGGGCAGATTTCCCGGGCGCGAAGGAAATGCACGGGTCAACGCTTCTTCTTCGCGGGCGCAAGTTTTATTATAATATCAAACAGTTCGCGCACGGTCGTGCATCGAACCGTGCGAGACCAATTTTTTGATAAATTTCTATTTATGTTGCAGCCTTTGCCATTTCCGAGGAGAGACAAGCCAGCCCGCCTTTTTGGCTCTCTTGAACGGGAAAATAACCCTCCAACCCCTTTCTCTCTCTCTCTCTCTTCCTTAGAGGGAAGATCCGGCCACACATTCCACTCCATAGAGCTTCCAAAAGCTTCATCCTCCACCGCCATTGATATTTCTATGTTTGAAGCTCTGGTTTAAGCTAGTCGTTGCAGCCCACCAAGTTCAATTTCGCCTCAACAACCTCAACAATACGAAGACGGGTTCGACGGAGGAAGTGACAGCTCCTCTTGGATACTGGACTCCTTTCTAAGACCGAGTATGGGCATGGGTTGACACCCCTAATTTCCGGTCGAGAATCTTGGAAAGCTTCTTTCACTTGGCTGTAATCTCTCATCCCTCCTCTTTTCTTTACTCATTGCTAAACTCTTATTGAATATTGTGGTGTGATATGGATTTTTGGTTCTAGAATGCTTTTGCTTTGGTGTTTTGTAAACTTTCTATGTTTTGTTAAGCTCATTATTCTTGCTAGAGTAGGTGTTTTGTCCATTCTAGCATTTACTAGAAGTTTGCATTGTGAAGAGGTGTTTTCGACCCTCACTAGTTCTCACACTCCTCTATCATTCCCTGTAGTGATTCACCCGAGCGAAGCGGTGAAGGCGACCCGCAGTAATTATACGTCGTTTAATTTCGGAAACCCCAATCAAAACCCCCCTTGCTCACTTTGCACTTGCACTCATTCCTCCAAAGTACTAAAACCATTGCTCACTAATTGCGTTCCGTGAGAGATTGATACTCGGGGAAGCTACTCCCCATTATTATTAGTTGACATCGATCGGTACACTTGCCGCACGTGCATCAAGTTTTTGGCACCGTTGCCGGGGAGTGCAATCGTTGCTTGTGGTTTTGTTTTGGGAGAAAAGTTTGTAGGTGCTTTGGTGCATTTTTATCTTTTTGTTTTGTGAGTTTATGACAGATCAGGACCCAGTTGAAAGAGGTTAAGATTTAAGAGTTGAAGCTGAGACTGCAAGAGGTAAGAAAGCTCGGTTGCGCGCTGCTGCGGAAGTGAGAATGGACAATCCGGTCCGTGGATGAATTTGCCAGGAAGATAGAGTAGTCAATGCAAACGAGGTGGTCGAACCTCGAATTAGGAAAATGATGGATTTCACTACTATTGAAGCCAAAAATGACTTTTGTGGAGTTCGGGGTCCCAAAAGAGGGGTGACCGTGCACCTACTACACTCAAGTCAACAATATAGGCTCTAGACTAGGAACGTAAGGGACATGCCCAAGGTCTCAGCATGGAGGTCCCACCATACACCCGGAAGACTCACGAACTCTTCTACTCCCAAGCCAAATGCTGAGCTAATTAGGCACCTTTGGAGGGCCCTCTTGGCCGACGAGTATGTAACACCCCTATCCATCGCATAGCATATAGCAGTAGGTCTGACCGAGGCCCGACGCCATATACTACGGACAGACCGGTTGGTTATGCGTTGAAACCATTCAACCAATTACACGTCCTACACAAGCACCTAGCAGAAGCATTAAAATTAAGTTGCAAGACGAAAGAACCCAGCCAAAAGCATGAATGTCCACTACAATAACACCCGTAAGAATGTTTCAATACACAGAAATAGAAATGGCCTTAAGGCCTTACACAGTTTGCTTGACATAAAAGTGTTTTCATACTTCGGCTCGCAGGCCGGCCACACATGATTACAATGAAACACTCAAAATTAGGCCTTCGAGGGCCGGCTCAGCAACTTGGGCTTTAGCCCGCTATTTCCCTCTCGGCTCTGCAGCACCTGCAAGCAACAAACCACCGTCCGGTGGCAAACAAAAGCAACGGTCAGCTATGCTGACCAAATTATAACGACCCCGCCCCCAGAATTGGGGCGGCGATGCTCTTTCCTTGAACTTTATTAGTATAGGCAACAGTTAATAGTGTAATCACACTACATCACAGGCGTAGGCTCGCATGGCCATACACCCCGTGCACTCAGGGCACATATTCTGTGAATCTGGTCAAATCCGTGGCTTCACCACCACCCCTTGGATGGCAAAACTCGTGAGCAATCTTGTCTTTCCGGTCCATGCCTAATACTCGCACAACCATGCCAATGGCCAGTATCTTTTTCAGATGTCTGTCACCTGACCGCATAGCCCCGGGTCCGCGTCCACTTGCCCGTTGCTCACACCGCATAGTCACATTAAGACGTACGCGTGGGCCAAGCTTCTCCCGGATCCCAAAATTCGATCACACAAGCACATAACCCAGTTATTTTCAAGTTGGCTCCCCGGCCACCATGTTGGCAAAACCTATTTTTGCCAAATTTTCCGAGTGCACCTTGGAGTTAGTCTCCAAGGCTCCGTGATGCAATCTACCACGTAGAAAACCCGAAAAACGCCCAAACACCCGGAGTCTTCCCCGGTTCATATGCAATGCAACATCACCGATCCAGCTCTACTTGTCCGGATAGGCTTCACACACAATGCCTATGCCTTTTTTTGCATACGGACTCTATACAAGGGAGACTACACATATCTACCTCAAGGAACGCTCCAACTCTTTCCTCACTCGCGAGAGCGGGCTTCCTATGCAAAGGAAATGAGGGCTTCACATGCCCTAGGATGAGAAATCATTACCCTTCCGTTCTTCCGCAGCGGCATGAAAATCTACGCGGTTGGAAAGCACCGCAACGGCGTCGACTTCGCGGATCTGCACTCGGATCGGGATTCGGAGCTCCGAAGCTCCACCGACGGCCGGATCTTTGTCCTTCTTCCTCCTCCTTGCTCTCCCTTCTCTCTAGAACTTAGAGAGAGAACACCCAAATGAAAGTGAGGGTTTGTAACCCTATTTTCGGGTTTAAACCTCCAGCACTAACCCTCAGCCGTCAAATCCAAAGCCAAGGAAACAAACAGCCACGATTCGGCCTAAAATTACAAAATCTGGGCCGAACACGGGTTGCAACACGGCCGTGTGCGTGGCCGTGTCACTCATTCGCCATCTCGACCGATGTGATAACCAGCACACGGCATTCGACACGGCCTCCGACACAGCCTCTGACACGCCCGTGTCGCATACGACACGGCCGTGTCACGACCCGTGTAACGCCCCGTGTACAACGACCAACAATCTATTCCCGAGAAGGACACAACCTTCGACACGACACCCGACACGCCCGTGTCACATGTGACACGCCCGTGTCTGTGACCGTGTCATGGACCGTGTGCATGATATAGAAAACTCCCTTGCGTGACACGCCCTGGGACACGCCCGTGTCCCAGGCCGTGTGCCTCAACTCAACGATCGCCGATCGTCAAAACGTCGACCACATGACCCGTGGCCGAACACGCCCGTGTCACGCCCGTGACACGCCCGTGTCATGCCCGTGACACCTTCTACAAAATTCAGACTGGGCTTAAAACGTCACCCGTCCCTCTTTTGAGTTTCGGGGTGTTACAACTCTCTCCCCCTTAAAAGAACTTCGCCCACGAAATTTACTAAAGGAAAACAACAGGAACTGAAGGCTTTTAACGGTACCTGAGCGGAATAACTCCGGGTACTCCTCCAGCATAGTTTGCTCCTGTTCCCAAGAGAGCTCCTCCTGACCGCAATTATCCCACCGGACCTTAACCATCCGGATCTCCTTGTTACGGAGCCTCTTGACCTCATAGTCTTCAATACAAACAGGCTTGAACCTAGTCATCAACCCTTCGTCCACCGGCACTTGATCCACTGCGATCACTAACGAAGGCTCTTACACCTCCTTCCGCAACACAGAGATGTGGAACACATCGTGTAGCCCACTAAACTCCACCGATAGCTTCAAATGGTATGCTGCTTCGCCGACTCGCTCCAGAACCTCAAAAGGTCCAAGGTATCTTGGGCTCAGCTTCTTCAACCGTCTCACCCGCGAAACACCCTTGAATGGCTAAACTTTCAAGTATACCTAATTGCCTACCGCGAACTCCACGTTCCGGTACTTGGCATTGTAATACTTCGCATGCCTGTCCTGAGCGATCAACAAGCGCTCCCGAATGTTCCGCACCAACGAGGTAGCACTCTCCACCTCCTGCTTCTTGTACAACCTTGCCTCACCCGTTTCTAACCAAGACAACGGCGTGCGACATTTTCTACCATATAGGACCTTAAAGGGCGCCATTTGGATACTCGCGTGGTAGCTATTGTTGTACGCGAACTCAACCAAATACAAGTGGTCCTCCCAATGCTTCCCGAAGTCTAGAACACACATGTGGAGCATGTCCTCCATCTTCTTATTGACTCTCCCAGTCTGCCCATCCGTATGCGGATGGAAGGCTGCGCTGAACTTCAACTTTGTCCCCAGCATCTGTTGAACCAACCTCCAATCATTGGACGTGAAACGCCAATCGCGATCACTCACAATGTTGCGAGGCACACCATGCAGTCTAACTATATTTTCCATATATAGCTTCGCCAACTTCTCCACCGAGTCGTCCTTCCTATGCGGAATTAAATGCGACACCTTAGTTAACTGATCTACGATCACCCAGATGGCGTCGTTCCCCTTCTACGACCTTGGCAACCCATGCACAAAGTCCATAGATATGTCGTCGAATTTCCACTCCGGTATAGGCAAGGACTTTAGAAATCCTCCCGGCTTTTGGCACTCCGCCTTCACCAAGGCGCACGTTTGGCACTTAGCCACAAACAACGCTACGTCTTTCTTAAGCCCTGGCAACTAGTATAGCTTCTTGAGGTCACGGTACATCTATGTGCTCCCTGGGTGGATCGAGTACTTGGTATGATGAGCCTCGTACATCAACTCCGCCCGTAGGTTACTCCCGCTTGGGACGCACAACCGATGATCCTTCCTTAACAACCCATCTTCAATTGATAATTGGGAATTTGACCCATCCAACGCTGCCTCCATAAGCCCCTTCATGGAGTCATATTACTCCAATGCCTGCCAAACACGGTAAGCATGGTCATACTGAACTTCTGTCCAGTTCAACATTGCTTTGGCGCTCGTCAGCTTGTCAACGCAACAGATCTCAAGCTCCTCCAACTCTCTTACTAGCCTCTCATAATGAACCGACAACCAGTTGGCTTGGGCGGCAGCCCTGCGACTTAATGCATCCGCAATTGCATTGCCCTTCCCGGATATATAATGAATCTTGAAGGTGTAGTCCCCCAGGAACTCCATCCACCTCCTCTGCCTCATGTTAAGATCCTTCTGATCCAACAGGTACTCCAGGCTCTTGTGATCGGAGTAAATATCGACCCTTACACCATATAGGTAGTGCCTCCACAGCTTAAGTGCAAATATCACGGCCGCAGACTCCAAGTCGTGGACTGGATAGTTCCTTTCATGCACTTTTAGCGGACGCAATCCATAAGCTATGACGCTCCCTTGGTGCAACAACACGCAGCCCAAACCACTACCCGAGGCGTCACTATAAACCTCGAAGCCCTTGGTCCCACTCGGCGAACTAAGCACTGGCGCCGTGGTCAACCGTCACTTCAGCTCCTCAAAAGCTTGCACGCACTCCTGCGTCCACAAGAATCTCTGATCTTTCCTTGTCAACTTCGTGAGAGGTAGCGCTATCCGCGAGAAGTTCTCTACGAAGAGCCTGTAATATCCGGCAAGCCCGAGAAAACTATGGACTTCCGCGACAGAAGATAACGCAGGCCACTCTCGTATCGCAACGATCTTCGCCGGATCCACCGCTATACCTTCCCCACTATTAATGTGAGCAACGAACGCTACTGAGGGTAGCCAGAACTCGCACTTCGAGAATTTTGCATACAGCTCATTCCTCCTCAAAGTCTCCAACACCAGATGCATGTGCTTGAAGTGATCTTCTTCGCACTGCGAGTACACCAATATATCGTCAATAAAGACAATCACAAAGCGGTCCAGGAAATCTCGGAACGTCCTGTTCATCAAGTCCATAAACACTGATGGCGCATTTGTCAGTCCAAACGGCATGACCGTGAACTCGAAATGCCCATACCTTGTGCTGAACGCCGTCTTCGGGATATCACATTCCCTTATCCTTAACTGATAGTACCCCGACTTCAAGTCCAACTTAGAATATACCGACGATCTGACTAACTGATCGAACAGATCATCAATCCTCGGTATCGGGTACATGTTCTTCTCCGTCAGTTTGTTCAACTCTTTGTAGTCGATACACAGCGGCATACTCCCGTCCTTCTTCTTGATGAAGAAGACCAATGCGCTCCAAGGTGACGAGCTTGGACGCACATAACCTTGCTCCATCTGCTCCTCTAGCTGAACTTTCAACTCTGCCATCTCCTTAGGCGCAAACCTATATGGAGCACGTGACATGGGTTTGGCACCCAGCACGAGCTCGATGGTGAAATCAATCTCCCGCTGCGGTGGGGCTCCGGGAAGACTATCCGGGAACACATCTGGGTACTCGCATACCACGGGGATACAATCCAATGTGGACTTCGGCTCGGCGGCCTCCACTAAAGCTAAGAATAGCTTTACACCGGAACGAACTGCCTTTACCACCTGAAGAGTAGACATCAGCGTCTTGCTCGACCCCTTGAGTCCCTTGAATGTTGTCCCCCGCCCAACACCCAGCTTGACCTCCTTCCGGTCGCAATCAATCCAAGCCTTCTGCTCCGAAAGCCAATCCATCCCAAAAATAACGTCGAACTCTACTAGCGGCAGCAATGATGCTAGCAAGTCGAACTCTTGGCTCCCTATGCGAATCTTCACGGCGCACACTCTGTCCGCACGCATCGAGCACCCATTCAGTAGCAGCACATCCAACTTGTTCTTCTCTATCGAAGAAGGGACTCCGATGCGCGATATAAAATTTTCGGACAAGAAGGAATGTGAAGCTCCCGTATCGAACAGTGCCTGTGTCGGACTATCGCTAATCGAAACAAAGCCTATGCCCACAATATTAGGCTAACAAGCAATAGACAACAGTATATAAAGTTAACTTGCTATAAATTAACTCGTACTTGTCACCACGTAAGCTTGTTTAATGGCCTCCTGCTGGCCCAAGTTTTACACTCTAGGTTGAGTCGGAGCATAATGGGACGCAGTTGACTCCACCGCCTTGCCCTTCTCTTCGTAAGTAGCTCCTTGTTTTCTCTCGGACTTTAGGCGTCCGCTCCAGCAATCGTGGGCAAAGTGCCCCGTCTTTCCACACGTGAAACAAGCGCCCGGGGTTCGGTTTGTAGTTGCCCCCGAGGCACCTGCAGAAGAAGCTGGACCTTACATCCTAGCCTTCTTGTTCCATCTTTGAAAGCCAGACTTTGAAGTCGGCACTTTAAACTCCAGTTTCTTCCCACCGGATTCCTTCTTTGCTTGTACAATTCTCATGTCCTTCTCCAAGGACCGGGCCGAGTTGACCAGGGTCATGAAACCCTACGCCATGGGCCCCGACAGTAGCAATCTCAGCTCATCTCTTAACCGTTCAAAGAAGCGGTTAGTCTTTCGCTCCTCATCGGCAAAGGTAGCGCTAGAATATCTCCCCAATCGAGTAAACTCGTGGAGGTACTCGTCTACAGTGCTATCTCCTTGCACCAACTTTTTTAACTCGTTCTCTAGTGCGATCCTCTGCGCTGAGGGGAGGTATCGAGCCATGAATAGTCTCGAAAATTCATCCATAGATACTTTGGCTAACGGCCATCCCCTAAACTGGTGTAGCTCTAGACCTTCCCACCATAGCCTTGCGTCCCCATCCAATAGGAACGTCGCTATTGTGGTCTTATGCCACTCTTCCGTTTCAGTTGCTGTCATCACCCTATTGACTCTTGAGAGCCAATCTTCAGCCTGGGTCGGGGTTCCTGTTCCCGAGAACACCGGTGGGTGGAAGCCCATCAAATGCTTAAGTTGTCTCTCAATTGCTCTCCGAGGCAACTCCGGCTCCACCGGCACCTGCTCAACCCTTCTAGGCTCCGCCGCTTGGAGCGGCACTTGCTCTTCCGCAGGAGCAGGCTGCTGCACCTGTCTTGCAGGTTGCGCATTAATCATCGCCATGACAGCATCTGCCACCAACCTAATGGTCTCGGCAGACTGAGGTGTTGCAGACGCTTCACTTGGCGCACTGCTTGCCTAAGAACCTGGCCGTTCTGATGGCCAAGCACCACTTATGGTCACCTATAATCGTGCAAACACCGATAAGCGACCAAATACTATTGCAAACAACAATTATAGGAACACGCAGGTTCCTCAAACATGTGTATTTTCATTCCTAAGTGGACATTCATGGGTTCTTTTCATGTTATAACGATGACGCACACACATGTGCTCACCACCCCTAAAAGTGAATTCGCCCACGAATTCATTTAAGTTTGACCGAAACTGGTAGTCTGATACCAATTTGTAACACCCCTATCCATCGCATAGCATATAGCAGTAGGTCCGGCAGGGGCCCGACGCCATATACTACGGACAGACCGGTTGGTTACAGGTTGAAACCATTCAACCAATTACACGTCCTACACAAGCACCTAGCGGAAGCATTAAAATTAAGTTGCAAGACGAAAGAACCCAGCCAAAAGCATGAATGTCCACTACAATAACACCCGTAGGAATGTTTCAATACACAGAAATAGAAATGGCCTTAAGGCCTTACACAGTTTGCTTGACATAAAAGTGTTTCCATACTTCGGCTCGCGGGCCGGCCACACATGATTACAATGAAACACTCAAAATTAGGCCTTCGAGGGCCGACTCAGCAACTTGGGCTTTAGCCCGCTATTTCTCGCTCGGCTCCGCAGCACCTGCAAGCAAAAAACCACCGCCCGGTGGAAAACAAAAGCAACGGTCAGCTATGCTGACCAAATTATAACGACCCCGTCCCCAGAATTGGGGAGGCGATGCTCTTTCCCTGCACTTTATTAGTATAGGCAACAGTTAATAGTGTAATTACACTACATCACAGGCATAGGCTCGCACGGCCACACACCTCGTGCACTCAGGGCACATACTCGGTGAATCCGGTCAAATCCGTGGTTTCACCATCACCCCTTGGATGGCAAAACTCGTGAGCAATCTTGTCTTTCCGGTCCATACCTAAGACTCGCACAACCATGCCAATGGCCAGTCTTTTTTTCAGATGTCTGTCACCAAACTGCATTGCACCGGGTCCACGTCCACTTGCCCGTTGCTCACACCGCATAGTCACATTAAGACGTACGCGCGGGACAAGCTTCTCCCGGATCCTAAAATTCGATCACACAAGCACAGAACCCAGTTATGTTCAAGTTGGCTCACCGGCCACCATGTCGGCAAAACCCGCTTTTGCCCAATTTTCCGGGTGCACCTTGGAGTTAGTCTCCAAGGCTCCCTGATGCAATCTACCACGTAGAAAACCCGTAAAACGCCCAAACACTCGGAGTCTTCCCCGGTTCATATGCAATGCAACATCACCGATCCGGCTCTACTTGTCCGGATAGGCTTCACACACAATGCATATGCCCATTTTCGCATACGGACTCTATATAAGGGGGACTACACATATCTACCCCAAGGAACGCTCCAACTCTTCGCTCACTCGCGAGAGCGGGCTTCCTATGCAAAGGAAAAGAGGGCTTCACATGCCCTAGGATGAAAAATCGTTACCCTTCCGTTCTTCCGCGGCGCCATGTAAATCTACGTGGTTGGAAAGCACCGCAACGGCGTCGACTTCACGGATCTGGACTCAGATCGCGATTCGGAGCTCCGAAGCTCCACCGGCGGCCGGATCTTTGGCCTTCTTCCTCCTCCTTACTCTCCCTTCTCTCTAGAACTTAGAGAGAGAACACCCAAATGAAAGTGAGAGTTTGTAACCCTATTTTCGGGTTTAAACTGCTAGCACTAACCCTCAGCCGTCAAATCCAAAGCCAAGGAAACGAACGGCCACGATTCGGCCTAAAATTACAAAATCTGGGCCGAACACGGGTTGCAACACGACCGTGTGTATGGCCGTGTCAACCATTCGCCGTCTCGACCGATGCGATAACCAGCACACGATATTCGAAACGGCCTCCGACACGGCCGTGTCGCATGCGACACGGCTGTGTCACGACCCGTGTCACGCCCCGTGTACAACGACCAACACTCTATTCCTGAGAAGGACACGGCCTTCGACACGGCACCCGACACGCCTGTGTCACATGTGACACGCCCGTGTCTGTGACCGTGTCATGGCCTGTGTGCATGACTCAGAAAACTCCCTAGCGTGACACGCCTTGGGACACGCCCGTGTCCCAGGCCGTGTTCCTCAACTGGACGATCGTCGATCGTCAAAACGTCGACCACATGACCCGTGGCCGAACACGCCCGTGTCACGCCCGTGACACGCCTGTGTCACGCCCGTGACACGCCCGTGTCACGCCCGTGACACGCCCGTGTCACGCCCGTGACACGCCCGTGTCACGCCCGTGACACCTGCTCCAAAATTCAGAGTGGGCTTAAAACGTCACCCGTCCCTCTTTTGAGTTTCGGGGTGTTACACAGTACATCTAGGGAGGATTACAAAATACACTCCCTCTTAACTAAATGTGACACCTCGGGTCTATGCACAATGCCCTTCAACTGCCCTACTAGTAGCATAACATTGCCTGACAGTTCTATTTTTCCATAGCCATATTTGGGCAACCACCAATGTAACATAAACCTCCTAGGGCTAGAAAAAGAATCAAAAGCATTCCACATTACAGGAATATTCCTTTCAATACCTCGGCACACAGGCCGGCAAGATAAACAAAATAGACCTTCAAGGGCCGACACGAACTTGGGCTTAAGCCCGCTGCTTTCCGCTAAATAAAGAATGCACAACTTCCTCAGAGTCTTTTCTGGGAACCCAAGAAAATCACCAATCTGGCTCATAGGTCCAGATGGGCTTCACACAGTATGCCTATAACCATATTCACACTTCCAGATGCTAATGCAGTTAATAGTGGGGACGTACATGTCAACCCGTCGGAGAGCTCCCTTCCTCCACCCATTGGTGCAGATGGGCCTCCATACAAATATGTAAATCGAGGGCTTCACCTGCCCGAGTAGAAACATCTTTACCCTTGATGCATGCTTGGCGGCGGGGCCGGGAGAGGAGCTCTGGGTCGATCTTGCTAGGAGTGATGAATCCTCACCTCCTCTTTTTCTGGTGGCCGAGCCCTTATTGGAAGCGGAAGCAAATCTTCCTCTCTTACTCCACTTCTTCATAGTGACCGAGCCCCTTGCCGGCGGTGGGAGGAATGAGACCTCCATTTCCGACTTGGTGTGTGACTCGAGCTCCGGCCGGCACCGGGAGAGAAGCTCCCGGCCGACTTAGCTCCGAACGGATGAACTTTCCCCCATGAGGCCGATCCCGGCTCCAAATGTCCAAACTCAGCCCTAAATGGCCGATCCATGCTCCAAATGTTTGGATCTGACCATAGGCAGCGGTGACGGGTGATGTGGAGGTTGGACCTTGCTCTTTGCTTGGTCGGCGACGGGAGAGAGGAGAAGGTCGAGCCTTGCTCCATGCTTGGATGGCGATGGGAGAGAGGAGGGGGCTGAGCCTTGCTCCATGCTTGGCGGTGATGGGAGAGGAGGAGGCTGAGCCTTTCTCTATGCTTGGCCGGTGACGGGAGAGGAGTAGGCCGAGCCTTGCTCCATGCTCGGCCGGCGACGGGAGAGGAGGAGGTTAAGCCTTGCTCCATGCTTGGCCGGCGACGGGAGAGGAGGAAGCCGAGCCTTGCTCCATTCTCGGCCGGCGACGGGAGAGGAGGAGGACGAGCCTTGCTCCATGCTTGATCGGCGACGGGAGAGGAGGAGGAGGCTTGGACCTTTGCCCTTTGCTGCGTGCGAGAGGAAGACCGAGAGGGAGAGAGGCGGTCGGGGTTGCGCTGCTCTAGGGCGAGAGGGAGAGAGGCGGGGCAGCCGGGGTTGCGTGCTCTTCTCCTTCTCCTCTTTCTTTAATTTTTTTTCTCTCCTGCCCTCTGTACCCGCCTGCTTCCCCCACCTCTCTTCTTTTTCTTTTTTATTCCTGCCTTCTCCCCCTCTGTACCTAGCCCTCTCCCCTTTTTTATTCACCCACCCCTCTTATCTATTATATCATATAAGATATATATTATATAATATATATTTTTTATATTATATATATATATCATATTATATATATATTATATTATATATATTATATTATATATATATACCATAAATTAAAAGCCCATGTCCGTAAAACCTCTGCACGCCAGCACGAGAACTCGCACGTCTTCGAACTGGGCTCTGTCGCATCGTCGCTTGTAGCTCGCCCTAAGCCCGTCACTTGGGTAGAATCCCGCTCGGCCGGATACGGGGTTGTACACAATACCCGCTCTTTTCGAGGTTGGTACAAGCTCGGAAAGAAATGTTCAATCCCAAGTATCCGGCGAGAGGGAGCCGACCCAAAGAAAATTTTTGAGAGAATCCAAAATTTGCATTTAAAATACTAATCTCTCTGTGCCCCATTTGATCATTTTGAACCACTCGATACTTGTAACGCTCCCTGCTATCACACTGCCCTCATACAATTACTTACAATAAGCATATAATTTCTCAAGATATTGTGAAACAACAAAGCCGTATATTTTTGCACTCTCTTATACACGCGGAGCTAATCCTTTCCCCCTAGGTGTGCCTACAGCCCTGCTCAGCTAATTAGAGCCCTAATAGCGAGTCTACCTAGGGCCAAGCCACGCTCGGGGTACCTTACCTCCACAAGAGTGCCTACAGACCTTCCAGCTAGATTAGAGCCAATGCAGCGGGTCTACCTGGGGCCGAGCCAGGCTTGGAGTTATGTCGAACCAAGGACCCAGAACAAGAACTCTCCCCCACAGGCGATCCTTCGGACATGCCAGCTAAATGGAAGCCTGTGCAGCGGGTCTACCTGGGGCCGAGCCGTGCTCGGGGTAGTGTCGAACCAAGGACAAAGAACCAGACCTCTCCCCCACAGGCGAGCCTTCGGACCTTCCAGCTAGATGGAAGCCTTCTCAGCGGGTCTACTTGGGACCAAGCCGCGCTAGGGGTAGTGCAGAACCATGGACCAAGAACCATACCACTCAACCATAGACGAGCCTTCGGACCTTCCAGCTAGATAGGAGCCTGCGCAGCAGGTCTACCTGGGGTCGAGCTGTGCCCGGGGTAGTGCAAAACCAAGGACCAAAAACAATACCTCTCCCCCACAGGCGAGCCTTCAGACCTGCCACCTAGATGGGAGCCTGCACAGCGGGTCTACCTGGGGACGAGCCGCACTCGGGGTAGTTCAGAACCAAGGACAAAGAACAAGACCTCTCCCCCGGAGGCGAGCCTTTAGACATGCCAACTAGATGGGAGCCTACGCAACGGGTCTACCTGGCGCCGAGCCGCGCTTGGGGTAGTACAGAACCAAGGACCAAGAACAAAACCTCTCCCCCATATGCGAGCCTTCGGACCTGCCATCTAGATGAAAGCCTGCGTAGCGGGTCTACCTGGGGTCGAACCGCGCTCGGGGTAGTGTAGAACCAATGACCAAGAACCAGAATTCTCCCCAACAGGCGAGCCTTCGTACCTACCAGCTAAATGGGAGCCTGCGCACCGGGTCTACCTGGGGCCGAGCCGTGCTCGGGGCAGTGCAGAACCATGGACCAAGAACCAGACCTCTCCCCCACAGGCGAGCCTTCGGACCTGCCAGCTAGATGGGAGCCTGTGCAGCGGGTCTACCTGGGGCCGAGCTGCGCTCGAGGTAGTTAAGAACTAAGGACCAAGAACTAGACCTCTCCACCATAGGCGAGCCTTCAGACCTGCAAGCTAGATGGGAGCCTGCGCACCAGGTCTACCTGGGGCCGAGCCGCGCTCGGGGTAGTGAAAGAACCAAGGACCAAGAACCAGACCACTCCCCCATATGCGAGCTTTCAGACCAGCTAGCTAGATGTTAGCCTGTGAAGCGGGTCTACAAGGGGCCGAGCTGCGCTCGGGGTAGTGCGAAACCAAGGACCAAGAACCAGACCTCTCCCCCACAAGCGAGCCTTCGGACCTGCCAGCTAGATGGGAGCCTGCGTAGCGGGTCTACTTTGGGTCGAGCCGCGCTCGTGGTAGTGCAGAACAAAGTACAAGGAACCAGACCTCTCCCCGACATGCGAGCCTTCGGACCTGCCAGCTATGGGAGCCTGCACAGCGGGTCTACCTGGGGGTCTCTTCAACCAACTCCAACTACCGAGTTAGCCTACAACCCTGCTAGCTTGATGAGAGCCTGGTCAGCGGGTCTGCTCAGGGTCTCCTGTCCAAACAACCTCCAACCACCAAGTGAGCCTACAGCCCTGACAGCTTGATGAGAGCCTGGTCAGCGGGTCTGCTCGGGGTCTCCTCTCCAAACAACCTCCAACTACCGAGTGAACCTACAACCATGCCAACTTGATGAGAGCCTGGTCAGTGGGTCTGCTCGGAGTCTCCTCTCCAACAACCTCTAACCACCGAGTGAGCCTACAGCCCTGCCAGCTTGATGAGAACCTTGTCAGCGGGTCTGCTTGGGTCTCCTCTCCAAACAACCATTTCCCTCTCATGCCATAGAAGAAACCGCCTTAAATTTCATTATATTAGGAGGGCACAACAACATTTACAGGTAATGAAAAAATGTAAAACACTCCAGCATATGCTTCTTAAAAATTACAAACTATTAAGGGAAGCAAAAGTGATACAAAATTTGAGAAATTACTTATAGCTCGTGAAGGTTTAGCCTTAAAGTTAAAGAGAAAACAATTGAGGTTCTGTTACACTCGGGCAATTTTATCCTTCTCCTCGTAGATTTGACATGGCAAGCTCGGGATTGCAAGACATGTAGATAACTTTGGCGTAGGAAAAATCAATAAAATTGGAAAATATATGTTGAGATTATCATCCTACTTTTTATTACTTCTTATAGTCTGCTTAGGGTCTGAATTATTATTTTTAACCGGGTTGCTTGCACGTTACGAATATAGTTTTTTTTAATCATCAGAATATGATCAAGCCCTAATAAGCATCATCACTGATAAACTTGTGCCAATTGGGAAAATTATTTGGGGTCAATCCATTGGTACCAAGAAGCTAAATTATGGTCGCAATGAAAAAAGAAAACTAGTTGATAAGGTGTTAATGCCAATCCCACCAATAGAGAAATTTGTGACCTCCTGAACAAAAAGGTACAAATCAGGGTGAAATCATCAAGGGGAACTGAGCAATGTAAAAAACATGATGTTATTTGCCTCAACTTATGACATCTTAAAAGAACCAACCTAAATGATAATCCACATTTTCGAAATGAAAAGGGCCTTTAAAACTATCGAAACTATTCCGAAAATTAGAATCGTACATTCAAAAATCAATGCCTGATAGAGAGAAAATATACATCCGACATATTTTATATTTTTGAGATCATTGACTCATAATCTTCTCAAGCACAAAGGTAGGAACAATTAGATCCAGAAAATACTCTTAACAATCCAAGAAAACCAAAGGTTGTACTAAGCAAATGGTGAAGTTCATATCCAAATAAGCATGGAAAACCATATAGATAAAAAGCTCATCTAAAGAAAAAACATATAAGCCACCTGAATATTTTACTGCATCCTCATAAGTAAGGAAAAATGTCAGCATAGTTGCAACAACAAAACAAGTAAATGTCAAACCGTAAAGTTCATTGCAAAATATCAAATAACAATAGCAACTTGAAAATCTTCAGCATCATAAATCCAAAACTAACTGGAAAACTAATATTGGATTTACTATTTTAGAGTTTTTATTTTACTATCCGCAGCAAATGATCCTTAATATTGGCCACATCTGAGATACATACCATATTATATTCTATTCTAAATATTGAGTTTGAAAATCAAAGAGTTGGGGAATGCCAAGAAAAATAGGGCAATATGAAAATGTTTTGAGTTGAAGTGAAAAACTAGGCCAACCCAAAAATAATAATTCCTTTTAATTTTCAAACTGTAATAGGTAGTTCATTTTACTTTCTAAATTTTAGAAAGAAAGCAATTGATTAGGCTAATCTTTGAATCGTAGCGAACGAATACACAATCCTTGCTAGGTACTATTATTTGAGTATAGCAAGATCAGCTTGGCAATATACATTTTATAACAAAACGACAGGTTTAGTAACTTGATAAACCGTCTCAAACACAAATCTTGCCAGTCTCAAAGCATTTGTGATGATCAATGTAGAAAAAAACTCAGGAGAATATGTACTTCATTTGTTAAATAAAATAGTAGCATCTTTTGGTAGAGTTTGTAAATATTTACATGATTCCAGAAAAGCTGAAACTTTTTAGAAATTCAAACCATCCGTAAACAAAGTATTACCAAAAAGATCATCCTGCAAAGCTAACATTATCGCAAATGTTATACTCTTGTTGGCTCAACGACGTATTGCAAAGTAACCAAACACGAGCGAACAAAACAAGAATGGATATTTCTCAAGCAAAAGCTCTCGAGTTAAGGCGCGACATAATTAGATGAAAACCTCATTTCATCTAACAGGTGCAAATCCCACTCCAGGAGCAATGGATTGGGGTAAAAATTGAAATCTACCATTAAAACGCATTTTTGCCTTGCAGATTAATGTGAACTTTATAAAAAAAGCCCAATTTCCGATCATAAGATGGCTTTAGGTCCTTCACGATGGGAAACTAAATAAATTTAAACGACAAGCGAAAATAAAGCTCACATTGCCAAATGATCCTCGCTTTGTGAGATCCAAAATTGCTTCGAAAAGCTTGATAAACACTTGAAAATAAATATAAGTGCTCAAAGAGGATTTTTAAACTCAAAATTTATTCCTTGGACCTAACATTTGATTATATCCTCATGAAAGAAGCTAAAATAACTCAATGACTTTTTTTTTATTTTTGCTAAGGTCACTAGCCTAGTAAATCAAAATGGAAGCCTAGGAGATGTCTTGAAAGAACAACAAGTTGACAGACCACTCAAATCATTACCTTAAACACATAAACACATCGTCTTTACTCTACTTGAAGCTTACGATTTAAAAACAATGATGGGACTAGAGCTCAAGGTCCCACTCCGCATTCATGAAGACCCGCTCTTTCATGATGAACCTGATATCGATAAAGCATTCCACACAAGAATGACCTTTCCAAGTACATCTCAACCTTAATTTGGAAAAGCAGAAACTGAGGTGGGACTTCTTTCATCGCGTGTCCCCGGTCGTCACTTGGTTCCTCTTCTATAGCCATGACATTCACATGAGTTATTCTGTGCTGGTCACACTCCACGCTCACCGCACAAAAAGTATTGAAGCCAATAATGACTTCTGTGGAGTTCGGGGTCCCAAAAGACGGGTGACCGCTCAACTACTACACACAAGTGAATAATTTAGGCTCTAGACTATGAACGTAAGGGACATGCCAAAGGTCTCAGCGTGGATGTACCACCACACACCTGGAAGACTAACGAACTCTTCCCCTCCCAAGCAAAATACAGAGCTAATTAGGCACCTTTGGAGGGACCTCTTTGCCGACCAGAACCTCTAGGGAGGATTCCAAAATCCACTCCCTCTTAACTAAAGGTGATACCTCGGGTCTATGCATAACGCACTTCAACTTTCCTACTAGTAGCATAACCTCGCCTGACAGTTCTATTTTTCCATAGCCTTATTTGGGCAGCCACCAACGTAACATAAACCTCCTAGGGCTAGCAAAAGCATCGCAGACATTCCACATTACAGGAATATACATTCCATACCTCGGCACCTAGACTGGCAACATAAAGAAAATAGACCTTCAAGGGCCGACACGAACTTGGACTTAAGCCCGCTGCTTTCCGCTTAATATAGAATGCACAACTTCCTCGGAGTCTTCTCCGGGAACCCCAGAATATCACCAATCTGGCTCATACGTCTGGATGGGCTTCACACAGTATGCCTAAACCAGTACTCACACTTCCGGATACTAATGCAGTTAACAGTGGGGACGTACATGTCAACCCGTCGGAGAGCTCCCTTCCTCCCATTGGTAGAGAGGGGCCTCCATGCAAATATGTAAATCGAGGGCTTCACCTGTCCGAGTAGAAACATCGTTACCTTTGACGCGTGCTT
Organism: Platanthera zijinensis; assembly: GCA_039513925.1. NCBI lineage: Eukaryota > Viridiplantae > Streptophyta > Magnoliopsida > Asparagales > Orchidaceae > Platanthera > Platanthera zijinensis. Next base: position 200,596,900 of record CM077085.1, on the reverse strand, counting down.
GGCGGCAGGGCCGGGAGAGGAGCTCCGAGTCTATCTTGCTAGGGGTGATGAATCCTCACTTCCTCTTTTTCTGGTGGCCGAGCCCTTATTGGAAGAGGAAGCAAATCTCCTTCTCTTGCTCCACATCTTCATAGTGACCGAGCCCCTTGCCGGCGGTGGGAGGAATGAGACCTCCATTTCCGACTTGGTGTCTGACTCGAGCTCCGGCCGGCGCCGGGAGAGATGCTCCCAGACGACTTAGCTCCGGATGGCTGAACTTGCTCCCATGAGGCCGATCTTGGCTCCAAATGTCCAAACTCAGCCCTATATGGTCGATCCATGCTCCAAATGGTCGGATCTGACCATAGGAGGCGGTGATAGGTGATGTGGAGGCCGAACCTTGCTCTTTGTTGGCCGGCGATGGGAGAGAGGAGGAGGTCAAGCCTTGCTCCATGCTTGGCCGGCGACGGGTGAGAGGAGGAGGTCGAGCCTTGCTCCATGCTTGGCCGGCTATGGGAGAGGAGGAGGCCGAGCCTTGCTCCATGCTTGGTTGGCGATGGGAGAGGAGGAGGTCGAGCCTTGCTCTATGCTCGGCCGGCGACGGGAAAGGAGGAGGTCGAGCCTTATTCCAAGCTTGGCCGACGATGGGATAGGAGGAGGCTGAGCCTTGCTCTATGCTTGGTCGGTGATGGGAGAGGAGGAGGCCGAGGCTTGCTCCATGCTTGGCCGGCGACGGATGAGGAGGAGGCTTGGGACTTTGCCCTTTGCTGCGTGAGAGAGGAAGACCGAGAGGGAGAGAGAGGCGGCTGGGGTTGCGCTGCTCCAGGCCGAGAGGGAGAGAGGCGGGGAGGCCGGGGTTGCATGCTCTTCTCCTTCTCCTCTTTCTTTATTTTTTCTTTTTTCTCTTGTGCCCTCTGTACCCGCCTGCTTCCCCCACCTCTCTTCTTTTTCTTTTTTATTCCTTCCTTCTCCCCCTTTATACCGAGCCCTCCACCCTTTTTTATTCTCCCACCCCTCTGATCTATTATATCATATAAGATATATATTATATAATATATATATATATTATATTATATATATATATATCATATTATATATAATATATTATATATATATATATATATATATATATTATATATCATATTATATATATATAATATTATATATATACAATAAATTTAAAGCCCATGTCCGTAAAACCTCCGCACGCCCACACGAGCACACGCACGTCTTCGAACGGGGATGTGTCGTATCGTCGCTCGTAGCTCGGCCCAACCCTGTCACTTGGGGAGGATCCCGCTCGGCTGGATACGGGGTTGCACAACTACCCCTATGGCTTGGAGTGTTTACCCTGGGTTTGGACCAGCCATCGCCAACCACAATTTCGAAATTAAGCCGGCAATCCTCAATATGATTAGGAACGACGCACAATATTCGGGGTTCCCGAGCGAGGATCCTCAGCTACATCTTGCTGTGTTTTCAGAAATTTGCGGAACCTTTCTTTATGTGGGAATTGCTGACGAAGTGGAAAAATTAAAACTGTTTCTTTTCTCATTGCGGGATAGAGCCAAGACGTGGCTTCATACTATCAGTCCAGGATCTGCTCCAACTTGGGAAGCCTTGTCTTCCTTATTTTTGGCAAAATTTCACCCTATTGATAAAATTGTAATGCGCGCAGGGATATTGCCATGTTCCGCCAACAAGATCAAGAGACCCTCTCCGAGGCATGGGAGAGGTTTACCAATTAGCAGGGCCACTGTCCGCAACACGGCTGTGAGATCTGGAGTTTGGTCTAGATATTCTATTTCTCCATCTAACCAAATTTCTGGGCGATGATCGATGCTGCTGCAGGAGGGAGAATCTTGAATTTGGCTCCCGAGAAAGCGCTGAGGCTTCTACGTGATACGACCTCCCACAATTCCAATTGGACCGCCGGAAGGAATGCCCCGAGAGGGGCAAGGAACTTCTTCGATGTGAACGCGATGGTGCACCAAGCTGAACCATGCCATCCTTCTTTAGAATGAAAATCGTTGATGACAAGGTCTACCCCGCCTCCAGCTCCTGTGTTGAACATTGCATGCCAAGGTTGTGGAAACACTGGGCACCATGCTTATGAGTGCACCATGGGGGAGATTTCTAATTATACGATACATATGGCTTTTGAAGAAAGTGTTAATTTTATTAATAATCAAAATAGAACAGCCCCTTATAATAATGCTTATAACCCGAACGCGAGAAGTCACCCAAATTTCTCGTGGAATACTAATGCTCCTAGTCAAAGATGGCAAGGAGGCAAATATCAATTTGATGCTCAAGCCTCTGACAGCCTACCGCGACCACTACAGGCGGGTTATTATCAAAATATGGAAGGGGCGCGAAAAAGCGCGTTAAAGGAAATGATGGAGTAATTTGTTGAAATGGCCCAGTCAAACATGTCCACTTAAACCGCCTCCATAAGGAATTTAGAGACACAGCTTGGGCAACTTGCCCATGTGCTCTCTGAACGCACTCGTGGCGCCCTCCGAGTGATACGGAGAAAAATCCCCGTGACTAAGGGAAAAGCACTATTGAGGTTGGTGATTGTAGTAGCGAGGAATTGGCTGTCGAATGTGTGATAAATGAAGTAGAAATGGTGGCCGTATGCAATTCTGGATTGACATGCAACATTCTTGCTCTGCGAGATGTTGCGAAGCTGAATTTCAATGTCGAGAATAATATCCAGAAGTCGCTTGAGCTTGCCAATGGATTAGTTGTTAAAACTACAGGCGAAATCAAAGATGTTAAGGTAAAACCTAACGGGGCTGTTGTGGTCACAAACTTTCAGGTATTGGGATCGGAGGAAAACAGCTCCAAAGCCATTTTGGGGGTTCCATTTCTAAAAGCCAGTGAGGTGACGCCGTGCTTTAATGTTTCCGGGATTACCTTAACATCTATGGATGAATTACGATCTCCGTAATCTCTTCCTGTTCTAACCCCTTGTAAATCTGAAAATCTAAGCACGGTTAATGTTTTGTTATCTAACGATTTATCTAATGATGATTGATGAGTCCTCTTTATATAGTGATTTTCGGACTCATCTGGGCTAGTTTTCCTTCGTTTGCGCTTCACTTTTAGTGTGTCATCGTTGATATTTCATTTATGCTTCTTTTCACGATAAGTGCTCTATCTTGGCCCATGGGTGTGCAATTGCGCATTATTTTGTCGGGGGTATGCACATGGTGCTCCTCGTTATATTTCTGTTTAGTTTTGTTGTCCTTTTTGGTGCTGGGAGCTTGTGCTCCAGTTTTGGTTTTTGCTGTGAAGGTGGTGCGTTTTCCCAAAGGCAGGAATTCTCATTTCTTGAAAATGAACGGTCGTGCATTTCCTTAGCGCACGGGTTCTTCATAATCGTGTGTTTTAATTGGTCGAGAGGATCTCGACATGTTTCGTCGAGATGAGATTGAAGATTTGAAACGCACGGTTAACACACAGTTTTTGCCAAACCGTGTGAGAAGAAAACACACGGTTGTCCTATACCTTTTCGTTTTTGCACCATTTTGTGGTTAATCGTGCAATTTGTTCACGCACGGGTGGCAGCGCCCGTGCGCGAGTAAAATGCACGGTTCCCTAGTTTCCCTTAATTTCCTGTGTTCTGCGTTTACCCGTGCGATTTCCTTCACGCACAGGCAGAATCGCCCGTGCGCGAGTAAAACACACGGGAAGAATTGCCCGTGCGCGAGTAAAATGCACGGGTCAATGCTTCTTCTCCCGCGATCAAGATCTGTATATTAATAACGCACGGTTAGCGCACGGTCGTGCGCGGGACCGTGCGTGACCATTTTCTGATCTTTTTCTATTTAAAGCGCAGATTTCAGCCATTGAGGAGAGCTTCGTTTCCAGACACTTCTCTCGCGAATTTTAGGGCGAAATCCGTCATTCAACCAAGGAGAGGAGATCCGGGCAAGCATTCAACGCCAAATCCAAGTCGGAGCATCCTCTCAGCATCCTCCTCCATCCTAAGGCTTCAAGAAGGTGTTTCACCTAGCTTTCTCTATCAAGCTAGGAGAATTTGTGCCATCCTCTACCGGCTCATGACATGAAGAAGACGGGTCCATTGGGAGTGAGTGACAGCCTCCTCTACCCTGGACGCAGTTGAGGACCGAGCTTGGACGCGGATTGACAACCCGGCGATTCCAACTGTGAACCCTTAGCAAGACTTCGGATCCGGTCGATTTCGCACACTTTTACCTTCTTATTGTTGATAGTCCAGTGAACTCTTTGTATATGATTAAGTTGTGCCTATTTTCATAAACATTTGTATTAAATCCTGTCTATGTGATTTCATGTATTTTGTTATATTTGCTTGAGGTGTGCCATATTCCATTTGCGACCATCCATCCTTGTCACACTAGTAATTGCTAGTGGTGTGCGTTTCGAAGAGGTGATCTCGACCCTCATTCCGCAAGACCACTCGCCCATCCGCCTAGCGATTCGGTTCATAATGGCCCGACTAGTCTTCCATCCCGCCTGGCGAAGCATCGCATAGCCACATTGCATAGGAGTAGTTATTGGATTTTTATTTTCTTATATCACAACACCAAAATCTGCCTTTTCGTTTACCCCGACCTAAGGAATTCAATCTCAAGTCCTCCTCAAAACTAACTCCACCTTATTATATTCCCTCGAGATCGATATTTTGGAAAACTTGCCCATTTTATATTAATTGTGCGACCGGTTCACTGTCGTGATGTTTAGCATCAAGTTTTTGGCATCGTTGCCAGGGAACACTATCGTGTGAGTTTTTGGAGAGGGAGACGTGAGGTTGCTTTCCTTTTCCATTGTAAATTGCTTTGCTTTGATATTTCCGTTTTTCTTGCTTTTTTTTCTTATTTGTTTAGGAAATTGTAGTGATATATTGTTGGATTTCGTAATTTGCACAATTTATTTTTAATCTGTTATTTCCTTCACCATGTGGGGATATTCGTATGCCCGATGTCATATGTGTGGAAATTCCTCCCACGCTAGTGATGAATGCCCTACGAGAGATATTGAGCATAATCCTCGGCAAACAATGCTTGAGATGTTGTATTCGTACAGCCCTTCAAACACTATGCCCCGAGCTTATGGTCATTAATCCTTGCCACATACAATGTTCTCTTTTTCCTCTCCGGCCCCACAAGGACCGCAGAGTACTAGGATAAAGTGTTTGTATTGTTGTAGAACAGATCATGTCCTGAAGGATTATGCCGAATACCTCCGTGTTATGGAAGAGGATGATGAGTGGGACATTCGGATCATCCCAACTCCAACTCTTGGTGGAACACCTTCATCGTCTGGTTATGTGACCTTGTCATCTTCATTTTTTTAAGGGAATGATGCGGACACAACCACCAGATATGTGGATGATTTTGGCTTCGACATGGCTGAGCCTATCTCTCCTGTGCATACATCTCAATGTGTGGAGACGATTCTTTGTGAGGAACCTGCGCTTGACTTTTATCCAAGCAAAGTTCCTCCGCCTTTTTTGCATTCTACTTCAGTCGTCTCTGAAGACATTTTCGACAATGTAACACAAGTTGAGGCTTGTGATATATGGATTGTTGGTGTCTACTAATCGTGAAGAAAATAAAAGCAACCGAACTAGCAATCCATCTAAGCAAGTATACCTATCGAATTGTAGCTAGGGGACACAAGTGTCGTATTGAAATCCGGGGACTGCTGAGTACACTTACTCACATTAAGACTATTATTTTATCGAATGAAAAACTTGAGGGTTAAAAAGTAAATTGCAATTACGAAAGGAAATACAGTTAAAGCTGGAAAGAGAACTACTACAATAAGTTAAAGAGCTATTAGAAGCGATTACGATAAAGGGTTGAAACAATGGGATGGAAATGCACTCAATCAAGAATCACCTCGGCTAGAGTTAATAAAGAAATGCGATAAAAACCTAAACTTAATAGTGAAAAGTTTCTTGACCGCGGAGGTTCCTAAAGCTTAAACACGCTTCTCTCGAAGTCGTGCCCAACTGAGTTTAGAAAGATCCGACCCACTTTCGTCTAAATCGGAGTCCTAAAGCTCGCTTTACGCGGTGAACCCCTTTATTAGATTTTACTCCAATCCGGGAGATTTGGACGACTGCATCTCTCGAGGGGTGCATACAAATCCCTTTCCTCTTGAGTGCTCACTTCAAACTATCGGCCTCTCAGCTAGCCAAGCATGAAATCTAAGGCAGAGAGTATATATCGATGATATATCTCCAACCCAAAAGAAATCAAAAGTAATTCAAGGCTAAACCCTAAAAAGAAAAGGTAAAATTAAAGCATCATAACTTAATCACTCAAACCCCGGATCATCAAGATCGAGTGCAAGGAGGATTTAGTTACTCATGGTATAGAAAATGAAAATCATATTAATAATATGGAAACTAACACCGAGCAGAAGGGAAAGAGAATAGCGAATTATTTTATTTCTTAATGAAGAGGAATCATAAGTAGGGCACACCGACACTATTAGAACACCTTCTACGATGCTTACAAATACTGTAAAAAGGAAGTACAAAAATGCTAAAAGGGCTTGCATAAAAAAAACGTAATTACATGAAATGAGAAAGGGGAAGAGAAAAGCTTAAGACATGAAAAAATAAAGTGACAGCACTACTCCTCCTAAATCTGGATGCTGGGCTTAAGGAGAGGGGATCTATTTATAGAATTTTTTCGGCCGAGTCACGCCCTCCGTCACGCCCGTGTCGGGGGCGTGTCGGGTTAGGTACGAAAGCGATGCAATAACTCTGGGAGGAAACAGCTACTGACAGCTTATTTTTCTCGGAACTTGGGGTGACACGCCCTCCGTCACGCCCGTGTCTTGGGCGTGTCGTCTGTGTCTTGCGGTAGAAAAGTCAAAGTTGATGCTGGCGCCAAAACTGTGAACTTTGTAGGTCACGCCCTCGGTACACGCCCGTGACTAGGAAGACACGCCCGTGACTTGTTGGTGAAGGATGAAAATGCGCTGGCGGCGGAGAATTTTGCGGACATGCGGGTCACGCCCTACCTACACGCCCGTGTCGAATGTGATATGCCTGTGTCGGGGGCATGTCGGGAGGAAATCTCTGTCTTCTATCTTCAGACCGTTTGCTTCATTCCACTGGGTTACACGCCCTAGGTTCACGCCCTAGGAGGGCGTGACCATGGGGCGTGTAACAGCAAAACATGGTAAAAATCTGCAAAAAGAAGGAAAAATGTTAGTGATAATAATATATACAAAAAGGGGGCCAAAATATAAGCATACAAGACATGATTTGTAAATTGAAAACTAGAAATTACCATAATTGTTTAGGCTACAAAACAAACTATCAAATTCCCCCAAGCTTAAGCTTTGCTTGTCCCCAAGTAAAGATATAAAAACTAGCTAAAATAACAGGTGACCAATCAGGTGAATTCTAATTATGTCAACACAAGTATCATGTGAAATTCCAAGTAGGGGGAACGTGAAACGTAAACCTAAAATAATTACTTAAACATGGTTTACAATTTATAAGCTTTACTAGCGAATATAAATCATCCAAAATTTCAACAAAAATCTTTTAAGTAAATCAACCAGATGAAAAAAAATGCATTGAGCTGTTACTAGATCCAAGAGGAAAGTTATAACCATATCAATCAAATAATAAAAATCTAAATTTAAATCCAAAACCTTGCTAGTCTACTTTTCCTCTTTACTTAGCTAAAAAAAATAAAATAAAAGGCATGAATCAAAAGGACTTAATAGGACGGAAACGTTTGGTTTAGGATTATGATTAGGAGTGGAATTCAAAGATAAACAAGGAGGCTTAAAAATCACACTAAACCAAAACAACGAGTTTCAAAAATTTTATAATGAACAAAATAAAATTTTTGTTTCTTCTTTCTTTTCCCCCTTTTTTTCTTTTTTTCAAAAACAAAGGCCATAATATTTTTATTTTCATTTTGAAATTGGCCATTTAAAATCAAACACTTCTTTTGAGCATACTTTTCAGAAATTTTCTTCATGAATATCACAAAACAGCCTATCATGATTATAAAATTTTTATTGAAACTCAAAAAAAGTGTAGTGCGATTAGATAGGTTGGAAAAGTTGGCTTTGGTGAAAATGAAATGTTAAGTGGAGCTATCAATTGAAAGTAGAAAAAAAGGCTCAAAAGTGGCTTACTAAGAGTAAAATAATTTTAGGTTGGCAAGAAGGCTCAAACGAAAACAAAAAAAACGGCCTAAATCATTTTCATGCTTTTTAAATTCATTTAAAGCATAGATTTGAAAATTTTCAAAAAAGCAAGTCTTGCATAATAAAGAAAGATTTATGAAAGTATCTTGAAAATAGAAATAAAAGGCGACTTGGATCGTTCACATCTACTACTCTAATCAAAGATTGATATTACAAAAATTATGAAAATGAAAATAGTGGATGATGAATTTTCGAGAAAGTAAAGAAAATAAAGGATGAAAACCATAAAAAAAAGGTTTTTAGAAAAAATGTTTCAATATTAACATGCTACCGTGAATTAGAAACACAGCATGGCCAACATTTTACTTGTGAAACATGATTAAAAAAACGATTTAGAAATATTATAATTAGCTAAGTTGTTTATATAGGATTTTGGGAAAAACAAAACAAAAAGCGAGGGGTACTATTGCTTAAACTATTAAAACAAATATATATACGAATAGCAAAAATGGAGGAGGAAATCATCCCCCAAGCTTAAAATGGACATTATCCTCAATGGAGAGAGGAGTTTAGAGAGAGAGAGAAAATGAAATTGGAATGAAAGTACATAATTGAAAACAGGTACTTCCCCGGATTTATGCGTCGCGAATGCTGATTGATGCTTCTCTCACATGCTTGCGCTTTTGAACATCTAGCAAAATCTTCTTCGGACTTTATGATAGATCCAACAGCATTGGAGCGGGTGATTGCAGAGGTTTTGGCTTGTTATAGTTGTCCGGGGAAACCAAAAAAAAAGTGTAAAATAAAGAAAACAGAAAAATCACTTGGGTTGCCTCTCTAGAGCGCCCTTTGTTTAAAGCGTCGTTTGAGCTCGACGCATCAAAAGAATATTGATGTCCCAATATATTTTGTCCAAAATAATAATGTTCAAAGTTCTAATGATAAAACAGAGTTTTAAAATGTTTGAGAATCTAGTCATGGAGGATAGAGTTAACACAGTTAGGACTGACATCACCACAGAAATATAGTTTAAGACGCTGACCATTCACTTTGAAATTACCCTTATCAGGGTGTGAAATCAAAACAGTTCCATACGGAAACACTTCTGAAATAGTAAAGGGTCCGGACCATCATGATTTTAACTTGCCCGGAAATAAACGTAAACGAGAGTTGTATAAAAGAACTTGATCACCCGGCTTAAAGGTTTTTGGGTGCCTTAAGTGTTTGTCGTGAAAATGCTTCGTCCGCTCTTTATAAAATTTGTTATTTTCATAGGCGTAAGAGCGCCACTCATCGAGTTCATTAAGTTGAAATTTTCTAAAGTCACCGACAGAGTGGGGATCGAAGTTTTAAAATTTTAAGGCCCAAAAAGCGCGGTGTTCTAATTCTACGGGTAAATGACACGATTTTCCATAGACCAACCGATATGGCGTACATCCGAGGGCAGTTTTGTATGCTGTTTGGTAGGCCCATAGAGCATAGTCTAGTTTGGTTGACCAGTCTTTCCTAGAAGTTGAAAAAGTCTATTCTAAAATTCTTTTAATTTCTCTATTTACTACTTCGACTTGTCCATTAGTTTGGGGGTGGTAGGCTGTAGAAATCTTATGCGTAACGCCATATTTAGTAAGGATTTTAGAAAATTACGCATTATAGAAATGGGAACCCCTATCACTAACGATGGCTCGCGGCATACCGAATCGAGAAAATAATTTTTTTAAAAACATAACTACAACTCGGGAGTCGTTCGTAGGAAGAGCTTGGTCTTCTACCCATCGTGAAACATAATCAATGGCAACTAAAATATATTTATTTCTGAAGCTAGAAGGAAGTGGACCAACAAAATCAATCCCCCAGACGTCGAAAACTTCGCAATCAAGGAAATAATTTTGCGGCATTTCATTTTTATTAGAAATGTTTCCCGACCGTTGGGAACTATCACACCTACTCACAAAGGCTTGCGCGTCCTTAAATAGGCTAGGCCAGTAAAAACCCGCGCTTAGCACTTTGTGAGCGGTGTGAGCAGCTTGATAGTGCCCACCTATCGGTCCTTCATGTAAATATTTTAATATATCAGTTCCTTCTTCACAAGAAACACATCTCCTTATTATTTGATCCACACAGACTCTAAAGAGATGCGGGTCTTCCCAAAAATAGTTCTTCAGCTCAGAAAAGAATTTCTTCTTTTGCTGAGAGGAGAACACTTTTGGGAGCACCCGAGCCACTAAATAGTTGGCGATGTGTGCGAACCAAGGAGAAGTAGATGCGTTAATTGAAAGCAGTTTCTCATCAGGAAAATAATCATTAAAAGATTTTTCATTTAATTTTTCTATAAAGGGATTATCTAATCTGGACAGATGGTCGGCGGCCAAGTTCTCGGCTCCTCGCTTATCACGGATCTCTAAGTCAAACTCCTGGAGAAGTAAGACCCAGCGAATTAAGCGTGGCTTGGCATCTGTTTTGGCAAGAAGATATTTGAGGGCCGAGTGGTCTGTAAAAACGATGATTTTTGAAAGTGTAATGTAGGGACGGAATTTATCAAAAGCAAAAACTACAGCTAGGAGCTCTTTCTCGGTCGTGGTGTAATTTTCCTGTGCAGATGTGAGCATTTTACTAGCATAATAGATGCGGTGGAAGTATTTAGATATGTGTTGACCTAATACGGCTCCCACCGCGAAACTACTTGCATCGCACATTATCTCAAATGGAAGGTCCCATGCCGGAGCTATCATAATTGGTGCGTTAATTAATATTTCTTTTATTAAATTAAAAGCAGCAAGGCAAAGGTCATCAAAAATAAATGGGGCGTCTTTTTCTAATAGATGGGTAAGAGGCTTGGTGATCTTCGAGAAGTCCTTTATGAAGCGGCGATAAAATCCTGCGTGGCCTAGGAAACTTCTTATAAATTTTACATTTGTAGGGGGCGGCAGCTTCTCAATAACTTCTATCTTAGCAATGTCCACTTCAATAACTTTCGTAGAAATTTTATGACCCAAAACTAACCCTTCCCTCACCATAAAATGACATTTTTCCCAATTGAGGGCGAGGTTAGTTTCTTCGCATCGTTCTAAGACTTTTTCTAGATTTTCTAAACAACTATCAAATGCATCATCGAACTCGGAAAAGTCATCCATGAATACCTCCATAATGCTTTCTATGTACATGTCAAATATAGCGAGCATACATCGTTGGAATGTAGCTGGCGCATTGCATAATCCAAACGGCATTCTTCGGTATGCGAAGGTGCTAAAGGGACAAGTAAACGTTGTTTTTTCATGGTCCTCGGGAGAAATGGGGATTTGAAAATACCCGGAGAGGCCGTCGAGAAAACAATAAAAGCTATGGCCGGATAATCGTTCTAAAATCTGATCGATGAACGGCAAGGGAAAGTGATCCTTGCGGGTGGCATCATTCAATTTCCTATAATCTATACACATATGCCAACCCGTCACCGTCCGTGTCGGGATTAATTCGTTATTTTCATTACTAACTACCGTTATCCCTCCCTTCTTAGGTACTACCTGAACGGGGCTAACCCACTTACTGTCTGAAATAGGGTAGATAATTCCTGCGTCTAATAACTTCATAACCTCGCCCTTAACTACTTCTTTCATATTCAGGTTTATACGGCGCTGAGGGTGAATAGAGTTACGTGAATTATCTTCCATTAGAATTTTATGGGTACAGAAGGATGGCCTTATGCCCTTGATATCAAAAATTTGCCAAGTAATAGCTTGGCGATGCTTAGGTAGAACTAGAAGAAGTTTCTCGTTTTGCGTATCCGTGAGGTAGGCTGAAACGATAACGGGTAACTTGGAATCTTTTTCTAAGAAAGCATATTTTAGGTGTTCAGGAAGTTCTTTAAGTTCCAGGGTAGGGGGTTCTTTATAAGAGGATTTAGAAATTCATTCTTTTTCAAAAATAATATCTTCATAAAATTTTTTATAAGGAACATAATAAGGGGTGGGGCTAGAAGCTAAGACAGCTTCTTGTAGCAGTTCAGTTGGAAGAAAAGAGGAAGAACAAAAATCTGAAAATTCTTTTTCAAATTCAAAAAGGCAATCAGAAGATTCATCGCTTCCTTGCAGCGATTCAGCGGGAAGAGGAGAGTAGGAAAAAAAATCAGAAAACTCTTTTTCGAAGTTGGAGAGGCAGTAGGAGGATTCATCACTTACGGTGTCTACGAAAAAACATGAGTCATCATTTGCTAACGTGTTCTTCATCGAAGGTGTGATAGAAAAAGTGACTTCGTCGTCGCCTACTCGAAGGAAGAGCTTACCATTGCTCACATCAATGATGGCTCTGGAGGTGGCAAGGAAGGGTCGGCCAAGGATCTGGGGAACCTCGACATCTTCTTCGATGTCCAAAATGACAAAATCCATCGGGAAGATGAACTTGTCGACTTTAACTAAAACATCCTCCACAATTCCTAATGGGTACTTGACCGATCGGTCAGCTAGCTGGATACTGATCCGCGTGGGATTTAGGCCACCGATTCCTATCTTTTTAAACAACGAGAGGGGAATTAAGTTAATACTCACGCTTAAGTCGTCTAACGCGTGCTTAACAAAAAGATCACCGAAGATACACGGGATAGAAAAGCTACCCGGGTCACTGATTTTCTTCGGCAAACAGTTTGTTAAAACAGCGGAGCACTCGGCATTTAACGTGACATGCGAAAGGTTTTCTAACTTCTTCTTATTGGTGAGGAGGTCCTTAAGATACTTTGCGTATTTTGGCATCTGCGAAATAGCTTCGTGGAAGGGCAGATTTATGTGGATTTGTTTGAACATCTCCAGGAAGCAGGAATACTGATCATCCTGACGTTGTTTATTAAGTTCAGAAGGGTATGGCGGGGTTGGACTATTTTTAAAGATGGATAGTGGAGTGAGATATTTTTCTAAAGCAGGGGTGATAACTTCTTCAGCAGAGGGTGGATTTTCTGAAATGGGAGTTGAGCTTGCCTCGGGCTCTGTGCAAACCATGCCAGAACTTTGCTTCCCACTCCGAAGAGTCATAGCTTTCACTTGCTCTCTTGGGTTGGGCTCGGTATTGGCAGGAAGAGACCCGGCGGGTCGCTCAGAGATAATTTTTGGGAGTTGTCCTACTTGATTTTCTAAACTTTTAACAGTCCCGGCAAGGGTTCTTACTGTAGCGTCATTTATATTCTTGTATTTAGCAAACATTTCCTCCAAACTTGGAGGTTTTGGAAAATTTTGGGTAGGTGGTGGTGGAGGTGTAGAAAAATCAGTTTGTGGTGGCGGACGTATTGCGTTGGAGGGATTGCTCCACGAAAATTTCGGGTGATTACGTAAACTAGGATTATAGCTATTCATAAAAGAAAAACTAGGAGCAGGATAAGTAGCAGCAGAAAAATTATGTAGAGTGTTTCTAGACATGTTGTTAACATAGTCCAATTGTTCGTGGGGAGGGGGAGTTGCAGATTCCCATACCTGAGGGGCGGAGGCAGCAATCATCTCCGTTATCTTTTTGTTTAATATTTCAACTTGTAGGGCGAGCTGGGAGACGTTGTCAACTTCAAAGATACCTGCAGGTTTGTTCGGGCGGGACCTAAGCACATTCCACTGATAAGTGTTCATGGCCATGCCCTCAAAAAGATCAAGAGCTGCTTCCGGGGTCTTATGGTTTAGAGTACCGCTAGAAGCTGCGTCTATCATTTGCTTTGTATTTTTATTTAGCCCATTGTAGAACGTCTGCACTTGTAACCATACAGGCAGCGCGTGATATGGGCATCGTCTTAATAATTCTTTGAATCTTTCCCAAGTCTCGTATAAGGTTTCAGAGTCGATTTGTCCAAAAGCGGAAATGTCGTTCCTAAGTTTTGCAGTTTTAGCCAGCGGAAAATACTTCGCCAAAAATTTTTTGGTTAATTCATTCCAGGTTGTGATGCTATTTTTAGGTAGTGTGTTCAGCCACTACTTAGCCTTAGTTCTAAGAAAAAAAGGAAATAATCTTAGCCTAATAGCATCATTTGAGACACCATTAATTTTGAAGGTGTCACAGATCTCAAGAAAGCTAGTTATGTGTGTTCGGATCTTCGTCCTGAAGCCCGTCATACTGCACATACTGCTGCACCATTTGAATTATGCTAGGCTTTAGTTCGAAGTTATTGTTAGCAATAGTGGGGCGAACTATGCTAGATTCTGTACCCTCCAGGTTTGGTCTTGCATAATGGGACATAGTCCTTTGCACGACTTCCTCTTGGTTGGGTATTTCCATTCTTAAGGTAGAATATGAATCGGAATGTTCAACCGGTATTTGGAGAGTAGGGCCTTGAAATCGCAATCTTCTCCGAAGAGTACGCTCAATTTCGTGGTCCAAGTCCAAAATAACCGACGGACTTCCCCGAGTCATGCACTGGAAGAAGAAAGAGAGAAGTATTGTTTGTTTTTTTTTCTTTTCTTTTATTATTATTAAAATATATATATATATATATATATATCTTTAGATGTTTTAGCTCCCAAACATCCCAAGGACTACCCGATGAAGGGTTCGCAAGGTACTAGACAAGATAGCGGCACTTAAAGCCGCTTTGCCCTTTTTGAGAGAATTTGTTGGTGTAGGAAACTTGTGATGTGGGTTTCTATTAAGAACGGTAATAAATATATATATAGATATATATATTTTTTTCGAATTTTTAATTTGTAAGAACGAGGATAAAAGTAATAGGTTCGTGTTTTCAATATATCAACAAAAGTTGCATCCCCGGCAACGGCGCTAAAAACTTGGTGTCTACTAATCGTGAAGAAAATAAAAGCAACCGAACTAGCAATCAATCTAGGCAAGTATACCTATCGAATTGTAGCTAGGGGACACAAGTGTCGTATTGAAATCCGGGGACTGCTGAGTACACTTACTCACATGAAGACTATTATTTTATCGAATGAAAAACATGAGGGTAAAAAAGTAAATTGCAATTACGAAAGGAAATACAGTTAAAGTTGGAAAGAGAACTACTGTAGTAAGTTAAAGAGCTATTAGAAGCGATTACGATAAAGGGTTGAAACAATGGGATGGAAATGCACTCGATTAAGAATCACCTCGGCTAGAGTTAATAAAGAAATGCGATAAAAACCTAAACTTAATAGGGAAAAGTTTCTTGACCGCGGAGGTTCCTAAAGCTTAAACACGTTTCTCTCGAAGTCGTGCCCAACTGTGTTTAGGAAGGTCCGACCGACTTTCATCTAAATCGGAGGCCTAAAGCTCGCTTTACGCGGTGAACCCCTCTATTAGATTTTACTCCAATCCGGGAGATTTAGACGACTGCCTCTCTCGAGGGGTGCATACAAATCCCTTTCCTCTTGAGTGCTCACTTCAAACTATCGGCCTCTCGGCTAGCCAAGCATGAAAGCTAAGGCGGAGAGTATATATCGATGATATATATCCAACCCAAAAGAAATCAAGAGTAATTCAAGGCTAAACCCTAAAAAGAAAAGGTAAAATTAAAGCATCATAACTTAATCACTCAAACCTCGGATCATCAAGATCGAGTGCAAGGAGGATTTAGTTACTCATGGTATAGAAAATGAAAATCATATTAATAATATGGAAACTAACACCGAGCATAAGGGAAAGAGAATAGCGAACTATTTTATTTCTTAATGAAGAGGAATCACAAGTAGGGCACACAGATACTATAAGAACACCTTCTACGATGCTTACAAATACTGTAAAAAGGAAGTACAAAAATGCTAAAAGGGCTTGCATAAAAAAACGTAATTACTTGAAATGAGAAAGGGGAAGAGAAAAGCTTAAGACATAAAAAACTAAAGTGACAGCACTACTCCTCCTAAATCTGGATGCTGGGCTCAAGGAGAGGGGTTCTATTTATAGAATTTTTTGGCCGAGTCACGCCCTCCGTCACGCCCGTGTAGGGGGCGTGTCGGGTTAGGTACGAAAGCGATGCAATAACTCTGGCAGGTAATAGCTGCTGGCAGCTTATTTTTCTCGGAACTTGGGGTGACACGCCCTCCGTCACGCCCGTGTCTGGGGCGTGTCGTCTGTGTCTTGCGGTAGAAAAGTCAAAGTTGATGCTAGCGCCAAAACTGTGAACTTTGTAGGTCACGCCCTCGGTACACGCCCGTGACTAGGAAGACACGCCCGTGACTTGTTGGTGAAGGATGAAAATGCGCTGGCGGCGGAGAATTTTGCGGACATGCGGGTTACGCCCTACCTACACGCCCGTGTCGAATATGACACGCCCGTGTCGGGGGCGTGTCGGGTGGAAATCTCTGTCTTCTGTCTTCAGACAGTTTGCTTCATTCCACTAGGTTACACGCCCTAGGTACACGCCCTAGGTACACGCCTTAGGAGGGCGTGACCATGGGGCGTGTAACAGCAAAACATGGTAAAAATCTGCAAAAAGAAGGAAAAACGTTAGTGACAATAATATATACAAAAAGGGGCCAAAATATAAGCATACAAGACATGATTTGTAAATTGAAAACTAGAAATTACCATAATAGTTTAGGCTATAAAACAAACTATCAATTGTTTCCACTCCAATGAAGGAGGACAACCTTCTTGGTGTCGAGGATTCTCCCTCGACACCAAATGAGGAAGTCCAAGTTTTGGTGGAGGCCTCTATGGATCCCGCAGAGCCTTGTAGCATTGTCGACAATGCTTACGATATTTTTCTACCTCAGCTTTTGGGGAGAGAAACCGGGATCACTGTTGGGTTTCTCTATGAGGATGGCACAATGCTTGTGCACGCAGCGAAAGGAATAAATCATCAAGAACAACCCAAAAGACATGGGATCAGGCTATGAAAGTTGAATCAAGAAGTTAACAAACAACTAGGCAAAAATTACCTTAGCGGGGTTGAGTCACAACTCAACGGAGATGCTCCAAGCTTTGATTCCTTGTCGGTGCCGAGTTGTACGTGGAATAATGTCCACGTCTCTGCAGAAATCCACACGAGCGGGAGAACACCGAGCTTCGTCCCACGAAAGGTCGGGAAGGAGATCAACCGCACCTTGCACTTCCACGGACTGCTAGGTCCGTTGTAGGAGGAGCAATACCGGCAACAGTCGCCGGAGAGGAGGAGGTCAGCGGAGCGAAGAGGCGGCGGAACACTTTCATCCGTCGGGGTTCGAGAATCGGCGGAGCGAAAGAGCGGCGGAACGTTTCTATCAGATTCGATTCGTCTACAGGAGAAAATCCCGATCTGTCTCTTATTCCCAAAACCCTAAGTCCCCAATTTATACCAAAAGCATAAACAGTCCAAAGGTATCGCTATCCGCAGACCACATAGGATAGGGTTTCAGAATGATTCGCTGAGAATCAACTCTAGGTTCGGCGAGAATCAGTCGGCGAGAATCAGACCCAGATTCGGCGAGAATCAACAGGCAGAATCGGCGAGAATAAGCATACAAAATCGGCGAGAATCAGGAGTTTGACTCCCGATGACTTTTCATTAGTCGATTAATCATACTCGACGACTCAGCCTTAGTCGACGAGTCATACTCGACGACTCTCGACGACTTTGCCTTAGTCGACGAGTCATACTCGATGACTCAGCCTTAGTCGACGAGTCATACTCGACAACTCTCGATGAATCTCGATGACTTTGCCTTAGTTGACGAGTCGTACTCGACGACTCTTGACGAACCTCTTTTGGCAACTTTTGCCCGACCCCATTTTGAATGGTGATTGGTAACCCTTACCAACACAGTAAATGTTCCAACTTCTCCACTGGCTCTTATGTGCGACCCTGCAGGCTCATATCGCATTGGTAGTGAGATTTCATGTTTGACCACTTCTAGATCACCATGATAACTCCAACAGTCTCCCACTTGATCTTAAAAGTATCAAACCAAAAACCTCACAAACAATGAGCGGCATCTAGCAATGCATCATTGCTACCCAAGCAATAAGAGTTCATAACTCATAAGCCTTTATGAACAAGGTCCCAGCGTTTTCTTTGTCCCTTTGTCCCTTACATCCGGAAAGAACTAGAGGCATGGACCGTGTCACCCTCATAATAGCTCAATCCATGTTTCTTGATCTAGAACGGACTTCAGAGAATAATGAGTCCAATATCACATATTAACTAAACCAAGCATGGTCATGCATTTCCCAATCCAGTTCCATCAAGGGGCCCATGGATGCAACTCCTGTCATATAGGAAGACAAATCCCATATCTGCTCATACACAAACACCCAAATGATTCGTAACGTGCCCAACAACCACCCTTATCATCAACCTTTCTCAAGGAAGACTCTAGATGGCATCAAAGCACACTCTTCCTCATTTGATGAATGTTGTGACTTCGGGTCAAAGGACCACAACACCATTGTCAATTGAGACCTACTCATGACACAATTAGATAATAATCCACAAAGTATTCTCAGGTTGGGTCAGTCCAGTACAACTTGTTCATTAACAAGTACCCACGTGATGACTTTATATCACAATATCATTACCTATAAGAACTGGTCATCAGTCAACACACGTGCTAGTCTTAATGTATCATCATCACCCTTAGTTTCTATGATGATACAACGACTAGGGACCTTTTAAGAATGAAGTTTCAAATAAATCATAGGCTCTCACATTCAAGTCTCGTACTTGATGTCCTATGGAAGCAAACATTCTAAGGGTATTTATTATGTAAACATTTAACTATCGCATAGAGAAACCATAATAAAAGAACTTTCCATTAATTGTAAAAGAAAAACATTGGTACACAATTCATCATATGAATAAACAATAAACAGCCAACAGAATAAATGTTTACATGCAACCCACAAGGCTCTCACTAGAGTTGATCATTTAGGTATCGTATACCCATTGATCTAGTATGACCATCATGCTTTCTCTGCGCGAGAGGCTTTGTCAGTGGATCCGCAATATTCTCATCAGTCGACACTCTGCAAATGTTCACATCTCCTTGTTCGAGAATCTCACGAATAAGATGGAACCGCCGAAGTATGTGCTTGCAGCGCTGATGGGATCTAGGTTCCTTAGATTGTGCAATTGCACCATTGTTATCACAGTAGAGAACTACAGGACCAATAATGCTAGGAACTACATCAAGCTCGTTGATGAATTTCCTAATCCATACAGCCTCCTTTGCTGCGTTAGCTGCAACGATATACTCATCCTCTGTTGTAGAATCAGCAACTGTCTCTTGCTTGGAACTCTTCCAGCTCACAGCTCCTCAATTAAGGCAAAATACAAAACCTGACTAAGACTTTGAGTCGTCCCTATTAGTTTGGAAGCTAGCATCCATGTAACCATTTACAACGAGCTCTTCCTCTCCACCATACACCAAGAACACATCATTTGTCCTTCTCAAGTACTTCAGGATATTCTTTACTGAAATCCAGTGACACTCACCGGGGTCTTACTGATACCTGCTAGTCATGCTCAAAGCAAAGGGGACATCGGGTCGAGAACATATCATTGCATACATGATTGATCCAATTTCCGAAGCATAAGGAATCAACTTCATGCGGTCCTTATCTTCACAAGATTTGGACACTGGTCCTTAGAGAGATTCATACCATGATACATGGGTAAAAATCCTTTCTTGGACTCAAGCATGTTGAACCGCTTCAACACCTTCTCGATGTATGTACTCTTGGTCAAACCCAGCAACTTCTTCGATCTATCTCTATAGATCTTAATTCCGAGTATGTAAGTCGCTTCACCCAAGTCCTTCATAGAAAAGCAGTTCCCTTGGTTGTTCTTAACAAATTTCAGGGTAGGAATGTCATTCCCAATCAACAGTATGTCATCTACATACAATATCAGGAAGACTACAATGCTCCCACTGATTCACTAGTAAACACAAGGCTCATCTTCATTCTTGATGAAACCGAACTCTTTGGTTTTCTCATCAAAACAAAGATTCAAACTTCGAGAGGCCTGCTTCAGTCCATAGATGGACCTTTTCAGCTTGCATATTTTAGTGGCTTCATTTGGGGATACAAAACCCTCGGGTTGTGTCATGTACACTTCCTCAAGGTGGTTTCCATTAAGGAAAGCCGTTTTGACATCCATCTGCCAGATCTCGTAGTCATAAAACGCAGCAATAGCAAGCAGTATCCTTATGGACTTTACCATGGAAACAGGGGAAAATGTCTCAACATAGTCAATACCATGAATTTGCTTGAAACCCTTAGCAACCAGTCGCCTGAATGTCTATACATTCCCATCCATGTCGGGCTTCTTCTTGAAGACCTACTTGCACCCTATGGGTCGTACCCCTTCAGGTGGTTCCACCAAGTTCCAAACTTGGTTTGCATACATGGAGTCCATTTCGGATTTCATAGCCTCAAGCCACTTGTCGGAGTCCGGTCCATTCATAGCCTCTTGGTAGGTTTCTGGTTCATCATTATGATCCATAAGCAATACATTAACTATTTGAGACATGAGAAATCTATATCTCTCGGGCTCAACTCTAGGTCTACCAGATCTACATAGAACCTGTGTTTCTTGAGCAGGTTCTCTACCTATAACATCTTGTAGTCCTGTCTCAGAATCCAATTCTGGTTCATTCACTACTTGTGGTTCTTGAACTTCTTCAAGTTCTACCTTTTCAGTCTTTCTTGATAAGAACTATTTCTCCAAAATGACGCCAGTCCTTGCGACAAACACGTTGCCCTCGGACGGTAGGTAAAAGTAATACCCTTTCATTTCCTTAGGATATCCCACCAGATAACATTTATCCGATTTGGGTTCCAGCTTGTCAGGCATTTGACGTCACACGTATGCCTCACATCCCCAAATTTTAATGAATGACATACTAGGACGTTTCCCAGTCCATATCTCTTATGGTGTTTTCAGAACCGTTTTCGTTGGAACGCGATTCAGTGTCATTGCAGCAGTCTCTAAAGCAAAACCCCAAAAGGAAATAGGCAAGTCTGCATGACTCATCATCGAACGTACCATGTCTAACAAGTACGATTTCTCCTCTCAGACACACCGTTATGTTGTGGTGTTCAAGGTGGAGTGAGCTGTGATACAATACCACACTCCTTCAGATGATCACGGAACTCATGACTCAGGTATTCGCCACCTCAATCAGATCAGAGTGCTTTAACCCTTTTACCCAACTGGTTTTCTACTTCATTCTTGAACTCTTTGAACCTTTCAAAGGTCTCGGATTTGCACTTCATAAGATACACATATCCGTATCTACTGAAATCATCAGTAAATGTAACGAAGTAGAAATACCCACCTCTAGCCATGGAGCTCATGGGTCCGCATACATCACTATTTATAACACCCAAGAGATCTTAAGCCCTCTCAGTATAACCAGTGAAAGGGGCTTTAGTCATCTTGCCTAACAAACAAGATTCGCATCGCTCAAATGATTCATAATCAAATGAATCCAAAAGTCCATCTTTATGGAGCTTGGATATGCGCTTCTCGTTTATATGGCCCAAACGACAATGCCAGAGATATGTAGGGTTTGAGTCATTTGTTCTTAGTCTTTTATTATTTTCTCCATTTTAGATCTGATGGTCCAAGTTCAAAACATAAAGACCATTAAACAATTGGGCTACAGCATAACAAACATCATTCTTAAATATAGAACAATAGTTGTTCTTAATTATAAAAGAAAATCTAATCATGTCCAAGCATGAAATGGATATAATGTTTCTAGTTATGGCCAATAAAAAATAACAGTTATCTAGTTCTATTACAAGCCTACTAGGCCAAGAAAGACGGTAAACCCCTACGGCCACAGCAGCAACTCTTACTCCATTGTCGACACGCAGGTCTACCTCCCCTTTACTCAACAATTCTCCTTCCCAGTTCCTGCACATTTGTACAAATATGAGAACCACATCCGGTATCCAATACCCAAGATGAAGGAGCAGAGAGGTTTATTTCTATAACGTAAATATTCGAAGCGGAAGTCATACCTCCCTTCATTTTCTGCAGACCCTTAATGTAAGAAGGACAGTTCCTCATCCAATGACCAGCCTTGCTCTTGCCCTTATGCACCATCAATATGGGGCTGGCAGGCTTGGCCTTTTTCATATTGATCTCGGCAGTTCTCAACATGCCTAGGAGCTCGGGTAGTGTCTTGTCTATTTCATTCATGTTGTTGTTCAAGACAAACTGCTCATAACTGTCCGGCAACGATTGCAGGATCAGATCTGTGGCCAACTCTTGACCCAGAGGATAACCCAACCTTTCATGGTTCTCTATATACCCAATCATCTTGAGTACGTGAGTCCCTATTGAGTCTTGAACTCCCATCTTGCACTTAAATAACGCTTTTGTGACATCGAACCTCTCTTGACGAGCCTGCCCTTGAAACATTTTCTTGAGATTCTCGTCAATCTCCTTGCACCCCATGTTCTCATGTTGCTTCTGAAGCTAAGAGTTCATGGTGGCAAGCATAAGCGTGGAGTACGGGACAAGAGTATGCCAACTAGATAGAAGGCATTCGACGTCTAAGGCGTCATCTGTGTACTTCTTATAAGTATCTTTATCAGCAAAGGAAGAATTCCCGGTCGGCACCTCGGGGTCTTCTTCTTCCAAGATATAGAGCTTTTGCTCTTGCCTGAGAACAATGCTCATGTTCCTGTACCAGTCAATGTAGTTAGTCCCACTGAGCTTATCCTTCTCAAGGATGGCTCTTAGAGACAGAGTGGAGTTTGAACCACTTGCCATGGAATTCTACAAGAATTCATGCAGAATAATATCAGTACCAAAATTTCAAAATACAATTTATTTTTTAATTTGGACTTCAATTAAAACTCCCACTATTTTATTCGAAATAATATCCCTCACTATGAATTCGGAGAGTTCATGCGAGCTACTCTCTTAGTGGACAAGATCCGTATTTCACCAACACAATGAGTCATCTTTTGCTTTCCTCTCACGATGCAGTTATTTTGGTAGGCAACGCTTGCCAATTGCATCCTCATGCAATTCTTGTATGGTTGGTGAATAACTCCTTATTCGCATCCATCATATGGTGCATGCAAACCCTATGCCTCTAGGCACTCAACCTTTGAGGTCACCTAGTTAAGTTATACCCGATGTCGATAGTGGGATATCACAATTATCCGCTCGCACCCTTACCAAGATAGATTAATGCACCTTGCTTTGTCAAGCCCACACTTCATCGATCGAGGCAGGAAGAGTGTCATCCATCGGAAGGCATCCGAACACTTAATATTAGATTAAGGGATTTTTAATTATAGGTTAACAATTAACAATGATCAACATTTGATCATTATGCACATCCATAGAAAAACGATTTTTAAAAGCCACATGCATCCCTTATGTACACAACCTGGCACTATCAACACTTGATAGAAGGAAGGGCTAAATCTAAACATCCAGACTCTTCTAAATCTTCAGATTTACATGCATTGGACAAAGGCAAAGGCAACTCGACTTAAAGTAGTAGACAAGCTCGTCTCTCATTGTTGGATTCAAAATCCAAAACAATACACGGGTTCATTAACCACTCGAGGGACGGTTACTACTAAGGAGACAACAATTTCTAACAATTAGAAATAACCACGAAATCCCAAACGTTCCTGGCGGGGTTCAAAGGGGCAAAGCCCCTAACCTGTGGGTTATGGGCCCACCGATTTCCCTTGAAAAAACCATCAACAATTGATGTACCAGGATTAAATCTAGACATTTAGAACGCTTCTAAATCCCTAGGTTTACACGCACAGAAATAACCTAACTTCCAATACAACAATCATGGTCATAACCTCCCTCTGATACCACTGTTGGGTTTCTCTATGAGGATGGCACAACGCTTGTGCACGCAGCGGAAGGAATAAATCATCAAGAATAACCCAAAAGAGATGGGATCGGGCCATGAAAGTTGAATCAAGAAGTTAACAAACAACTAGACAAAAATTACCTTAGCGGCGTTGAGTCACAACTCAACGGAGATGCTCTAAGCTTTGAGTCCTTGTCGGTGGCGAGTTCTACGTGGAATAATGTCCACGTCTTTGCAGAAATCCACACGAGCGGGAGAACACTGAGCTTCATCGCACGAAAGGTCGGGAAGGAGATCAACCGCACCTTGCACTTCCACAGACTGCTAGGTCCATTCTAGGAGGAGCAACACCGGCGACAGTCGCCGGAGAGGAGGAGGTCGGCGGAGGGAAGAGGCAGTGGAACACTTCTGTCCATCGGGGTTCGGGAATCGGCAGAGCGAAAGAGCGGCGGAACGTTTCCATCAGATTCGATTCAGCTACAGGATAAAATCCCGATCTGTCTCTTTTTCCCAAAACCCTAAGTCCCCTATTTATACCAAAGGCATAAAAAGTCAAAAGGTATAGCTATCGACAGACCACACAGGATAGGGTTTCAGAATGATTCACCGAGAATCAACTCCTGGTTCGGCGAGAATCAGTCAGCGAGAATAAGACCCAGATTCGGCGAGAATCAGCAGGCAAAATCGGCCAAAATCAGCAGGCATAATCGGCGAGAATCAGCAGTTTGACTCCCGACGACTTTGCCTTAGTCGACAAGTCATACTCAACGACTCAGCCTTAGTCGACGAGTCATACTTGACGAATCTCGACAACTTTGCCTTAGTCGACGAGTCATACTCGATGACTCAGCCTTAGTCGACGAGTCATACTCGACTACTCTCGACGAATCTTGACGACTTTGCCTTAGTCGACGAGTCATACTCGACGACTCTTTACGAACCCTTTTTGGCAACATTTGCCCGACCCCATTTTGAATGGTGATTGGTAACCCTTACCAACACAGTCAATGTACCAACTTCTCCACTGGCTCTTATGTGCGACCCTGCAGGCTCATATCGCATTGGCAGTGAGATTACATGTTTGACCACTTGAAGATCACCATGGTAACTCCAACAATCACTCCCCCGATTATTTCCTTATGTTCTTTGTCTCTTTTATTTCTTGACCCCCCCCCTTTTTTTATCTGAGCCTATACAGGTTGAATCTCCACGGGTAAGTTGGGTTGACGTTGAGCCTTATTCTCAGGCTGTCGACGAGTGCATCCTCATGTGTGAGGAGGTTCCTATATCCTTCACAGCAGAATCCCCTGCCGTCACCTTTGCCCCCAGCGAACTTGTTGTGGACGATACCTTGCTAGGAAAGGATTTGTTTTGTGGTAAGATGAGCGAGGACCAGTGCTCCTCCTCATCTTACTTCCTATTTCCTTTGCCTGCGAGGAGCAGATATGATTATTTAGGCAGAGGGGTAACCATTTTATCTCCGTATCTGTACCCGATACCGTAACGGATAATGGAACAGCTACCTGTGCATTTTTCTTTTCGTAGGCCCATTAGCTAGAACTGTATAGAATTTAATAAGTCATGCTGGGAGGACAATAACCCCAGTAGTTATCTTATATTTTCTGCATTTTTTACTTTAATGTCTATTTTAGTTTTAGCATTTCTTTTTGTATAGTTCTCTTTGGTTTTTGCGGAGCACACCCCTACAGGTATTCATGGCAAATTCGTATTGGCAGGGTTGTGATTCTTCGTATGGTGGGCCTACTTCTATTTTCCACGTGTCTTCTGATATGCTCAATAGATGAGCATTAGGTAACCTCTTCCCTTAGCTCATTCTTATTTTAATTTCGTTATCATATGCTGTGTAGTTTAGTTTATGTCTGGGGGAGAGCCATTATTTGTTACCTTTTACACGCGCACATTTCATGTGTATACTAGAAGCTTTTATAGTTTTATTTTGATTAGTTCATTGCATCGCACACCACTGCACCCACATGAGCGCATGCTTAGCTGTTAGCGTGCCACGAGTTAAACTCATTTCTTTGTTAGATTTGGGAAAATTATGGTGCTGGCTTAGGATTGTGGGACGGAGTAAAATGTTGGCCTTGCTGTGTTTCTAATCAACATGCTCTAGTCTCGCGTAGAAATTCGAGTAGATTTAATTTTTCTGTATGCTTATAGTTTTATATTTTTTCTATTTGCGTAAATACTTTTTATTCTACTCAAAAATTGGTGAATTCGGTGTGAATCAAGCGGTATTGTAGGGATGTGTGTAGCCGTCATTAGACTCATTTTGCTCGAGTCGAGAGGAAGGATTATCTTTCTCGGTGTATTGCCCCCAGTTTTTCTGTGTTTTGTTTGATCATTATTTGGCATTATGATGACGCATTTTCGGCTTCCTTCCATTATTAGAGCATGGTTTTAGCTCTCTAGGTTTCTATAGTGGCCTGTTTGTAGCCTGCTGGCAAGATTTCCTAGCAAGCCGGGTTTAGTTCTCTTACTTCGAGAGGCTCTCGCGGAATGCTTCTGCCTGGGCTTCGGGTAGTGATAGCCTGAGTTGTGATCATCAAATGTTGTTTTCAACATCATCATTGTTTTCGTAGCTTGGGTGTTTAGCTACGGTGTGAGTTTTCTCGAAATCCGAGATCATTTGTTTTTTGCGTCGTTTTGATGTTTGTTTTGTTAGCTGGTAATGTGTTACCAGATTTTGGCTATTGTTTTGCATGCCTAGGTGGCCGGGATTTGTAGAGCTTGAGGCTTGTTTGATTTCCTGTTTTATGTCTTTTTGGGTCTGTTTGTTGGTGAGGGTTGTGCCGCCCACTCCGACCCAGGGTTTTTACCACGGCCAATAATTCACCAAAATTAGGATTGTTAGCTCCTTTCATGGCTTATGGCTATTTCTTTGGTTCATGTATTTATATGCCTTACAGCTGCTGCAGGTTCTTTTTGCAAAGCAGGTTGCTATTGTGCTCACACTTGGTCTGTTTTCTTTTCCTGCCCTTTTTACAAAATTCTTTCCTACTGTCATGTTTTTCCACTTACTGATATCATTTATTGTTGCCGGGTTGGAAAACCCTTCTTTACTTATTCATAAGCCTAATGCTCTCTTTATTTTGATTATTTTCTGAGGTGTTCCTTCTTGAATGCCTTAGGTCTAGGTTGTTACCGGTTGAGTGGCTAGTTCTTCTGGAGGGTTTGCTAATAGTGACGGCGATGACGTTCTCCTACAGTTGAAGATGATGATGGCGACGGCGACGACGTTCTCCTACATGTTGAAGATGATGACGGCGACGGCAACGGCGTTCTCCTACATGATGAAGATGAAGACTACATAATGTGGAGCTGCATGAGATGAAGGCTTTTCAACATTATTTAGTTTATTTCTATTTGCATTTTATTTTCATCATGTAATGTTTAAAGACATTTAGTATTGTTTTTACTTTTATTTAGTGGGCTGCACATAGACTATGCATGATGTAAAGCCTATATATAGGCATGGACTATCATAATTTTACTTAGTGAATGAAAAATTAAGAAACCCTAAACCTCCTTTAAAGATTTTTCTCTCTTCCTCCTTCTTGGCCGCCCCCATCCTCTCCTCCCTCTTTGAAGTTCGGCTCCTCTTCCTCTCTTCCTCTTGGCCGTCGGCCACCCTTCCTCTCCCCTCCTCTTGCCCGGCCTCCCTCTCCTTCCCTCCTCCCTCTCCTTGGCCACCGACCCCTTATCTTCTCCTCCTTCCATCAACTACAAGTTTCGGCCACCACCACTCCTCCCTAGCCGCCGTCTTCCTCCACCAACACCAAACCTGAGCACCTCCTAAACCCCACCTCCAAATAGGTTCGGCCACCACCTCATCCTAACCGACCCTCCATCTCCTCCAAACCACAAAACCGACCACTATCCATCACCCCTACTCGGCCACATTCATCTTCTACCCTACCCGACCACCAACAAGAAGAAGAATATTCAGCCCTCTTTATTGAAGAGATTTCAACAAAGGTGCAAGGTCTCCTCCTTGTGAGATCTCCCTCAGGCGTGAAGCAAAGGAAGCGGACAAGTTTTCTCTCCGGTCGGCGAAACTCCGGCGGAGTCGTGGAAGAACGATCCTTGAAAGTGAACCGGAATCATCTATTCCGGTTGGGTAACGAGTTCTTCTACAACTTGTGTGATTCTATTTCTAGATTTTCATTTGGTGGATTGCTATTGTGTTATTTTGGAATTATTTTTCGTTCGTGGTTTATCTTTCCGATTGCATGTGTTGTTCTTTTAGTTGCTTAATTTACTGAGAGGTTTGGCGAGCCTTGCCTTTTTTTGTTGAGAGAGATCTACCTTTTCTGAACCGAACCTTTCGGTAGATCTCTTTTGGTACAACCATCGCTCGGTCGGACCCAAGATTGGTCCTTTTAGCTTGAGAGAACAACGACCTATAGTCGCTTGTTCGATCTTAAATCGGCGTGGCTACCGTACGTTAGCAAAATTTGATACTGTTGCTCGTGAGTGTGCTGCGTTTTATTATCGTGTGATTGTAATAGTGGAAATAGAGAGGCATACGTATTATTTCCCTTTGCCGCTATTACATCAAACACCGTAGCCTACATCAATTTGGTATCAGAGGGAGGTTCACGTCAATTTCCTAATTGGCACCCCTCCCCCATCTTGTGGCACGTTAACCCGCACTTTTGTTTGCACGTTAGTTGTCAAAAATAAAAATAAAAAAAATTATTTTTTGGTCTGCCAATAGCGGCTTAAATTTCTTATTTTTCTGCAAAAACATCAAATAAAAAATAATTAATAATATTCTTATTTTATTCAGCAAGAAAATCCATTTTATATTTATATTACCATAGTGGTTAAGCGGGAACAATTCCGACAAACTTATTTTTAATTAAGCCAGAAGCATTTCTCATTGTATGTGCACAAATTCCGGAACGAGTTTTCTCTCCGGTTATCAAAATATGGCCTTTGAAGTCAATTTTTCCCGAGAAAAATCTTTAGGTTCCCTTTGGAACGTTAGAAAGCCATTCCATTGCCCGATTGTGGATGAGATTAAGGCGGTTATTGGCCACCTAAAGGCTAGCCAAGTAGCACCACTTCTCCCAAGGCAACACCCTAGTTACCCTACTGATGACGATAGTTCCATACCGATCTTTAGGAATGAAGATAAACCAAACGCCCAGGCCAAGCGGCAAATAACTGGTGATTTGGCTACCCTTAAACAAGGGAATAAGTCGGTCTCAGATTATATGCAACTCTTTAAGGATTTGACGGTTAGGAGCGGTGTAAAGGAATCGCCTGAGGTCACTCTTTCTAGGTTTCGTAGGGGGTTGAGCCCCTACATCCAGGGAAAGTTATTGCGATATGGTCACACCGATATAGACACCACCTTTTGCACGACGTTGTAAATTGAGAAGCACCAAATTCCTAGGAGTAAAGTTCCATGTCAGACGATTACAATATGTGAGTCTAGTGGCAAATCTTGTATAGGCTCTATTGAGCGTCCTACCCCGATTACGCCCGTAGGACATTTTGAGTCTTCCCCTTAGTTGCCTGATTTAGTGGTTGATTCCCCTTATGAGTCTAAGTTCGTGCCTAGGACTGTGCCCGTCACAGAGGGCGAAGCTGAAATTACTGGCGATAGTATTAACGTTGAAGAGATTGGTTACCCAAGTCACCTGGATGATGATTTCTCCTCTAAGGAATCACCCCCATTCCCTTTCGACGATATTTCGGAGCCTTCTACCTTGATTTCCATGGAGTCTCTTGATGACCCTGAGGCAGTTGATATTCTGGATGAGTCGGAAGAGTTACCTTATGCTGAGAGCTTACCCATTCGTGATTTAGGCAATGAAATGTTAGGACTCGAGCTAGTTATTTTTAGTCCGAGACATATTGTAGTGCCCATTCGTGAGATTTTTACTCGACTGACTTGGAAGTTATGACGGATGTGTTGGAAGTATATCCTAGCGAGAGAGTTACATTTTTGGAAGACGATATAGAAGTAGACCCGGATGAGCGTCCCCTGATGCTAACTCCGTTGCGTGAATTTAAATGCGATCTTAACTCTCTCCCAATTTTAGCTTACCTGACTCTCCCACCTGATATGTTGACCCGACCAGCGGATCCTTTCGGACATGAATTTATTTTTCCTAATTTGAGTCATGTAATTTTACCATCCATGTTGGACCCCCCTTGGGACATGTCTCGTAGTGTGATAATAGAATTTGTGTGTGGTCACTATATAACTTTTGATAGTCTTGTATCCTCCCGAATTCCCACGTTTAGTCAAATCCCTGAGTATACGTTGTTGATGTGGTCGTTGATTGTGCCACCTGATTTCTTTCTGCTAGTACCACCAGATGTAGTCTCGTTAGTGCCCCCTGATCTCGTTATATTGGCGCCACCTGATGTAGTTCCGCTGGTGCCACCCTATTTATTTCCATTTGTTCCACCTTATGTAGTTCCGTTACCGCCATTTTCTATGTCAAGTCAACATGCACTAGTAATTGCCTCTCTTGTTCTTAATTTACATAAGCTTGGTAAGGAAGCGCTAGTAACACACATGTCTTCTTATCAATATATCTCAAACTTACATAAGAGGGTGTCTCCCTATAAGGTTTTCGATTTAATCTTGGTGCGACTCATCCCTGAACGGATGCCTTCGGGAACTTTAGAAACATTGGCGAGTCAATGAGTTAGAACTTTTCGGATTTTTAATCAATTTGGAGAAACAACATATCTGTTGAAGTTAACCACTGAATGGGGTAACTCCCCTAGCTTAAATTTTTCCAATTTAACGCAATGTGTTTTTCCACCATTTGAAATATCTAACTCTATGTTTGGTGCCACTATATTTTCATTTGGGTTGGGGGGTGAGATTGTTCTTGGATCGTTCTCTCCCTTGGTCTCCAACGGAGGTACGTTGACTGTTGATGCGGAAATTTTTCCTCTTTATTTGCCTAATGCATTTCCCAAGTACCGCAGGACAATCTTTTTGCTAGACAGGCGCATATTTGGTGTTTTGCTCTCCTCTCCAAGAGGCAGTATTCAGCGTTCCATGATACGATGGTGTGATCGTCCAGTCTCTGGTGACTCTTGGATCCCGTACTCGGCGATGGTTCTTTTGGATGATGTTCTTCGGCGCCAGCACCTCCACGCCAACTCATCGGTGATGAGTTCTTTTTAGTGGGGGAGGATTGACAGCGACGACGTTCTCCTACTGTTGAAGATGATTATGGCGACGACGACGGCGTTCTCCTACATGTTGAAGATGATGACGACGACGACAACGGCGTTCTCCTTCATGATGAAGATGAAGACTACATGATGTGGAGCTACATGAGATGAAGGCTTTTTAACATTATTTAGTTTATTTCTATTTCCATTTTATTTTCATCATGTAATATTTAAAGACATTTAGTATTGTTTTTATTTTTATTTAGTGGGCTGCACATAGCCTATGCATGATGTAAAGCCTATATATAGGCATGGACTTTCATAATTTTACTTAGTGAATGAAAAATTAAGAAACCCTAAACCTCCTTTGAATATTTCTCTCTCTTCCTCCTTGGCCGCCCCCATCCTCTCCTCCCTCTTTGAAGTTCAGCTCCTCTTCCTCTCTTCCTCTTTGTCGTCGGCCACCCTTCCTCTCCCCTCCTCTTGCCCGACCTCCCTCTCCTTCCCTCCTCCCTCTCTTTGGCCACCGGCCCCTTATCTTCTCCTCCTTCCATCAACTACAAGTTTCGGCCACCACAATTCCTCCCTAGCCGCCGTATTCCTCCACCAACACAAAACCTGAGTACCTCCTCAACCCCACCTCCCAATAGGTTCAGCCACCACCTCATCCTAACCGACCCTCCATCTCCTCCAAACCACAAAACCGACCACTATCCAACACCCCCTACTCGGCCACTTTCATCTTCTACCTTACCCGACCACCAACAAGAAGAAGAATATTCAGCCCTCTTTATTGAAGAGATTTCGACCAAGGTGCAAGGTATCCTCCTTGTGAGATCTCCCTCTGGCGTGAAGCAAAGGAAGAGGACAAGTTTTCTCTCCGGTTGGCGAAACTCCGGCGGAGTCGTGGAAGAACGATCCTTGAAAGTGAATCGGAATCATCTATTCCGGTTGGGTAACGAGTTCTTCTACAACTTGTGTGATTCTATTTCTAAATTTTCATTTGGTGGATTGCTATTGTGTTATTTTGGAATCATTTTTCGTTCGTGGTTAATCTTTCTGATTGCATGTGTTGTTCTTTTAGTTGCTTAATTTTCGTAGAGGTTTGGCTAGCCTCGCTTTCATTTTGTTGGGAGAGATCTACCTTTTTTGAACCGACCCTTTCGGTAGATCTCTTTTGGTACAACCATCGCTTGGTCGGGCGAAGATTGGTCCTTTTAGCTTGAGAGAACAACGACCTATAGTCGCTTGTTCGATCTTTAATCGGCGTGGCTACCGTACGTTAGCAATAGTTGATAACGTTGCTCGTGAGTGTGCTGCGTTTTATTATCGTGTGGGCGTAATAGTGGAAATAGAGAGGCGTACGTTTTATTTCCCTTTGCCGCTATTGCATCAAACACCGTAGCCTACATCCGATAGCCTCCTGGGTAGATGATGTTGTCAATCTTCATCCTTGTTCGGTAGTTGTTTTCTTTTTTGTATGAACATGCATACTCACCAGTGGGTTCATGTCAGGTTGATGCCCACTAGTGGCTTACTTTCGATTGCTGGGTATGAACTAAAACTGCTATCTTTACATTTTTAGGGTCATTTACTTGTCTTTTGGGAAGGATTTATGCTAGGTTGCATGATTGGTATTTTAAACCCTAAAGCATTACTATATGTATCTCATGCGCATCATATTTATAAAACTAATGCACTACTTTTCCTATTAGCGTAAAGACTATATTTTTATATATACTGTACTAACCTCTAGAGTCGTACATACCATGAGTCGTCCCTCGGGGACACTTTTGCTCTTTTAGGATGTCAAATCAACCTAACCAAAGAATTTTCCGCATTGTATATATATATTTTAATTATTGACTAGCTGATCCACTATGCTGAGGGATCCGGCCGTCAAATTTAACTGATTTCCTCTCATAATAATTTACGATTTTCTTTAAAGACGTAGAGTCTGGAGTTTTGCCCTAACGTGTTCAGTTATCCCCTGCACGACGTGGCATCATGGCACGTATTTTTTCTTGCTCTGATAAAATCTTTTTTGTGAGAAAATGCGGGTCGTGACAGTTGGTATCAGAGGGAGGTATCTTGACAATTGTTTGGGCAACCTTTCCTTTGTTTGCATTGATACTTTGGCATCATATCATACACACACTGATATGTCATCAGCATTTCTTGGCTAAAGCACGAACAATACACCCATAAGCATGAATAGAAGTATACGGGGCATATTATGTAGTATGAGATGCATAATATGTGTTTGTATATGGATCCACCATAGAAGGCAACATGTGAGGGTTATGTAGTATGGGATGCATAACCTCCCCACATGAATGCGGCTAACACGTTTTCTTTTTTCGTTGCATGGAAATGTTATATAGTATGGGATGCATAACATTTTCATATGTTCGCCGCGTAAGGCATGCATTCAGGCCTTTCTTTAGAATGCATATCACAACATGCATAGAATAACATTGTATAAGCATAACATGCCAAGCTAAAGATTTACAAGATAACATATGTACACACATGGTTTTGAGTCACAAAGAATACAGATACATGCATTCATGGTGTAAGCACATGATTTAGTAGGATGGTGGTGAACCATCTTAGGTTAAGCATAACATCATCATTATAAAAACAAATCCCAGAGCAAGTTTAAGTTGAAGTTCATATTTAAGTATGTTTGTCCCTACTGGGTAGTGTTTTCTAGCAGTTGGGGTAGGTTCTAAGTCATGCTGATACGATTATAGGATGGCGAGGCGTCCATCGACGAGATCGACTCCCCAATCTGAGGGTGAGTCTTCCGGAGCGCAAAGTGAGGCGTTGATTGAAAGTCTGTGGCAGAGTAATGAAGCCTTATCTAGGCAAGTGATGGGTATGCAGACTCAGATCCAGTCTCTATTAGCAGTTGTGACAGGACATCCTGTGAGAGTGTTGGACCCTGTTATAGGCGTAGTTATTCCTGTTCCTCCTGCTCCCCTATTACCTCCTGTTGTGCTGCCCCCGGAGATGACATTCATATCACACTTCCAGCGACTTGGACCACCTACTTATGATAGGAAGGCAGATTTGAAGGTGATCGACCTTAAATACTTCGATGTTATCTTAGGAATGGACTGGTTGTCAAATTATGATGTAGTTATCCAGTGCAAGGGTAAGCGCTTGGACTTCGTTAAGGATGACGGTCAGCCTTGGAGTGTTTATGCTGATCCGCGCCAGGATTCTCCAGACATTTCTGCGGTATCTGTTCATAAGTTGCTTGATTCTTGCTTCTTTGCCTGTTTGGTCTCTCTTGTAGGGATAGTTGCTAGTGTGCCGTGTTTGGAGGATATTCTTGTTGTGTATGACTTCTCTGATGTGTTTCCTGACGATCTTCGCGGTCTTCCACCCGATAGAGATGTCGAATTTGTTATAGATTTGGAGCCAGGTGCGCGTCCTATTGCGAAGGCACTATACTGGATGGCCCCGCGAGAGCTAGAGAAGTTGCATATCCAGCTGGATGAGATGTTGGCAAAGGGTTTTATCAGGCCGAGTTCGTCGCCTTGGGGTGCCCCTGTTCTGTTTGTAAAGAAGAAAGACGGGTCGATAAGGCTTTGCATTGACTATTGAGAGTTGAACAAGGTTACTATCAAGAACAGGTACACTCTGCCACGAATTGACGATTTGTTTGATCAGTTGCGCGGTAGCATAGTATTCTCTAAGATTGACCTTCGATTTTGCTACCATCAGCTCAGGATCCGTGAGTCTGACATTCCGCGGACTGCTTTTTTATCCAGACATGGGCATTTTGAGTTTTTGGTTATGTCATTTGGTTTGACAAAATGCGCCCTCAGCTTTTATGGATTTGATGAACCGAGTGTTCAAGGATTTTCTGGATAAGTTCGTGGTCGTGTTTATCGACGATGTTCTAATTTATTCCCGCAATGCGGAGGAGCACAACCAGCATCTGCGTTTGGTTTTATCTGCCTTGAGGGACGACAAGCTTTTCGGCAAGCTGAGCAAGTGCGAGTTTTGGTTGGCTCATGTTGCATTTTTGGGCCACGTGGTGAATAAGAGTGGGATTTCAGTTGACCTAGAAAAGATCGCTGCTGTAATGGATTGGAGTAGGTCGGGCACATCCAAGGACATTAGGAGCTTTCTAGGATTAGCGGGCTATTACAGGAGATTCGTGGAGGGTATTTCCACCCTGGCTGCACCTATGACTAGATTGACCCAAAAGAACGCAGATTTTGCCTGGAGCGAGAAGTGCGAAGAAGCCTTCCTAGAGCTCAAGGATAGATTGTGTAGTGCCCCTATTTTGACCCTGCCTACTGAGGGTGTGGATTATGATATTTATGTGGAATAATCGCATGTTGGTATTTGTTGCGTGTTGATGCAAGGCGGGAAAGTAATTGCGTACGGGTTGAGACAGCTGAAGACTCATGAGAGGAACTACCCTACGCATGACCTGGAGTTTGCAGCCGTGATCTATGCACTGAAGTTGTGGAGACATCTGCTTTATGGCGCGCAGTGCAATAATTTTACAGATCATAAGAGCTTAAAGTATGTCTTAACCCAGAAGGAATTGAATCTGCGCCAGCGGCGATGGTTATAGTATGTGGCCGAATACAACGTTGAGATCCAGTATCATCTAGGTAAGGCCAATGTGGTCGTCGACACCCTGAGTCGGAAGTCAGGGAAGATTTTTGGTCTCTCCGCCTAGTTTTTAGTAGAGTTTCTTTTGATGGGCATTTCTATGGGGAGCTGTGATTTACAGAGCAGGTTTACAGTGGTAGAACCTCCATGGATTGCACTTATGAGACTGCATCAGAACGATGATCCCAATCTTCTGCATTTGTATCTTCGAGCTGAGAAAGGTGAAATGCCAAATTTTCCTATTGAAGATGCGTGTACCTTGAGGTACCGCGGGAGGTTTTGCATCCTGGCCGTTGGAGATATCCAGGTGATGGTGTGCAGGGAAGCCCATGGATCTACTGTTGCCTACCAACCAGGATCTACTAAGATGTATCATGATTTAAAGCAAGTTGCATGGTGGTATGGGATAATGGGAGACATAGCAAGATTTGTTTCTGAGTGCCACACTTACAAGCGTGTGAAAGCCGATCATGGAAGGCCTGGTGGCATGCTGACTCCCTTGGAGATTCCGACTTATAAGTAGGAGAGTATCTCGATGGATTTCATCACAGGCTTACCGAGATCTCCTAGGGGGCATGATTCAGGTTGGGTGATTGTGGACAGATTGACAAAGTGTGCTCACTTCATACCGTTTAAAATCGACTATCCGATGAGGAAGATAGCTGAGCTATATTTGAATGAGGTCATTCGGTTGCACGGTGTGCCTGCCAACATTATTTCAGACCGAGAATCTCAGTTTACATCTCGCTTCTGGAAGAGCCTGCAAGAGGGTTTGGGTACAGATTTGAGATATTCTACTGCTTACCACCCGCAGACTAATGGCCAAACAAAGCGAGTCAATCAGGTAATGGAGGACATGATCCGATGCTATATTCTAGACCACAGAGGAGCGTGGGATGAGCGTTTTGGTCTTATGGAGTTTGCGTATAACAATAGTTACCATTAAATCTTGCAAATGGCTCCTTTTGAAGCATTGTATGGGAGGCGCTGCAGGACTCCCTTGTTTTGGGCTGAGGTTGGCGAGGGACCGTTGTTGGGTCCAGAGGCGCTCGAAGAGATGGAAATTGCTGTTAAACTTATTAGAGAGAAGCTTTAGATAGCTCAAGAGAGATATGATAAGAACGCAAACCAGCATAGGTCAAGCTTGGAATTTGCTGTGGGGGACTTGGTGTTCATAAAGGTTTCCCTGATGATTGTAGTAAAAAGGTTTGGCAAGAACAGGAAGTTGGAGCCGAGGTATGTGGGGTCATTTACGATTGTTGAGTGGGTGGGTGTATCAGCTTACAGTTTGGATTTGCCCGCAAATTTTCCTTGCGTGCATGATGTATTTCACGTCAGTCAGCAGCGGAAATGTCTGCAGAGTGGCAGGCAGGTTTTGGATTTTGTGCCTCAGTTGGAGCCGAATCTTTCTTACGCGGAGGTGCCTGTCCGCATTTTGGATGCTCAGGATCGCGTGTTGTGGAGGAAAACCATTCATATGGTAATGATTTTGTGGAGGAACAAGGATATGGAAAGCGCGACTTGGGAGCTAGAGTCGGTGATGAGGAAGGCTTACCCTCATTTGTTTCCCTGAACTTATGCCTGGTATTTTTTGTGCTCTTTTTTATAGCTCTAGCTTAGCTATTTCTTTTTTTCCTTCTTGATAAAAGTGTTATAAGTCATGTTTCGAGGCGAAACTTTCTTTTAGGGAGAGTGGCTGTAACACCCCCGATTTTTCTGTGTTTTGTTTGATCATTGTTTGGCGTTACGATGACGCGTTTCCAACCTCCTGTCATTGTTAGAGCGTGGTCTTAGCTCTCTAGGTTCCTATAGTGGTCTGTTTGTAGCCTGCTGGCAAGATTCCCTAGCAAGCCGGGTCTGGTTTTTTGACTCGGTGAGGCTCTCGAGGAATGCTTGTGCCTGGGCATCGGGTAGGGATAGCCCGAGTTGTTATTGTCAGATGTTGTTTTCAACTTTGTCTTGTTTTCGTAGCTTGGGTGTTTAGCAACGGTGCGAGTTTTGTCGAAATCTGAGATCATTTATTTTTCGCGTCGTTTCGACGTTTGTTTTGTTAGCTGGTAGTGTGTTACAAGATTTTCGTTATTGTTGTGCATGGCTAGGTGGCCGAGCTTTGTAGAGCTTGAGGCTTGTTTGATTGGCTGTTTTATGGCTATGTACATATAGCTAATTTTTTTATGTATATAAATTTTTATGAGCTTTATATATATATATATATAAATATATACATATATACATATATATACATA
This sequence comes from Platanthera zijinensis, assembly GCA_039513925.1. Classification (NCBI taxonomy): domain Eukaryota; kingdom Viridiplantae; phylum Streptophyta; class Magnoliopsida; order Asparagales; family Orchidaceae; genus Platanthera; species Platanthera zijinensis. The sequence goes on along the minus strand of CM077085.1, from coordinate 200,558,955 downwards.
TATATGTATATATATATATATATATATATATATATATATCTGTGTGTGTATTAGCTAATTTGTCAGCTTAGTGGCTGAATTCCTTGATTCAGCTAGTGGCCGAGTTTTTCTATGTGCTAGAATATTTTATTAGCTTTGAGTGAGTGGAGGTCTTATTTTAAAGCTCCAGTTGTTCTCCTCCTCTCCATTTCTTCCCATTTTCCGAGCAGTGTTAGCTTCTAGCGGAAGGAAGCGTGCGGGAGGCGGAGGATCTGCTACTTTGGCCGTTGATTAGCTGTTGAGTTAGGGCTGGTTTCTCACGGGTAGCAGCGGATCTGAGCTGCTCTCGCCGTGCTCTTCCTTCCTAGGTAAGTAATTTCGCATTTCGAGCCGACTATAGGAGCTAGGGTTTCTTCAGTCCTTCTTCTTCCTCACTAAAAGATCCAGGTTTTTCCCCAGAGGTAGTTGGAGGTGCAGGTTACCGATCTCTTGTCGCCGGTGCCAAGCTTTGGAGTTTCTGCTATTTTCCTGGAGGTAGATGAAAGTGGCTCCCTTGCCCTTGCCAAATTATTTCTAACTCATGCTCTGTTCTCTTTATTTCCTACCTAGAAGGTAGAGCAGCAGGAGGACTTTTCCCTTCATTCTAGCCATGTGCTACTTCATTATTTCCTAGATTTAAATTAAGCTTTCTCTCTTATGTGTCTCGGCCTGTGTCCAGTTAATAGCTAGTGTCAGGGTTAGGCTTATGTTAGTTGTAAGCTTAAGTTTAGGGCTGCTGGGGTCGGGTAGGAGGGGTAGGAGAGAGAGTTGGAATAAATTTCAAACTCTCTGGATGAGTGGCATTATGTGGGCTGGGGTTAGGATAGATGAGGATTAGGCTAAGTCAAAAGCGTTGAGTAAGTGTACCTCACTCAACGCCTAGACTGTTAGGCGTCTGGCATTCAGTGTGGTTCCCTCACTCAACGTCATGGCTATTTTTTTACGGCTAAGTGTTTTGGCGTTGAGTGAGTCAACCTCACTCAACGCCTTGGCTATTTGGAGTTTAGTGTGGTAGACTCACTCAACGCCGCAGCCTTTCCCAATGGCTAAGTCATTTGGCGTTGAGTGAGTCGACCTCACTCAATGCCATGGCTTATTTGGCATTGAGTGTGGTGGACTCACTCAACTCCAATGCCTGTTTTTTTGCGGCTAAGTTATTTGGCGTTGAGTGAGTCGACCTCACTCAACGCCATAGCTATTTTTACATTGCATATGGTGGACTCACTCAACACCATAGCCTGTTTTTGCTGTAAGTCTTTTGGCGTTGAGTGAGTCGACTTCACTCAATGTCGTGGAAGATTTGGCGTTGAGTGTGGTGGACTCACTCAACGCTAAGGCCTGCTTTTGCAGTTAAGTATTTTAGCGTTGAGTGAGTTGACCTAACTCAACTCCGTGGTTGTTTTGGCGTTGAGTGTGTTAGGCTCACTTAACACCAAAGCCTGTCTCTGCGGTTAGGTTGCTTGGCATTGAGTGAGTGGAAATCACTCAATGCCGAAGCTGTTTGGCATTGAGTGTGGTAACCCACTCAGTGCCGCGTCAAGTGAACTCGATACTTTTGCCTTGGGTTTGGTGTGTTTCCCTAGGATTGGTAGTATGGCATTTTCCTTAGGGGGAGTTGGGTGATCGGCTAGGTTTTGCATGCCGACTCATGGATTATGGCAGGTGGTGTGGTTTTGTGGGCTCTGTAAAGGGCGAATTGTGTGTGCTGAGCTGTGGCCAACACCACCTAGGCCGTGTAAGGCTTGTATGGTTTGGTGTGTGGACTCTATAGCTGCCACCGTTTGTTTTCACCCTAGAGTGTCTTTTTGGGTCTGGTCGTTGGTGAGGGCTGTGCCGCCCACTCTGACCCTGGGTTTTCACCACGGCCAATAATTCACCAAAATTAGGAGTATTAGCTCCTTTCATGGCTTATGGTTATTTCTTTTGTTGATGTATATATATGCCTTGTAGCTGCTGCAGGTTATTTTTGCAAAGCAGGTTGCTATTGTGCTCACATTTCGTGTGTTTTCTTTTCCTGCCCTTTTAACTGTGTTCTTTCTTACTGTCATGTTTTTCCTCTTACTGATAGCATTTATTATTGTCGGGTTGGTAAACCCTTCTTTACTTATTCATAAGCTTAATGCTCTATTTATTTTGATTATTTTCTGAGGTGTTCCTTCTTGAATGCCTCAAGTTAAGGTTGTGACCGGTTGAGCGGCTAATTCTTCTAGAGGGTTTGCTGATAGCCTCCTGGGTAGCTGAGGTTGCCAATCTTCATCCTTGTGAGGTAGTTATTTTCCTTTCTGTATGGACATGCATACTCACCAGTGGGTTCATGTCAGGTTTAGGATGCCCACTGGTGGCTTACTTGCGATTGCTGGGTATGAACTAAAACTGGTATCTTTACCTTTTTAGGGTCGTTTACTTGTCTTCTGGGAAGGATTTATGCTAGGTTGAATGTTAGGTATTTCAAACCCTAAAGCATTACTATATGTATCTCATGCGCATCATATTTATAAAACTAAGGCACTACTTTTCCTATTAGCGTAAAGACTATATTTGTATATATGTTGTACTAACCTCTAGAGTCGTGCATACCATGAGTCGTCCCTCGGGGACACTTATGCTCTTTTAGGATATCAAATCAACCTAACCAATGTATTTTCTGCTGCTTATATATATATATATATATTTTTTAATACTTGCTGATCCACTGTACCGAGGGATACGGCCGTCAAATTTAACTGATTTCCTCTCATAATAATTAATGATTTTCTTTAAAGATGTAAGGTCTGGAGTTTTTCCTAAACGTGTGCAATTATCCCCTGCATGACGTGGCATCATGGCATGTATTTTCTCTTGCTCTGATACAATCTTATTTGTGAGAAAATGCGGGTCGTTATACTCGATGGCTAAGAAATTGCCCCAAGCTACTCTCAAAGAAGTTGTATGTCGTTAGTCTAGCGTGTGCGTGATGTAGGCCATCATTTTTGCCTGGTTGAGCTTTGTACCATTCATAACGTCATATCCTCGCTAAGCCCCGTTGTGCCTCCCTTTTTCTTTGATTCAGCTCCACCTTTATTTCACCAAAGCCTTATAGCCGATCCTAGTCGCACACCCAAGTCGAGCTTTAGTGTTTTATATTTTCATTTTGGGTTGTGATGTGGTGTTATTATTTGTGAAAATGTGGAAGTTCTCCCATGTTTATATCTGCTGAATTGTGAAAATAAAATGAAGAAAAAGAAAAAAAAGAAAGATATTTGTAAAGAAAAAAATGAAAAGAAAAAGTTTAATTGAAAATCTTTTTGAAGATGTGATTGTATTTGGAGTAGGCGGTGCACACACCCTTATGTTTAAAGTTAAGTTTGGGGGTGTGGTGCACCTGGATATATTGTGGTTTGCTGAGGGGCTCTTTTTATGATAGCTCATTTGGGTTTGGTGCGTAGCCCTCTTATTTATCTTTGTTTACCTCACCGAAACCCAAGCCCCATGATTATCCTAAAGTTCTATAGATTCACGCTTGAGTCGAACTAGTGTCGTGGAGAGAGTGCAAACGAACAAACGTATGGTCCCCGACATCAGTGGATTCCTTTGGAGGTGATCCTGAGCCCCGGTCTTTGGCAAAGCTCACCTTAGTGGCCTGCCTACTTTCTTCCTATGCATGACCGGTTGATTCACCGTGATTCGATTTTTGAGTAATAATAAATTTTTGATACACATTGTGAAAAGTATAAACTATTTTGCATATTTAGAAAATTCTTCTATTATATTTGTACGCGTACGAGTATGCGACTTTGCATGGTACTCCATTTTTCAATTTCTTTGTAGGCTAGAATATTTTCCCTATCTGCTTAGATTTTGTTTGCCCGGGACGCGCAAATAGTTAAGTCTTGGGGTGTGATGACTCCTCTTCTTGTAGTGATTTTCGGACTCATCTTGGCTAGTTTTCCTTCGTTTGGGCTTCACTTTTAGTGTGTTTTCGTTGATATTTCATTTTTGTTGCTTTTTATGATAAGTGCTCTATCTTGTCCCATGGGTGTGCAATTGCACATTCTTTTATCGTGGGTATGCACATGGTGCTCCTCGTTATCTTTCTGTTTAGTTTTGTTGTCCTTTTTGGTGATGGGAGCTTGTGCTCCAGTTTTGGTTTTTTCTGTGTAGGCGGTGCGTTTTCCCATAGGTAGGAATTCTGATTTGTGGAAAACGCATGGTTGTGCGTTTCCTTAGCGCACGGTTTCTTCGTAATCGTGTGTTTTACTTGGTCGAGAGGATCTCGACACATTTTGTCGAGATGAGATCGAAGATTTGAAACGCACGGTTAACGCACGGTTTTGGCAAAACCGTGCGAGAAAAAAACACACGGTTGTCCTGTACCTTTTCGTTTTGGCACCATTCTATGGTTAATCGTGCGATTTGTTCACGCACGGGTGGCAGCGCCCGTGCGCGAGTAAAATGCACGATTCCCCAGTTTCCCTTGATTTCCTGCGTTCTATGTTTACCCATACGATTCCCTTCACGCATTGGCAGAATCGCCTGTGCGCGAGTAAAACACACGGGCCAGCGCTTCTTCTCCCGCGATCAAGATCTGTATGTTAATAATGCACGGTTAGTGCACGGTCGTGCGCGAGACCGTGCGTGACCATTTTTCTGATCTTTTTCTATTTAAAGCGAAAATTTCAGCCATTGAGGAGAGCTTCGTTTCCAGCCACTTCTCCAGCGAATTTTAGGGCAAAATCCATCGTTACACCAAGGAGTGGAGATCCGGGCAAGCATTCAATGCCAAATCCAAGCCGGAGCTTCCTCTCGGCCTCCTTCTTCATTCTAGAGCTTCAAGAAGTTGTTTCACCTATCTTTCTCCATCAAGCTAAGAGAAGTTGTGCCATCCTCCACCAACTCTTGACACGAAGAAGAGGGGTCAATTGGGAGTGAGTGACATCCTCCTCTACCCTGAACGAAGTTGAGGACCGAGCTTGGATGCGGATTGACAACCCGACGATTCCAACAATTAACCCTTGGCAATACTTCGGATCCGGTCGATTTCGCACACTTTACCTTCTTCTTGTTGATAGTCTAGTGAACGTTTTGCATATGATGAAGTTGTGCTTATTTTCATATACACTTGTATTAAATCATGTCTATGTGATTTCATGTATTATGTTATATTTGCTAATATGAAAGGATGTTATAGTATTTTTCCTTGCAAAAAATGTTGTTAGGATAGTTTTATTTTTATTTTCCTATCTTCTTTATGTTTTAGGTTATATGTTTTCATTCTTAGAATTTATAAAATAGCTTTTAAAAGTGATTTTTTTTTACTTAGCTTTGTTTTAGGATTGCAAAACTTTTTTGTTCTTTTCACTTTGTTTTCACTTTTTATCACTTTTATGAACTTCTAAGAATGAAAAAGTTGTAATTTTAATTTTTGAAAGACTTTAGTTTTTTGCTTTGTTTTGAAAAACCCTTTTTGCTCATTTTGTTTTTATTTCTTCTTTTTATGTGTCTTTGGTAAACTTTAGGAATAGAAATGTTGTAATTTTAATTTTAAAGTAACTTTGTTTTTTTCTCCTTAATAGTGTGTGTGAGTGTATGAGTTATCTTTTCATTTTGTCTTTTTCAAATTTGATGAAGTGTGTGTGAGTGTATGAGGTAGTTTTTATCGCTTTATTTATGGCTTTCTTCAATCACGTAGAATGCATGCGTGCACGAGATAATCTTTACAACTTTCTTTCAATTATGAAGAGTGTGTGTGTGTGTGTTCATGCATTTATTTCAAGCCTCTCGTTTGAGTAAGACTCACTTTATTTCCTGCCTACTCATTTGAGTAAGACTTGTACTCATCATTTACCGCTTAAACGTTTGAGTAGGACTCGTCATTTCTCGCCTACTCATTTGAGTAGAACTTGTCATTTTACTTATGGTTTCGTTGAGTGTATCTGTTCTCGCCTTAATTTAGCTTTGCAATATTTCTAAACTTTGTGTTATTACTCTTTGTCTTCTTCTTATAACCCTTTAGCTCTTAGTTATGAACTCATGCCTCATAAAAATCATAAGCCGTCCCCATACCGATGAGTGGCTAATCTTATTTAGCCATCGACATCGAAGAGCATTGGGACATACGAAATTTCTCTAAAAAATTAAAGAATATTTTTCCCACTTTAATTAAAGGGCTAAAGGTTTGCCCCGAGTTAACGACATGTAGAACCACATATCGATGTGTGGGATTTATTTCCGTTATCCATACACTAGCTTGCTGAGAGGCCGTGCGTATAGACTGATCACCCTTGGGTAAAAAGATTTGCTTGCATACCCTGGAGAGAGGAGAAGCATAATTCTACTGGATTGGGTTCCCCACCCAATAGAGGAGTTCTTAGCGTAAAGCGGGCATTAAGAGAAATCCTTCGTTAGATGAGAGTTTAGGGTACTCTTCTACCACCCTTGGTAGTAATCCACTGCAGGAAGAGTTGATCAGGTGTCCTGGGCACCAATGAGCTTTTGATAAGGTGCTCAAAAACCAAACTAGATTTTCTGATCAGGTGTCTTGCCACCACTGAGTTTTTATAAGGTCTCGAAAACCAAGCAGAACTTTTGAAGGGAGTTCAAGAACCCTTTTACAGGAGGGAAGGGAGAGATAATGTTGTCTTCTCTGTTCAACAATCAAAGAGTAGCATAGGTGTATTTTGATGATGTTGTCAAAGCTCCCCCTAATATTTGCAATTGTTCAGGAAGGAGAGCTTTGCAAAGGGTGATAGGTCTTCAATGTATGACTGCTCCAGCAAATGATGATTTCAGCAAAGGCTAAAATGTGAGTTGTCTTGGAGTGTGAATGATGAAGCCTTTATAATGTTGATCTTCCAGTAAGCCTTCAGACTGATGTAGAGTAGTTGTCTCTTCAGGCTTCCTAGAACAGTAGATTTGAGAAGAGCACTGGCTATACAGGTGATGTTGAGTTCTTCCTAGAACTCTGATTCCTGTACTACTTTCTTCTCTCCTCCTTGTTCTCCCCCCTTTTTTACCTTCACCTTAATTTCTTCTCTGTATCTCTGTGTATATATTCTGATAGGAGGCCAATGGTCATTTGAATTCTTGCATTTATTACTGCTGCCTCTTATTTACTCCAACGACTATAATCTCCATAAATACGTTCTTGTAACTGTCTTGTAATAAAGCTGTGTTGGAATATGAATAACTCGCTTTGATTGGACCAAGAATATCCTAAAAATCTACCTGGAAACTTGTGTTCAGTGAGATGGAAGAAATCATCGATCTAAACAAGACGATCGTCGATCTGAGCTCAGAGAAATTGGAGCTGGTCTGAAACAGAAAACGTCGATTTGAGCTCGGAGATCGTCAAACGGAGTTTGATGCCTCGTGGACCTGAGCTCAGAGATCGTCGATCTCAGCTCGACACCTGAACTCATCTCGTCGATCTGAGCTCGACGCCTAGGTTGAATTCTGAATTATTCTCTGACTGATTTATCTTGGCTAATTTCTTCAATCTCTGAGAGCCTCTGACTTAGCACATCCTATTACCCTTAGCTATACATGGATGGGTCAATCTAATAGTCCTAAATACATAGTGATCCTGACCAAAATCCAAACTAGGGTGTTCCAACAATCTCCCCCTATTTGGGTTAGGATTACTATTTACATGAAAATAAAAATATTACAATTAATATTACAAAGTATAAGATATAAAAAGAAAAAGCTTTGCATTGCTGTCTTCTGTTGCTATTAAAGCTGACTACTGCTGGCTTTACAAAACTCCCCCTATGTTGATGCAGTAACTGTGACTGGAGGAGGCTGGGATGACTTTGAAAATTGGATTTTGATTGAGTCGTCCAACTAACTTTTCTAGATGGTACCTGCGGAAGGCTATGGTAGAGATTGCTCTCTCCTTGAAAAGGATATGTTAGCATAAAAATGATATTTGTCCAGCAAATTTTATTATGATTCTGAATCTGAAAAATAAAGTCTGGTATCTTTCTTCCTATAGAATTTCTTTTCACCAGAAGAGATTCATACTCAGTGCCATGATCACTGCTGACCAATGCAACTAGAGTAGATGACTCAATCTAGATGAATTTAGAAAAAGATCCATCTATCCTAGATATTAGAGAAAACACACAGCAAGAATAATAAAGACAAGAAATAAAGGCAAACCAGACAACACAAGAATTTTATAGTGGTTCCCCTAAACTTGGGTACATCCACTCTTCTACCACCCTAGGTAGGAATCAACTGCAGGAAGAGTTGATCAGGTGTCCTGGGCACCAATGAGCTTTTGATAAGGTGCTCAAAAACCAAACTTGATTTTTTGATCAGGTGTCTTGCCACCACTGAGTTTTGATAAGGTCTCAGAAACAAAGCAGAACTTTTGAAGGGAGTTCAACAACCCTTTTACAGGAGGGAAGGGAGAGATGATGTTGTCTTCTCTGTTCAACAATCAAAGAGAAGCATAAGTGGATTTTGATGATGTTGTCAAAGCTCCCCCTGAGATTTGCAACTGTTCAGGAAGGAGAGCTTTGCAAAGGGTGATAGGTCTTCAATGTATGACTGCTCCAGCAAATGATGATTTCAGCAAAGGCTGAAATGTGAGTTGTTTTGGAGTGTGAATGATGAAGCCTTGATGATGTTGATCTTCCAGTAAGCCTTCAGACTGATGTAAAGTTGTTGTCTCTTCAGGCTTCCTGGAACAGTAGATCTGAGAAGAGCACTGGATATACAGGTGATGTTGAGTTCTTCCTGGAACTCTGATTCCTGTACTACTTTCTTCTCTCCTCCTTGTTCTCCCCCATTTTTTTTACCTTCACCTTATTTTATTCTCTGTATCTCTGTGTATATATTCTAATAGGAGGCCAATGGTCATTTGAATTATTGCATTTATTACTACTGCCTCTTATTTACTCCAACGGCTATAATCTCCATAAATACATTCTTGTAACTGTCCTGTAATAAAGCTGTGTTGGAATATGAACAGCTCACTTTGATTGGACCAAGAATATCCTGAAAATCTGCCTGGAAACTTGTGTTCAGTGAGATGGCACAAATCGTCGATTTGAACAAGATGATCGTCGATCTGAGCTCAACTATCGTCGATCTGTGCTCAGAGAAATTAGAGCTGGTCTGAAACAGAAAATGTCGATCTGAGCTCGGAGATCGTCGAACGGAGTTCGATGCCTCATATACCTGAGATCAGAGATCGTCGATCTCAGCTCGACGCCTGAACTCATCTCGTCGATCTGTGCTCGACGCCTAGGTTGAATTCTGAATTCTTCTCTGACTGATTTCTCTTCGCTAATTTCATCAATCTCTGAGAGCCTCTGACTTAGCACATCCTTGACCCTTAGCTATACATTGATGGGTCAATCTAATAGTCCTAAATACATAGTGATCCTGGCCCAAATCCAAACTAGGGTGTTCCAATAAATTAAAGAATCTTTTTCCCACTTTAATTAAAGGGCTAAAGGTTTGCCCCGAGTTAACGACGTGTAGAACCACATATCGATGTGTGGGCTCTATTTCCGTTATCCATACACTAGCTTGTTGAGAGGCCGTGCGTATAGACAGATCACCCTTAGGTAAAAAGAGTTGCTTGCATACCATCGAGAGAGGAGAAGCATAATTCTACTAGATTGGGTTCCCCACCCAATAGAGGGGTTCTAAGCGTAAAGCGGGCATTAAGAGAAATCCTTCGTTAAATGAGAGTTCGGTCGAATAGTCTTAATGTTCAAGTGAGCGATATCCCTATAGCTAGGTGAGCTCATATTTGTGGAACCTCCAAAGCCAAGTTGCCTTTAATTAATTTGAAAACTAAATTCTATAATTATTAAGAGTTATTTTAGTTTCGATCCAATTCGATGTCGAGAATTAACCCTTCATCAAATTTTCTAAATCATTTTTGCACCTTTATTTTATTCTCCTTAGTTGATTAAAATCCCCAATGAATTTTCATAAAAAATAGTTACTCCTGGAGCAGTATGGATAATAAACCCGACCCCGAGAATAATTTGACCTCGGTATTCCCCCAAATGTCGAGTACTACATGTGATAGGTGCACTTGCCTCCTTTCGATAAAAACTCGCTTTTTAGCAAGTCTGCGATGTTCGACACATCGAACCAACCACCTAAATAAGTGTATGTTTGCGGGCCATCATGTTTTTGGCCCCGTTACCGGGGAATCTCTTGAGTTGTTATTTTGAATTCCGGATTCTATTACTTTTACTTTTTTTCTATAAACTAACAAAAATAAAACTTAAAAACTCTATTTAAAAATCCAAAAAAGAGTTTATTTAGTTTATATTTTATGGTGTATGACCCGTAGACAACCCTCAGAGTCTGAAGATTTTAATTTCGGCCCTGAGATCGAACGCTCCCTTGCGCGTATTCGAGCTCAATGCCGAAATCCTTTTTTAGACCCCGAGGAATCAATCGGAGAACCCTTTGTCGTAGTGATGGCCGACCCTAACACTGCTCGGGCGGCCGAGCGTACTATGTCTTATTATGCCCGTCCTAACCTGGATGATACTGGGTCTGGTATTGTTCTCCCTACGGCTACGAATAATAATTTCGAAATAAAGTCAAGGGTCATTCAAATGGTCCAAAATGTTGTGCAGTTTGATGGACTGCCGGATGAGTACCCGAATTTCCACTTGTCCAATTTTTTGGAAATATGCGACACCTTCAAGATTAATGGCGTCACTGATGATGCCATTCACTTGCTCCTATTTCCTTTTTCCCTTAAATCCAAAGCTAAGGCGTTATTGAATTTCCCACCCGCGAGGATGTATCACCACCTTGGCTGAGTTGACAGAGCTGTTCCTTATGAAGTACTTTCTGCCCGCAAAAACTGTAAAGTTGCGGGCGGACATTTCTTCATTTTTGGAAAATGATCTTGAGTCTCTATATAAGACTTGGGAACGGTTTAAGGGGTTCTTCCGCCGGTGCTCGCACCACGCACTGCCAACGTGGTTGTAGGAACAAATTTTGTATAATGGCCTTAATTTTCAGATGCGTCAAATGATTGACGTGGCTGCAGGGGGCACATTAAAAAATAAAACCCTCGAGGCCTCCCAGGCTTTATTCGAAGAAATTGCTATGAACGCCGATCAGTGGAATGTCTCGCAGGGACGCCCAAAGCAGACGGACGAACTTTTCAAAGTGGATGTCACTGCTCTGTTAACCCTTCAAGTTGAAAGGTTAACAAAGCAGGTGGCGGAGATGACTAATGCCTCCTCCACTCTGACTTCTATTACCCCCCCTAATGTCTACGTGGCTGATGAGTTCGTGGAATTCATAGAAAATTTGGGTCGTCCTTCCTTCAACCCAAAAAAAATCTTAATACTAATAACTATAATCCGGGTTAGAGGAATCACCCCAATTTCTTTTGGAGAAACCCGAACAATGTGCAGTGTCTCCCTAATTCTTATGTTCCAGCATTTTTCCCTCCTCCTCCGAAACCTTCTCCGATTAAGGATAATTTTTATAAATACATAGCGTCAAACGAATCAAATATCCAGAACATCACTGGATCACTAAAAACCCTTGAACAATATGTTGGACAACTGGCGAGAATGATGTCCGACCGCGCGCTTGGGCCACTGCCAAGAAATACGGAGCCCAACCCTTAGGAGAACTCCAACGCTATAACCCTCTGTAATGGTAAGGAGGTGGTCGATCAAAAATGGATCGATCCTCAGGTACCTATTTCACCTCTGACCCCTCTTCACCCTTCTTCGATTATGCCGCCTTTACCTATTTTAAGCGAAAATATTATTTTAAATAAGGCCTTGTCATATCTGCATATGTTAGATATTGAGCGTAAGGACGCGCAATGCAAAAAAAATTATTTAACTATTAAAACAAATTCATTTTAATGTTCCTTTCTACGAGGCAATCTCGCAGATGCCTAAGTATGCGAAATATTTGAAAGAACTTTCTAATAAACAAAAATTAGAAAATATTTCGCATATCTCACTCAATACATACTGCTCATCGGCTCTTACCAATAAATTGCCCCCAAAATAAAACGACCCGAGTCAGTTTTTCTTCCCGTTCCTTTTTGGCAATATATTAGTAAAATATGCTCTTGCAGATTTAGGCGCGAGAATTAATTTGATTTCGTTCTCGCTCTTTAAAAAATTTGGTTTGGTCACTCTAGCCCTACTAATATGTGTATCCAGTTAGCAGATCGCTCGGTTAAGTTCCCCATCAAGGTAGTGGAGGATGTCCTTGTCTGACTTGACAAGTTTATCTTTCCGGTAGACTTTGTCATCTTGGACATCGAGGAGGACACCGATGTACCAATTATACTCGGCCGCCCTTTTCTCGCCACCTCCCGTATATTAATTGATATAAGTAACGGTCATATCCTCTTTCAGGCGGGAGATGATGAGGTTTCTTTTTCTATTAATCCCTCGATGGAGGACTCGTCATCGAGCGACGATTTCTGCTATTCATTAGATTCTTTTTTTAGAGATCGTTATTCGCCTTTTTTCAAGTCAGTTTTTCTTAACGACGATATTTTCGGGCTCGAAATTTTTTTTTGTGATGAGAATAAATCTATAGGCTTGCCTTTTGAACTAGTTGGTTCAAAAGAAATTAGAATCAAAACCTCACTAGAAGAACCACCCATCCTAGAGCTCGAACCCCTACCTGAATTACTCTAATATGCTTTTTTGGGAAAAATGATAACTTCCCGTTATCATTTCTTTGTATTTGAGTGATTCAGAGACTTCATATTTATTGGATGTTTTGCTCAAGCATCACCAGGAAATTGCGTGGCAAATATCTGATCTTAAGGGGATTAACCCTTCCTTTTGCACTCATAAGATTTTCCTAAACGATAATTGCCGCAAAACCATTCAGCCGCAGTGACGTCTTAACCCAAACATGAAAGACATCGTTAAAGCTGAGATAATTAAATTATTAGATGCGAGGATTATTTATCCCATTTCAGATAGTGCGTGGGTTAGTCCCTTTCATATCGTGCCCAAGAAGAGCGGTCTAACCGTAGTTGAAAATGAGCACAAAGAACTCGTCCCAACTCGTACTATCACGGGTTGGCGGGTGTGCATCGATTATAGAAAACTAAATGATGCCACCCGTAAGGACCATTTTCCACTACCATTTTTAGACCAAGTTCTGGAGTGTTTATCCGGTCATCCATTTTATTGTTTTCTTTAAGGTTTATTAGGGTTTTTCCAAATCCCCATTTCCCCCGATGATCAAGAGAAAACAACTTTTACCTACCCGTATTGCACCTTCGCCTACTGAAGAATGCCATTTGGCCTCTACAATATGCCGGCTACATTCCAGAGATGTATGCTGGAAATCTTTGACGAGCTGGTAGGAGAGATTATGGAAGTCTTTATGGATAACTTTTCTATTTTGGGACAATCTTTCCCGTCTTGTCTTCGAAATCTAGATCATGTCCTCCAGCAATTTGAGGATACGTATCTTGTTTTAAATTGGGAAAAGTGTAACTTTATGGATCGAGAAGGTTTGGTTCTCGGCCATATGATTTCATCTAAGGGGATGGAGGTAGATAAGGCCAAGGTAGAAATTATAGAAATTATTCCGCCGCCAACCAACGTAAAATCAATTAGGAGTTTCTTAGGCCACGCTGGCTTTTATAGACATTTCATTCAAGATTTTTCAAAAATAACAAAGCCGCTTACTCGCCTCTTGGAAAAGGAATCAAATTTTGTCTTCAGTAGCGAATACGAGTCTGTATTTAATTTTATAAAACAAAAACTTATCAATTCACCCATTTTAGAGGCACCCGATTGGTCCCTTCCATTCGAGATTTTGTGTGATGCTAGTGATATTTCCTTAGGTGCCGTTCTTGGCTAACGCGTAGACAAACACTTTCATCGAATTTATTATGCTAGCAAGACGCTCACTTCCGCACAAGTAAATTTCACAACAACGGAAAAGGAACTCTTAGCCGTCGTTTTTGCTTTTGATAAGTTTCCCTCATATATAATGCTTTCTAAAGTTATCGTATATACCGACCACTCCGCCCTTAAATACTAACTCGCTAAAACCGACGTCAAGCCCCGCCTTCTTTAATGGATTTTAATCCTTCAAGAATTTGATTTGCAGATTCGGGATAAGAAAGGTGCAGAAAATTTAGCCGCCGATCACCTCTCCCGCTTAGATAATCTGGGTGCGGAAGCGCTCGTCGAATCTGACATAAATGATAGATTCACCGAGCAATGCCTCCTCGCCATAAATACCATTTCATCTTCTCCACCTTTGTTCGCAATTTTGCGAACTATTTAGTTGTGCGGGTGCTCCCAAAAGAATTTTTGAGTCAGCAAAAGAAGAAATTTTGTTCTAACTTGAAAAATTTCTTTTGGGAGGACCCTTTTTTTTTTGGATCTGCGTGGACCAGGCAGTCTGAAGATGCATCGCGGGAGTGGAGTGCACACAAATACTACGATACTAACACGAGGGTCTGGCTGGTGGGCATTATCAAGTTAACCGGACCGCACGGAAGGCGCTGGAGGCGGGCTTCTTTTAGCCCACTCTTTTCAAAGACGCGCACACTTTTGTCTGCTCCTGCGATGGCTGCCAGTGATCGAGTAACATCTCTCGTCATGACGAGATTCCCCAAATTTTATTTTTAAAATTCGAAGTCTTCGATTTATGGGGCATCGATTTTTTCAGCCCCCTACCTCCTTCTTTTAAAAATATTTATATTTTAATGGCAGTCGACTACATATCAAGGTGGGCAGAAGCGCAAGCTCTCCCCACCAACGATGTGCTAGTCGTCGTTACCTTCCTTAAAAATCTATTTTCTTGCTTTGGCACTCCTCATGCTATTGTAAGTGATAGGGGAACGCATTTTTGTAACGCCCAAATGGCTAAGACGTTAGCTAAATATGGAGTCACACACAAACGTGCCACTCGCAAACAAGTGGCCAAGTCAAGGTAGTAAATCGAGAGATTAAGCGTATATTAGAAAAAACTATTTCACTTAATATGAAGGATTGGTCCGTCAAACTCGACGATGTGTTGTGGGCATATCGGACGGCATACAAAATCATAATTGGTTATACGCTGTTTCGGTTATTCTATGGCTAAGCGTGTCATCTCCTAGTTGAACTAGAGCATCACGCTCTTTGTGCTTTAAAACTCGTAAACCTGAACGATAATTAGCTGCTCAAAATAGAAAACTGCAACTAAATGAGCTCGATGAATGGCGTACAAATGCTTACAAGAGCAATAAGTTTTATAAGGAGCACTTTTAGTTCTATCATGATAGAGAAATCAAGACCCAATTTTTTTTCTGCGGGTAATCTTGTCCTTCTTTACAATTCACGTCTTTGGCTTTTTCCGGGGAAACTAAAATCACGTTGGTCCGGCCCCTTCAAAGTTGAATAGGTTTGGCCATATTGGACCGTAAACATCTCCTTCCCGGTTAAAGGTTCGTTTAAAGTAAACGGTCATCGGTTAAAGTCTTACATAGCGGGCGGTCCAATGGTTAGTTTTAACGAAACCATAACTCTCATCAACATTATAACCCCGTCTTAATAGTCAAGCTACACGACTATAAACAAAGTGCTCCTGGGAGGCACCCCACATCTACCTTTTTTTCTCTTTCCTTATTTTGTTTGCTACTCTTTCTAATAATGAAAAGTTTCTGATGGGCCTCCCCAAACACGTTCCAGGGAAGTTCCTACCCTCCTATTTTATTTTTGTAAATATTGAATTTTGTTTCATTTTTGTTCCGCATACTTACGTTGCAACATTGGGGACAATGTTGGATTAAATATGAGGATTCTTTCATCTTTTCTTGCTGCACTTCCATTTTCCGCACTTGAAATTTTTTTAAAAATACAAAAAAAAAACAAAAACAAAATCAAAACTAAACAAAAAAATTATAAAATGAAAACTCAAAAAAAAAAAGATAATAACTTTTTTTTTCTTTATCATCCAAAATTTCAAAATCAAAATTACAAAACAAAAATCAACAAAAATATTATATTTAAATTTAAATTATAAATATTTTTTGTAAATAATTTTTTGTAAATATTATTTTCTCTCTCCCCTCTTCCTTTCCTCCTCTTTGTAAATAACTTCTCTCTTTCTCATATTTTGTAAATCTTTGCATAAAAATCTTAAAAATACAAAAAAAATTTAAAACAAATATAAAATATTTCAAATATATATATGTATATCTTTTTCGCATTTTTAATATGTAAATATTAGAAAAATAAACACAAAATACAAAAGAAAGATAAAAACTTCAAAATGAAAAAAGTAAAATGAACTAAATTAAAAATACAAAAAAAAGATGATAACTTTAAAAATCCAAAAATTATAAAATAAATAAATAAAATATTCCATTCTTAATCATTTTCGCTCTCCAAAAATATCGTTGTGAGTATATTTATATGTGAATTTCATTAATTCTTTTTCTACTATTCGTTTGTTAATTAGAGATTGATAAATTTAAATAGCGGGGTTAAGTTTTAAAGAATATCTTATGTTTTTTTCTTAATATTGGGGACTGATTTTAGGCATTATTTCTAATTTATCTAAAATATAAGCACGTGTATTATGTTAGAAAAAACAACTATAGACTTTAATTATTTCGACTTCAAGCATCTTGAAATACAGGAACACTCAATTTATCAAAGTTGCTCTCAATTTTTTTATTAAAAGCTAGTATTCTTATTGAAAAAAAATAAACTCTATCAACCCATATTTATCATGTTTTACTTGACATGATAAAATTTCTTCCTTGAAAGAACCTATGTCAATGGGAATAAGATTTCGTTCCGTAAACATAGGCATCCAATATTTTAAAATATTATATGTTACGGAGTAAGAGGATAAAATTCATTACTCCTATACATATACATTGAGTTATATTGAAGTTGTTCAAAATATATGTTAGGAAAATTAGATTTCATTTTCCTAACGCATCAAAAAAAACTTTCATTTGAGGTTCAAGAAAAAAATTACCTCCCCTACAATTCCTCTTCATAAACCAAAACAACTCCTTTAGCCAATTTCAATGATTCTAGAATTAATTTAAAATTTTTTTAGAGCATAATTTTAAATTGCATTATTTTCTTTAAAAAACTCTTGTAAGCTAAAGTTCCTATAATTCTAATCTATTTTTGTTAGCTTACGATTACAATTTATGCTTGCTATTTGGTTACTTTAAAAAGTCTTTCTGGCCAAAACTTTTCCTCTATTTAAATCATTTTCATGGATTAGGACTTAACACTTATACCTCGAATGTTTATCTAGATCTCTCTTTTAATTAATTTAAGCGGTAGTAAATATAGTATTTCTTTTATTTCCCTATATGTTCATCTTGAACTTTTGCTCTAGAATAACAAAAGCTTTAGTATGGGGGTATTTGATAAGTTGTCAATATATGTATTTTATAGTACTTTACTTAGGTCATTTTAGTTTATTTTTGTCATTTTTTGTAATTTTTCATTATTAAAATGTTCCTTTTTGTAAATATTATTCGAACCTATCTTTAATTTTGTTTTCTTAATTTTTTTCAAAAAAAGCAAAACTGCCCAACACGCCCGTATCCCATGACCCGACATGCCCGTGTCAATCCCGTCTCGACACTCGATGCTTCCATCTCGACGTTCAATAGTCAATGTTCGTCGACCAGACTCGATACGCCCGTATCTCATGACCCGACACACCCGTGTTATGCCCTCAACGTTCAACTGTCGTCGATCCAAGCTCAACGTTCGGCCTTCGTCAACCCGATCAGGACACGCCCGTGTCCCAAAAGCCGACATGCCCGTGTCACCAGTTCAAGCTCAGCAACTACCAATATCAAGATTTAAGGTGTCTCGACACACCCATTTCACGCCTCCCGATACGCCCGTATCCAACACATGTCCCATTCCAGCTGCTTCCAGAAATTGGCCAGTCAACAAATTTTGACTTCTCACACGCCCGTGTCCCAATAGTCGACACACCCGTGTAATACCCTCTTTTTTGCCTATAAATAAAAATTTTCTGTACGGTCCAAGGGTTCAATTTTTTTGGCCAATTTTGTGTGTTAGTGGGCTGCCTTGGTGTATTTCCATACTATGTAAGTAGTCTTTCTCCCCCTCTCTTAGTGTTTGTTTTAGATTTGTAATAGTTTCTTTTCATTAATAAAATATTCTAGTGTTTCTCTCCTTATTTTGTCATGAAATGCATGTGGGCATCCCCATTTTATTCCTCTTTTATCCATTGTATATCCATGTTTTTCTCTTTTTGAAATGTTTATGAGAGTTTGTGAGTGAATGTTTTAATTCATCTTATTTTTTCATAATATGATAGGATGTTATAGTATTTTTCCTTGCAAAAAATGTTTTTAGGATAGTTCTATTTTTATTTTCCTATCTTCTTTTTGTTTTAGGTTATATGTTTTCATTCTTTGGATTGTAAAAGAGCCCTTAAAAGTGATTTTGTTTTTTTTACTTAGCTTTGTTTTAGGATTGTAAAACTTTTTTGTTCTTTTCACTTTGTTTTCACTTTTTAATCCTTTTTATGAACTTTTTAGAATGAAAAAGTTGTAATTTTAATTTTTGAAAGACTTTAGTTTTTGTTTTGTTTTGAGAAACCCTTTTTGCTCTTTTTGTTTTTATTTCTTCTTTTTTGTGTGTTTTTGGTAAACTTAAGGAATAGAAATGTTGTAATTTTAATTTTTAAGTAACTTTGTTTTTTTCTCTTTAATAGTGTGTGGTAGTGTATGAGTTATCTTTTCATTTTGTCTTTTTCAAATTCGATGAAGTGTGTGTGAGTGTATGAGGTAGTTTTTATCGCTTTGTTTAAGGCTTTCTTCAATTACGTAGACTGCATGCGTGTACGAGATAATCTTTATAGCTTTCTTTCAATTATGAAGTGTGTGTGCGTGGGTATGCATTTATTTCTTGCCAACTCGTTTGAGTAGGACTCGCTTTATTTCCCATGTACTCGTTTGAGTAAGACTTGTACTTGCATTTTTTTTCCCGCCTACTCGTTTGATTAGGAATCGCTTTATTTCCCTCCTACTCGTTTGAGTAGGACTTATACTCGTCATTTCCCACCTACTCGTTTGAGTAGGACTCGTCATTTCCCGCAATACTCATTTGATTAGGACTTGTCATTTAACTTATGGTTTAATTGAGTGTGTGAGTTCTCGCCTTTATTTAGCTTTGCAATATTTATAAACTTTGTGTTATTATTCTTTTTCTTCTTCTTATAACCCTTTAGAGCTTAGTTACGAACTCACGCCTCATTAAAATCATAAGCCGTCCCCATATCGATGAGTGGCTAATCATCTTTAGCCCTCGATATTGAAAAGCACTGGGACATATGAAATCTCCATAAATAATTAAAGAATCTTTTTCTCACTTTAATTAAAGGGCTTAATGTTTTCCCCGGGTTAACAATGCGTAGAACCACATATTGATGTGTGGGCTCTTTTTCCGTTATCCATACGCTAGCTTGCCGAGAGGCCGTACATATGGACTGATCACCCAATGGGTAAAAAGAGTTGCGTGCATACCCTCGAGAGAGGAGAGGCATAATTCTACCGAATTGGTTTCCCCACCCAATACCGAAGTTCTTATCGTAAAGCGGGCATTAAAAGGAATCCTTCGTCGGAAGAGAGTTCGGTCGAATAGTCTTAATGTTCAGGTGAGCAAAATCCCTATTGCTAGGTGAGCTCATAGTTATGGAACCTCCACGGCCAAGTTGCCTTTAATTAATTTGAAAACTAAGTTCTATAATTATCAAGAGTCGTTTTAGTTTCGATCCAATTCGGTGTCGAGCGTTAACCCTTCATCAAATTTTCTAAATCTTTTTCGCACCTTTATTTTATCTGCCTTAGTTAATTAAAATCCCCAATGAATTTTCAGTAAAATAATTGTTACTCCTAGAGCAGTAGGGATAATCCACCCAACACCGAGAATAATACGACCTCGGTATTCCCCAAATATCTAGTACTACATGCGATAGGTGCACTTGCCTCATTTCATTAAAAACTCAGTTTTTAGGAAGTCCGCGACGTTTGACTCATCGAACCAACCATCTAAATAAGAGTCTGTCTGCGGGCCATCACTGACCACATGTATCAGTAGTTAATTCCAACTATGTTATTAGTTTTACTTCGCTTAATTAGTTTAGTGTTGACAATCTGCTTATCAGGATTGTTTACCATTCGCCTTTTCTAAACTACTCATCGTGCCAAAAATAAATAAATAAAACGTACTAAATACTAAAATAAGCATTCTTATAAAAAAACAAAGAAAAAGAAAAAGTTGTAGGCATAACGTGAAGTAAGGTATAATGTACTTTATTTAGAACTTACTTCACACATATTGTGGATGTTTTGGAATATGTGGTTTAGGTATCCAAGTGCGACCTAGTGGGCGGATCTCTTGGGTACCCAAACGCTACGTGATACACCTGGGAATGACACTAGTGAGTGTGCCCTGTCAAGTTATGTAGGTCCATCATTCTTAACTTTATCGCAAATTCACATTTAGATTTCTACGAGTCCTTGTGTGTTGAGCTTAAGTTGAACAATATTGCATTGGAAGTCTAGATATGTGGATATTGTTCTCTTAGTTAAGATTATGTTTCATGACATAAGGATTCATATCGTAGTAATTTTTAGAAGTAAATTTCCGTTCATTTGATCTAAAATAGGGAGTGACTAGAGTTTGCAAATGAGAATGAATCTTTTCTTTTAGAATTTCATTTTCACGTGATTAACATTTTCTACTCCCGTTGATTGACTTATTTATTATAGGACTATTCGTATTCAACATGCCTTCAGGTTTTGCTTGAAACTTGGAATTTGTGTATTGTGAGCTTTTAAACATAATTTCCTTAAGCACGGTGATTTTTTGCAATTAATTCTTTATTCTTAATTTTGAGAATTCTAGTTATTGTCGCTAATAATCACACAAGAATTCTAGTTATTGCCACTCCCACAAGTTCAACTCCTTCTAAGTATGAACGTACTTAAAATTCTTATAGTCCAAAAATATCTCGTAGTGGACGATATAATATTAGTGTCACCGACCTTCAATGAGAACACCATTGCCCCCAACTCCAAATAAGTACTGATAATTAATCTCAGGCTTCTTCAACTATCTTGAAGCATAAGCAATCATATGCCCATGTTTCATTAACACTACTCCTATCCCTTGATAGGAAGAATCGTTGTAACCTTGAAATCACTCTTTCCCTCATGGAAGAGCTAGGATCAGTACAGAGGTAAGTCGATCCTTTAGTTCTTGAAATGTAGGCTTGCACTTGGGTGTCCAATCATATGGCACACCTTTCTTTGTCAGAGGGGTGAGAGGAAGGGCTATCTTTTAAAATCCTTTCACAAACTTGCGATATTATCCATCAAGTCCAAGAAAGCTTCGTACATCGGTCATTGACTTCAAAGGCGACTATTCATTCACGACACACACCTCGGCAGGGTGTACTTCTAATCTAACACCACTAATCACATGGCCCAAGAAGGCAATTTCTTGGAGCCAAAACTCGCACTTGCTGAACATAGCAAATAGTGAATGCTATCTCAGTTTCCTCAAAACTAAGTGACAGTGCACAACATGCTCCTCTTCTGTATTCGAGTAGACCAGAATATCATCGACGAAGAAGATGATACGTCCAAATACGGCTCAAACACCCTATTCATCGAACTCATGAACACGGAAGGGGCGTTCATGATCCCAAACATCATCACCGAGAACTCGTAGATTCTGTATCTCGAGCTAAACGTTGTCTTATGAATGTCTTCCTCTTGTATCCTCAACTAGTACTACCCCAAATACAAATCCAATTTGGAAAACCAATACGCTCCTACCAACTGATCAAATAACTCGTCGATTCGTTGTAACGGGTAGGTGTTCCGCACTGTTAGTTAGTTGGGTTCCTGGTAGTCTATGGACAACTATAAGGACCCATCCTTATTCTTAATAAACAAAATAGGGGCGTGATGATGCATATTTTAGTTTAATTTATTAGGGTAAAAATATATTATTTTCGTTTTAAATCTCTTTCTTTATGTATTTTTAGGTGTCTATTTATGTAAATAATCTAACTTAGTTTATTTTATGTTTTTGCAAGTTTTCTGAGCTTTCAGCCAAAAATCACCTGACATGCCCCCTTGACACGCCCTCCCTGGGGGTGTCACTGGGCATGTAACCTGATCCTGAGGAAGTTTACTGCTAGGACAAAAATACCGAGAAAAACCGCTGATATGCCCCCCTGACACGCCCTCCCTAGGCGTGTCATAGAGAGTGTCACCCTCATCTCGAATCCTGCCGCCGCATTTAAAGATTTTTCGTCGTTGCACGTCAACCCGTACGTGACACGCCCCCAACACGGGCGTGGCCCTGGGTACTGTAGTACTTTTTTTGATTACTAACGGATTTCCGACCAATGATTTTGACGTGACGTGCCTTACACGCCACCCTATACGGGCGTGTTCTAGGGCATGTCCACCATTGTACAGAAGTAATCATCATTCCCGCAAGAATCAAGAGCCCGAGGTTAAATTCGAACTCAACACGCCCCCTAACACGCCCTACCCGGGCGTGACAGGGGGCCTGACTAACCCGAGAGAAATTTCTATAAATACCAGGCCATTCCAAGAATTCCAGACCAAGTTTTGGGGAGAGGGGAGGTGCTGCTGCTTTCATTTTTCAGCTTTTTGTGTTTTTTCTTATGTTTTTGCTCTCTCTCTACCTCCATTTCTAGCTTTAATTTCATGCATTGTAGTTTACTTACCTGTAATCACTTATTACTAGAATTGTAGCAGTAGTTAGTTCTCCATTCGTGCACTTGTAATCTTATTTGTAATCGTTATCAACTTTTGTTTTTAATAAAATTTAGTTAAGCTCTCTTTAAGTCACATTCTCTTTATCTTTTTAGTTTTAGTTTTTATGCATATTTATTATTTACGCCTCTCTTTCCCTTTTACCATGATTAGCTAATCCTCATTTGTACTCGATCACAATGATTTGAGAATGAGTCGATCAAGTTATGATGTTTTAGCTTTCTCTTTCTTCTTAAAGTAATTACCTTTGATTTAATCTTGGTTTTTATTTAGTGAGACTATATTGCCGGTATATAGTTTCCATTTGGGTTTTCATTCTTAGTTAGTCAAGAGGCTCATAGATTGAATCGATCACCCAAGAGTAAAGAGAGTTGCACATGACCCTCGAGAGAGGCAGATGTTAAATCTCTCAGATTTGTGTGAAATCCAATAACGGGGTACACCACTTAAAGAAAACTTTAGTTCTTTGATTTTGATGAGAGTTCTGTCAGATCTTCCTAAACTCAGGTGGGCATGACTTCGAGAGAAGTGTGTTCATGCTTCGGTAACCTCCACGGTCAAGGTGTTTTGCTTTATTTAGAATTAGTTGTTATTTCATTTTGATTTTCTTATTTCAAAGTGATTTTAGATTTAGTACTAACCCTTTATCATTAGCTCTAACGCTTTTTATTCTGCAAGTAATTTAGTTTTCTTTTTTAGCTTAGTAATTTAGTTTCTTATTTTAGTTTAGTAAACTAATCTTAAAAAAAAATTTGATAAAATAATAGCGATCGCCTCAAAGTAGAAGTAATCATTACGCTCCAAGGAAATACGAACTTGATATTAATCTTTAGTATCCTATACTATAAATTATAAGGTACACTTTCCTTTATCGGATATAGAATCGGAGAATATTATCAACTTCCACCACATCCACCTTCTCTTCTCTTTAACCCCTCTCATCCACCTTTGTGATTGTGAGTATCAAGTTTTTGGCACTGTTGCCGGGGAGTAGTTTTGATATATTGAAATAAAAAGATATCTATTAATATTATCGTTTTTATCTCTCTCTCTCTTACCCCTCTTTCGCAGTTGATTTTTTTTTTTTATGGATAATCTTTGTTTTTCTTGTGGAGAGTTTGGTCACTCTCGCGAGGAATGTTGGTTAGGATACCCTTCATCCGCCCATGATTTTATCCCTTCCGGATCGGATCAATTTGGCATAATTGCTCCGTCCGCAATTTTTTTTTCATGGGGTTACGATGATTTTCAAACGCCTTCCTACCCTTCTCCTCCGATTTTTTCTTATTTAAATTTTTCCGAAAATTTCTTGAATGGACATTTTGATCCTAACCCTTCTTTGAAATACTCAGGGTGGCAACACCCTGATCATTCATGGGGCCAAGGTGATCATCAACCCATTCCATCTCAAGATTTCTCCGCCTTTTCTCCGCAAGTTTGCGCATCTCCTGTTTTAGATTCAAGCGAAAATGAAACCATTTTTGATTCTGTAGCATTTGATGCTCGCATCAATGCTCATTTCAAAGTGATTTTTGATGCTTTACCTTCTGAGGCCTCAACTTTTTCTTCTCCTCCTCCTATTTATCTTTCGAATGATTAATCTTCGGATGTTCCGCAGTGTCTTCAATCACTTGCGGAGGATGATTATTCAGAAATTTCATTGTGCTTTCAACCTCACGAGAATGAGATTTCCCCCAATATCCCGATTTTTTTAAAGTTTCCGAGGAAGATGAACTTTCTTGTGTTCGATCTTCCGATGAGATTGATTTTTCGAATATCCCGATTTGCTCCCAAGCTACGGAAATGATTTGTATTCATGTGGAGCAACCAGATATTTTTATCCCAAAAATTTCTTGTGATCACTTTAATTAAAGGGCTTAAAGTTTGCCCCGGTTAACGACACGTAGAACCATATATCAATGTGTTAGCTCTATTTCCGTTATCCATACGCTAGCTTGCCGAGAGGCCGTGCGTATATAATGATCACCCTTTGGTAAAAAGAGTTGGGTGCATACCCTCGAGAGAGGAGAAGCGTAATTCTACCTGATTAGGTTCCCAACCCAATAGCGGGGTTCTTAGCGTAAAGCAGACATTAAGAGGAATCTTTTGACAGATGAGAGTTCGGTCGAATAGTCTTAATGTTCAGGTGAGCGATATCCCTATAGCTTGGTGAGATCATATTGGTGGAACCTCTACGGCTAAGTTGCCTTTAATTAATTTGAAAACGAAGTTCTATAATTTTTAAGAGTCATTTTAGATTCAATCCAATTCAGTGCCGAGCGTTAACCCTTCATCGAATTTTCTAAATCAATTTTGCACCTTTATTTTATCTGCCTTAGTTAATTAAAATCCCCAACTAATTTTCAGTAAAATAATTGTTACTCCTAGAGCAGTATGGATAATCAACCCGACCCCGAGAATAATACAACATCGGAATTCCCCCTAATATCGAGTACTACATGTGATAGGTGCACCTACCTCCTTTCGTTAAAAACTCGGTTTTTAGCAAGTCTGCGATGTTTGACTCATTAAACAACCACCAAAATAAGAGTCGGTTCGACGACCACCATTGATCACATGTATCAGTAGTTAATTCTGTTGGAACCCCTCGGTGATTTGGGCTAGGTTCACTTCTTAGGGTGTGACCCATGTTGTATAGTTAGGTCAAGTATTTTATCTTTCTAGTCTTAGGTTAGTCTTATAGCTTGCAGTATAAAGGACCTGCCTGAAGACAGTATCAGATAACATCCCTAGAAGTTATGTGTTGAAGTCATTTCTGAGGTTGATGTTCTTAGAGCTCAGGTGAACTTACTCTAAGTGAAAGACAAGAGTTCTGTGGCCTGCGAACTTGGCAAAGAAGTTATCTGTTCTGAGGTCGACGATCTTCCAGTGCAGTGCAGCTCTAAGCTCAATGATCTTCCAGCTCAGACTAAGCCAATGTTTGGAAAATTTTATTCGTAGAGCCAAGGTCGAAGAATGTGTTTTCTGAGGTCGATGATCTCTAATCTCTGGTCGACGAAACTGTAAGATGTTTTTGACTTATTCTTTCCTTATCTATTCCGATTTATTTCTATTATAAGTCATGATTTTACTGATGAATTAATGCTCATTTTATAACCGTTATTTGTCAGCAATTATTATGGTTTTCATCAATAAATGAAATTGATAGATATCCCGGGACAGTTGGGGAATGGAATATTTTAATTAGCATTCTTGACGTTTTCTATTCCCGGATTTTCTGCTTAGCTTTAATGGCAAGAATTCAAATTGAAATTGTGGAATATTTTTTAATATAGTATACTCTCGACAGGACAAGAAAGAAATCAATCACTAAAAGAGAACAGAGACACGAGAAAAATATTTTGTGCTTACAGCTCTCAATAAGAACAACACAGTGACAGAAAAAGTTTTTAGAGAAAAAGCTTTCAGACTTTCTAATACTCCTTCTATGCAGATCTCATTGCTCTTTTAAGAAGAAGAAGAAAAAACACCAATCATATATCAAGAGTCTTTTTCTTCCTTCTATCTCTGATTCCAGGATCTTTAGTGACAAACCATTTCAATCAGTAAAGAGAGTACTAGATTTGATCTTACAGCAGAAGACCTACCATCCCTAACAAAGTTTCCCTGCCTGAACATATACTAATCTTAGGGGGTGCTTTGATACAATCATTAGAATCCACAAGGCTTCTCTCAATTTGCTTTGAGAATAGAGAAATCATCATCAACCTCTCTCTCCCCTCTCTGTACAGAGTTATCTCTCCCTTCAAAAGTGATTCCTGGTTGCAAGTCACCTAACAAAAGACTTGAGGTTTTTTTTAGCACCTGATCAAAAGCTCAAAAAGATTGCTATATCTCCCTTGAAAAATAGATATTGTGGTGTACAGGCACCTGATCAAATCCTGTAGTGGATTCCTACCTAGGGTTGTAGAAGAGTGGATTTACCCAGTTAGGGAACCACTATAAATTTCTTGTGTTTTTTGTGTGGCTGTATTTTCTTTTGTGCTTATGCTTTGATATTTGTGCTGTGTAGCTTAGATTTATCTCTTCTGTTAATTTGCTGCACTTTCACACTTGTACATATATATCCTATTCACCTATTTTACAAAAGATATTTTAATTCAGCAAAAGTTTAAAAAGATTAGATTGAACTCTATTCACCCCCCCCCCTCTAGAGTTAATCACAGTCTAGTCCCCATTTCCTTCAATTGGTATCAGAGGCAGGTTTGTAACACTCACAGGCTTACACCTGGACAAACCAAGAACCTCCACATAAACTCTGAATAAATCAATGGTTTTTTGTTTTATTTTGTTTCTTTGATATTATGGCACAAAACATGGATTATGCTAGCACCAAACCTACAGTGTGCAACTTGTCTATGTTAACAATCTGGAAGGCAAGAATCAAGTTATACATGAACTCTATTAATGAAGATATTTTTAACTCTATCTTAACAGGACCACCAACTCTAGTAGTTTCAACTCCATCTACATCAACTTACATGAGTGCAGTCCCACCCACTGGATGGAGAGATGCACAGAAAAAGGCAAAGGTAGCTAATGCCAGAGCCATGAGCATATTTGCTCAAACAATGTCTGATGAAATCCTTCAAAAGGTTGTTGAGTGCTCATCAGCTAAGGCCATTTGGGACTCCTTGAACCAAATTGTGGCTGGATCAGTAGATGAGAGGAAAGATAAAAGAGCAAACCTCATTACTCAGTATGAAAATTTCAAGAAGGATGAAGCAGAGACAGTTGAAGCAATGTACAATAGGCTTAGTTCCATCATAAGTGAACTAAGAACCTTGGACAAGGAGATTACTCTGATAGAGGTCAATGATAAAATTCTGATATGCTTCCGCAGCACATGGGATTCCAGAATATGGCCCATCAGAGAAGCAAGGAGCATGACAGAGATATCAACTGAATCTCTATTGGGTAAGCTCAAGTCCTATGAGCAGTTGGTGAACTCAAGAGAAGTAGTTTTAGAACTAAAAGCTCCAACACCAACATGAAAGGAGCATAGCCTTGCATTCAAAGCAACACAAGAATCACCAAGTATGTCAGTGAATGATAAACTTATGAGTCTCTTTGCTAAGAGATTCTATAAGATGGCTAGAAAGGATTTCAGGAAAAGTCCATCTAGAAGTGAAGACAAACCCAGGTTACCCTTAGTAAAGAGGCTGTCTATTTTGGTTGCAGGAAACCAGGACACTTCATCTCTGAATGTCCAGAAGTCCAAAAGAAGGATAGGAGAAAAGAAAAGGACTCCAGAAGAAGTCATCACAGCAAAGCCTCCTCCAGCAAATATAATTACAAGAGGAAGGAAAAGGGCTTTATTGCTGAAACATGGAGTGACACTGAAGAGGAATCAACTTCCTCTAGCTCTAGTGAAGATGAAAGGGAGAAGAAGGCAAAGGAAGTTAGCCTCATGAATATAGTAGATTGAAGCAGCAGATCTGATTCAGAATAATCAAATGATTAAGAACTCCTCTCTGAAGAGGATCAGGTAATTACTTCTTATTATTTTCAATCAGAAGAATTTAAAGTAGAATTCAAAAGCTTGTGTTTATACCTAATAGGATCTGAGAAGGAAATCAAACCCCTCAGGGAAAAGCTATTAGAGAAAGATAAAATCATTGCTGAAAATGTAAAACTATCTGAAGAACAAAAATCTGCTAATCATCAAATACCCTTTCTAAAATCTGAATTAAGTAAGGCTAAAGAATTAGAAGAAACTCTTAGAGGAAGAAGCTTAAAACCATTAGACATAACTAGCACTATAAATGACATAATAAACAATATTAAGCTAGGATTAGGTTCTTTCTTCAGTGAACCAATTCTAATTCCAATGAATCACCTGTAAAAACCAGTAAATTTTATATCTGATAAAGGCAAGAAAAATATTGAACATGTTAACAAGGTTAATGAAATTCTCAAGCAACTAGAACTTAAGAAAACCAACCTTAGCAAGGAGAGAAAGAGAAATCATAGAAATAACTATGTTCAGCAATTTTCATCGAACTTAGAATGACGAAATAGGCACGGTTCGTCGAACTCAGAACGACGAACTCTGAACGCAAATAATACCCCAAATTATTCTTCGAACAACGATCGACGAAATCAGTTTGGGTTGTCTACTAGAGATCGACGTTTCAGGGGCTCTGAGAATGGATACTCCCATTCTTCGAGCAGAGATCGAAGAACATAACCCAAATCATCGAACTCAGCTCGACGAACTCACTTAACTTCGCTGAACCCAGTTCATAATCAGAGAAACATAAAATCTGATAAAAAATTTAATCCTTTTATTCATTGGATTATACCCCCTAGAAGGTATCATCCTCTAGGATATAAAGATCAGCCTGAATGTTCCTTTATTTCAAGTTATGGTTTTGTAAAACAATAAGGACCCAAGATATCCTGGGTCAGAAACCTCTAATCTTTTTCTTTGTAGGAAGAAGAGAACCCTGTCATTCAAACCAAGTTGTACCTTGACAGTGGCTGCTCTAAACATATGACAGGTTGCAAGGAATGCCTTATTAACTATAAAGCCAAGGTTGGCCCTAAAGTAATTTTTGAGGACTTAGGCTTTGGATTGAAAGAAGGCTATGGAGATTTCTGATGTGGAGAAGTTACATTCAAGAAGGTGACCTATGTCAATGGTCTCAAGCATAACCTGATATAAATAAGCCAACTGTGTGATACAGGTTATCAAGTAATCTTCAATAAGTCCTTATGCACTATCTCCTTAAACAACAAAATTGTTTTAATAGGAATTAGATAAGGCAACATTTATTTAGTCAATTTTTAATCTGCTATTGCTGAAATTTGTTTATTTAATTCTTTTAGTAGTAAAACTAGCTTATGGCATAAAAAATTATGTCATGTAAACATAAGAATATATCAAGGTTATCTAAGGACAACCTTGTTAGAGGTTTATTTTCTGGTCCCTACAAGAAGGAAGGCCTCTGTAGAGCTTGTCAACTAGGTAAGCAAACTAAATCTAGTTTCAAATCTATTAATAAGAGTGATTTACCTAGGATATTGTACTTGCTACATATGGAACTTTTTGGCCCCATTATTTTACAAAGCCTAGGAGGGAAATCTTATACCTAGTGGTTGTAAATAACTTCTCCAGATTCACTTTGGTATTCTTTCTGAGATCTAAGTCAGATACCTTTAAGGTTCTTACAGATTTTCTCAAGACCATACAGATTGAGTACTCTATTCAAGTTATATTTATCAGAAGTGATAATGGCACTTAGTATGAATCTATTCTTATGCATGAGTTCTGTGAGAAGGAAGGTATCAGGCACTATTTCTCAGCTCCTAGAACTCCTCAACAAAATGGGGTAGTTGAAAGGAAAAAATAGAACACTCATTGAAGCTGCAGGAACATTGCTTGCAAATGCTTACATGTCTCTATCCTATTGGGCAGAAGCAGTAAGCACAGTAAACTATGTCCTGAACAGGAGTTTAATACATAAACTAAAGCTTAAGACTCCCTATGAACTACTCAAAGGGAAGAAACCAATAATCACCTATTTTAAAGTATTTGGGTGTGTATGCTATATTCATAACAATGATAAGAAGTATCTTAGAAAATTTAAAGAAAAGGCTGAAATGGGAAATTTTCTAGGATATTCCAAAGTTAGCAAAGCATATAGGGTGTTTAATAAATCATCTTTAAAGATTTAAGAGTCTGTGCATGTAACTTTTGATGAGAATAACTTGTTTTACAAGGGGAAAAACATTTCTACCAATAACACTTTGCTGGTATCTAATTTGTGTGAGAATTTGGATGATCTAGACCTTACCCCAATGGCAAAATCACATCCTCCTCCACAATCAGAAGCAGAAGCAGATAGTGATAAAGAAACTGTGGAAGCAGTTCAACTTCCTTCAACAGTTGATGACACTCTACAAGAGGAATTAAATTAAATAACTGTTGCTCAACCAACTACACCTAATGATCTTGTCACACTTAGAGATCACCCTAGATCTCAAGTGATTGGAGAAATATCAGTGGGTGTGCAGACAAGGCATAAACTCAACCCTGATGTGATGCTTGCCTGCTTTCTCTCTCAAGTTGAGCCTCAATTCATATCTGATGTAGAGCAAGATCCACACTGGATTATTGCAATGTAAGAGGAGATCAATTAATTTGAGAGGTGTAGAGTTTGGGACTTAGTTCCAAGGCCTAAGGGCTATCCAGTAATTGGGACTAAGTGGGTGTTCAGGAATAAACTTGATGCCCATGGTGTGATAGTGAGAAATAAGGCAAGGCTTGTTGCTCAAGGATATAGGCAAGAGGAAGGTATTAATTATGATCAAACCTTTGCTCCAGTTGCAAGGCTAGAGGCAATAAGAATTTTCTTAGCTTATGCAACATATAAAATGTTCAAAGTCTACAAGATGGATGTGAAGAGTGCTTTTCGAAATGGAGAGCTCAAAGAAGAGGTTTATGTAGAACAACCTCTAGGTTTTGTCTCTTCAACCCACCCTTCTAATGTTTTTAAATTGCATAAAGCTCTCTATGGTTTAAAGAAAGCTCCAAGAGCTTGGTATGAGACCTTAGCCAGCTTTCTCTTAGAGCATTGTTTTTCAAGAGGCATGATAGATAGAACTCTTTTTACAAAACTGTATCATGATAAAATATTAATAGTGCAAATATATATAGATGATATAATTTTTTGTTCTACTAATCCTAAACTGTGCAAAAGATTTTATGATCTAATGCATTCAAGGTTTGATATGAGTAGCATGGGAGAACTGTCTTATTTCCTTGGTCTCCAAGTGAAACAATCCTATGAAGGGATCTTCATCTCTCAGTCTAAATATGCTAAAGAGCTTATTAAGAAGTTTGGGATGAATTATGCCTCTTCAATGAAGACTCCCATGGCTGCCAATGCTGTTGTAGATGCTGATGAACTTGGAAAACCAGTTGATCAAACTAGGTATAGGGCCAATTTTGGATCCCTACGATATCTAACAGCAAGTAGACCAGACATGTTTGCCACATGTCTTTGTGCTAGGTTCGAAGTGAACCCTAAAGAATCTCACCTTATTTTTATAAAAAGGATTTTGAGATATATAAAAGGTTGCCAAGATCTAGGACTCTGGTATCCAATAGAGCCAGCATTTGAGTTAACTGGATTTTTTGATGCTGACTATGATGGATGTTGAGTAGATAGGGAAAGCACCTCTGGAACTTGCCAATTCCTAGGTGACAGACTTGTATCTTGGTTCTGTAAGAAACAAACATCTATTTCAACATCCACTGCTGAAGCTGAATATATGGCTACAGGCAGTTGTTATTCACAGAACTTGTGGATACAAAACCTACTTATAGATTATGGTGTCAACTTAAATAATTCAACCATACTGTGTGATAATACTAGTGCTATTTCCATTGCACAAAATCCAGTATTGCATTCAAGAACAAAGCATATAGACATTAGACATCATTTCATTAGAGATTGTGTAGACAAGCAAAAGATAAACTTGAGTTTATCTCTACTGATTTGCAAAGAGCGGACATCTTCACCAAGCCATTGGATCTAACAAAGCATCTGTTCTTCATAAATAAGCTTGGAATGATAAATGGTAAGAATTTAATCTAATGCTCTGTCTGTGGTCGAAGAATTATTTCTGTTAGTCGAACTGAAATCGATGAACTGGTAACTATTCTTGAGATTTTTCGTCGACCTAAGATCGATAAAATCTTTTGTTGAAGCAGTTTCGTCGAATGAAGAACGACGATTTCTATTTCAGGAAATTTTTATGTGGACGACAAAAACTTTCTATCTCTTCGTTCTGAGATCAACCAACATATCCCTTAATAAAATCTTTGTCGACCTGTAATCGAAGAATTTTATTCTTTCATTGGGCTGAGAATGTCATTTCGTATTCTGAAATCCCTTTATAGGCTTTCTTCTTCAACTTCAATCCCGCGCTTTCAGAATTCCCCTCCTGCACTTGATCATTTATTTCTTTTTGCAGGTACTCTCGTTTAGCAAAACTATTCAGAAATGGCTGTGTCTTGTTCAACAGGAATAAAGTTCGACACAGGCTTTGACATTGATTTTTATTCATTCCAGCAATCTGATCAAATATTTCAGGATATTCTGCAACTATGTGAAGATCAAAAGCTTAAATCATTTATGACCAACTGCATCAAGCTTCCAGCGACGGCAATCAAGGAGTGGGTATTCTCATCGTCCTCTATAGAGAAAAAGATGACAGGATTCATCAATGGGACCCAGGTTACTCTCTCTCCCACAGTTCTTACAGAAATTTTTTAACTTGAGAATGGTATAGAAGATTTGGATATGGATGATGATGAGTTTGAGAATGTGTTAGTTGTTATGGGTCACTCCGGTGAAAACACTAACAAATTTTGGAAAAAGAACTTGTTTCTTGCGTATAAGTTTCTTGTAGATTTAGTGGGGAAAGTGTTGTTTACAAAGCACACTGCCCACGACTACATCTCCAGGCAGTAGTTTCTGGTGATGCCTGCGCTGGTGAATAAGAGGAAAGCCAATTGGGGACAGATTTTGTTTGATTTGATTAGGAAGAGGAATAGCAACAAAGAAGTGTGTTTTGCAAGGGTTTTGGGCCAGTTCTTGAAGGCAAAGGCTGATGAACTGTTAGTTCCCCAGACTATATTCATCAATGCCTCCAAGAGGCTAACCTCTGCAATATTTGGCAGATGGGAGATGACAATTCCTAAGCCCTCTAAGGAAAAGCCCTCTGCAGGTTCTTCAGAGAACACAAGGGTTCTAACAACCACTCCTCTCTTGACTGAAGGAACCCCTCCCC
This sequence comes from Platanthera zijinensis, assembly GCA_039513925.1. Classification (NCBI taxonomy): domain Eukaryota; kingdom Viridiplantae; phylum Streptophyta; class Magnoliopsida; order Asparagales; family Orchidaceae; genus Platanthera; species Platanthera zijinensis. The sequence goes on along the minus strand of CM077085.1, from coordinate 200,525,318 downwards.
TTAACCCTCATGCCTCTCCTACTCAAGATCATCAGCCCTCTCCTACTCATAACCTCACACCTCCTGACTAACCTCGTCCCTCTCACCTTATAACCATTCCCTCGACCACCCTCCTCTTTCCAAACTTTGAGTTGATAACAGCTGAAATTTCTTCTCAATCTTCTCCCCTCAAATCCCCTATTCATACTCCCTCTCCTCAGACCCCATACTCACCTACTAACCAAGATGATATCATGTTTGATACCATCCCCCCAGTTATTCCTCTTCTAACCCCTGACAATGCTTTCATTGCTCCCATCATATCTAAGTTGACTCCCATACTCAAGGAGCTTATTGTAGCTGAGATATCCCCCCTTTTAAAATCAATAAATTCCCTTACATCTCTTTTTGCTGCCTCCTCCTTCCCTTCCCCTTCTTCATCCAAGGGCATGGCTTCAGAACCTTCTAAAACCATGCAGGGGGAGATGTTCTGTGAAGAAGCCCTTGCAGCAGTAGCAGATGATGAGATGGTTGTACCTATGCCAGAAGTTCTGACAGGTGGAAATTATTTTTATTTTATACCTCCATCAGTAGATATGGAAAGTATACTCCATCATTCTTTTATGTAATTTCCTTTACTTTCTGTTGAATCATCATCAAAGGCCATTGTGTGCTATAATCCACTTACTTCCTTAGAGGTGATAGCCACAATAAGGGCTAGTTTTGAAGAAACCTCTAAGACTGAAGCTATTATTACTTAGAAAGCTTCAGTAGTTGATACCAAAGAGGCAGTTAAAGAGTTTGTTGAATCAGAGTCTGAGTATATGACTGACCCCATCCCTCCAATCTATGCTCCTACTCCTATCTCAACTCCCAAGGCTCCTTTTCCTCCTCCCAAAGTAACTCCTGAGTATATAAAAGCAATTGATGCTTTGTACAACTTTGACAGTGAAAGTAGTGAAGAAATCTACAGTGATGATTCCCCTAAGACAAAGAAAAGAAAATTGAGAAAGAAGATTCTAGCTCTAGCTCCAAATCTCCATAATGACACGTTATACTATATCAGGCGCAAGATTGATCCATATCCTAACATGCCTAATTGGATGAAGTTGTCAAAGAATGAGCTTAAAGCAATGAAGAAAAGGAAGTACTCCCCTCCATCTTCTCCAAGGATGAATAGAAGAGATCCTCCTCCTCCTCCTCCTCCCAGTGGTAGCTCATCATATAGTGTCCATTAGAGATTTTCAAACACTACTTAGACTTACCAAAGGCATGGTAGATCCTCTAAAGCTTCAAGAGTTAGTAATTATCAAAAGCAATATCACTCATTCTCTAGAAGCTCTCTCAGTTCCCAGCAATATCCTTCCAAGCCAACATTCTCTCCTTCCCCTTCTAGTGAAGTTAGATATGAAGGACCTCCAATTCAAGCATATGATCCTGAGATAGATCCAAATACCAGAATGGCAAGATTTAAAGAATCTATTGCTCTATCTCAAATCATAAAAGCAAGAGAACAGGGTCAAAACACGTCTCAGTATTCTACAATGTCATCCTACATGAAATAGGGAGGAGTGCCATAGTTCCCAGAGCAACATCTCAAAATACTTTGGGAGATGCAGACGTGACCATCACTCTCAGACAAGCACTGGATCCAAACAGAGTAATAAAATTTGCTAAATCTTCTGATTCTCCCAAGGACAAATAGCTTATTAATTTTGTCTGTTTTGCTTATGAACAATTTATGCATAGCTCTATAAAGATGATGATAGCTTATTTATTCTATCAGTTATCTATTTTTTTTTGTTATGATTATTTGCTTTCTTATCTTCTTAAGTAACCTCACCCAAATAGGGGGAGATTGTTGGAAACCCTGGGTGATTTGGGCTTGGTTCACTTCTTAGGGTGTGACCCATGTTGTATTGTTGGGTCAAGTATTTTATCTTCCTTGTCTTAGGTCAGTCCTACAGCTTGCAGCATTAATAACCTGCCTAAATACAGTATAAGATAACAGCCCTAGAAGTTATGTGTTGAAGTCATTTCTGAGCTCGACGTTCTTAGAGCTCAGGTCAACTTACCTTAAGTGAAAGACGAGAGTTCTGTGGTCTGCGAACTTGGAAAAGAAGTTATCTATTCTAAGGTCGACGATCTTCCAGTGCAGTGCAGCTCTAAGCTCAACGATCATCCAACTCAGACTCAGCCAAAGGTTTGAAAAGTTTATTCGCAGAGCCAAGGTCGAAGAATGTGTTTTCTGAGGTCGACGATCTCTGATCTTTGGTCGATGAAAACTATAAGATGTTTTTGACTTATTCTTTCCTTATCTGTTCCGATTTATTTCTACTATAAGAAATGATATTACTGGGTAATTAATGCAAATTTTATAACCGTTATTTGGCAGCATTGATTATGGTTTTCAATAGTAAATGAAATTGATAAATATCCCGAGACAGTTGGGGAATGGAATATTTTAATTAACATTCTTGACGTTTTCTATTCCAAGATTTTCTGCTTAGCTTTAATGGTAGGAATTCAAATTTTAATTGTGGAATAGTTATTCATATAGTATACTCTCGGCAGGACAAGAAAGAAATCAATCACTCAAAGAGAACTGAGACACGAGAAAAATATTTTGTGCTTACAGCTCTTAAGAAGAACAACACAGTGACAGAAAAAGTTTTTAGAGAAAAAGCTTTCAGACTTTCTAATACTCCTTATGTGCAGGATCTCATTGCTCTCTTAAGAAGAAGAATAAAAGAACACCAATCATATATCAAGAGTCTTTTTCTTCCTTCTATCTATGATTCCAGGATCTTCAGTGACAAACCATTTCAATCAGTCAAGAGAATCCTGGATTTGATCTTACAGCAGAAGACCTACCATCCCTAACAAAATTTCCCTGCCTGAACATATACTAATCTCAGGGGGAGCTTTGATACAATCAGGAGAATCCACAAGGCTTCTCTCAATTTTCTTTGAGAATAGAGAATTCATCATCAACCTCTCTCTCCCCTCTCTGTACAGGGTTATCTCTCCCTTCAAAAGTGATTCCTGGTTGCAAGTCACCTAACCAAAAGACTTGAGGTTTGGTTTTTTAGCACCTGATCAAAAGCTCAAAACGGTTGCTATATCTCCCTTGAAAAATAGATATTGTGGTGTACAGGCTCCTGATCAAATCCTTTAGTGGATTCCTACCTAGGGTGGTAGAAGAGTGGATGTACCCAGTTGGGGAACCACTATAAAGTTCTTGTGTTGTCTGTGTGGCTGTATTTTCTTTTGTGCTTATTCTGTGATATGTGTGCTGTGTAGCTTAGATTTATCTCTTCGGTTAGTTTGCTGCACTTGTACACTTGTACACATATATCCTATTCACAAATTTTACAAAAAATATTTTGATTCTGCAAAAGTTTAAAAAGATTGGATTGAGCTCTATTCACCCCCCCCCCCTCTAGAGTTAATTAGAGTCTAGTCCCCATTTCTTTCAAATTCACCCTATGTTATCAGTTTTACTTCGCTTAATTAGTTCAGTGTTGATAACCTGCTTATCAGGATTGTTTACCATTCGCCTTTTTGAAACTACTCATCATGCAAAAAATAAATAAATAAAACGTACTAAATACTAACATAAACATTCTTATTAAAAAAGCAGAGAAAAAAAGTTGCAGGCATAACGTGAAGTAATATATAATGTAGTTTACTTAGAACTTACTTCACGCATATTGTGGATGTTTTGGGATATGTGGTTTAAGTATCCAAGTGCGACCTAGTGGGCAGATCTCTTGGGTACCCAAACGCTACGTGATACACCTGGGAATGACACTAGTGAGTGTGCCCTGTCAAGTTGTGTAGGTCCATCATTCTTAACTATGTCGCAAATTCCCGTTTAGATTTCTACGAGTCCTTATTGAACTTCAGTTGAATGATATTGTGTTGGAAGTCTAGATATGTTGATATTGTTCTCTGAGTTTAGATAATGTTTCTTGACATAAGGATTCATAGCATAGTGATTCTTAGAAGTAAATCTAGGTTCATTTGATCTAAAATTTGGAGTGACTGGATTTTGCAAATGAGGATTATTCTTTTGTTTTAGAATTTCATTTACACGTGATTGACATTTTCTACTCCCGTTGATTGACTTATTTATTATATGACTATTCGTATTCAACATGCCTTCAAGATTTGCGTGAAACTTGGAATTTGTGTATTGTGAGCTTTTAAACATAATTTCTTTAAGCACGGTGATTTTTGCAATTAATTCTTTATTCTTAATTTTGAGATTTTGTCTAGCTCGATTGTAATCTATTATGCTATTTTTAAGGGTGGAGTCGATGGATTCTATGTGGGCTTCATACTAACTCGTGAATTCGTCAAAAGTCTCAAACAATTCCTTGATTTTGTTTTTATAAGCATTGCATCAAGCATACTCTCTTTTGACAGGTGATTCTTCTTGACAGGGTTTCTTGGTTTGTTCTTTTTCAGAGAGTGGCTCTTTTTCAACAGCCCTATGTTTTTTTATTTAATCTATTATGATCTATACAAGGTGTTGGGCTGTTTTTTTACATGCATTTAGGAGAATTAGGCACGACAGCGATAGACTCTACATTTACACTTGTTCTTAAATGGTTATTTTGTAGACGTAGTTTTGAATTAATACCTTGGAATTTCCTAATTCTACGTATAGCAGCATCTAGCATATTCAGTGTAAAAGTAAAATTACATACAAGAGGGGAGTTTAACAAAATTATAGTGCTCTTGGATGGGATGATATTTGAGCTTTGAGTTTCTTTGCTTTCTTTGTGAGTTGCCTCATCCCTGGTTGTGATTTCAACTTTCCTTTCCGGTGATGCGATTTCCATGTCTTTCACTAGGAGCAAATCTATATTTGGTTCTTCACTCAGATCTATGAGAAATTGCTCAGTCTCATCTACTGCAGAAAGAGGACTATAAGTAGACTCAAGAAATTTCGATATATCACATGCAGTGGGTTGAGGTAGATGAGTTTTAAGATTTCTTGACAAAGCCCACACAATAAACTATTCATAGCTTTAGCGTTTATATGACATTCATGCTTAGTTAGGTTATTTGGCAGATTGGTACACGTTGCGTTCCACACTTCTATATCTAGACTTGTAAGAAATTTTCTCATCAAGACTTTCCATCCTTCATAGTTTTTGCCTAAGAATAATTGTGGTGCTAATGATTTTTTGTGTATAACTTTTCATCCCCACTTGTAGATTCAAGATCAGGTTTGGCTATTATTCCCGGCGGTTAAACTGTTTTCTGGTAAAACCTGTTCTGATACCACTTGTTAGATCTAGTGGCAAACCTTAGAGGGGGAGGGGTGAATAAGGTTTGAATTGTTTATCAAAAATTCGAATTATTTCGTTCCAGGAAAAAACTAGTTCTAGAAGCTACTGTGGGTTGTTACATTGCTAACGCATGGCAATATGTCTTAGAACTCATTTTTCTGGGGAGATTCTCCCTTGGAGATCTATGCACTCTTTAGGATAACACAAACTAACATTCACAGACGTACACACAAGTAGAGAAACAGGAAATGAATTTCATTGCAAAAAATATATTTAATCAATAACAGTTTACAATTACAAAATCTTGATCCCCGTGACTCCGGAGATCGAAGGCGTTGTATGAAAAAGAACTTGGTTTTCTACACCAACCCGCTCTGCGGACAGGTTGGCACTCTCCCTTTCCCTCCAAAAAAGGTCTTCGAGCTAGTTATTAACCTCCATGTAAGGAAGGCTCTTAGAGCCCCGCTAGATCATCTGATCTAGACATCCCCTCCCCGGGATGATTTCTTACGGAGTCCTCCCCGGTTTCTGACGGCCTTCCCTGGTCGATTTCACTCACAACAAGAATGTAGAGAAAGAGAAAGAATACAATTATATTTTAATGGATTTAAAAGATGAAAATCACCTTCTTAACGATTACACCATTGAGCAATCCGCGGATGCTATTTGAGATCTTCGTGTGCTTGCAACTGGACGACTCTTCGTAGTCTATGTAGTCCAGCGCTCGCCGGAGCTCTTCAAGCACGAACAGGAGGGAGGTGGCTTTTTTCTCCTTCGACGAAGATGGCGTAACGGACTACAGAGAGGCATCCAAACCCTAGGAATCACAGAGCTCTTTCTGTTTTCGTCTTGGTAAGCATTAGAGAACGACACATCTTTTATACGGCTTTGTGTAACTAGGCTTGTATCGGCGGTAACACTAGCGCTCAGTGGTAGGTTCGCGCGTTTGATGTGACACTATCCTGCAAATATGAAAAATATTTAAAACAAATATTTTCCCCTTTTTCAAAGTTAGCGCGACGTGGTAGTGACGGTAACGCCACGCAGTAGGCCGGCTGTCCAGACGAATCTGTCTCGCTGATCATTGAGTGGCTAACGCGGAACGGTATAATGCTATCACCCAGTGGTAGGAAAGGTATCGCCTAGCGATAGGTCTGGCGTCTCCTAGGCTACCGTAGCGCAGTACAAAGCTAGCGCCTGCGTGGTAGGATCCCGAGCACCTGGTCCACTTAATTCTTCTAACTAGCATCGGTGGTAGGTCTAGCATGGCGCGATATTATCCTGAGCGCCTTGTCCATTTAATTTAGACTTTCGCTCGATGTTAACTACTATCCCTTGACGGTAGGTTTTTGAGGGGATCTCCTTATATTTCTTGGACCTGTAAACTTGCACACTCTACCAAACACAATATGTAATCAAATACAACATGGGATTTGATATTATTAACCAAGTATATATGAACCGTCAGTTCCAACACAATGTATATAAATATATATTTATATATAAGCAGTAAGTATTAGCAGGTGGAGTATCACTACATATCATGATCTGTAACAGTAGTAGTGTATAACAGTAATAACATCATTCTATCATAGCAATTAATTAAGAGTGTAATATCATTCAACACAGCATATCTACTTGTAAGACAGCAATGCAACTTAACTTATAAAAATGCCCAAACAAATTTATAAGTTAATGATCAACTTAATAGTAAGTAACTCATTATATAAGAGTGTCCATACAAACTTTTATGATAATGATCTTTTGTAATGCAATGCAATGCAAAGTTATGAATGCAACATGATGACACACCCATGCACACATACACACATTGCTATATTAACACAGTCTTTTAGTTCCCACTTTTTGAGAAGGTAGCTAACCTGTCAGGCGTCATCCGTCATGGCCAAACAATGATAGTAGAGCGGCGTCTCCACTACTAGGCGGGTTTCCACACTACCAGGAATAGGCTTTCATACCACTTAATGCTAAAAACACAACAATAGATCCCATGCGTACTACGACTCAGAGGGGCCTAGAGTTGATGTGCACCAAGAACACAACCCAATCTATCTTATCAGTGAAGCATGGAAGTAGCCTCTGGGAGCGTATCACAAAAGGACCCAGCCAAACCATCCACTTTGTATGGAAGGATCCTCGGGAGTGAGCACCGAGGACAAAACCCAACGACCCAAGGTCTATCTGTCAACTCCTATCGGTGTGATGACTGGCGAGCCCGTAGCCCTACCACACTATCCTTAACCCAGGATTATGACACCACATGTAACCTCACATCGCATGAAAATTCACTTAGCCATGCCATCACAATCAAGGGATCCAACCGAGTCCCTTCTCATCATAACCAATCCAGTGCTCAACAACACTCGAGGGCTCCACACTAAGTCACTTATCATTACATCGATCAAGTGCTGTCAAATAGTCACGCACTTACACCCCTTCGCATTCTCGTGCTCCCACGCACTTAAGGGTTCATAATTATCACAGGTAGAAAGCCACCTTATACCACGTACCTGTCCCACACTGCTACCCATAGGGATACTCAACTCTAAGCAGTGGACACTATTCATCCCTTCAACATTAAGACTCATCATATCATGTGGACATGGGCATTTCCTCATTTATCCCCATTTCTATGATCCGTAGTCAACTGCATATCAATTCATACATTTTTTCTAGATTCTAAATCATATAACATTCACCATAACATTTACTAATTTCTATATTATCAACATAGCTTGCTAGGAATAGATCTCATGTTCTTCCAACCACTTTGATCGCAACAAGCTATAGATTACACATTCACGTGTTATTGTTAAAATTCATCTTTGCCTCTTTTCATGAAACAACCATTTGCTTACTCGAAGATCCAACAACCATTTGTTTACTTGAAGATCCGAAAATCATTTGTTCATTCAAGATCCAACAACCATTTATCCATTCAAGATCCAAGAATCATCCATTCATCCTAGTTACCCAAATGTATAACTCGACCGAAAACAACCTTCACGTTTGTTATTATTGTGCAGCAAATTTGGCCAGGCATTCCCAGAGCTAAAGAGATCTTATGGAAATATGTAACCATCCATTGGAAAAGTCTTTACGAAGACTATAATTTTCGTGTTCAGTCCAAGACGTGAATATGCTGGTACCATACTCAAAAATGGCCTTGAAGTCTACTGCGCACAGAAAATAGATTTCTGCATGCATCTTGAAGACCAACGGATGACATCGGTTTGCCTTCTTCCTCTACCCATTCATATAAAAATGCAATCATCTCTTCTGCCTCCCATATTCACCTTAATTAGAACATCATTCTTCACAGAACCAAGTCCACGGTCTTCACGTGGAAGAGAGGAAAGGTTGAAGACAACAAACACTAGGACAAAGGTCCTAATATGGTCTCTTCCTAGGAGATCTCCATTTCTCACAAAGTTCGAACTCATTTTAGCTGACATCTCTCTTTTAACTTAACTAAAGATCTAGCACCAAGGGAGTGGGTAGGAAGCCCAACTCGTGTCATGCCATAGATCTTATTGTCCTCCTTGGTGGAATGGTGGCGTCGACCATCGCTGTTGCTCTTCTCTAGCTAGAGAAAGTCCATCCTGTTCCTAGTCCTTCCAAGAAAAGCTCTGCACTCTTCATTCTCTAAGGAAAATTAGAGAAGAAGACTGTCTCCTAAGTCTTGGACAACAGTATATAAAGGAAGCGACCAAATAGATTTAGGGCATCTCAATTAGGGAGCTACCGCCATGCGGTATCTTGCTACTGTCGCACGGTATCTTGCTACCACCACGCGGTAACTTTGAAATTAACTTCCACCATAAGCCACCGTCGAAACTGCCCAGTCAGGTTCCGCCATCTATACGCTATTTCCACACGACACTTTTCCCACTGCTGCGCAATATCTTACCGAGCGCTATGATAAATAATTTTGCGGGACTATCGCTGACGGTATCACTATTGCCAGGAGATAGCTTACATAACCTCACACTGGTAAATTAGTCGGCTATTGCCGTGTGGTATCCTACTACTACCACACGATAGCACTGGATGACCTTTTGTCCACTTAACGCTCTCGACTCAGTGTTCGTCGTATATACTTGATGACCTCTACCGCCACTTGGTAGCTATAACCGCCGCTCGGTAGTAGTCGAAAATCATCGAGTCCACTCTATGGTCACTCATTGCTGTGTGGTAGTGTCTAGACACTTATTGTCAAGTCATCACTTTCCCCGGCTGAGGTGCAAGGCTATGCACAGCGCACCTCGAGCCTATGTCCACTCTCCTAACTTGAAAATGCGCACAAGGGGTCTACCGCGAATTGAGGTGTTACAAATCCTATAAAAAAAATATTTTGTCCCCAAAATCAGGCTAAGTCTATAGGGAAGGTAAAGCATGAAAAGTAAGGTATGCTTTTAATTTTAAATTGGGGAAACACCTCCGGGTAGAGCTTCCGCATCAAGTCCATTGGCTCCCAAGTGTATTCATCTTTTCCGTGATTAGACCACTAGACCTTCACCAAAGGGACGCTCTTTCTCTACAAGCGTCTTATCTTGGTGTCCACTATCTGCATTTGCTCTAGTTGAATTGTGCTATCTGAGGCCACTGTTCTATCTGTGGTGGGGACATGCTGATCGGGCTGTAGTATTTCTTTCCGAAGCAACGACACATTGAAGAAGTCATATAAATTTTGTAGCACAGGTGGTAGCTCCAGCTAATAGGCAAAAGGCCAATCCTTTCCAATATAGCATAGGGCCCTATATATCTCGGGCTGAGCTTCTTCCTGCCATGCACTCGTGACACTCCATGCATTGGTAAGATCTTCAAGAACACCTTGTCACCCACTTGAAACACCACCCTCCTATGTTTCACATTATAATACCTTTCTTGTCTACTTTGAGCCACCAGCATGCATTCTCATGTCAACCTAACCATAGAATCAATGTCCTCAATATACTCTTGTCCCAAAATCCTCGGGTCTTCAACCTGTACCCATGATAATGGTGTTCTACACCTCCTCCCATAAAGAGCTTCATGGGGTGCCATTCAGATACTGGCTTGATAAATGTTGTTGTATGAGAACTCCACTAGTTGTAAAAGCCTTTCCAATGGCTCTCCTTTATCCAATACGCACAATCTTAACAAATCTTCCATGGTTCTGATGGTCTTCTCAGACTGGCCATCCATCTGAGGATGAAAAGCTGTACAAATGGTAAGGCGGGATCCCATATACTCTTAAACTTCCTTTCATTCCTTGGAGGTAAAACAACCATCGCGGTCTGAGACTATCGTCTTAGGTACACCATGGTACCGTACAAACTATTCCACAAAGAGATATACCATTACATGTACATGTGTCTCTTTTCTCATTGGGATAAACCTGGTAACCATGGTTAAGCGATCCATAATCACCCAAATTGAGTCATTCGCTGATTGTGATCGGGGAAGACCGTGAAGAAAATCTATGGAGATATCCTAAAATTTTCACTCTGGAATGGCCAATGATTATAATAATCCACCACGGGTCTTGCACTCCACCTTCACCTTCTGACAAGCCTCGCAGTTTGTAATGTAGCATGTGACATCCTTCTTAATCCCCGACCTAAACATTGTCCTTCTCAAGTCAGTAAACATTTTGGCACTTCCTGGGTACACTGAATACTTGGTGCAATGAGCCTCTCTCAAAATATCTTCACGGATCCCACCGCCTGTGGGAATATAAAGTGTGCCATGGAAATAAATTAGGTCCTCTTTTAACATATATCCTTCCGCTGATCCTCTTTCCATGGCTTGAAACACCGGTGCCAAAGAAGGATCCTTCCCTTAGTCTGCCCGAATTTGATCTCGAATATAACAAACTATTCTCATGACACCTAGGTATTCAGTATATGTCTTGGAATGATCCAAACTCACCAATATTATCTCCATCTCTTCAAGCACTCTAGCCAATTCCATTATCATTATCCAAGACTTGGGGCTCGACTCTGGTACTTTTCTGCTCAATGCATCAACATGAAGTTTGGTTTATTGGGGTGTTAGTTCAACGTAAACTCATAATAACACAAGAATTCTAGCTATTACCGCTCCCTCAAGTTCAACTCTTTCTGAGTATTAACATACTTCAAATTCTTATAGTCCAAAAATATCTCGCAGTGGACGATATATAAATATTGTCGCCATACCTTCAATGCGAACACCACTGCACCCAACTCCAAATCATGTACTAATAATTAATCTCATGCTTCTTCAGCTATCTTAAAGCATAAGCAATCACATGCCTATACTGCATCAAACCTACTCCCATCCCTTGATAGGAAGAATCGTTATAAACTTGAAATCAATCTTTCTCTGATGGAAGAGCTAGGATCGGTACGGAGGTAAGTCGATCCTTTAGTTCTTGAAATGCAGGCTCGCACTGGGGTTCCACTCATATGGCACACCTTTCTTTGTCAGAGCGGTGAGAGGAAGGGCTATCTTTGAAAATCCCTTCACAAACTTGCGTTAATATCCAGCAAGTCCAAGAATACTTCATACATCGGTCGCTGACTTCAAAGGAGACCATTCCTTCATGACACACACCTCGGTCGGGTCAACTGCTAATCTAACACCACTAATCACGTGGCCCAAGAAGGCAACTTCTCGGAGCCAAAACTTGCACTTGCTGAACTTAGCAAATAGTGAATGTTGTCTAAGTTTCCTCAAAACTAAGTGGAAGTCACAACATTTTCCTCTTCTTTATTCGAGTAGACCAGAATATCATCGATGAAGATTATGGTACGTCCAAATACGACTCAAATACCCTATTCATCGAACTCATGAACGCAGAAGGGGCGTTCATGATCCCAAACATCATCACCGAGAACTCATATATCCTGTATCTCAAGCTAAACGTTGTCTTTTGAATGTCTTCCTCTTGTATCCTCAATTAGTACTACCCTGAATACAAATCCAATTTTGAAAACCAATACGCTCTTACCAACTGTTCGAATAACTCGTCGATCCGGGGTAACGGGTAGGTGTTCCGCACTATCAGTTAGTTGGGTTGCTTGTAGTCTATGCATAACTATAAGGACTCATCCTTATTCTTAACAAACAAAACAGGGGCTTGATGATGCTTATTTTAGCATAATTTATTAGGGTAAAAATATATTACTTTCGTTTTAAATCTCTTTCTTTATGTAGTTTTAGGTTTCTTTTTATGTAAATTATCTAACTTAGTTTATTTTATGTTTTTGCAGGTTTTCTGAGCTTTCGACCAAAAATGACCTCACACGCACCCCCCCTAACATGCCCTCCCTGGGCGTGTCACATGGCTTATAACCTGATCCAAAGGAAGTTTGTTACCAGAACAAAAATATTTAGAAAAACCGCTGACACGCCCCCTGACACGCCCTCCCTCGGCGTGTCACCCTAATTCCGAAGCCTGCCGCCGCATTTAAAGAATTTTCGTCACTACATGTCTACCCGTACGTGACACGCCCTCGACACGGGCGTGGCCCTAGGGCATGTAGCACTTTTTCTAACGATTGACGGATTTCTTACCAATGATTTTGACATGACGTGCCTTACATGCCCCCCTATACATGCGTGTCCCAGGGCGTATCCACCATTGTATAGAAGCAATCATCATTCCTGCCAGAATCAAGTGCCCGAGGTCAACATCGTACTCGACACGGCCCCTGATATGCCCTCCCCGGGCGTGACAGGGGGATGACCAACCAACGAGAAAAGTCTATAAATACAAGGCTTTTGTGTTTTTTTTCTTATGTTTTTGCTCTCTCTCTCTCACTCCATTTCTAGCTTTACTTTCATGCATTGTAGTTTACTTACCGGTAATCATTTTTTATTTGTTTTGTAGTATTAGTTAGTTCTCTTTTCGCGCACTTGTAATCTTATTTGTAATCATAATCAACTTTTGTTTTTAATAAAATTTAGTTAAGCTCTCTTTAAGTCGCATTCTCTTTATCTTTTTACTTTTAGTTTTTATGCAACTTTATTATTTACCCCTCTCTTTCCCTTTTAACATGATTAACTAATCCTCATTTGTACTTGATCAGATGCTCTGAGAATGAGTCGATCAAGTTATGATGTTTTAGCTTTCTCTTTCTTCTTAAAGTAATTACCATTGATTAAATCTTGGTTTTTTATTTAGTGGGACTATATTGCCAGTATATTGTTTCCATTTGGGTTTTCATTCATTGTTAGCCGAGAGGCTTGTAGATTGAATCGATCACCCAAGTGTAAAGAGATTTGCACACAACCCTCGAGAGAGACAGGCGTTAAATCTTCCGGATTGGAGTGAAATCCAATAGCTGGGTTCACCAATTAAAGCAATCTTTAGGTCTTCGATTTGGATGATAGTTCGGTAGGATATTCCTAAACTCAGTTGGGCATGACTTCGAGAGAAGCGTGTTCATGCTTCGGGAACCTCCACGGTCAAGGTGTTTTTCTTTATTTAGAATTAGTTGTTATTTCATTTTGATTTTCGTATTTCAAAGTGATTTTAGATTGAGTACTAACCCTTTATCATTATCTCTAACCCTTTTTATTATGCAAGTACTTTAGTTTTCCTTTTTAGATAAGTAATTTAGTTCCTGCTTTTAGTTAAGTAAATTAATCTTAAAAAATCATTTGATAAATAATAGTGATCTTCTCAAAGTAGAAGTAATCATTATGGCCCAGGGAAATACGACCTTGATATTAATCTTTAGTATCCTATACTATAAATGATAAGGTACACTTACCCTTATCGGATATAGAATCGGAAAATATTATCAACTTCAACCGCATCCACCTTCTCTTCTCTTTAACCCATCTCATCCACCTTTGTGATTCTGAGTATCAAGTTTTTGGCACCATTGCCGGGGAGTAGTTTTGATATTTGGAAAAAAGGATAGCTATAAATTTTATCATTTTTTTATCTCTCTCTCTTGCCCCTCTTTCGCGGTTGATTTTTTTATAGATAATTAATGTTTTTCTTGTAGAGAGTTCGGTCACTCTCGCGGGGAATGTTGGTTAGGATACCCTTCATCCCCCCATGATTTTATCCCTTTCAGATTGGATCAATTTGGCCAAATTGCTCCGTCCGTGAATTTTTTTTCATGAGGTTACGATGATTTTTAAACTCCTTCCTACCCTTCTCCTCCAATTTTTCTGATTTAAATTCTTCCGAAAATTTCTTGAATGGACATTTTAATCCTAACCCTACTTTGAACTAGTCTGGGTGGCAACACCGAGATCATTCTTGGGGCAAAGGTGATCATCAACCCATTCCATCTCAAGATTTCTTCGCCTTTTCTCCGCAAGTTTGCGCGCCTCCTGTTTTAGATTCTAGCAAAAATGAAATTATTTTTGATTCTATAGCATTTGATGCTCGCATCAATGCTCATTTCAAAGTGATTTTTGACGCTTTAGCTTCTGAGGCCACAAATTTTTCTTCTCCTCCTCCTATTTATCTTTCAAATGATGAATCTTTGGATGATCCGCAGTGCCTTCAATCACTCGTGAAGGACGATTATTCAGAAATTCCATTGTGCTTTCAACCTCCTGAGGAGGAGATTTCCACCGATATCGTGATTTTTTTCAAGTTTCCGAGGAAGACGAACTTTCTTATGTTCGATCTTCCGAGGAGATTGATTTTTCGGATATCCCGGTTTGCTCCCAATCTACGAAAATGATTGGTATTCAAGTGGAGCAACCGGATATTTTTATCCAAAAATTTTCTTGTGATCAACAGCCGCCATTTTCTTCTTTTTCTTCTCTTCCCCCTCCTTGCCAAAATTCCACTCTCTTTTCGGCTTTAATTTTTCATTCTAAATTAGTTTTTAGTTCTTCTTTTTCCCTTCTAATAGTTTATTTTCTTGTACTAACAAATTTTCTTTTTCTAAATCTTTTTCAGTTTTTTTTATTTAAAAAATAAAAAATAATAAACAAATATTTCTATTTTCTTAAAAAATGTTTTTGCACTCGCGCCGCAACGCATATTACGCGAGCTGCCATTACATTTCTCATTTTATTTTCCATTTAGCTAACCAATAACGTCGAGCTCAATGACGATAGTCAAACAGCACTCTTGGGAGGCACCCCCTGCTTATCTGTTTTTTTGTTGGTTTTTATTTTGTTTTGCGCAGGAATAAGCTCCCGCGTGTTTCTGTCGCTTCTCGCCTCTCGACCTTGACTCAAGCCAGTCTTTATCTCATGTTTGGGGGGACGCATTTTTCAACGTCTGTGCATCAAGCGCTAGGGAAGCATTCTTTCCTTTTCATTGCATTTATTTTTCTTCTTTTCTCTCTTTTCCCAACTATCTTTATACAAACATTGGGGACAATGTTTAACTTTAAGTATGGGGGAGTGTTTGCTTAGTTAGTTAACTTTAGAAAAATCCAAAAAGTATATAAATATTATTGAAAAATCAAAAAAAATATTTAAAAATTTTTGAAAAAAAATCACAAATTAAATTGAGTTAATTTTGCCAAATCAATTAGTACCCTTCTATTTTGCATTTTTTAAGCTCCTGTCTACTTGCGTAGTTAGAGTAAATTAGATTAATTTTCTATTTAAATATGTTAAGCGAGTAGTATGTTGACTCATATAGTGTTCCTATTTAGGGTAGTATGTTGTTTTTGAAAAATTTCATGAATTTTTCTTCACTTTTCCTTAGCCTCCTTTTTTATTTCTTTTACTTTTATAAAACCTATCATCCTTTATTTTTCCTTATTAAAATCTTTTTAAACGCTAATTAGTATTAAGTGTAATATACACAAACTGGTCTAGACGCTTATTATCATTGTTTTCATGAAAGAAAATTCTCTATTCTCTATTTTTGTACTTATCTTTTTTGAAATTTCAAAGCTTTACTTTGAGTAGATTTAGGAAGTATGAAAATGATTTAGGCATTTATTTTGAAACGATTGAACTTTTGCACCCCGCCTAACAATAATCGTTGCTAGTAATTTTTGTGTCTTTTCCTTTTCTTTTTGTAGCCCCACTTTTTATTTCAACACAACCAAATAACTTACCTATATGCACACTTTAAATTTGTTTTTGAGCTTTAATTGCAAATGTGCATCTTTTTGAAAAATTTGTGGAAAAATCCTTGTATTATCTTTTGCTACAAAAGTGGAAATAATTAAGTATGAAAGATTATAAAAATATTTGATGAAAAAAGTTAAAGAAAAGAAAAAAAAAAGTGAAAAGTATTTATTTTGGCTAGCATTATTTTGGCAAAGCTCATTTCTTTTTGTTTTAATTGTGTAAATACCCCTCGTGTTTATCTTTTGAATATCGCACCCTTAAAAACCTAAGCCTAACTATACGCCTAATTAAAGCCCTAGTGATTCATGCTTCAAACATTTACTTTTTAGTATAGTAGTGAGAAACTAGGTTGAGTAAGTGTTTTTTGATAGAAATATTGAACTTTGTCTTGATTGACTGTGATTTTAAATTGTCTCTTAGACTTTAGTAGTGACTCAATGCACTTTTTACTAGTTACTTTATTAAGTTTAAATTCTAAAAAAAATTTGGGATGATTTGTTTTTATATTTAGTAAAATTTATAAAATTCGATGTTAGGTTAAAGTTGGATTTTTCAATTCTATTTAAAAATTTCTTTACCTCTAAATTCCTGTCATACTCGTTTATATCATTTTTAACTTTTCAATTGATCCTCTTTATTTTCTCAAACTAGTAGTCTTTGCTTGAGGACAAGAAAAATAATAAGTATGGGGGAATTTGATGATGCATATTTTAGCTTAATTTATTAGGGTAAAAATATATTATTTTCATTTTAAATCCCGTTCTTTATGTATTTTTAGGTTTCTTTTATGTAAATAATCAAACTTAGTTTATATTATGTTTTTGCGGGTTTTCTGAGCATTTGGCCAAAAAAGACCTGAGACGCCCCCATGACATGCCCTCCCTGGGCGTGTCACAGGGCGGGTAACCTGATCCCTAGGAAGTTTGTTGCCAGAACCAAAATACCAAGAAAAACAACTGATACGCCCCCCTGACACTCCCTCCTTAGGCGTGTCACAGGGAGTGTCACACTTATCCTAAAGCCTATCGCCGCATTTAAAGATTTTTATCGATGCACGTAAACCCGTACGTGACACGCCCCCAACACGGGCGTGGACCTGGGGAGTGTAGCACTTTTTCTGATGACGAACGGATTTTCGACCAATTATTTTGACGTGACGTACCTTACACGCCCCCTACACGGGCGTGTCCACCATTGTACAAAAGTAATCTTCATTCCCGCCAGAATCCAGAGCCCGAGATTTATTCCGTACTTAACACGCCCCCTAACACGCCCTACCCGGGCGTGACAGGGGGCGTGACCAACCTGAGAGAAAATTCTATAAATACCAGGCCAATCCAAGCATTCCAGACAAAGTTTTGGGGAGAGGGGAGGTGCTGTTAGTTTCATTTTAAGCTTTTTGTGCTTTTTTTCTTAATTAGTTCTCTTTTTGCGCACTTGTAATCTTATTTGTAG
Source organism: Platanthera zijinensis (assembly GCA_039513925.1). Classification (NCBI taxonomy): domain Eukaryota; kingdom Viridiplantae; phylum Streptophyta; class Magnoliopsida; order Asparagales; family Orchidaceae; genus Platanthera; species Platanthera zijinensis. Next base: position 200,507,526 of record CM077085.1, on the reverse strand, counting down.
TCGTAATCAACTTTTGTTTTTAATAAAATTTAGTTAAGCAGTCTTTAAGTCGCTTTCTCTTAATCTTTTTAGTTTTAGTTTTTATACACCTTTATTATTTACCCCTCTCTTTCCCTTTTACCATTATTAACTAATTATCATTTGTACTCGATCGCGATGATCTGAGAATGAGTCGATCATGTTTTGATGTTTTAGCTTTCTCTTTCTTCTTAAAGTAATTACCTTTGATTTACTCTTGGATTTTATTTAGTGGGACTATATTGCTGGTATATAGTTTCCATTTGGGTTTTCATTCTTAGTTAGCCAAGAGGCTCGTATATTGAATCGATCACCCAAGAGTAAGGAGAGTTGCATGCACCCCCTCGAGAGAGTCAGATGATAAATCTCCTGGATTGGAGTGAAATCCATTAGCAAGGTTCACCACTTAAAACGAGCTTTAGGTCTTTGATTTGGACGAGAGTTTGGTAAGATCATCCTAAACTCACGTGCGCATGACTTTTAGAGAAGCATGTTCATGCTTCAGGAACCTCCACGGTCAAGGTGTTTTACTTTATTTAGAATTAGTTGTTATTTCATTTTGATTTTCTTATTTCAAAGTGATTTTAGATTAAGTACTAACCCTTTATCATTAGCTCTAACACTTTTTATTCTGCAATTAATTTTGTTTTATTTTTTAGCATTGTAATTTAGTTCTTGTTTTTAGTTAAGTAAATTAATCTTAAAAAATCATTTGATAAAATAATAGCGATCTCCTCGATGTAGAAGTAATCATTACGCTCCAGGGAAATACGACATTGATTTTAATCATTAGTATCCTATACTATAAATGATAAGGTACACTTGCCTTTATCAGATATAGAATCCGAGAATATTATCAACTTCCACCACATCCACCTTCTCTTCTCTTTAACCCCTTTCATCAACCTTTGTGAATTGAGTATCAGGGCTCCCTAGGGGGATGAGCTGGGGCGAACGAACCCTGATTTTACTAACTCTTGCAACTGAACTATAAACTCAGCGAGTTCCTTTGGAGCCATTCTGTAATTGGTTCGAGAGATGGGCTTGGATCCCAATATTAATTATATCTCAAAGCCCAGTTCTCTATATAGGGGTAATCCTGGTAATTTCTTTGGAAATACCTCGGGAAAATTCTGCATCACTGGCACATCGTTCTTACTTGCTTCCATCTTTTTTAGTTCGAAACATATCATATACACCTCTTTCCCTTTCATATAGGCCTTAAGGTTTTGAATTGAAGATAACAACATTCGATGTGCAAATCTAATATCTTGGAAAATGACCTCAGAGTCTTCATGCTTCAAAGTGATTTACTTTACCGCACAATCAATCTTGGCATGGTGCCAGTCAAACCAAGTCATTCCTAGAATAAGATCAAACTCTGGCATCCTCAACACCATTGCAGGGGTTTCAATAAGTTTTCCTCCAATGTATACTCCTAAATCTCACTTGGCGGACAATGTCATCTCGGAGCCCTCTGGGAGACGAACTCTCCGAGGGACACCGGTGAAATATTGCACACCATCAAAATCTTTTATGAAGTCCGCTGAGACAAACGAATGAGTGGCATCGGTATCAAATAAGGAGTGGGATGGTTTCCTACTAACCGTAACGATGCCTAAGTACCAAATTATAACAACCTCAATGCTATATTCCTAGCAAGACTTAGGCAATCTAAGGATGAATGCTCATAAATATATTAATCAAATTATTACATACTTGCAATCTCATCCATAGGATTCCGATCCTGAGTCATGTTTAAAGCAAACATCTACTCTCTAGGAGGTCAAGGATTCCTTTATCGTGGTCCTCATCCTCAACCTCGACCTTGTCCTCTCCCTCGCGGAGCTGCCAGTGTAGCGACAGGGGGAGCATCTCCACCTAACAAAGGGAAAAAAAGAAAGATGTGGCCCGACTGGTTACATTGATAACATACTTACCAAAATGGTCCTCCTGGTTGTTGATGAGGTTGGAACTGTGGAGGTGGAGGCAATGCTGGGTGTTGGACCAGGCGATCCATCTTAAAATTCTGGTGGAAGCGGTCGTCACCTCTTTGGTTTCCTCTTCCACCACTACTATTATGTCTCCTTCTATAGCTGGGACCTACTTCCATCACTCCTTGGCGGGTCTATTACTACTAGCCTGGACTCACAAGTGATCTGCCTCCAACCTTTTTTCCATATCAATTATCTCTGCCAAGCTCGCGTCTGCTATAAACATATGTGCTTTACTTATGGGATCTCGCAAGCCTTTATAAAATCATTTTGTGTACCCACGGTCATCCAAATCAAAGGAGTCAGCAAATGTTGCAAGATGTTGAAACTCTCATTGATATTCTATCACTAACTTGGATCCTTGTTTTAATTGCAGGAACCTTTATTCGAGCTCATCACGAGTCGTGGAAGGAATGGAATGATCTAAGAAGGCATCAAAAAATTCATTTCACATGCAACTCTAGGACGGATACAACAAAGATGACACCCATACTGGCTGTGCATCTAATTACGACCAACAAATCTTGCACAGTATCTAGCCACTCGTCAGTACGAACAGCCGACTCCGTTCTATTGTAAACAAGTGGGGAGAGGGCTCGGAAGGGACTCAGCCAGTTGGAACCCAGGACATGTTGCTGCACCTGGGCCTACTGAGACCTAAACACATCTAAAATTGATGTGAGGATCTGTCCCAGCTCCGACTACTGAAACTGAGTAGGGATAGAATGAGTGGGAGTGCCCACTTCTTGTACTATGCGCGTCGGGATCTACGTATAAAGGTACAAATCTAATGTCAGGTTGGCCAATCCTAGGATAACAACTGGGCATACTTAGTGTGAATTACACATGGGCACACCACTTCTTCAGCTATGTTAGTTTGTCCTCAAACTGACCAATCGAGAAGGGGTGGTACCATTGTTATATGATGTCTTTAGTTCAGGATCATTGCAAGCTGATACCATTTGTAAGACCCTCCTCCTGGAACACAAAACACAGCCAATGGGAGTCTTATGTAGAAAACAGCCACCATGCGGTAGCGTCAATGCATATGTCGACTGGTACTATAAGACGCCTATTTAGTCGACTAAACCAATATCATTTATGCCTAACCAATATAAAGAATATATATGTAGAAGTCAAAATTGCACAATAGTATAAGTCCAAAAAAGTAAAACAATAATAAGAAGCAACAAGCTTCTTTAATATCATAGAGCACAAGATTGCACAAAGGGCTACAACATGAGTTCTCAAAACTTACATCAGCCACCGATGGTAGCGGAGGTATCGTCGTATCAGGCCCTATCACCTTTGTTTGGTTGCCCTCTTGAATGACATATTGCTGCTACTCTATATGTTGGGTTTCCTCCTAAAATGGAAGACATAACAACCGTTAGTCATAAAGACTAAGTGGCTATCACATCCGCTCACCCCCTGACGGCTTTTAGGCATCAGGCGATAGAAGGAGCAATGGTACAATATATATATAAGAAGTAAGTACAAGCAGGTGGTGTATCACTACATATCATGATATGTAAAAGTAGTGTATTGCATCCATATAATCATTATATCATAGAATTAAGTAAGAGTATAATATCAGTCAACCACAACATATCTACTTCTAAGATAGGACTGTAACTTAACTTATAAAAATGTCCATACAGATTTATAAGTTAAGGATCGGCTTAACAGTAAGTAACTCATCATATAAGAGTGCCCATAACAAAATATATGATAAGGATCTTGTGTAATGAAATGCAATGCATGTTATGAATGCAACATGATATCACACCCATGCACACATATAAACACTACTATGTCGAAACAGTCTTTTAGTTCGCACTTTTTGAGCAGGTAGTAAACCTCTTAGGCATCATCCATCGTGGTCAGATGGTGATAGTAAAGTGGGCATCTCCACTACAATGCGAGTATCCATACTACTAGTCCTAGGCCTCCGTAGGCCTCAATGCTAAGAACACAATAGTGGAGCCCATCCGTACTACGACTCAGAGGGGTCTCGGGTACATGTACGCAAAGAACCCAACCAAAACTAGCCTATCGATGTGGAATGGAAGGAGCCTCTTGGAGTGTATCACCAAATGTCCAAGCCCAACCAACCACTTGGCACCGAAGGAGCCTTGGGAGTGAGCACCGAGTACCAAGCCCAACCGCCCAAGGTCTATCTATCAACTCCCATCGGTGTGATGACTGGAAAGCCCGTAGACCTGCTGCACTATCCTGAACCCAGGATTATGACACCATGCGTCAACTCACACCAAATACAAATTCACTTAGCCATGTCTTCACAACTAAAGGCTCCAACCGAGTCCCTTCTCATCATAACCAACCCAGTGCTCAACAACACTCGAGGGCTCCACACTGAGTCCCTCATCATTACATCGATCAAGTGCGGTCAAATACTCACGCACTTATACACCTTTACATTCCCATGCTCCTACACACTTAAGGGTTCATCATTATCACAGGTGGCAAGCCACCTTATACTACGTACCTCTCTGACACTGCTTCCCGAAGGGAGACTCCACTCTAAGCAGTGTACACTATTCATCCCTTCAATATTGAGACTCCTCATATCACATGGCCATGGGCATTTTCTCATCTAGAACAATTTCCATGATCTGCTGGCACCTATATATAAAGTCATACATCTTTTCCATATTCAAAATCATACAACATTAACCATTCCATTTATTTATTTCTACATTATCAACATAGCTTGCTAGGAATACATATCATGTTCTTCCAACCACTTTTATTGCTGCATGTTATAGATTACACATTCATATATTATTGTTAAGATGCATCTGTATCGGTTTATATGAATAAATCATTTACTCATTTAACGATCCAACAACCATTTGTTCGCTCGAAGATCCATCAATCATTTGTTCACTCGAAGATCCGACAATCATTTGTTCATTCACGATCCAACAACCATTTCTCAATTCAAGATCCAACAATCATTCGTTCATCCTAGTTACCCGAATATACAACTCGACCGAAAATAACCTACACTTTTGTTATTATTGTGCAGCAACTTTGACCGAACATTCCTGAAGAAAAAGAGCTCCTTTGGGAACGTGTAACCATCCGTTGGAAAGGTCTTTCCGAAGAATATAATTTTTATGTTCAGCACAAGACCTAAATATGGCCGAACCATACTCAAAAATGTCTAGGAAGCCTGATGCGCACAAAAAACATATTTCTCCACACATCTTGAAGAACAACGGACGACATCGATTCATCTTCTTCCTCTACCCATTCATAAAAAAATGCAATCAGCTCTTCATCCTCACTTATTCACCCTCATTAGACCATCATTCTTCACAGAACCAAGTCCAACGTCTTCATATTGAAGAGTGGAATGGTTGAAGACAATAAACCCTAGGACAAAGGTCCTACCATGGTCTCTTCTTAGGAGATCTCCATTTCCCACTAAGGTTGGACTACTTTGAGCCAACATCTCTCCTATATCATAACTAAAGATCTAGCACCAATGGAGGGGGTAGAAAGCTAACTTCGTGTCTGGCCATAGATCTTGTTATCCTCCTTGGTAGCATGGCGGCGTCGACCTTGGCTCTCCCTCTTCTCCTCTGAGAGAAAGTAGGTCCCGTTTTTTGTCCTTCCAAGAAAAGCTCTGCACTCTTAGTTCTCTCAGGAAAATCGGAGAAGAAGATTTTCGACTAAGTCTTTTACAACCTTATATAAAGGAAGTGGCCAAATGGATTTAGGGCTTCACGATCAGGGATCTACCTCCACGCGGTAACTTCGAAATTTACTTCCGCCGCAAGCAACCATCCAAACATCCCACTCAGGTGTAACACCCCTGATTTTTCCGATGTTTATTTTAATTTCTTCAGTGATGTATTTTTTATGACAGGGCATTAAGTTGACACGTAGTTGACGGGTACCATTTCTGGAGCGTGACTTTTGCTCAAAAGTATCCAAGGTTATGACTTAGAATATAAGCTTTGCTAGTTTCTAGTGTGTTTTTGATATTTTCCTTGCGAGCCGGGTTTGTTTTTGAACTCGGTGGAGCCTTTTGGGGATATTTGGTGTTTTGACTTCGGGCAGTTTTTACCCGAGTTTGGTTTGTCGTATTTTTATTTCGACTTCATCGTTGGATTCGTAGCATCGATATTTAGCTTAGGTGCGAATTTCGTGAAAATCTGAGTTGATTCGAGTTTTTGGGTCATTTGTGTAAGACCCCCCTCCCGGAACACAAAACATGGCTTGAGGGGAGTCTTATGCCCAGAACAGCCTTCTTGTGGTAGCACTAGCACTCAGGCTAGCCTGTACTACAAGACATCTATTCTGCCATCCTTCACCAATATCAAACATTTCCAACCCAACCAAACATATAAAATGTGAAGTCAAATCAACACAAAGCATATAATAGTCCAAAAGTACATTACATAAAGAAGCTACATCAAGCTTCTATACTATCAGAGTACGAGTAAAATTGCCCAAAAGGGGCTACAACAAAAGTCTCTTAAAGACTCACATCAGTAATCGACGGTAATGACGGTACCGTCCCCTCTAGCCCTATCGTCCTGGCCTGGCTGTCCAGCTGGAAAACCTGCTGCTGCTCCGTCTGCGGGGTTTCCTCCTAAAAAGGAAGACGTAGCAACCATTAGTCATAAAGACTAAGTGGCTATTGCATCCACTCCCCCAGCGACTCCCTGGCACCGAGTGGAGAAAGGAGTAGGGTACAATAAATGTATATAAGCAATAGTACAGACAGGTGGAATGAAGTGATCCGTAAAAAATGTATATATATAGCAGCATAGTAAATGAGCAAACACATTGCCCTAACAGCTCCAACATCTACAGTAGAAAATGAACGTGTAAAGCTACAACATGAAAGTAACTCAACTTATATGAATGCCCATATAGACATATAAGTTGAGGTTCGACTCAACAAAAAAGTAACTCATCGTATAAGAGTGCCCATATAAACTTATACGATGAGGATCTTGTGTATGCGATGTAATGCAATGCCATGAATGATATGCAATGAATTGCCCATGATTACGCACAAGCAATTGATGTGTCGACACAGACTCTTAGTTCCCACTTTTCGAGCAGGTAGCTAACCTCTCAGGCGTCACCCGTCATGGCCATACGGTGACAGTAGAGAGGGCATCTCCACTACTAGGCTGGTCTCCACTCTACTTGGCCTAGGCCTTCATACGCCTCAACTCTAAGAACACAATATCGGAGCTCACACACGTACTATGGATCAACGAGAGTCTCGGTTAGATGTGCACCAAGAACTAAGCCACAAACTGGCCTAAGATGTGACCCGGAAGGATCCTTGGGAAAAAAAGCATGTGGACCAAGCCCAACCGTTCACCTGGCACAGAAGGAGCCCCGGGAATGAGCACCGATGACAAAGCCCAATAACCTAAGGTCTAACCATCAACTCCCGTCGGTATGACAACTAGCAAGCCTGTAGACCTGCAACATTATCCTTAACCCAGGATTACGATACCACGTGTCAACTCACACCGCATGCCAATCTCACATTTCGAGCTCAACAGCTCACAAAGGCCCCTCACCGAGTACCTTATCAACAAAATCGATCAAGTGCGGCAAACACTCACGAACCATCAACCCTTCCATATATTCATGCACTAACCTTATTCAATCCTCTTCCACAGATTATTCATCACCTAGTTAGTATTTAGCTCTTCTTACCAATTTACGTATCTAGTTTGTTTATACAATCTTACTCGCCTATCCACTAGTTCACCTAGGAGTCTATCAACAAAACCATCTCAAACTAGTACGTTTCAGTTCGTCATTTGATTACAAATGATCAATCCAAATACTCACAACAATCTTTAAGGCTAACTTCCCACAATCTCTCTGCTAATTCTAGTAGGGTTTACATAAATAAAAGAATAAGCATGCAGGAATTGTATAAAGTACCGAACTTCAGCCGGGTATTCCTGATGCTATAAGAATCCGGTGAAAACATTTAACCCCTCGTTTGAAAGGTATTTCCGAGGGTTACAACTTTCGTGTTTTGTCGGAAGCCCGGATTTTGTCGTATCACACTTAAAATCGTCTTCTAAGACGGGTACGTTTAGATTACAATTTCTGCACGTTTACATTATCAGCCATCAATTTCGATCAGACTTTGCCATGGCTATAGACCTAACCTAAAGATGTGTATGGACTCATTGGAAAGGTATTTACATGGGCTACGACTATCGTGTTTAGTCGAAAGCCCAAATCTGGTTGTTTCATATCTGAAAATGGCCACGAAGATCGCTGCGTGCAGAAAAAAGATTTCTACGCGCATCTTAAGGCGGAACGAACGACATCGGTCCATCTTCCTCCTCTAACCATCTTCCCAAATCACAACCAAAAATTCCTCCACCCTTATTCACCCTCATAAGGCCATTTCTCTTCACGAGACCATCCCCCATCATCACATTGAAGGAAGGAGAGGTTAAAGATGACTAAACCCTAGAACACATGTTCTAGCAAGGCCTCTTCCTAGAAATCTTCATCTCACACATCAAGACTCTTTTGAGTCCATATCTCACCTAGGAATAACTAGAGATCAAGCACCAAGGGATAGTGGAGGATGCTCACCTCGATTCTGGCGTTTCCACCATTTCCGGCCATGGATCTCGTCACCCTTTGCGGCAGCATCTTCTTCTCCTCGGCGGCGTCAGTTCACCACTGGAAGAAAGTTTATTGCTCCAGTACCAGTCTCTCCATAGAAAATGCTTGGGAAGAGAATAAATAATGGCCAAGTTTCAGAAATCCTATATATATAGGAACAACATGGGTTGGGACATGCCCGTGTCACTACATGTGTCATGCTCGGGTTAATCGGTGTCGACGGTTACATTATCATTTGGACACCAACATAGGTATGGACACTCCCTTGTTAACTACCCGTGTCATGTAACACAGCGGTGTTCATGACCGTGTTCTACCCGTGTCCTGCTCGAGAGACACGGTCAGCTTCCTGGAGATAAGCACACGGGTAGGGATACACCCATGTCTCTACCCGTGCCCTGCTCGGGAAATTCGATCGATGATGGCAGTTATACATACTCGGGTAGGGGACTCACTCGTGCCTCTACCCGTGTCCATAAACACACAAGTAGGGAGACACCTGTGTAACTACCCGTGTCCTTCTCTGGAAACTCCACGAATTTCCACCCATGTACCAGAGCAACATACAGGTATGGACTCGACCGTGTCTCTACCCGTGTCCTTTTCTAGACTGACTTCTCTTCCCTAACACGAGTATAAGCCCAGTTGCCAGCACTCCCTGAGCCCAAATCATTTCTCCTGACTCAAAAGCGCGCACGAGAGGTCTAGCGCGAATTGGGACGTTATAATTTGGACGTTTCATTATTAATAATTATATTATATTATATAATATGTATCTATTATATTATATATATTATATTATGTGTTTAAAATATATAATATATTATATATAATATTCTATTATATATATAAAGACTCGTGACAACCCCATTCACTATCTTCTCCTTGCGGTGTTGTTGGGGTTTTTTATTTTATCTGTGCTTGGACTCCTTCTTGTTATACCCCACTATTTCTCTTATTTTCTGGAACTTATTTTGGGTCTGAGCTTTAATGTTATCAAAAGTTAGGAGTCTATAAACCTCTGTTAGATAAGAGAGTTTTTGTCAGGAATCTGCCAAAAAGTGTTGAATGCATCGAGTAAAGGCTTGGAGTTGAGTGAAAATCTTTGAGCGCAACGAGTGAATGCATGACATTGAGTGAAAAGCGTTGAGTGCATCTAGTGAAAGCTTGGCGTTGAGTGAAAAACATCGAATGTGTTGAGTTTAGCCGTGACGTTGAGTGTTTTGACTAAGTCATTCTTGGCATCGAGTGAATGTGCTTTGGCATTGAGTGCATTGAGTGAATCTGCCATGGCGTTTAGTGTGTTGAATGAATAGAGCTGGCGTCGAGTAAATATACTTTGGCGTCGAGAGCGTTGAGTGTAGTTGTTGGCGTGGAGAGCATTGAGTGAAGCAGCTAGGCGTCGAGTGCTTTGACTGTATCTGTCCATGCATTATGTGAATTCAGAGTCTTTGTTAGGCGTTGAGTAAACCCAGAGCCTGTGTTTTTTAGCGTCGAGTGATCTCAAAGCTTGTGTTTTGGCAATTTTGATGGGTTTGTCGACTGACTTTGAGTTCATCAAGATGTATTCGTCGAGTTTACCTTCGTAAATTCTGGTTTTCTTCCCTTTGCTTCATCTTGAAATTTCAATGCTAAGCCTTGGGTATTTTTTGTATTTTTTTTAACATAATTTATGATTAATTGTGGCCTTGGTTTGAAGTGGATAAAGGACCACCACCGCAGTGTCGCTTTATGAATCAATACACCTACTGGGTTTTCTTCTCTTCTTAAGGGTTGTTGGGTTGTGTTGGGCAATGTGGCCCCCACCACAGTGCCTTTTTGAGATGTTTGGTCTAAAGGTTGGTTTACACAATGTAGACCCAAACATAGTACCATTTTTTACCAGTGTTAATGATTCACGTGTTTTGTGTTGATTAGTCATTATTGTTTATATCTTTATTATATAAATCAATATAGCATTCTCCAAGCACACCATTGTTTTCATTTGATCCGTCCGATCAAATTTTTTTGGTAAAATAGCTATCGTAGAATTAAAAGATCCTACACCTTTATCTCCAGACTCCTGTAGAAGCCAGTTACTTTTATATTACTTTTGCAGGATCTTTTAATCCAAGAAGAGAAGGCGACATAATTAATCATCTCTTTATTTCCTTTAGGCGACATAATTACTTTTGCCTATAATGTTATTAGTCGCGTGCGCTTCTCCCCTTTCATTTCAGCCAAAAGCAAGGGCACGACAGCAGTAGTGTCATGTCTCCTCCCGCGTTTCCCGCCCATGCCGAAAGTATTTCCCCCTCCACCTAGGGCATCATCGATCGACGCACGGCACCAACATCTTATTCCCTTTAACTCCTCAACTCCCTAAATCATTTCCCCCTCCCGCCTCATACTTCCTCCCGCACACCCCTTGGGCATTGCTCGGCGCACGGTAGCAGTGGCTGCTTCTTCCCTTTAACTCCTCAATACGTAGCTGAACCTCCTCCTGCAGACGCCACGGGAAGCATTGATGGCCGCAGAACAGAGACCTACTGTGGTTGGTTCGAAATGGTCAGATTCCGCGGCCGGTTAGAAGATCGAGTTTTCTAACGAGAGGAGGCAAGTGCACCTATCGCAAGTAGTACTCGGTATTCGGGAAAATACCGAGGTCGTATTATTCTCGGGGACGCGTTGATTATATCTACTCTTCCAGGAACACTATTATCTTACTAACAGTAAGGTAGGATTTTTTAGTTTAATTAAAACGGAAAGAAAGAAAGCAGAATTTTGCTAAGTTAGTTCGATGACGGGTTAACGCTCGGCATCGAATCGGATTAAGACTAAAATAATTCTTAACAATTATTAAACTTTGTTTTTAATTTAATAAAAAGCACTTGGCCGTGGAGGTTCCAAGAACATGAGCTCACCTTGGTCTAGGGATATTGCTCACCTGGGCGCTAAGGCTATTCGACCGAACGTTAGTCCGACGAAGGATTCCCCTTAACGCCCGCATTACGCTAAGAACCCCGCTATTGGGTGGGGAACCCAATCCGGCAGAACTACGTTTCTCCTCCTTTGAGGGGGCGTACGCAGTTCTCTTTACCCAAGGGGGATCGGTCCATACGTGAAGCCTCTCGGCGTCGCGTATGGATAACAGAAATAGAGCCCACACATCGATTATGTGGTCCTATGCGTCGTTAACCCGGGGTAAACCTTAAGTCCTTAAATTAAAATAAAATTTAAGTTTTTTAATTATTTCAAATCATTTTTTATGTCCCAATGCTCTTCGATGCTGAAGGCTAAAAGAGATTATCCACTCATCGGTATGGGGACGACTTTATGTTTTTAGGTGAAGCATGAGTGTTAAATTAAGCACTGAACAATTATAAGAGAAAACACGAAAAATAGAACAATTAGATAAATTGAAGGCTAATTGATGCAGGCACTCACGCACACTTCAAAACCATAAAGAAAATTAAATAAAGCAAGCCCTACTCAAATGAGTAGGCGGAAATAATTGCACGCACACACACACTCTTCTTAATTGAAGAAAGCGATAAATAAAGCGGTAAAATTATCTCCTACACGCACGCACTCTACATAATTGAGAAAGCGATAAAATTGCAAGTCCCGGCTCAAATGAGTGGGCGGGAGTAAATTTATCTCATACACGCACGCACTCTACTTGAAAGTAAAACACACACACGCACTCTACAGAAATGAAAACAAACGCACCCACACAAAGTTTTCCTACTCAAGTGAGTAGGAAGAAAATGAAAGCAGTAAAAAGACAAGTCCCACTCAAACGAGTGGGCGGGAAATGAAAGCAGAGCATCATTTAACTCTTAAAGAGTAGGCGGAAATAAATGCATACGCACACACGTACTCTACGGAAATGAAATAAAGCAGTAAAACCTAACTCATACACGTACACACACTTGCAAAAATAAGAAAAACAAAGTGCTCAGAAAATTAAAACGACTGCATTTCTACCGCTAGAATGCGGTAGAAATGCATAAAAAGTGAAAATAAAAATTAACCGGAGCGAAAAGTTTTGCAAATAAACGCAAAATGGAAGTACTCAAAAAATTAATACAACTGCATTTCTACCGCTAGAATGCGGTAGAAATGCATAAAAAGATGAAAAAAAAATTAACCGGACTAAAAGTTTTGAAATTAAAAGGTTAAAATAAAGTGAGCGAAAAATTGTAACGACTACATTTTTATTCGTAAGTTTTTATAAAACCTCCAAAAAAGTGAGAATAAAACTAAAAAGGAACGAGAAGTTTTACATTCCTAAGAGCCTATGTTAAACAAATAAAAACAAACACTTTTAGGGGGGGGGTTTATAAAACCTATATGAATAAAAATGATAAAGAAGAAAAAGCTAAAGCTAAAAAGTGCGGAAAATAAAAACTAGACGGACGGCACAACGGCTAGAAATGCCGATAAATCCTAAATATAACTAAGTTATGAAAGCTAAAAAGATGAAAACATAAAAGAAATACAAAAAGATGAACGAAAAATTGCTTAAGTAGGCGCATTTAAATGGATTATTCATACTAATTAAGAGAGAAAAATTCAAATTTTATTAAAGTAAAAACCCTAATACAAACTAAGAGAGAGAGAGGGGGGAGAAATTCTCCTTACATAAGTATGGAATCCAATTGGGCAGCACCTCCCCTAAGCAAAGTGGTCAAAAAAGTGGACAGAATAAGCTTCCTGGAAGCTCTTATTTATAGACAAAATTTCGGGTTGGTCACGCCCGTGACTAGGGCGTGACAGGGGGGCGTGTCGACACTATTCATGAGCTGATCGGGTGACTTGACTGGAATGTTGACTTCGGCTGAAAACGTGGCGGTCACGCCCTAGGTCACGGGCGTGACATGTGTCAGTCACGGGCGTGATTGGGGCGTGTCAGGGAGGTCGATCTGGGCGCGGTCCGGCCGCAAAGTCGCGCGTGTCACGTTGGGTCAGGTGGCAAGGTCACGACCGTGTCACACCTTGACACGGGCGTGACAGGGGGGCGTGTCGACACTATTGGATGATCGCCGATCGTCGAGCTGGCACCTATGGTCGGCGATCGTCGAGGGCATGATACGGGCATGTCGGTCATGTGACACGGGCGTGTCAGTTAACATTTTGACTTTTTCTGGAATTTTTCTGGAATTTTTCTGGAATAAAAATAAAGCTAAGTTAGAAATAATATTTACAAAAATAAGCAATTTATTGAATAAAACTAATAAAAAAGACAAAAAATAAACAAAATTGACTTAAATAAAATACGAAAATATAGGTATATTTACAACTCATCAAACACCCCCATACTTAAGCTTTTGTTATTCCAGAGCAAAAGTTTGAGGTGAACTTATAAGAAATAATAAAAAACCCTAAGTTCTGCTACCGCTAAATTAATTATAAGAGAGATCAAATAAAAATATACGGGGTATAAGAGTTAAGTCCTGAAATTATTTAGATGATTTAAACAGGGCAAAAGTTTTGGCCAAAAGACTTCTTGATGTAATCAAATAGAAAGCAATAATTGTATTGGTTAGATTAACAGAAAATAGTTTGGAGTTATACGAACTTTAGCTTATAGGAGTGTTATCGGAAATAATGCAATTTACGAATTATGCTCTCAAAAAGATTTTTGAATTAATTCTAGAGTCATGAAATTGGCTAAGGGGGGTTGATGTTGGTTTATGAAGATGCTTGGATTTTGAGGCGAGGTTATTTTTTTCGAACCTCCATTTTTTTTTGATTTGGATGTTAAAGGAAAACGAAATCTTATTTTCCTTAACATAAAATTTTTTCTTCTTCATAAATAACCCAATGTATATGTGTTGGAGTAATGAATTTTATCCTCTTACTCCGTAACGTATAATCTTTTAATTTATTGGGTGCCTATGTTTACGGAATGAAATCTTATTCCCATTGACATAAGCTCTTTTTGAGGAAATATTTTTATCATACCGAGTAGGTTATGATAGGTAAGGGGAGAAAAGAGAACTAGATTTTTAATTAAAAAATAATTGGGAGCAACCTTTATAAATTGTACGTTCCAATTTTTCAGAAAGCTAAAAGCAAGCATAATTGAATTCTATAGTCGTTATTTTCTAACATGGTACACATGCTCCTATCTATGAAAAATTAGAAGTAGTGCCTAAAGCGAGTCCCCTATTTTTAACAAAGTATAATAAATTCTTTAAAACTTAACCCCGGCTATTTAGATTTTTCAATCTATAATTAACAAACGAATAGTGAACAAAGAATTGATCAAATTCGCAAATAAATAAACTCAAAACGAAAGTTTTGGATAATAAGAAACTTAAGAATGAAATGTTTGATTTATTTGTTTCAAAACTTACATAACAAATTTTTTTGTTGTTTTTTGAAGTTATGCTCTTTATTTGTAGTTTTGTATTTATATCTTTAATATATACATACAAAAAAGAAAGAAAAAATGCGAAACTTTTTTGGATTTTTAAGTTTTGTGAATTTTTTTTGTATTTTTAAATTTTGTGAATTTTTTTGTATTTTTAATGAAATTTTCATTCTATTTACAAAAATTTGGGAAAAAGAAAAAATATTTACAAGGATGAGAGGGAAAAAGGGAGAGGGGAAAGAGAAAGAATATTTACAAAAAGTATTTACAAAAATTATTTACAATAATATTTACAAAAATATAAACTAGGTAGCCGCGAGATGACTCGTTATGTGGATGGCTCGATGAGCCGGATCTCGCGGACCGAGTTAAAAATAAGTCAAAGTTTCAAAAAATGAAACTTCAAAAAAAAAAATTTAATTAAAAATTTTTTGATTTTTTTGTGTTATATATATATATATTTATTATTATTTTTGTAAGTGAAAAAGAAATTACGAAAATACGAAAACACCCCCATACTTAGATCCAACATTGTCCCCAATATTGTATGCTAAGCATAAGGAATAAGACAGGAGGTATATGTACAAAAAAGGAAAAAGAGGGGGGCAGAAAACGTCCCTGATCCGCGCTCAGGGAAGCCCATTAGAAACCCTGCATTTATTAGAAAAATAGAAAACATAATAAATAAAGACGTAAAAAAGATAGACGTGGGGTGCTTCCCAGGAGCGCTTTGTTTATAGTCGCGTAGCTTGACTATAGTGGCGGGTTTATATATGGAGAAGGGTTATGGTTTCGCTCCTACTGATCACAGGGTCGCCCGCTATATAAGACTTTAACCGATTACCGTTCACCTTAAAAGTGCCTTTTTCTGGGTGGGAGACGAGTACGGTCCCATATGGCCAAACCTCTTCAACCTTGAAGGGGCCAAACCATCGCGATTTTAGCTTACCCGGGAAAAGCCTAAGACGTGAATTGTAAAGAAGGACTAGATCGCCCGGAGAAAAAATTTTGGGGGTTTTAAATTTTCGATCGTGATAAAACTTAGAACGCTCCTTATAGAACTTATTGCTCTCGTAAGCATTCGCACGCCATTCATCGAGCTCGTTTAGTTGCAGTTTTCTATTCTGAGCGGCTAAGTTAGAGTCGAGGTTTAAGAGTTTTAATGCCCAAAGTGCGCGGTGCTCCAGTTCTACGGGTAAATGGCACGCTTTGCCATAGACTAATCGAAACGGGGTACAACCGGTAGCGGTTTTGTACGCCGTATGATACGCCCATAACGCGTCGTCGAGCTTAGCGGACCAATCTTTCCTATTAAGTGAAACGGTTTTTTCTAATATGCGTTTTATCTCTCGATTTACTACCTCAACTTGGCCACTTGTTTGCGGGTGGTAGGTGGTGGCAAGCTTGTGCGTGACTCCGTATTTAGCTAACGTCTTAGCCATTAGAGCGTTACAGAAATGCGTTCCCCTATCACTAACAATAGCGCGAGGCGTGCCGAAGCGAGAAAATAATTTTTTTAGAAATGTAACGACGACTCGCGCATTGTTGGTGGGGAGAGCCTGCGCTTCCGCCCACCGTGATACGTAGTCGACCGCCATTAAAATATACATATTTTTATAAGAAGGAGGTAGGGGGCCAACAAAATCTATGCCCCATAAATCGAAAACTTCGCATTCTAAAAACATATTTTGGGGCATCTCGTCGCGACGTGAGATGTTACCCGACCGCTGACAGCTATCGCAAGCGCGCACAAAAATGTGCGCGTCTTTGAAGAGAGTGGGCCAAAAGTAGCCCGCCTCTAGCGCCTTCCTAGCGGTCTGGTTGGCTTGATAGTGCCCCCCGGCTGGACCCTCGTGGCAGTGCCTCAATATTTGTGTGGACTCCACTCCTGCGACGTATCTTCGAACCGCTTGGTCCGCATAGATACGGAAAAGAAATGGGTCATCCCAAAAGAAATTTTTCAAGTCGGAAAAGAATTTCTTCTTTTGATGACTTGAAAAATCTTTTGGAAGTACCCGCGCGACTAAGTAGTTCGCAAAATCTGCGAACCAAGGCGAAGATGACGAAGACGAATGAATGGCGAGAAGGCGTTCCTCGGGGAATCTGTCATTTATTTCTGATTCGACGAGCGCTTCCGCGCCCGGATTTTCTAAACGGGAGAGGTGGTCTGCCGCTAGATTCTCCGCGCCCTTCTTATCTCGGATCTCCAACTCAAACTCTTATAGGAGGAGAATCCATCGAAGAAGGCGGGGCTTTGCGTCGGCTTTAGCTAATAAATATTTAAGGGCGGAGTGATCGGTAAAAACGATAACTTTAGATAGCGTAAGATACGAGCGAAACTTATCGAAAGCGAAAATGACGGCTAAGAGTTCCTTTTCCGTTGTCGTGTAATTCACTTGTGCGGAAGTGAGCGTCTTGCTAGCGTAATAAATTGGATGAAAATGTTTTTCTATGCGTTGGCCAAGAACGGCGCCTATGGCAATATCACTAGCGTCGCACATGATTTCGAACGGAAGGGACCAATTAGGGGCCACTAGAATCGGAGAATTGATAAGTTTTTGTTTTATAAAATTAAAAGCAGACTCGCAATCGCTACTAAAGACAAAAGGTGATTCCTTTTCCAAGAGGTGAGTAAGCGGCTTTGTTATTTTTGAAAAATCTTGAATGAAGCGCCTATAAAAGCCCGCGTGGCCTAAGAAACTCCTAATGGATTTTATGTTTGTCGGCTGAGGAAGTTTTTATATGATTTCAACTTTGGCCTTATCGACCTCTATCCCCTTAATCGAAATCTTATGGCCGAGGACCAAACCTCCTCGAACCATAAAGTTACACTTTTCCCAATTTAAAACAAGATTCGTGTCCTCGCATCGCTGGAGGACACGATCGAGATTACGAAGACAATCTGGGAATGAGCATCCGAATACAGAAAAGTCATCCATAAATATTTCCATAATATCTTCTACTAGCTCACCAAAAATTGCTAGCATACATCTTTGGAATGTAGCCGGCGCATTGCAGAGGCCAAATGGCATTCTTCGATAGGCGAAGGTGCCAAAGGGGCAAGTAAAAGTTGTTTTCTCTTGGTCTTCGGGGAAATGGGATTTGGAAAAACCCCGATAAACCATCGAGAAAACAATAAAAAGGATGACCGGAAAGACGCTCAAGAATTTGGTCAAGGAACGGTAGTGGAAAATTGTCTTTGCGGGTGGCATCATTAAGTTTGCGATAATCGATGACCACCCACCAACCCGTAACAGTACGAGTTGGGACGAGCTCGTTGTGCTCATTCGCCACTACGGTTAGACCGCCCTTCTTGGGCACGACATGAATGGGACTAACCCATGCACTATCAGAAATGGGATAAATAATCCCTGCATCTAATAATTTAATTATCTCAGCTTTCACGACATCTTTTATGTTTGGGTTAAGACGCCGCTGCGGCTGAATGGTTTTGCGGAAATTATCGTTTAAGAAAATTTTGTGAGTGCAGAAAGAAGGGTTAATCCCCTTTAGGTCAGAAATTTGCCACGCAATTGCGTGGCGATGTTTAAGCAAAACCTTCAATAAATCGGAGGTCTCCGAATCGCTTAAATACGAAGAAATGATTACTGGGAGTGTATCATTTTTCCCCAAAAAGGCGTATTTTAGGGATTCGGGTAATGGTTTGAGTTCCAGGATGGGCGGTTCTTCTAGTGAGGTTTTAGTGCTAATGTCTTTTGAACCAATTGGTTCAAAAGGCACATTCGTAGACTCGTCCTCATCGCAATAAAAATTTTCGAGCGAAAAAATATTTTCGTTTAAAAATTCGGACTCGAAAACCGGAGAAGAAAAATCTCCATAAAAAGAATCTAAAGAATAGCAGAAATTGTCGCTCGGCGACGAGTCTTCCATAGAGGAGTTAAAGAAAAAGTAACTTGGTCGTCTCCTACCCGAAGGAGAAGCTGACCATTACTTACATCAATTAACCCACGTGAGGTCGCGAGGAAAGGGCGACCAAGTATTATTGGTACGTTGGCGTCTTCCTCGATGTCCAAGATGACGAAGTCCACCGGGAAGGTGAACTTGTCGACTCGGACAAGGACATCCTCAACAACCCTGATGGGGAACCTAACCGAGCGATCCGCAAGTTGGATGCGCATATTGGTAGGAGCAGGAGTACCCAAACCTAAACGCAGGAAGAGCGAGAACGGCATCAAATTAATGCTCGCGCCTAAGTCTGCCAAGGCGTATTTTACTAATACATCGCCAAAAAGGCACGGGATGGAGAACCTTCCCGGGTCGTTTTGTTTTAAGGGCAATTTACTAGTAAGAGCCGCCGAGCAGACGGCGTTGAGAGATATATGCGAAATATCCTCGAGTTTGCGTTTATTAGAAAGTAGTTCTTTTAAAAATTTCGCATATTTAGGCATTTGCGAGATAGCCTCGCAAAAAGGAACATTAATATGAATTTGTTTAAGTAATAAAATAAATTTTCATATTGCGCGTTTACTCGCTCGTTATCTAACTTATGCGGGTAGGGCAAACACCTTGTTTAAAATAGTTTTATCGTTAAAAATAGGTAAGGGTTGCGTAATCGAAGAAGAGGGAAGAGGGGTCGGAGGTGAAATATGTACCTGAGGATCGATCCGTTTTGGATCGACCACCTCCTTACCGCTACGGAGGGTTATAGCGTTGGCGGTTTCCCTTGGATTGGGCTCCGTGTTCCCTGGCAGTGCCCCCATGGCGCATTCTGACATAAGTCGTGCCAGCTGTCCAACATGGAGTTCTAGATTTTTTAGCGATCCGGTGATGTTCCGGATATTGGACTCGTTGGACGCGACATAACGATTAAAATTTTCCTCCACCGGGGATGGCTTCATAGGAGGGGGAGGAGGAAACGTTGGCGCAAAAGGAGGGGGAGGGGGACGCTGGGCGTTGTTCGGGTTGCTCTAGGAGAAATTCGGATGGTTCCTCCAACCCGGATTATAGTGGCTACTATAAGGGTTGTTTTGAAATGAGGGACGCACCGGATTTCCCATGTAGTCCACGAATTCATCGACTACGCAGACGTTAGAGGGGGGGAGAAAACAAGGCGGAGTGGAGGAGGCAACAGACATCTCCGCCACCTGCTAAGTTAGCCTTTCCACTTGGAGGGCTAGCTGAGCAGTGGCATCCACTTCAAAAATGCCCGCCTGCTTAGGGCATGCCCGCGGGACATTCCACTGGTAGGCGTTCACCGCCATTTCCTCGAAAAGGGCCTGGGCGGCCTTGGGGGTCTTATTATTCAGAGTGCCCCCGGCAGCCGCGTCAATCATTTGACGTGTCTGACTATTCAGTCCATTATAAAAAATTTGTACTTGCAACCACGTTGGCAGAGCGTGGTGCGGGCACCGGCGGGGGAACTCCTTAAAGCGTTCCCAAGTCTCGTAAAGAGACTCGGAGTCGTTTTGGACGAACGAAGATATGTCCGCCCGCAGTCTTGCAGTTTTCGCGGGCGGAAAATACTTCGTAAGGAATTTCTCAGCCAATTCCGCCCAGGACGTGATGGATCCCCGCGGGAGGGAGAGTAACCACGCCTTAGCCTTGGACTTAAGAGAGAAGGGAAAACGGCGCAAACGAATGGCGTCATCAGTGACGCCATTAATTTTAAAAGTATCGCAAATTTCAAGAAAATTAGACAAGTGATTATTGGGGTCCTCATCCGGCAGTCCGTCGAACTGCATGGCATTTTGGATCATTTGAATCACACTTGACTTAATTTCAAAATTATTGTTGGCCACAGCGGGCCGAACAATACTCGACCCCGTATCATCCAAGTTGGGCCGAGCGTAGTAAGACATAGTACGCTCGCCGGTTGGGCATTATTCGGGTCGGCCATAGAAGAAGAAGAGGGTTCTCCGATAGATTCTGCGGGGTCTAAAAAGGGAATTCGACGGAGAGATCGGATACGCGCAAGAGAGCGGTCGATCTCGGGGTCGAATTCAAGATTTTCAGAACTCGAAGGTTGTCCACGGGTCATGCACCCTAAAAAAAACGAAAGGGGAAGGATTTTTTTTTTGTATAAAATTTTTTATTTGAAAATAAAGTAAAATTAATAGAGTCCCAGATTCAATATAACAACCGTGCTCCCCGGCAACGGCGCCAAAAACTTGATGGCCGCGGAACAGAGACTTACTGTGGTTGGTTAGAAATGGTCAGATTCCGCGGGCCGGTTAGAAGATCGAGTTTTCTAACGAGAGGAGGCAAGTGCACCTATCACAAGTAGTACTCGGTATTCGGGAAAATACCGAGGTCGTATTATTCTCGGGGACGCGTTGATTATATCTACTCTTCCAGGAACACTATTATCTTACTAATAGTAAGGTGGGATTTTTTAGTTTAATTAAAACGGAAAGAAAGAAAGCAGAATTTTGCTAAGTTAGTTCGATGATGGGTTAACGCTCGGCATAGAATCAGATTAAGACTAAAATAATTCTTAACAATTATTAAACTTTGTTTTTAATTTAATAAAAGGCACTTGGCCGTTGAGGTTCCAAGAACATGAGCTCACCTTGGTCTAGGGATATCGCTCACCTGGGCGCTAAGGCTATTCGACCGAACGTTAGTCCGACGAAGGATTCCCCTTAACGCCCGCATTACGCTAAGAACCCCGCTATTGGGTGGGGAACCCAATCTGGCAGAACTACGTTTCTCCTCCTTCGAGGGGGCGTACGCAGTTCTCTTTACCCAAGGGGGATTGGTCCATACGTGCAGCCTCTCAGCGTCGCGTATGGATAACGGAAATAGAGCCCACACATCGATTATGTGGTCCTATGCGTCGTTAACCCGGGGTAAACCTTAAGTCCTTAAATTAAAATAAAAATAAAGTTTTTTAATTATTTCAAATCATTTTTTATGTCCCAATGCTCTTCGATGCCGAAGGCTAAAAGAGATTAGCCACTCATCGGTATGGGGACGCCTTTATGTTTTTAGGTGAAGCGTGAGTGCTAAATTAAGCACTGAACAATTATAAGAGAAAACACAAAAAATAGGACAATTAGATAAATTGAAGGCTAATTGATGCAGGCACTCACGCACACTTCAAAACCATAAAGAAAATTAAATAAAACAAGCCCTACTCAAATGAGTAGGCGGAAATAAATGCACGCACGCACACACTCTTCTTAATTGAAGAAAGCGATAAATAAAGCGGTAAAATTATCTCCTACACGCACGCACTCTACATAATTGAGAAAGCGATAAAATTGCAAGTCCCGGCTCAAATGAGTGGGCGGGAGTAAATTTATCTCATACACGCACGCACTCTACTTGAAAGTAAAACACACACACGCACTCTACAGAAATGAAAACACACGCACCCACACAAAGTTTTCCTACTCAAGTGAGTAGGAAGAAAATGAAAGCAGTAAAAAGACAAGTCCCACTCAAACGAGTGGGCGGAAATGAAAGCAGAGCGCCATTTAACTCTTAACGAGTAGGCGGAAATAAATGCATACGCACACACGCACTCTACGAAAATGAAATAAAGCAGTAAAACCTAACTCATACACGCACACACACTTGCAAAAATAAGAAAAACAAAGTGCTCAGAAAATTAAAAACGACTGCATTTCTACCGCTAGAATGCGGTAGAAATGCATAAAAAGTGAAAATAAAAATTAACCGGAGCGAAAAGTTTTGCAAATAAACGCAAAATGGAAGTACTCTCGAAAAAATTAATACAACTGCATTTCTACCGCTAGAATGCGGTAGAAATGCATAAAAAGATGAAATTAAAAATTAACCGGACTAAAAGTTTTGAAATTAAAAAGGTTAAAATGAAGTGAGCGAAAAATTGTAACGACTACATTTGTTATTCGTAAGTTTTTATAAAACCTCCAAAAAGTGAGAATAAAACTAAAAAGGAACGAGAAGTTTTACATTCCTAAGAGCCTAAGTTAAAGAAAATAAAAACAAAACACTTTTAGGGGGGGTTTTTTATAAAACCTATATGAATAAAAATGATAAAGAAGAAAAAGCTAAAGCTAAAAAGTGCGGAAAATGAAAACTAGACGGATGACACAACGGCTAGAAATGCCGATAATCCTAAATCTAACTAAGTTATGAAAGCTAAAAAGATGAAAACATAAAAGAAACAAAAAAGATGAACGAAAAATTGCTTAAGTAGGCGCATTCAAATGGATTATTCATACTAATTAAAAGAGAAAAATTCAAATTTTATTAAAGTAAAAACCCTAATACAAACTAAGAGAGAGAGAGGGGGGAGAAATTCTCCTTACATAAGTATGGAATCCAATTGGGCAGGCAGCCCTCCCCTAAGCAAAGTGGTCAAAAAAGTGGACAGAATAAGCTTCCTGGAAGCTCTATTTATAGAGAAAATTTCGGGTTGGTCACGCCCGTGACTTGGGCGTGACAGGGGGGCGTGTCGACACTATTCATGAGCTGATCGGGTGACTTGACTGGAATGTTGACTTCGGCTGAAAACGTGGCGGTCACGCCCTAGGTCACGGGCGTGACATGTGTCAGTCACGGGCGTGACTGGGGCGTGTCGGGGAGGTCGATCTGGGCGCGGTCCGGCCGCAAAGTCGCGCGCGTCACGTCGGGCCAGGTGGCAAGGTCACGCTCGTGTCACACCTTGACACGGGCATGATAGGGGGGCGTGTCGACACTATTTGATGATCGCCGATCGTCGAGCTGGCACCTGTGGTCAGCGATCGTCGAGGGCATGACACGGGCGTGTCGGTCATGTGACACGGGCGTGTCAGTCAACATTTTGACTTTTTCTGGAATTTTTCTGGAATCAAAATAAAGCTAAGTTAGAAATAATATTTACAAAAATAAGCAATTTATTGAATAAAACTAATAAAAAAGACAAAAAATAAACAAAATTGACTTAAATAAAATACGAAAATATAGGTATATTTACAACTCATCAAGCACCTCCGGTAATCTCCTACTCTATGTTTTTTAATCATCAAGCTATAAGACGTTTAAAGCGAAGGTGCGGGATTATGCAAAGGTGCAGGATCGCTCGGCGCATGGCCGCACATGCTGCTTCTTCCCTTTATTTCTTTGATTTCATAAATTTTTACTCTCATTTCCATTGAAATTACCATAAAACTGTCAATTTTGAAGGCTCTGGTGTAACATTTCATGATTAATTTACATCATAATGTTTGAATAACTATTTATTGTTGCTACCAGAAAAAATACTGCCAATGATATACTTATATAATATCTCTATATTATTCTGCATTGAAGATGTTTGATTAATTTACTGACTCAGATTATGTGATGTGAATGAGCAGGTTATATTGATATCAAACCTTTCTACCACCTCCTCCATGGTAATTTTCATCTTCCACAATGGAATGGTTGCGTGTTGTTCAATTCTCTCTATTTTACCAGTGTAATATTCTTGATTACTGATGTTGTTTATAAATCTTTATGCTAACTCCTACGAAAAATATATTCTTCTCTTCATTTTCAGTTTCTAGCTATTTATGTCGAACTTTAATTTTATGTAAACATGTTATTTTTCTCTCATGTTACTGTTCTGCTTTCTTATATTCAGAAATTATTCTGTTTCACTTATATTTGCTATTACAAAGAGATATGATTTATTTCAGAGCCAAATAAATCCAATATTATTTCAACTCCTTTTGTTTTTGCACTCATCCGCCTCGTTCGGTTCCCATATTTTCAAACTCTCCCAAAAGACGTGCCCTAACCCTTTCTTCTTAAGTGTGTGTCCCTCCCGGATTTTGCAGCTCCTCTGAAAAAATAGCTGATTTTTTTCGTTCTTCCTAATCGCCCCAAAAAGAAACAAGTCATTTTCTTTTTCGTTCTTCTTCGTTGTTGTGAATAAGATGATTCTACCTTCGAGAGGTGTCATGCTTCTTCGCATGGGAACCTATGGAGCAATGTCGTCATCTTCAAATTTTGTGTTTCTTCATCGAGTAATGGCAGTTTGAATGGAAAGAAGGTCCTTTGGATTTCTTTCTTCTTCTGCTTGCATGCCGCCCAAATATTTTCTTCTTCATCCATTTGGAGCTTTTCTTCCTCTTCAGTAATTTTTTGTTCAGGATATTGGTACTTTAGCATATTAAAACAAGCCTTCTGCCATTAAATATTTGATTAGTTAAGCTCACCAAGAAAATAGACTTGAAATGACGATGTTAACTTGCAAGATCTCAACTTTTAGGTGTCGTATGAGTTATGGAATAAAAATCTTCTTCTGTTTGTGCCCGGCAACATCGTAAAATGGATAACTTAGCCATTCAAAAACCCTCAAATAATCTTTTGTTAGCATGTCTAAAATTTGGGTGTTTCTGCCCATAATTTTGATAAAAAACCCCCAAAACATGATTTCATAAAACCGAAAATACTCTGTTATAATCTTTTGTTAGCATGTCTAAAATTTTATTGTTTCTATCCAAATTTCTAATAAAAAAACCCACAAAACCTGATTTCAAAAACCCTCAAATAATCTTTTGTTAGCCAAAAATTTACGTTGGCTTTAAAATAAAATATGCGGTGCTAGAGGTAAATCATTATCGAAGAGTTTGCTTTGGCTGTAAGAAAAGCAAGCTGCCGAAAATAGTCTTCTTTAGAATTTTTTGCAAGAAAAATTTCTGAACAAATCTCTTTCACGGTAAGAAGAATACCCCCAACATTATTTGGAAAATTACTATTCACCGAACACTAGGGTGGTACCCGCATTCAAATCAATATATAAGAACGTAATATGCTTTGGTCGTAAGTGACTATAATTTTCCTACAATTTGCTATAAGTAATTCGTAATTAATATTTTTTATCTAAGAACTATGATGGTAATATTGAAGTGTTGCGTATAGGAAAGGACAACGTCACCCCTCCCGAACAATGTCGCCGCCAACCGAAAAATGTCGCCGCCCCTACACATTGTCGCCACCCCGGCACATTATCACCGCCCCCGACCATTATCGCCGCCCATGAATAATGTTGTCGCCCACGAATAATGTTGTCGCCCACAAACAATATCGCTACCCACGACCAATGTCGCCACCCACGAAAAATGTCGCACTCACGACCAATATCTCAGTCCACGACACATGTTGCAGCCCACGAACAATATCGTTGCAAAGCGGGCAAAGACCGCAACGACGCATCGAGAACGGGCGGAGCCTGTTCGAAGATGCTAGTATATATATATATACATATATATATACACATATGTTCTTATGCATACACTTGCAGATTTTATAGAAACATGACTTCATTTCGCACTTGGTACACCCTTTCTTATTACTCTATTTGAGAATTCTTCCTTGCCTATTAAAATATGACTTTTTGCTACAATTAGTCAGCTTTTCATTGATTACGGTTTGTAACCCTTTTGTCTCTTTGATTTTTTCTACTAACCATTTTTGATCGCCACATGTTTATTCTTGCGGAGGTATTCTTTTCTTTTGAAGGCCTCAGGCATGGAGAAGTAGCCGACTGAGCTGCTAATATTGGTTGTTGCTGGTGTTCTGCAACTGTTGCAGCTATTCTTTCCTCATCATTTTGAGGTAGATCTGTTATTTTGTTTTTAGTTCAGAAATACATGTTTTTTAGTTGGTTCGTGTCAGGTTGTTGACGCCCACTATAAATTTTGTGTGTGGAATATTAAGTACTTGCTAGCTGCTAAGTCAATTTCTGATTGAATTATTGGTTTACCTGCTCTCTTGGAAGGTTTTATGCTAGGATTGCATGTTAGTTATTTTAAAGTATAAAACTATCATTTTTGGCTATCTCATGCATAACATCTTTTAACCCAAGCCATTATATTTTATTGAAGGTAAAGTTATTTCTATAATTATATTAAATTTAGAGGTATGCATATCATGAGTTGTCCGATTTGGAAGTTTTTGATCATATAGGATGTTAATCAATATAACAAAAGTATTTTCTACAGCCTATATTCATGTTTTCACTTGTGGACTAGCTAACCAACTGAGCTGAGGGATACAACTATCAAACTTAACTTAAATTGCAGTTTCTTCAAAATAACTTGGGGATTTCATATAAAGTGTTGGATCGAGTTCTTGCTTGAGTGCCTGCAGTTATCCCATGCATGGTGTTACATCATGACGTGTGTTTTCTATTACTCTGATATATTGTTTAAATGTGAAGAAAATGCGGGTTGTTATAGTTGGTATCTAAGGTGTAGTTTTTTTTGCCCTGTTCCATTTCATAGACACACCGATGTGTAATCAGTACGTCTTGGCCGAAGCATGAACACTGCACTCATAATCATGATAAGATGTATATGGGGCATATTATATAGTATGGGATGCATAATATGTGCTTGTATATGGATCCTCATAGAAAGCAACATGTGACGGTTATGTAATATGAGATGCATTATAATAATCACATAAGTGCCTATTTAATTTTTCTTTTCGTTACATGCGATATTATGTTGTATGAGATACATAATATTTCATGTGTACGCCGCTCATAACATGCATTAAGGCCTTTAATAGATTGAATAGCACAATATGCATGACATAGCATTAGCACATGTGCAAAGCTATGATCTACATGATGATATACATATACACATGGCTTTAAAGCAAAAGGAATGAGAATTCAAGCATTCATAATTTATGCACATGAGTCAATAGGAGGATAATATATCATCCAAAGTTTAAGCATGACATCATTATGAAAATCCCAGAGCAAGTTAGCAGTGTGAGCAAGTATTTATACATGTATGGTCTGAACTAAGTTGTGTAGTTCTAGCAGTTAAGCTAGGTTTTGATTTGTTGTTCGTTATATTCTTTGGATGTTGTATATGCGTGTTGATACGAGGTTGACTCCCCAGTCTTAGGCCGAGTCGTCTAGTGCGCAGAGTGAGGCTGTGATTGAGGGACTGCGATAGAGCAATGAGGCACTGTCCAAGGAGATGGTGGAGATGCAATCACAGATCCAGGTGCTATTGACCATCATTTGAGTGCATCAGCCGAGAGTGTGGGACCCTGCTGTGGTTCAAGTTGTTCCTTTCCTCCTAATCCTTTGGTTCCTCCAATTTTTATTCCACTAAAGATAAACTTTATTTCGTATTTTTAGTGACTAGGACCTCCTACCAATGATAATAGAGCTGATTTAATAGCTTTGGATGATTGGATTATCTCTATCGAGGAGATGTTCTCATACTCAGGAATATCTGCTGACCAAAGAGTGATGGTCGTCGCTTACCAGCTTAATGGTCTTGCTAAGAGTTGGTGGTTAAGAGAAAAATAAAACCTCACTGATGCATGTTCGTGAGGATCGTTTAAGGAATTGCTACTTAGGAAGTTTCTGTCCTTAGTTGAGCAAGACCGTTTGATTACAACTTTCTTGCATCTGAAGCAAAGATAACTCACAGTCAGTGATTATAAGGTAGAGTTCAGCAAGTTAAGCCGATTTGCCCCAGATTTGGTGGCCTCTGAGGCTAGCCGAGTAAAGAGTTTCCTAGGTGGTCTGAGGTGTAACATCCAGTAGCTTGCTAGTGCTTACGGATTTGAGAATTATGTTGAGGAAGTGGAAGCTGCTCTAAAAGTGGAAGCCATCGATAATGCTAAGAATCATGACAAGCAAATGAGAAAGGAAAAGAGAAAGTTTGAGGATGGTAAGAGCTCACAGGGATCTTGTCCTGCTTCAAGGAAATGAAGCAATGAGGTATGCAATTTCTGTGGTCGGTCAGGCCATCTGTTTGAGAAATGTTTTAAGAGGTTGGGGGCTCAAAAGCAGCAGCAAGTGCAAGCAATTCAGAGCGCTCCTAAGGGTGATTTGGTTTGTAAATCGTGTAAGAAAAAGGGCACGATGTTGCCCATTGTTGAAGTAAGGATAAGGTCTACTTCTAGTGTGGGATAAAAGGACATTTCAAGTCAAAGTTCCTGTAATGCCCCAAAACCCAAATAAGGTCACACGGCCTAGGACACCTGCATTTACAGGGCCGTGTCCTGCTCTGTGTTAGCTTGATTGTGACGAGTGTTATACACAACTAGAAACATGGGTATGAATAGTACGGACATGGGCGTGTCAATGGTCATACGGGCATGTAAAATACCCGTGTCTTGCTCCGATTGTTTCGGGCGGTGGCGACTGAAGTACACTGCCTGGAGCACGGGCGTGTACTGGTCGACACAGGGGTGTCGGGGTTTGACACTAACGTGTCTGATCCCGTGTCATTTTTTGCGATCGGCGAACTGCATGCAGATCCTGAGACACGGCCTATGACACGGGTGTGTCACATGCTGTGTTCGGCCCAGGAAAGTAATTTTTAGAGCAAATATGAGCCGTTCATTTCCTTTGATGATGATCTAACGGCCTTGGGTATTTACTGAAGGGATAAGTGGGGGAATTGATGAGTTATTTCTCATTATATCCTTATAATTCTCTTTCTAAGAAGAAGAGAGAGAGTAGAGCAAGGGAAGGAAGAAGAAGAGATATCTCACCGCCGGTGGTGCTACGGTGGTCCAAATCGCAAGCCGAGTCCAGATCTGTGAAGGCGAGGCCGTTGTGGTGACTTTCATACGTCTAATTTTTCGCCATGGCATCGAAACATCTTCCAAGGGTAACGATTTCCTTTTTGGACAAGTGAAGTCCTTCTTTCCTACATATGCATGGAATCCTCCACCAAAAGGTGGAAATCGATGTGATTTCCTTGGGATGTTGTGTTTCATCCCTTATTATGTTTCATTAGAACCGAAAGTGAGTAGTACGGTTAGGCATGATGTGTAAAGCCCATTCGGACGAGTTGGTCTAGATTGGGGATGCTTTGTTTGCAAATCAGAGAAAACTCCGGGTAAATTGATTATTTGTATGGAATCCTTGGTGGATACCTATGGCATGGTGCAACAGGAAGTACTGGAGGAAATCCAGGAAAAAACTTTCAGAGTTGGTACTTGGTGTTCAACTCTTATGGCCGTGAGTGCCATTCTATGTAAAGTTGAGCCGTTGGGCTGCAACTATGGAATGCCTGTGTGGCGAACGGGAAAGGTGAAGCCATACCCGCGTTAGTACAGACTTGAGTTTGATGAATTTGAGCAATGGGAAAGGTGGATCTGTACCCGCATTATGGTTGCCTAACCGTGGGTGCTTAATGCCCTATTAGGATCACATGGTGAGAGTCTTTGGCCTGTGCGTCGTAAAGACTAGGAATGCTCATAATGGACCGTCATGTCTGGGACCTCTGAACGGTGGTGGGACCATGGTTTTCCTATACACCAATAATGTGTCCTCAGTGCACGGAACGTCGGTTCTTCGTGCCGGCGTTTGTGATATGTATTGACCTGTGCGGTTGTGCACGTCCTTGCTGGATTGTTATATATATATGATGTATGAATAAAATGCTTTGCATGGAAGGAATTCCGCTGCCCCGTGCCAGGGGCAGGGTCGTTATAATTGGTTAGCTGAATGCTGACTATTGCCTTATTTGCCACCTCTTGGTGGATTGTCCTTTTGCAGGTAATGGAGGACAAAGCGGGAAATAGAAGGCTGAAGCCCTGGTTGCGCGGCTGGCCCTCGAAGGCTATGTTTTGTTTACTATTTTTCCTATATGGCCGTCCTGTGTGCCGATGTTTGTAAACCACACTTTCATTAAGAGAAACCTGTAAGGTCATAAGGCCAAGTACTTTGTGTATTTTGTGTACATTCCTATTTTCTTTTTAGTGGATAATCATTGTGATTCTTGAGTTCAAGTTTTCAACCATGAAGCTTCCGCTAGAATGCTATGTGTTAGGGTTCGATGGTCCTTGATATTATTTAGTAACTTCTATGTCTGTTTGTGAAATATGGTGTGGGGCCCCGGCCGGACCCTCAATTTAATTACACATAACGGTTAGAGGTGTTACAATTTGGTATCAGCATGTTGTTCTATCTCTTCCTAATTCGTGGTCGAATTCTTTTGAGGGGTGGAGAGCACATGTAAGTGCTGCTGTTATAACACAAAATAAAATCAAGAATGTCCACTTTGGAAAGAAAATACACTTATTTGCTAAACCTGTGTTCGTTTTTGTATGTTTGTCGTTTGATTAGTCGCTAAATTGTGTTTCTATACGTATAAGTGACTAAAAGTTTTGCGGGTCAGTCTGAACCTCAACGTTCTATTGAAAGTGCGGCACCAGCTGATGTGCCCACACCTCCTCCATCTGCCGAAAATGTACGTTTGATTACATAGACAGTACTTGCTGTTATGAATGCTCAGCAGACTGGGCAGGCATGCCCTGCAATAGTTCCAATACATGTTGGGTTAAGGCAAGAATCGGTGGAAGTTGTGGTTGATTCGTGGGCAGTAGATCAACAATTAAAGCGATTCATGATCTTCAATCCTCTTACATTTACTGGGGAGGGTTCCCCAGCCCAAGCGGAGGATTGGCTTGCAAGGATTAAGAGAATCTTGACAGCTATCAGAGTTGAGGAGAAACAGAAAGTAACTTTAACCACATTCCAACTTGAGGGAGAGGCTGACCTGTGGTGGGATGAGGTGGAACTACATAGCTTGGCAGGCAGATAGTTGTCGGAGGTCTCGATTGAAGAGTTCTCTCGATTGTTCTTAGCAAAGCATCTACCGATGCAGTAAAGAATTGCTATGGAGTTTGAGTTTCAACAGTTGACTTAAGGAGAACATAGTGTGGATAACTACCTTCATGAGTTTACATATTTGTGATGGTATGCGGGTACTATATTCGCCGAAGAAGAGCGTAAGACCAGTCGGTTCTATGGGGGACTACGGGATGAGCTACGGTATCTGCGCTCGGGTTTTGTGAACCACGGGTTTGAAGCATTGGTCTGTACGGCTCGGTCTTTCTAGAGGGACATGAAAAGAAGGCAGAGCAGGTGTAACTTGGCTGTTATAAATCCAGAGTTCAAGCCACGGCATTCGGATAAGTTTGGGTACCTAATTTAATGGGGTAAGTACCCCAAATCAGCTAGTCAAACTCCTTCAGTGGTTGTTTTGGAGGCATCTTTTGGTTATGGTCCTCAAACTTGCTAAAGGTGGCAAGCCGGGACACTATTCTCGGGAGTGTCGAGTTGGACCTCCATAAGTCGAGAAGAAGCCGGGTGCATCCAATGCGGAAAAAAGGAAGGCTATGGCGGAGTCTTTTGCATCGCAGCCGCAGCCCTGAATTTACAATCTTGGACAATAGGAGGCCATCAAGCAGGCTAATGTATTCACAAGTGTGAGTTTTTTATAGTTTTAGTTTATGCTTTATGCTGTGCTTGTATTAATCTTAGTGTTATAGGTTTTGTCCTCATATAGGACTATCAGGCAAGAGCACTATTCGATACAGGTGCTTCACATTCATTTCTGTCTAAATATTTCATCTTGCGAACCAGGGTGCCTATACGGACCATGGCAGACAGTATGAAGGTGTTACTAAATATCAGATGTTTGATGTGCACGGATAAATCTTTTTGTGTTTAGGTAAAGATAGGAAGTCAGGATTTCAAGGTGGAAAAATCAGTATTGCCGATATCAGAGTTCGATATAATCTTTGGTATGGACTGGCTTTCAGAGCAGCATGCTTGTATAAATTACACTTAAAAAGAAGTTACACTGGGGCAGAATACCAAACAAGAGACTAAGTTCAATGACATGCGAGGGACGAGTAGGATATTAATATCTTCTCTCCAATTCATTAAGGCAGTTCGGAAGAGTTCAGAGTTATTCTTCACACTCGTAGAGGCAGTGGAGCCGAAGGCTAGTGTGAGTGAGGTGCCGATTGTATCAAAATATGCTGATGTGTTTCCAAAAGACCTCCCGGGGTTACCACCGTAAAGGGAAATCGACTTCGCTAACGAGCTGGTGTTAGGTGCGAAACCTATGGCCCGCTCTCCTTACCGTGTAGCGCCAAAGGAAATGGCGAAACTGAAAGTTCAGTTGAAAGAATTTCTAGAACAAGGCTATATATGCCTAAGTCAGTCACCTTAGTGCGTGCCAGTTCTCTTTGTTAAAAAGAAGGACGGTAGCTTGCATTTATGCATTGACTATAGAGAACTGAACAATCTGATGAAAAAGAACACATATCCGATTCCATGGATTGATGAATAGTTTGATCAGTTAGTTGGCTCGACTGTATACTCCAAGTTGGATTTGAAGTCAGGTTATTATCAGTTAAGAGTTCGTGAAAGTGACATACCAAAAATAGCATTTGGAACACGCTATGGTCATTATGAGTTCACGGTAATGTCATTTGGGTTGTCAAATGCGCCATCGGTATTTATTGGCTTAATGCATCAGACGTTTAGGGAATACTTAGACCTCTTTGTGATCGTCTTTATTGATGATATCCTCGTATACTACCAATCTGAAGAAGATCATGCAAATCATTTACGGATGGTGTTGCACACCCTGAGGAAGAACAAGCTCTATGCCAAGTTCTCTAAGTGTGAGTTTTGGTTGTCATCAGTGGCTTTCCTTGGACATGTGGTTGGTGGAGCGGGCATTGTGGTGGATCCTTCCAAGATAGTTGTTATACGGGAGTGGCCTGTTCTCACTATAGTAGTAGAATTCAGGAGTTTCCTTGGGCTTGCGGGCTACTACAGGCGCTTCGTAGTGAACTTCTCGAGTATAGCCTTGCATCTCACCACACTGATGAGGAAGGATTAGAAATTTGTTTGAAAGCCCGAGTACGCACGAGCTTTTAAAGAACTAAAGAGTCGTTTGACCATGACTCCAATCTTGACATCGCCATGTGGTCTGGATGGCTTTGAGGTTTATAATGATGTGTTATGGAGTGGATTAGGCTACGTTCTTCTACAGTTCAGAAAGGTGATAGCATATGGCTCACGCTAGTTGAAGGTGTACGAACGGAATTACCCCGTCCATGATTTGGAGTTAGCGGCGGTGATATTCGAACTTAAACTGTGGCGTCATTACCTATATGGCGTGAAAGTGGATATATTCACGGACCAAAAGAGCCTGAAATATCTGTTGGACAAGAAGGATTTCCATATGCAACAGAGAAGGTGGATGGAGTTTCTTGGTGACTATACCTTCTAGATTCATTATACTCCTGGTATTGGGAATGTAGTCGTGGATGCCTTGAGTCGTTGGACTCTGGCAAGGGCAAATTGGTTTCTAAGGCATTATGAAAGCCTAATTTGAGAACAAGAAGCATTAGCTATTTCTTGTGCTGAAAAGAATTCCACTACAAATGCGTACTTAAACTGGATGGAGGTACAGTATTACATGGCGGGTAGAGTTCGGCAAGCAACAAGACTTGATGAAAGTCTACAATTCTATGCAGCGGAAAGTGCGGATTCTCTGTTTTCGTACAGTGACGGCCTTTTTCGGAAGGACGGTCGTTTGTGTGTCCCAGAAAGGGGTAAACTTCGTGAAGAATTTATGTATGAAGCCCACTTCACAAAATATTCGATTCACCCCGGGAGCACGAAGATGTATAAGGATCTGAAGAAAATTTTCTAGTGGCCTGGGATGACGAAGGACATCGCACACTATGTTGCTAAATGTCAAACATGTGCCTTAGTAAAGGCTGAATGCAAAAAATCGGGAGGTTTTCTGAAGTCGTTGCCTATCCATGTGTGGAAATTCGATGATATTTCCAAGGATTTCATGCATGGGTTACCGAGATGACAGCATGGAAATGATGCGGTTTGGGTGATTGTGGACCGGTTAACTAAGGTGTCGCAGTTCATCCCGAACCAAAAGGACGATTCAGTTGATAAGTTGGCAAAGATGTATATGCATACTATTGTACGATTGCACGGTGTGCCCCGTAGCATCGTTAGTTATCGAGATGGGCGTTTCAATTCGGATGATTGGAAATTAGACCACAAACTATTGGGTATGAAATTACATTTCAGCACAGCCTTTCATCCTCAGACGGATGGTCAGACCGAAAGGACCAACAGGACGTTGGAGGATATGCTCTGAAGGTGTGTGCTGGATTTCGGGAAGAGTTGGGAAGATCATCTCTTTATATTGAGTTTGCCTACAACAATAGCTCCCAAGCTAGTATTCAGATGGCGCCCTTTGAGGCTTTATATGGTAGGAAATGTCATACACCTTTGGATTGTGCGGAGACTGGCGAAACAAAATTGTACAAGCGAAAGGAGATGGATGATGCCAACTCAACTATACGGTTGATACGAGAAAGGCTATTGGTAGCTCAAAACAGGCAGGCTAAGTATTACAATGCCAAGCACCAAAACGTGGAGTTTGCGGTGGGCGATTGGTTATATTTGAAGATTAAACCCTTTAAAGGTGTGTCCAGGATACGACATCAGAAAAAGCTGAGCTCGAGGTATCTACGACCGTTTGAAGTGGTAAAGTGTGTTGGTGAAGCTGCTTATCGATTAGCACTTTCGCTAGAGCTGAGTGGTTTACATTATGTGTTTCATGTCTCGGTGTAGCGGAAAGAGGTGAAAGAGCCATCACAGGTTGTTGTTGCAGATCAAGTATCCATCGACAGTGGGCTAACGATTAAGGTTAGACATATTCAGATCGAGGATACTACGGTTAAACTGCTACGAAACAAAAATATCGGGATGGTCAAGGTCTGGTGGGACAACTGTGGTCGTGATGAGTTGTCATGGGAGCAGGAATAAACCATGCGTACTGAATTTTCCGAGCTATTCATGTGAGGCTGTTGTAACCTTATGATTTGAACAAAGAGAATATTTTGTAGAATATTTTGTTTGCTTCGAACTATGTGCTTTAGAAATTTCGGGAGGAAATTCTCTTAAGGGGGGAGAGTTGTAATGCCCCAAAACCCAAATATGTTCACACGGCCTGGGACACGGGCTTGTCCAGGCCCGTGTCCTGCTCTATGTTAGCCTTGTTGTATCGAGTATTGTACACGGCTGGAAATACGGGTATGAATAGTGCTGACACGGGCATGTCGATTGGTGACACGGGCGTTTCAATACCCGTGTTTTGCTCTAGTTGTGTCGGGCGGTGCCGACTGAAGTACACGGCCAAGAGCACGGGCGTGTACTAGTCGACACGGGCGTATCTGATCCCGTGTCCTTTTCTGATGTCGTCGAACTGCATGAAGATCCTGAGATACGGCCTGTGACACGGGCATATCACAATCCGTGTTCAGCCCTGGAAAGTCATTTTCAGAGCAAATCTGAGTCGTTCATTTACTTTGATGAAGATCTAACGGCTCTGGGTATTTCCTGAAGGGATAAGTGTGTGAATTGTTGAGTTATTTCTCATTCTATCCTTATAATTCTCTTTCTAGGAAGAAGAGAGAGAGGAGAGCAAGGGAAGGACGAAGAAGAGAAATCTTGCTGGTAGTGGTGCTACGGTGCTCCAAATCGCGAGCCAAGTCCAGATCTGCGATGGCGAGGCCGTTGTGGTGACTTTCATCTGTCTAGTTTTTCTCCATGGCAATTAAACGTCTTCCAAGGGTAACGATTTCCATCTTGGAAAAGTGAAGTCCATCTTTCCTGCATATGCATGGAATCCTCAACTAAAAAATGGAAATCGAAGTGATTTCCTTGGGATGTTGAGTTTCATCCCTTTTTATGTTTCATTAGAACCGGAAGTGAGTAGTACGGTTTGGCATGCTGTGTGAAGCCCATCCAGATGAGTTGGTCTGGATTGGTGATGCTTTGTTTGCAAATCAGAGAAAACTCCTGGTAAATTTATTATTTGTATGGAATCCTTGGTGGATACCTGTGGCATGGTTAAATAAGAAGTACTGGAGGAAATCCAGGAAAAAGATTTGAGTGTTGGTACATTGTGTTCAACACTTGTGGTGGTAAGTACCATTCGGTGTGAAGTTGAGTCATTGGGCTGCAATTGTGGAATGCCTGTGTAGCGAACGGGAAAGGTGAAGTCGTACCCGCGTTAGTCCAGACTTGAGTCTAACGAATTTGAGCAATGGGAAAGGTGGATTTGTACCCGCGTTATGGTTGTCTAACTGTGGGTGCTTAAGGACTTGTTAGGATCACATAGCGAGAGTCTTTGGCATGCATACCGTAAAGACTAAGAATGCTCATAATGGACCGTCATGTCTGGGACATCTGAACTGTGGTGGGACACTGGTTTTCCGGTACACTAATAATGTGCCCTAAGTGCACGGAATGTCGGGCCGTCGTGTCGTCGTTTGTGATATGTATTAACCTGTTCGGTTGTGCACGTCCTTGGTGGATTGTTATATATATATATATGTTGTGTGAATAAAATTCTTTGCAGGGAAGGAATTCCGTTGCCCCGTGCCAAGGGCAGGGTCGTTATAATTGTTCATATGAATGCTGACTGTTTCCATGTTTTCCACCACTTGGTGGATTGTCCTTTTGCAGGTAATGGAGGACCAAGTAGGAAATAGCGGGCTAAAGCCCTGGTTGCGCGGCTGGCCCTCGAAGGCAATGTTTTGTTTACTCTTGTTCGTGTGTGGCCGGCCTGTACGACGATGTTTGTAAACCACACTTTTGTTAAGAGAAACCTGTAAGGCCATAAGGCCAAGTACTTTGTGTATTTTGTGTACATTCTTGTTTTCTTTTTAGTGGACAATTTTTGTGATTCTTGAGTTCAAATTTTCAACCATGAAGCTTCCGATAGAATGCTCTGTATTAGGGTTCGATGGTCTTTGATATTATTTAGTAACTTCTCTGCCTGTTTGTGAAATATGGCACGGGGCCCCGGCTGGACCCTCTATTATATTACACGTAACGGTTAGAGGTGTTATAGTTCCTACAGTCTCAGCCCCTGGTACAACCAATTCAACTTCAAGATTTACCGCCGTCGCACCTTTTGGATAAAGGGATGGGCAAGCTGAATGTGATGACTATGGAGGAAGCGCATACGTCCACCCAGGTGATCTTACGTTAGATTCTAATCTAGATTTTTTCTTCTTCTGTATGCTATTGTTTCAACATTATTTGGCTAGTTATGTATGTGGTTTTATAAGCTGAATGTGATGACTATGGAGGAAGCGCATACGTCCACCCAGGTGATCTTACGTTAGATTCTAATCTAGATTTTTTCTTCTTCTGTATGCTATTGTTTCAACATTATTTGGCTAGTTATGTATGTGGTTTTATAGGGAAGTATAAGGTAGAGAACCGTTCGGCGCGCATTCTATTTGATTCTGGTTCTACTAACTCGTTCGTGGATAGGACTTTCATAGAACATCATCGTCTAACTCTTGATCAATTTGTTAATTTGTTTCGCGTCAAGTTTCCTTCTGGAGACTCAGTGGTGTCAGTCCATCGTATCCAAAGTTATCCCATTCTTTTAGGCGATTTCCTAGCCTTTCTGGATCTGAAGGTGCTAAACCTGGAGGTCTTTGATGTGATTCTTGGCATGGACTGGTTGTCCAAATATGATGCGGTTATCCAATATAAGGTTAAGCATTTGGAATTCTAGATGGACAATGTCCACCCCAGGAGTGTGTATGGTTTTCCGCACCAGTATTCCCCGATCATTTTTACTCTATGTGCTTGGAAGCTTTTAGATTCTGGTTATTGTGCTTACTTGGTTTCTATTTTTGAAGTTACTGGAGGATTGCCGCGTATCGAGGATTTTCTTATGTTGCAAGAGTTTCCTGATGTCTTTCTAGATAGTCTTCCTTGTCATCCGTCTAAGTGAGATGTGGAGTTTGTTATAGATTTGGAGCCAAGTACTTGCCCTATTTATAAGGCACTGTATCGTATTGCCTCGCCCGAGTTTGTTATAGTTTGATAATTGATAGATTGACGAAGTGTGCTCACTTCGTGTCATTCAAGATTGATTACTCTATAAAGAAGATAATAGAGTTGTATTTGGAAGAGGTCATTAGATTGTATGGTGTGCCAGTAAGTATTGTGTCTGATCAAGATTCCAGGTTTACGTCTCATTTTTTGAATAGTTTACAGGAAGGGTTGTGTACTGACCTCTAATATTCAACAGCTTATCATCCGTAGACCAGTGGTTAGATGGAGAGAGTAAACCAGATTTTGGAATATATGTCAGACATTTCATCTTAGACCACGGAGGAGGGTGGGACGAGTACCTTAGATTGATGGAATTTACCTATAACAACAGTAATAAGGAGAGATGGTAAATGACCCCATATGAGGCTTTGTATGGGAGACATTACAGAACTCCCTTGTTTTAGGCTGAAGTTGTTAAAAGACCGTTGTTGGGTCCAAAAGCTTTGTAAGAAATGAGTACTTCTGTGATGCATATTCGAGAGAAGCTTCAAAAAGCTTAGGAGCATTATGTGAAGAATGTTAATCGTAGAAGGATTGATCTGCAATTTGTAGTTGGGGACATGGTTTTCCTCAAGGTCTTTCCAATGTCTGGTGTTAAGAGGTTTGGAAAGAACCACAAATTGGATAAAAGGTATGTGTGTAATGCCTCAAAACTAAAAAGGGTGATGGGTGGCATTTTGAGCCAAATTTGGGATTTGGTAGTGGTGACACGGCCTTGGACACGGGCATGTCCCAGGTAATGTCATGCTCGGGTTCGGCGTTGGTCGCGTGGTCGATGATTTTGTAGTCAACGATCGTTAGGGGGGGTTAACACGGCTTGGGACACGGGCGTGTCCCAGGGCGTGTCAGCCACTCAAAGCTTTCAACTCAACGATCGTTAAGTGAGGGCGCACGGCCTGAGACCAGGCGTGTTCGGGTCCGACACGGGCGTATGTAATTCGACACGGGCGTGTCGAATACCCTTGTCCTGCTCGGGTCATTTGGCGAGTTGTGCTAAGGCAGCAACACGGCCTAGGACACAGGCGTGTCCCAAGGCATGTCTAACACACGGTATGTGACACGGGTGTGTCACATGGCCGTATCATGCTCTGGTTGTTTTGGTCCTGTGTCGTTGGAGGAACACTCCTAGCTTCACGGGCGTATACTGGATGACACGAGTGTGTCAAGCCTGACACGAGCATGTCGAATGCCATTTTTTTGGGCGCGATGGTTTTGACGACGAATGAGTGACACGTGCTTGGACACGGGCGTGTCGCTAGCCGTGTTCGGCCCAAATCTTGGATTTCAAGTCCGGATCGCAGCCGTTCGTTTCCTTATTTTGAGATCCGACGGCTGAGGGTTGTTTCCCTATGGATATACCCGGGTTTAGTGCTAAGAAAACCCCATTTCCCTTGGGTTACTCTCTTTCTAAGATCTAGTGAGAGGAGAGAGCAAGGAGGAAGAAGGAAGACTAGATTCGGTCACTAGTGGAGTTTCGGAGCTCAAAATCGCGAGCCGACTTCGGATCTACGGAGGAAAGAAGATTGCGGTGCTTTTCATCCACGTAGATTTCCATGGCGCCAAGGAAAAATGCTAGGGTAATGATTTTCATCTTGAGCATGTGAAGCTCTTCTTCCTTTGCATGGGAAAACCCGCTCCCGTGAGTGTGTGGTGAGTTTGCGGTGTTTCTTGGGGTAGATATGTAAAGTCCCCCTTGTTAGAGTCCAGAATCATAGTACGGACATAGACATGGTCTGTGAAGACTACCCAAAAAAGTTGGTATGGATCTGTGATGTTGCATTACATAGTAGCCGAAGAAGACTCTGTGCCATTGATTGTTTTTGGGTTTCTACCAGGTAGATTACAGCAGGGATCCTTGGGGATTAACCCCAAGGCGCACCCGGAAACTGGGCGGAAATGCATTTCTGCCATCTTGGTGGCCTGGGAGACAACCTTGAACATAACTGGGTTATTTGCTTGTGTGATCGAATTTTGGGATCCAGGAGAAGCTTGTCCCACGCGTACGTCTTAAAGTGACAAGGCGGTGTGAGCAACGAGCAAGTGGATGCGGACCCGAGCTCTGTGGTTTGGTGTCAGATACCTGAAAAAGGTACTGGCCATTGGCATGGTCGTGCGAGTCTTAGACTTAGACCGGAAAGACTAATAATGCTCATGAGATTAGTCGTCCAAGGCATGGTGGGGAGACCACGGTTATGACCGGGTTCATCGAGTTAGTGAC
The DNA here is from genome assembly GCA_039513925.1 of Platanthera zijinensis. Classification (NCBI taxonomy): domain Eukaryota; kingdom Viridiplantae; phylum Streptophyta; class Magnoliopsida; order Asparagales; family Orchidaceae; genus Platanthera; species Platanthera zijinensis. The sequence continues at coordinate 200,466,619 of CM077085.1, read as the reverse complement.
CTGAGAGCACGGGGTGTGTGGGCGTGTGAACCTGCACCTGTGATGATGTGCTTGTTCACTATTTTACATGCTATGCTAATAAGTGCAGGGAAGAATCTTTTCCACCTCGAGTTTGACGGCGGAATCGTTATAATTTGGTCAACTTTAGCTGCCCGTTATTCTTGTTTGCCACCGTTGCGGTGATTTGTGCTTGCAAGTGCTGTAGAGCCGAGCGACAAATAGCGGGCCAAAGCCCATGTTGCTGAGCCGACCATCAAAGGCCTTGTGTGTTTACTTTATTAGTTCATGTGTGGCCGGCCTGGGAGCCAAAGTTTGTAAAACACAATTTTATTTAAGTGAACTATTGTAAGGCCTTAAAGTCAGTACTTTTTGGAACTTTGTATTTCATTCCTGTTTGGGTTGCTAGTGGACATTCATGCTTGTTGGCTGGGTTCTTATTGTTGCACCTTAATAAATTGCTTCCAGTAGGTTCTCTGTGTAGGACATGTGTATTGGTTGAATAGTTTCATCTAGTAACCCACTAGTCTGTCCGTGGTATATGGCGTCGGGCCCCGGCCAGACCTACTGCTATATGCTATGTGACGGATAGGGGTGTTACAATTTGGTATCAGTGGGAGGTTTCTATCCTCGGACCTGTGGGTTGTGGACGATTTCACTTTAAGGGGTGGTGAGCACATGTGTGTGCGTCATCATTATAACATGAAAAGAACCTATGAATGTCCACTTAGGAATGAAAATACGCATGTTTGAGGAGCCTGCGTGTTCCTATAATTGCGTTTTGTAATGTTGTTTGGTCGCTTATCAGTGTTTTGTACGATTATAGGTGACCAAGAGTGGTGCTGGGCCGCATGAACGACAAGTTTCTGAGGCAAGCAGTGCACCAAATGATGCTCCTGCAACACCTCCTTTAGCTGATATAATTCGATTGGTAGTTGAGGCTGTGTTTGTGATGATCAATGCACATCCTGCGAGGTAGGTGAAGCAGCCTGCTCCTGCTGTGGAGCAAGTACCACTCCAAGCGGCGGATCCAAGGAGAGTGGAACAGGTGGTAGTGGAGCCTGTGTTGCCTAGGAGAGCAATGTAGAAGCAGCTTAAGCACTTGATGGGCTTCAATCCTCCTATGTTCTCGGGGACGGGAACCCCAACTCAAGCAGAGGATTGGCTCTCTAGAACTAAGAGAGTGATGATACCTACTGATACTGATGAGTGGCAGAATACCATAATTGCCATGTTCTTGCTGGAGGGTGATGCAAGACTATGGTGGGAGGGCTTGGAGCTACACCATCTGAGGGGTAGGCAGTTGACAGATGTCTCGATGGATGAATTTTCGAGACTGTTCTTAGCTCACTACCTCCCCTCAGCTCATAGGATAGCAATGGAAAATGAGTTCCAGAAGCTAGTGCAAGGTGAGAGCAGCGTGGATGACTATCTCCATGAGTTTACTCGTCTAGGTCGGTATACAAGCGCTACCTTTGTTGATGAGGAGCGCAAGGCAAGCCGATTCTACGAAGGTCTAAGGGATAACTTGAGACTGCTACTATCGGGGCCGATGACACAGGGTTTCCTGAACTTGGTCAACACAGCCCGCTCTTTAGAAAAAGACATGAAGAATGTTCAGGCAAAGAAGGACTCCAGTGGTAGGAAGTCAGAGTTCAAGGTGCCAACTTCAAAGTCTGGTTTTCGAAGGTGGAATAAGAAGGCTCGGACGTCGGGTCCAGCCCCTTCTTCGGGTTTCTTGGGGGTAACTAACAACCGAACCCCGGGCGCTTGTTTTAATTATGGGAAGATGGGACGTTTCGCCCGTGACTTTGGAGCGGACGTCCAAAGTCTGAGAGAAAGCAAGGAGCAACTTATGAAGAAAAGGGTAAGACGGTGGAGTCAACCGCGTCCCACTATGCTCTGACTCAACCGAGAGTCTATAATCTGGGCCAGCAGGATGCCATCAAGAAAGCGGAGGTTGTAACAGGTACGGTTTAATTTATAGCAAGTTAGCTTTAAATACTGTTACCTAGTGCTTGTATAGGGTTTGTTTTGATTTGCGATCGTCCAACAAGGGCACTATTCGATACGGGAGCTTCGCACTCCTTTTTGTCCGAAGGTTTCATATCGCGCATCGTAGTCCCTTCTTCGATGGCGAAGGATAAATTGGAAGTGCTGCTGCCGAATGGGTGTTCTATGCGTGCGGACAGAGTTTTTGCTATAAGGATTCATATTGGGAGTCAGGAGTTCGACTTACAAGCGTCGTTGTTGCCACTAGTAGACTTCGACGTTATATTCGGTATGGACTGGCTTTCGGAGCAGAAGGCTTTTATTGATTGCAACCGTAAAGAGGTCAAGCTGGGCGTTGGGCTGGAGATAATGTTTGCGGGATTGAAGAGGTCGAGCAAGACGTTGATGTATGCTCTTCAGGTGGTGAAGGTAGTTCGTGCTGGAGCAAATCTGTTCTTCACGTTAGTGGAGGCTGTAAAGCCTAAGACCACATTTGATGGTATCCTAGTGGTATGCGAGTACCCCGAAATGTTCTCGGACTATCTTCCCGGAACCCCACCGTAACGAGAGATTGATTTCACCATCGAGCTAGTGCGAGGTGCCAAACCTGTGTCACGCTCTCCTTATAGGTTGGCGCCTAAGGAGATGGCAGAGCTAAAGGTTCAACTGGAGGAGTTGATGGAGCAAGGTTTTGTGCGTCCAAGTTCGTCGCCTTGGAGCGCACTAGTCCTCTTTGTTAAGAAGAAGGACGGAAGTTTGCGGTTGTGTATCGACTACAGAGAACTGAATAAGTTAACGGAAAAGAATAAATACACGATCCCACAGATTGATGATCTTTTCGATTTGTTAGTCGAGTCGTCGGTATATTCAAAATTGGATCTGAAGCCCGGTTACTATCAACTGAGGATAAGGGAGAGTGATATCCCAAAGACAGCGTTCAACACAAGGTATGGGCATTTCGAGTTTACGGTCATGCCGTTCGGGATGACTAATGTTCCATCTGTATTCATGGATCTGATGAACAGAACGTTCAGGGAGTACCTAGACAGTTTTTTGATCGTCTTTATTGATGACATATTGGTGTACACGCAGTGCAAAGAAGATCACTTCAAGCATCTTCATCTGGTTTTGGAGACACTGTGGAGGAACGAACTATACGCAAAGTTCTCTAAGTGCAAGTCTTGGTTATCCTCAGTGGCGTTCCTTGGTCACATAGTTAGTGGAGAAGGGATTGCGGTAGATCCGGCGAAGATTGTTGCGATACGAGAGTGGCCTGTGTTGTCTTTGGTAGTGGAAGTCTTGAGTTTTCTGGGGCTTGCCGGCTATTACAGGCGCTTCGTGGAGAACTTCTCGCGGATAGTGTTACCTCTCACGACGTTGACAAGGAAAGATAAGAAGTTTGTATGGATGCAGAAGTGCGCGCAAGCATTCGAAGAGCTGAGGAGTCGGTTGACAACGGCGCCAGTGCTAAGTTCGCTGAGTGGGACCGAAGTTTTTGAGATATACAGCGATGCCTCAGGCAGTGGTTTGGGATGCGTGCTTCGGCAGCATGGTAGTGTTATTGTGTATGGCTCGTGTCCGCTGAAAGTGCACGAAATGAATTATCCAGTCCATGACTTGGTGTTGGCGGCCATGATTTTTGTGCTCAAGCTGCGGAGGCACTACTTGTACGACATAAAGGTCGATATTTATACCGACGACAAGAGCCTGAAATACCTGTTGGATCAGAAGGATCTGAACATGAGGTAGCGGAGAAGAATGGAGTTCCTTGGGGACTATACGTTCAAAATTCATTATGTACCCGGAAAAGGCAATGCAGTTGCGGATGCGTTGAGTCGCAGGGCTTCCACCCAAGGGAACTGGTTGTCGATTCTGAGTTTGGACTACAAGATGTTGTAGCTAGAGAACCTGCTCAAGAAACACAAGTCCTACGTAGATATGGTAGACCAAGATTTGAGCATAAGAGATATGGATTTCTTGTGTCTCAAATAGGTAATGTGTTGCTTATGGATCATGATGATGAACCTGCAACCTACCAAGAGGCTATGTATGGACTGGACTCCGACAAATGGCTTGAAGCTATGAAATCTGAAATGGACTCCATGTATGCAAAACAAGTGGAAACTTGGTGGAACCACCTGAAGGGGTACGACCCATAGGTGTAAATGGGTCTTCAAGAACAAGACCGACATAGATTGGAATGTACAGACATTCAAAGGGTGACTGGTGGCTAAGGGTTTCAAGCAAATTCGTGGTATTGACTATGATGAGACTTTTTCACTTGTTGCCATGGTAAAGTCCATAAGGATATTGCTTGCTATTACTGCGTATTATGACTACGAGATCTGGCAGATGGATGTCAAAACGGCTTTCCTTAATGGAAACCTCCTTGAGGAAGTGTATATGACACAACCCGAGGGTTTTGTATCCCCAAATGAAGCCACTAAAATATGCAAGCTGAATAGGTCCATCTATAGACTGAAACAGGCCTCTCAAAGTTGGAATCTTCATTTTGATGAGAAAATCAAAGAGTTTGGTTTCATCAAGAATGAAGATGAGCCTTGTGTTTACAAGCGAATTAGTGGGAGCATTATTGTCTTCCTGATATTGTATGTAGATGACATACTGTTGATTGGAAATGACATTCCTACCCTAAAAGTTATTAAGAACAACCTATGGAATTGCTTTTCTATGAAGGACCTGGGTGAAGCGACTTATATACTCGGTATTAAGATCTATAGAGATAGATCGAAGAAGTTGCTCGGTTTGAACCAGAGTACATACATCGAGAAAGTGTTGAAGCGGTTCAACATGCTTGAGTCCAAGAAAGGATTTTTATCCATGTCTCATGGTGTGAATCTCTCTAAGGACCAATGTCCAAAATCTTGTGAAGATAAGGACCACATGAAGTTGATTCCATATGCTTCGGCAATTGGATCAATCATATATGCAATGTTATGTACTCGACCCGATGTCTCCTTTGCTTTAAGCATGACTAGCAGGTATCAGTCAGACCCCGGTGAGTGTCACTAGATTGCAGTCAAGAATATCCTGAAGTACTTAATAAGGGCAAAGGATGTGTTCTTTATGTATGGTGGAGAGGAAGAGCTCGTTTTAAGTTATTACACGGATGCAAGCTTCCAAACTGATAGGGACGATTCAAAGTCTCAGTTAGGGTTTGTGTTTTTCCTTAATGGAGGAGCTGTGAGCTGGAAGAGTTCCAAGAAGGAGACAGTTGCTGATTCTACAACAGAAGCCGAGTATATCGCTGCAGCTAACGCAGCGAAGGAGGCTGTATGGATTAGGAAATTCATCGGCAAGCTTGATGTATTTCCTAGCATTGTTTGTCCCGTAGTTCTCTACTAAGATAATAATGGTGCAATTGCACAATCTAAGGAACCTAGATCCCATCAGCGCTCCAAGCACATACTTCGGAGGTCCCATCTTATTCGTGAGATTGTCGAATGAGGAGATGTGAACATTTGCAGAGTGCCCACTGAGGAGAATATTGCGGATCCACTGACAAAGCCTCTCGCGCAGAGAAAGCATGATGGTCATACTAGATCAATGGGTATACGATACCTAATTGATCAACTCTAGTGAGAGTCTTGTGGGTTGCGTGTAAACATATATTCTGTTGGATATATATTATTTATTCATATGATGAATTGTGTACCAGAATTTTTCTTTTATGATTAATGGCAAGTTCTATTATTATGGTTTCTCTATGCGATAGTTAAATGATAACATAATAAATACCCTTAGAATGTTCGGTTCCATAGGACATCAAGTACGTGACTTGAATGTGAGAGCCTATGATTTATTTGAAGCTTCATTCTTAAAAGGTCCCTGGTCGTTGTATCATCATAGAAACTAAGGGTGATGATGATGCATTAAGACTAGCACGTGTGTTGACTGATGACATGTTCTCACAGGTCATGATATTGTAATATCAAGTCATCACGTGGGTACTTGTTAATGAACAAGTTGTACTGGATAGACCCAACCTGAGACAACTTTGTGGATTGTTATCAAAACGTGTCACGAGTAGGTCTCAATTGATAATGGTGTTGTGGTCCTTTGACCTGAAGTCGCAACATTCATCAAGTGAGGAAGATCGTGCTTTGATGCCATCTAAAGTCTTCCTTGAGAAAGGTTGATGATAAGGGTGGTTGTTGGGCACGTTACAAATCATTTGGGTGTTTGTTTGTGAAGATATATGGGATTTGTCCTCCTATATGACAGGAGTTGTATCCATGGGCCCCTTGATAGAACTGGACTGGGAAATGCATGGCCATGCTTTGTTGAGTCAATATGTGATATTGGACTCACCATTCTCTGGAAGTCCGTTCTAGATCAATAAACTTTGATTTAGCTATTATGAGGGTGACACGGTCCATGCCTCTAGTTCTTTTCGGATGTAAGAGACAAAGGGACAAAGACAACGCTGGGACATTATTCATAAAGGCTTATGAGTTATGAACTCTTATTGCTTGGGTAGCAATGATGCATTGCTAGATGCCGTTCATTGTTTGTGAGGTTTTTGGTTTGATACTTTCAAGATCAAGTGGGAGACTGTTGGAGTTACCATGGTGATCTAGAAGTGGTCAAACATGTAATCTCACTGCCAACACGATATGAGCCTGCAGGGTCGCTCATAAGAGCATGTGGAGAAGTTGGAAGATTGACTGTGTTGGTAAAGGTTACCAATTACCATACAGAATGGGGTCCGACAAATATTGCCAAGGGAAAATCATCGAGAATCAGCGAGTATCAATCGTCGAGAATCGTCGAGTCTTGATCGTCGAGAATCGTCAAGTATCGTCGAGTATCGATCATCGAGAATCATCGAGTCTCGATCGTCGATAATCATCGAGTATCGATCGTCGAGTATCGTCGATCGTCGTGATTCGTCAAGAATCGAAATATTCGATTCTCGACGAATGCTGATTCCCGACGATTATTTCCAGAAACCCTACTTTTCTATGGTCTGCGGATAGCGATTTTTCCTAGGTCTGTTTATGCCTTGGGTATAAATAGGTACTTAGGTTTGAGCGGAAGAGATAGATCCTGTCGATTCGCCCGACGGAAGTGTTCTGCCGTTCCGCCGACGAAAGTGTTCCGCCGACGGAAGTGCTCCGCTTCCGCCTCCTTCGCTCCGCCGACCTCCTCGTCTTCGATGATAGTCACCGGAGTTGTCCTTCTTGGAGCGGACCTAGCAGTCCGTTGAAGTGCAAGGTGAAGTCAATCTACTTACCCGATCCTTCGTGTGACAAAGCTCCGTGTTCTCCCGCTCGTGTGGATTTCTGCAGAGACGTAGATGCTATTCTACGTGGAACTCGCCGCTGACAAGGACTCATATATTGGAGCATCTTCGTTGAGTGGTGACTCAACGCCGCCAAGGTAATTTTTACCTAGTTTTTCTTAACTTCTTGATTCAACATTCATGGCCCGATCCCAATCTCTTTTGGGTTGTTTTTGATTTTATTACTTTCGCTGCGTGCACAAGTGTTGTGCCATCCTCATAGAGAAACCCAACAGCCCCGCAGCATCGTGAGTGACCGAGATAGGCGGTTTACGTCTAATGGTTGGAGGTTTGGTGCAACAGATGGTTAGAACTAAGTTGAAGTTTAGCACAGCCTTCCATCCGCAGACGGATGGGCAGACCAAGAGGGTAAACAGAACCATGGAGGACATGCTCTACATGTGTGTTTTAGACTTTGAAAAGCATTGGGAAGACCACCTGTATCTGGTGGAATTTGCGTACAACAATAGCTACCAGGCGAGTATACAGATGGCGCCCTTCGAGGTCCTATATGGTAGGATGTGTCGCACACCGATGTCATGGCTAGAAACGGGTGAGGCAAGGTTGTACAAAAAGAAAGAGGTGGAAAGCGATACTTCAGTGGTACGAACCATTCGGGAGCGTTTGCTAATCGCTCAGGATAGACAAGCTAAATACTACAATGCCAAGCACCGGAACGTGGAGTTCGCTGTTGGCGATTGGGTGTATTTGAAGATAAAGTCGTTCAAGGGTGTTTCACGGGTGCGACGCTTGAAGAAGCTTAGCCCAAGAGATATTGGACTGTTTGAGATTCTGGAGTGGATCGGTGAAGCGTCTTACCATCTGAAGCTATCGGTGGGGTTGAGTGGTCTACATGACGTATTCCATATATCAGTGTTGCGGAAGGCGGTGCAAGAGCCTTCGTAGGTGATCGCAGTTGATCAAGTACCGGTGGACGAAGGGTTGATAACTAGGGTCAAGCCCATTTGTATTGAGGACTCTGAAGTCAAGCGAATTAGTAACAAGGAGATCAGAATGGTCAAGGTCCATTGGGACAATTGCTGTCATGAGGAGCTCTCTTGGGAACGGGAGTAGACCATGCTTGAGGAGTACCAGGAGTTATTTCACTTAGGTACCGCTTTTGGTTTTCTGTTTTTTTTCCTTTGGTAATTTTGTGGACGAAATTCTTTTAAGAGGGAGAGAGTTGTAATGCCCCGAAAATCAAAAGGGTGACAGGTGGAATTTTTAGCAAAATTTGGGATTTGGTAGAGGTGACACGGCCTGGGACACTGGCGTGACCTAGGGCGTGTCGTGCTCGGGTTCGGCGTTGGTCACGTGGTCGACGATTTTGGAGTAAACGGTCATTGGGGGGCTGAACATATCCTGGGACACGGGCGTGTCCTAGGGCTTGTCAGCCACTCAAAGCTTTCCACTCAACGATCATTGAGTGAGGGAGCACGGCCTAAACCCAGGCGTGTTCGTGTACGATACGGGCGTATGAAATTCGACACAAGCGTGTCGAATACCCGTGTCCTGCTCGGGTCGTTTGGCGAGTTGTTTTAAGGCAGTAATACGGCCTGGGACACAGGCGTGTCCCAGGGCATGTCTAGCACACGGCATGTGACACGGGCGTGTAACATGGTTGTGTCGTGCTCTGTTTGTTTTGGTCCTGTGTCGTTGGAGAAACATGCCCAGCTTCACGGGCGTGTACTGAATGATACGTGCGTTTCAAGCCTGACACGGGCGTATCGAGTGCCCGTGTTCTTTTTAGGGCGCGACGGTTTTTACGGCGAATGAGTGAGCCGGCCTTGGACACGAGCGTGTCGCAAGGCGTGTTCGGCGCAGATCTTAGATTTCAAGTCCGTATCGCAGCCGTCCATTTACTTATTTTGAGATCCGACGGCTGGGGGTTGTTTCCACAGGGATATACCCAGGTTTAGGGCTTAGAAAACCCCATTTCCCTTAGGTTGCTCTCTTTCTAAGATCTAGTGAGAGGAGAGAGCAAGGAGGAAGAAGGTAGGCTAGATCTTATCACCGGCGGATTTTCGGAGCTCCAAATCGCGAGATGACTTCGGATCTACGGAGGCAAGGAGATTGCGGTGCTTTTCATCCATGTAGATTTCCATGGCGCCAAGGAAAAATGCTAGGGTAATGATTTTCATCTTGAGCATGTGAAGCTCTTCTTCCTTTGCATGGGAAAACCCACTCCCGCGAGTGTGCGGTGAGTTTGCGTGGTTCCTTGGGGTAGATATGTAAAGTCCCCCTTGTTAGAGTCTGGAATCGTAGTAAGGATATAAGCATGGTGTGTGAAGCCTACCGGACAAGTTTGTCTGGATCGGTGATGTTGCATTGCATAGTAGCTGGAGAAGACTCCGTGCCATTGAATGTTTTCAGGTTTCTATGAGGTAGATTGCAGCAGGGATCCTTGGGGATTAACCCCAAGGAAGACAAAAAAACTGGACGGAAACACATTTCTGTCATCTTGGTGGCCTGGGAGCCAACAATAAACATAACTGGGTTATGTGCTTGTGTGATCGAATTTTGGGATTTGGGAGAAGCTTGGCCCGCGCATATGTCTTAAAGTTACTAGGCGGTGTGAGCAATGAGCAAGTGGATGCGGACCCAACCTATGTGGTTTGGTGTCAGATACCTGAAAAATGGACTGTCCATTAGCATGGTCGTGCGAGTCTTAGACTTAGACCGAAAAGACTAATAATGCTCACGGGATTTACCGTCCAAGGGATGGTGGTTAGACCACTGTTATGACAGGGTTCACCGAGTTAGTGCTCTGAAAGCATGGGGTGTGTGGCCGTGTTAACTTGCACCAATGATGATGTGCTTGTTCACTATTTTAATTGTTATGCTAACAAGTGCAGGGAAGAAGCTTTGCTTCCCAGAGTTTGGGGGCGGAATCGTTATAATTTGGTCAGCTTTAGCTTACTGTTATTCTTGTTTGCCACCATTGCGGTGATTTGTTCTTGTAGGTGCTGCGGAGCCGAGTGGCAAATAGCGGGCCAAAGCCCAAGTTGCTGAGCCGGCCCTCAAAGGCCATGTGTGTTTACTTTATTAGTTTATGTGTGGCCAGCCTGCGAGCCGAAGTTTGTAAAACACAATTTTATTTAAGTGAACTGTTGTAAGGTCTTAAGGCATGTACTTTTTGGTACTTTGTATTTCATTCCTGTTTGGGTTGCTAGTGGACATTCATGCTTGTTGGCTGGGTTCATATTGTTGCAACTTAATAAATTGCTTCCGCTAGATGCTCTGTGTAGGACGTGTGTATTGGTTGAATGGTTTTATCTAGTAACCCACCGGTCTTTCCGTGGTATATGGCGTCGGGCCCCGGCCGGACCTACTGCTATATACTATGTCACGGATAGGGGTGTTACAATGTTGGACCTTTCTTGGTTGTTTAATGCATCGGATTATTAGCTTATATTTAAGACCCAATTTTTTTTCTTTTTCAAACCCCCGGGGTCTTATGCCCAGATTTGCCATTTTGCGTTGGCACCGACACTCGGGAAGGCCGCCATTACTAAACGGTAATTATGCTGACCTTTTCGATCACAAAAGAGAGAGAAGTAAATATAAACTAAATATAATCAAGTTCACAGAATCATATAAAATGAGAAATCACAACAAGTCAATCAACATAGAAAAGAGAGAGTACTGCAAAAGATCAGTGCAGATAAAGTATATAAATGGGCTTAAGCCCGGTACATTAGATCCTCACTACAATCTCTCGCGGAAGCTATAAGAAAGACTAATCACTCGCGGAGCTGGTCACTGGTGCTCCGGTACTTGACTGTCCCAGATCCATGCGCATCGTACTATGCTGGTGTTGGTCCTTGTGCTGCTGGTCCCTGTCTCTCATCTGAAGCCCCTGTAATATTGTGGTCTGAAAACCATTAGTCATGAAGATTAAGCTCTATCATCCCCTACCCCTCCACCAATGGCTCTTATGCACCGGGAAAGACGATCCTTCGTCGATCTCGGACACAACTTAACACTAGCCATTCCAACACTCTACCCCTCCTATTCACTTTCCAAATAAATACACAAACATCCCATCTCCCTAAGTTCATTTTGCACCATATTATTATTCCTGCAGTTTTTACCAAACGCAGACCATCCTAGGCAATATGATGTATACAATAGAAAGTACTAAAAATATTTATCCAAATGTCATAAGTTATTTACTGGGAGTCTATCATGACATGATCAGGCTAAATCCCGTATTTCAAAATTTTCCTAATTTGTTTGATATTTAATTAATTTCTTTCCAAACTAATCCAAGCTTAAATTGAACATGATGTACAATATTTTCTCAAGTATTGGCCACCAAAAATTTATGAACACTAGATAATAGAGAATTAACAATACAGATCAAATTCCATAATTTTCCTTAATTTCTTTGACTTCTAATTAATTAGTCCAATGTAATTCCAACAATTATGGATAGAGAAGGAAGTACTACAATTTATCTTTAGAAAATTATAGAAAAATTTCTGAATCTTAATGGTGACCAAATAGGCCCTCTGAGAAAATTTCATGTTTTTTCAAGCCAACTAAGTACAAAAATTAATTCAAATTGTCTTACATGGAAAATATCACATTGTGAAGCAACCCATATAACAAAACATCCAAAAATTCCACAAAAATTTACAAAGCTTTATAATATCAGAAAATGTCCTCTAACTAAATTTTATAAGATTTCAGTTAGTGGTTAACTCATAAGAAATTCATAAGTAGATTGTATAATATGATGGTTTGTAAAAGAAGTATTATATTTATTTATCTAAAATTCATAACAGAATTTCCAGATATGAATATCACTATGAAAACTCTCCTACCAAAGTTTCACTAAAAATCAAGGTCATATAACCCATTATAAAATTCCTAGGGTGTTAAGACCTAAGTACTTATTAAGTTGTTTATGTGGGGTATTTGTGTCCAACTACTACCCAATCACTTCCTAGGGCATTTCACCACCCTACAATTATTTTCTCTAAATACCAAGTCTATTAATCACATATCACCCTATGTCCTTCACAAACCCCCAAAGTCCAACCTTAGGGTTTGAACTAGGGTCCTAGGGCTAACCCAACCCAATCCATCTCAAACTCCATGAGAGGGTGTTTTAGCTGACCATGGGGCTCTGGCCAAGGTACCAACCCATTTGGGTGATAGTTGGCCCCTCCATGCCCCAAATACTATTTGCCCTAACTTACCTCATAGGAGACCAAACTTTGGTGACACCAAAACTTATTCAAATCGAACACAATTCAGTTGAGATTTTTCTCAGAGTCAAACAATGACCCTAAGAGTCAGCCACCAAAATCTTTGTGGGTTTAGATGTCATTAAACCCTTAAAATAATTCATAAATGGTTTCTCAAATATTTACAAAAACTATAGGACAATGTTTTTTGAAAAATTCTCATTTTTTGATATGGTTTAGGTATATGTTCTAGTAACCCCCATCCAAAATTTCAAGTCACTTGGATGGCTGGATTGGTGGGGGAACTAAAAATACTATCTGGTCTAGCCTAGGTATAAACCCCACCAAAATTGGTATTGTGGTCAAACAACTTACCCAAATGGGTTCAAATAAATTTTAAAACAAACTAGACTTCACGGTATACAACTTTGATATTGGCCACATTTTCTGTAGGAAGGCCTAAGTATTTTTAATATTTAATTTAAAAGAGTCCAGTAAACAGGACAAAAAATTCATAATTTAATAAACGTGATCCAGCACGAATCTTGAAGCAGATCCAACGCCTCCAAGTCATCTTCTTCCTCAAGCCAAGGGCTGTGATTAGTCCGACCTATAGTGCATTCCAGCCCTTTTTCCAGGCCACCAAGCCACCTCCCTGATCGTCCACCACCTCCTTCATTGAGGTGGGGGCTATCGCCGGGCGGCGGAACGGCAGCCGGAGGGGTGGTTTCCGGCGAACCCGAGTGGTATAAAAACATGAAAAATCTGAAATTTTGCTCATACGATCCGGTTCAATTGAGATCGATTTCTCTCCTATTTTATTCCTAAGATCTATCCATAGGAGAAGGAGTAGAGGAGGACCTCAAGTAGGGGCGGTTTTAAAAGAGCCAAATGCGGGAGAGGGAGGGTCATGGCTTGAAAGCCATTTAAGGCCATAAAGAAGAATTTTGGCCATGGCTTGGGTTCATTGTTTCCAGCCTTGCACAGCCTAGAAAACCCCTTGCACTTCTCCTAATTTAGCAAGGGAGATTAATCAAGCCTTTGGCATGAAGGAAGGAGGCCCCTTGGCCTTCCATAGCCATTAATGGCTCTCTTTAGACAACTTCCTCTCTCTAGAAATACATGAAACTCTCATTTTATCTCTCCTAATCACTATGAACGAAAATGGTGACCTATCTTGCCTAATGGCAGCACACTAGCTCATAATATCAATTAAAATAAAGTTAGCCCAAGTGGATTGGGTTTGAGCTCGAGGTAGCCCATTTGAGCCAACTTGACCTAACACTTGGGTAAAGTTAACCTAGGTCAATTTGACCTTTTGGGTTGACCCCAATGGGTCCTTGGTGACCCATTGGGCTCCCCTAAGGTCTAGGTAGGGCTGGGTAGGGTTTACTTGGAACCTTGGAGGTCACTTGTCCCTAAGTAAGGGCACTTTGACCACTTTGGGGCTAGAGTTGACATGGGTCAACTTAGCCTCTTGGGTTGACCCAAAGGGTCCTTGGTGACCCATTGACCCCACTTAAGGTCTAAGAAGACTTAGGTAGGGTTGGTTGGGCACATTAGAGGCCCATTTTCCTTTGTTATGGCACCTTGTCCAATTTAGGTCTATGGTGGTCTTAGGTCAATTTGACCACATTGGGTTGACCCCAATAGATCCCTATGGATCTAATTGACCCTATAATGAGTTAGGGATGTTGTGTTGGGGTCTTGGAGACATGGAGAAGTCATATGGTCATCCTAAACTATTGTTTAGAATTCTACTATTTGCAGACCAAGGTCATTTCCACCTTCATGCCTAATCTCACATGGTCTTCTTGGGCTTCCTAGGGATTTGTCATGACCTAGTCATGACAAAACCACTCTTAGGGGTCTTGTTGGAAATAGGATGTTACATATTGGCTTGATTTTCCCACAATTTGCCCTAGTGTGCATGATGTGTTTCATGTGAGCCAGTTACGGAAATGTGTGCTTAGTGGCAGACATGTTCTCAATTCGGTGCCCCAGTTGCAGCCTAATCTTTCTTATGTTGAGATGCATGTTCGTATTATTGATACTCATGACCGGGTATTGCGAAGAAAGACATTACACATGGTCAAAGTTATATGGCGAAACCAAGACGTGGAGAGCGCGACTTGGGAGTTGGAGTCAACTATGAGAGAGACTCATACTCATCTGTTCTCCTATTTCTTTTGGTAAGTGTTTCTATTCAATGACCATTTGTAATTTTCCTTCTTTAGTGCATTCAGTTGTGTATCAAGTTCTAGGAAGAAACTTTCTTTTAGGTGGAGTGGCTATAATGCCCCTGATTTTTCCGATGTTTATTTTAATTCCTTTAGTGACGTATTTTTGTCGATAAGGCATTATGTTGATGCATAGTTTACGGGTACCATTGCTAGAGCATGACTTTTGCTCATTGGTATCCGGGGTTTGGACTTTGAATATTATCTTGGCAAATTTCTTCTGTATTTTTGAGATTTCCCTTGCAAGCTGGGTTTGTTTTGGAACTCGGTGGAGCCTTTTTGGGATATTTTCTGTTTTGACATCGAGGTATTTTTACCCGAGTTTGGGTTGTCGTATTTTGTTTCGACTTCGCCGTTGGATTCGTAGCTTCGATATTTAGCTTTGGTGCGAATTTCGTGAAAATCCAAGTTGATTCGTGTTTTTGGGTCATTTGGATGTTTCATTATTAATAATTATATTATATTATATCATATGTATATATTATATTATATGTATCTAATAGATAAAATATTATATGTTATATTACGTGTTTATAATATATAATATATTATATGTAATATTATATTATATATATAAAGACTAAAGGCCACCCAATTCACTATCTTCTTCCTCAAGTTATCGGACCGAGAACGCGGAAGAAAGGAGGCGATGGGTTTCGCAAGGCTTTCTTCCCCGCTTGTAGGAGTGTCGGTGCTCGAAATCATCGATGGAGGGTAGATACAAAAAGCTCTCACCAAGATCTACGCATTGGTGGTAGGTTATTTTGTTTTCTTAGACTTTTGGCATTAGGGTTTTGGACCTTGACTCTCGTTTGCCCCGTAAAGTTTCATGAATCATTGCCTAAGAGTTCTTGCGATTGATACTTGGAGCGGAGTGCTCGTGAGGCCAGATTTCTATAGATCTTGAGGCAAGTGGTTGTTTTCTCTCTTGCCTAGCCTCTTATAATTTATTATGTTTCCTCCTCTGAATTTTTGGTCTACACCTAGTTGTACCTTCTATAGCATAGCATTTTTTTTTCTTTTTTTCCTTTCTCCTTGATGTGTTATTGGGGAGTGTTCTTTTATCTTTGTTTGGACTCCTGCTTGGTCTACCCCACTATTTCTCTTATTTTTTGGAACTTATTTTTGGTCTGATCTTAATTTTTGTTAAAAGTTAGGAGTCTATTAACCTCTTGTAGCTAAGAGAGTTTCTGTCAGGAATCTGCCGAAAAGCATTGAGTGCATCGAGTGAAGGCTTGTAGTTGAGTGAAAAGCATTGAGTGCGTCGAGTGAAGGCTTGACGTTGAGTGAAAAGCATTGAGTGCGTCGAGTGAAGGCTTGGCATTGAGTGAAAAGCCTTGGCATTGAGTGTGTTGACTAAGTCAGGATTAGCATCGAGTGATTGTTCTTTGGCATTAAGTTCATTGATTGAATCTACCTTTGCGTTGAGTGTGTATACTGAATCAGGCTTGGGGTCGAGTGGATATAATTTTGTTTTAAGAGCCTTGAGTGTGTTCGTTGGCATCGAGAGCGTTGAGTGAGTGCTTTGACTATATCTGTCCAGACATTGAGTGAATTCAGAGACTTTGTTTAGGCGTCGAGTGAACTCAGATCCAGTGTTTTTTTGGCATCGAGTGATCTCAGAGCTTGTGTTTTGACAATTTTGATGTGTCTGTCGAGTGACTTTTAGTTCGTCAAGTCGTATTTTGATGTATCTGTCGAGTGACTTTTAGTTCGTCAAGTCATTTTCATCGAGTTTACCTTAGTAACTTCTGGTTTTCTTCCCTTTCCATCGTCATGAAAATCCGATGTTAAACCTTCGGTTTTTTTGTTGTTTATTAATATAATTTATGATTATTTGTGGCCTTGGTTGGTAGTGGATAAAGGAACTCCACCTACGTGCCAGTTTTTGAATCATTACACCTGGTGGGTTTCTTCTCTTTTTATGGGTTGTGTTGGACCATGTGGCCACCACCATAGTGCCTTTTTGAGATGCTTAGTCTGAAGGTTTGTGTTGGACACTGTGGCCCCCCACTTAATATTGTTTTTTACCGGTGTTAATGATTCACATGTTTTGAGCTGATCAGTCTCTGTTGTTTGTATATATATATATATATATATATATATATATAATATATATATATATATATATATATATATATATATATATATATATATATATGCGCATATGTTCTTATGCATACACTTGCAGATTTTATAGAAGCATGGCTTAATTTCGCACTTGGTGTACCCTTTCTTATTACTTTGTTTGAGAATTCTTCTTTATAAGACCCCCTCCCCCTTACCAAGGAGGTTACCCGGTCTTATGCCCAGAACCACCGCCTTATAGTGACACCAACACACTGTCTTGTCGATGCTGCACGATGCCGATCGCGCCGGCTAATACGATCATTCAACTTGCTAGCCAATCGAGAAAAGTAGTATAGTAGTAAATGAAAACTAGCAAGTCCACAGAAACAGCAATAACATCATAATATATAGAGATGAAAGATACATCAGTCCACAATGAGTACAAAAAAAGAGAGTTAGGGCTTATGTCCGGTACATGCTAAAATGGTAACAAATCTCTCTCTCACAATAACAATATACAGAAGTAGTAACTAAAATACTCGTCATCACCTGACACTAAGCTGCGGAAGTTAAATGTTATATCTGCCCCACAGATCCTACCACCTAATCTTGTTGGTCGTACTGGTGCTCCAGCTCCTCAAGCTCCTAAAATGATACGGTCACAACCAACCGTTAGTCATAAAGACTAAGACATTATTTCCTCGCCTCACCCCCGTGATTCCTAGGCACCGAGCGGGAGGATGAAAGCAGAGGACATCAAAGCAGTACCATATGGAAGCAGATGACGGTGGGAATATTCTATCATGGTCATGTTTCTAACAGTTATATCATTAAATTAACAGTTCTTATAACACAAGTAAAGTAGTAAAGCAGTAATGAAAAGAAGTGCAGTAGGTAAAGTAGAACCTAAAGAAAGTGTTATAAGTAAGGAACAGAGCAAAAAAAAGACTATCTACCGCTACACTAACATCACAAGAGAACCTAAACTTATCTTAATGCCCATACAAACATATAAGTTAAGGTTTCATAAGTATAACTTATCATATAAAATATCCCATACTAATTTATATGATAAGGATCCACACTGCATATGCCCTAAGTATGTATGTATACTATGATGAGTTATGTGGGTTATGATTCATATAAGTGCAACTCTCACACACGAATCTGTTATGACAGAACTTTAGTTCTCACTTTTTGGTGTTAGCTGAACTCTCTGATACCATCATTGTCGTTACGGAAGAAGCGGAGCGGGCATCTCCACTTCCTAGACAGGTATATACAATACTAGGCCTAGATTCTTCGTACGCCTCTGTACACGTCTGAGGTGCACTTTAGAGTATCTGCATACTAATTTGTGGGCCATTTCCACTAGTCTTTTTTGGTCGGGTGTGCGTTATTAGGGATTGTCCTTCAGACCATAGTATAAAACAACCAACTGGCCCCTCAAACCCTCACACCTCACTAGAGTCACCGTACGGCATCGGTGTGACAACTAGACAGTACCGCATAACCTGCCACTAATTAGTTCTATACACATACATGCAAGTCATTTCAAATCCGAGCCTCCAGCTCATAGTACTAAACATATTCTTAATCCAAACATCGGATCCTCCAGCTCGTAGGACAAAACCCGTCCTGAATCCAAATATCCGAGCATCTAGCTCACAGGAATAAACCCATCCTAAATCCAAACATTCGAGCCTCCAACTTGTAGGACTAAACCCCTCCTAAAACCCTCCAACCCTATATGGGTGATTTTTTTCACATCGTTCCCTCGTCCTATTAGACTACACTTGTCTAATTCTTATTATATTTAGCAGCTTAGGGTTAATCCTTGGACTGCCCAGGGCCTGCCCGGTAAAGGGCACTAGGGGGCACTAGGAACTATGTTGGGCTAAAGCCCAAAGCTCCCTTTTTCAATGATACTTACTGTAATAGTGTCTACCCACTATTAATACCCTAATCTCATTATTATTCTTGTGTAAACCTAATGACTTAAGGTACTCATTAGGAGTGCGACATTCTTCCGCCAGACCCCGTTATAATTGTTCTCCTTGTCACTTGCACTCTAACACTCGTTACTATGTAGTGACATACATGAGACAACAAGCAGGGTTTCAACTTCCCAACTCATCTCTCAATCAATCCATCTATCATTTGCCTGTGGGTCCCAGTGTTACATGTCTCTTTTTACTAAACGTTGCCCATGACTAAATTCTAACCCATATGAGATGACTTCTAATTCCTTGGGCCAAAGGCCTACAAATTTTTGTCATGGGTTTGTCATATGCATAATATCGATCATTCAGAATTTCATCATTTTTTTCTAAGTATTTTAGACCATAATTTAAATTAATTAATTAAGTCATCTACGTCACTTTGAACATGAACTACTCTAACCAGTGGTCCATTAGGATTAAATAATTTATCTAAAGTTAATCTAGGTTAAAAATATCTGTTCACCAAAAATCCTAATTTTCCAACTTGATTTGACCCTTATTTTCCATTTATGATTAAAATCCCATTATCTTACTTTTTCAAACGAAATACTAAGAATAATCATGTAAAAATTCAGGGAAATATTGTACTTATTAATATTAACAAGATAATGGTCAAAACAGATTTTTATACTCCTAGTCAGTGATTTGACCTAAGATATTCACATGTTAAGATAATTACAAAAAATGTCACTTTTATAGTATTTATCATAAATAATCATCCACACATCTTAATAAAATTTACAAGGGTTCATAATGAATAAATAAGGACCTAGACATTTTCTAATAATTTTCCATGAATGCTCATGTTTTTTATCAAAGTCCCACAAGGGTAAAAATGTAATTACACTATTTACACATGAAATAATTCTAAAAAATGCTCATAAATTTTTCTAGAGAAGTGAAATGACCTATTAGGGCTTGGATCAACAATTTAGAATTTTCTAAGTTTAGTAGCCCTATTTTTAATTTTAATACCTAAATTTGCTAATTTTGAAATATTTCCAACTTATGAGATTTTTTATTCCAAAAATCCCAATTTTCTTATGAAAGGAGTATTTTAACTCCATAAGTCTCTGCCAAAAATTTCATGGATGTACATTGGGCCAAATGGGCAAAATTCTCATTTTACCGTTTACACATTATTTACAAATCTACCTTCACCGTACATGTTGGATCCTTTAACATATAGAGATCCAAAAGGCTCAAAATTTTTACCAAGGCAATAGGATGACCTTAGAGCCATGCCAACCAAATTTGGGGGGATTTGGAATTGGGAATCTCCCAAAATTCCATTTATTTAATAATTCATATTTCTATTAAAACTATAGAAAAATGTTAATATTATAATGTCGGTTTGTGAATAATGACACATTGTGGGTTTTCTTCACTTCTTTTGGTCTGTTGGGTTGTGTTGGACAATGTGGCCACCACCACAGTGCCTTTTTGGGATGTTTGGTCTGAAGGTTGGTGTTGGACAATGTTGCCCGAAACTTAGAACCATTTTTTACCAGTATTAATGATTCACGTGTTTTGAGCTGATCAGTCTCTGCTGTTTATATATATATATATGGACATATGTTCTTATGTATACACTTGTAGATTTTATAGAAGCATGGCTTCATTTCGCACTTGGTGAACCCTTTTTTATTACTCTGTTTGAAAATTTTTCTCTTCCTATTAAAGTATGACATTTTGCTGTGATTGGTGAAATTTTATTTGATTTGGGCTGGTAACCCTTTTGTCTCTTTGATCATTGCTACTAATGATCTTTGATCGCCACTTGTTAATTCTTGCTGAGGTATTCTTTTATTTTGAATGCCTCAGGCTTGGAGCAGAAGCTTGTTTAGCGGCTAGTGTTGGTTGTTGTTCGTGTTCTGCAGCTATTGTAGTTTTTTCCTCATCATTGTGAGGTAGATCTATTGTTTTGTTTTTAGTTTAGACATATATGCTTTTTTTAATGGGTTTGTATTAGGTTTTTGATTCCTATAGGAGATTTTTTTTTGTGTGGAATATTAAGTACTTGCTAGCTGCTAAGTCAATTTCTGATTGAATTGTTGGTTTACTTGCTTTCTGGGAAGGTTTTTTTCTACGATTGCATGTTAGTTATTTTAAAGTATAAAAGTATCATTTTGGCTATGTCATGCATAACATCTTTTAACCCAAGCCATTATATTTTAACGAATGTAAGGGTTATTTCTGTACTTATATTAAATTTAGAGGTATGCATATCAGGAGTTGTCCTATTTATATGTTTTTCTCATGTAAGATGTTAATTAATATAAACAAAGTATTTTCCGCAGCATATATTCATGTTTTCACTTGTGGGCTAGTTGATCCACTGAGCCGAGGGATACAACTATCAAACATAACTTAAATTATGTTTTATTTATAATAACTTGAGGATTTCATATAAAGTGGAAGATCGAGTACAAGCTTGAGCGCTTGTAGTTATCCCATTCATTGCGTGGCATCAGGATACGTGTTTTCTCTTACTATGATATATTGTTTAAATGTGGAGAAAATGCAGGTTGTGACATCATGTGCAGCCAACTATACGCTATCGTCGCGCGGTACTTTTCCTACCACCGCGTGGTATCTTACTGAGTACCATGATAAATAATTCAGTGGGGCTATCGTCAGCAGTATCACTACTGTTAGGCTATAGTTTACAGAGCCTTATGCTGGTAAATCAGTCGGCTACCGCCACGCAGTATCCTGCTATTGTCGCGCGATGGCACTCGACGACCTTTTGTCCACTCAACGCTCTTGACTCAGTGTCCGTC
The DNA here is from genome assembly GCA_039513925.1 of Platanthera zijinensis. Taxonomy (NCBI): domain Eukaryota; kingdom Viridiplantae; phylum Streptophyta; class Magnoliopsida; order Asparagales; family Orchidaceae; genus Platanthera; species Platanthera zijinensis. The sequence goes on along the minus strand of CM077085.1, from coordinate 200,445,034 downwards.
TTATATACTCGACGACCTTTACCGCCACACGGTTGCTACTACCGCCGCTCAGTATTACTCAACGATCGTCGAGTCCAATCGACGATTACTTGCCTCCCTCGACACCTATGGATTTTTGTCATATATACTCGATGATGGCTACAGCCACACGGTAGTGTCCAAACACTCAGTGTCGAGTCAGAACTTCCCCCGGCTCAGCAGCAAGGCTATCCACCAGTGCACTGTGAGCCCATGTCCACTCTCCTAACTTGAAAATGCGCTCGAGGTATCTAGCGCAAATCGGGATGTAACATCCAAAGCACTCGCCTCCCTACTTACTCGCATGAGATTTAGACAGCATGATTTGGCTAGTATGGCTATTGTTGATCCCATTCACCGGATACAGGGTTGTACACAATTCCCGCTCTTTACGAGATTACCCTAAGCTCAGAAAGAATCATCCAACCCTTGGAGATTGACCAGTGTGGTAGGAGTAAGAGGAATCTTTTGGTGGGATCCACAAGCTACTATATATATATATATATATATGTTCGCCTGCCTGAAAGAGCATTTCTATTCCACCTACTTTTCTGATTTTTTCCATCATGCCCCTTCTAAAGGAGTTTTAGGAGAGGCTCAACCGCGCCAGGGAGCTCAACTCCTCCGGCACTGCCGAGCTGAGCCCCCATCTCTCTAACAAGTCACCGCACGAGTCACCGAAGAGTAAGCTCCCAATAAATGGCTAAATCTGACTGTAAAGTTGGTGATGTCTTCCTTGGTGATTTGGCCCATATGTTGGACCATGGAATCGCCTCTTTCTCTTCCAAACCAGCCACCCAACCTAAGGGAAGGAGGTTGATGACACTCCCGCCGATCCTGGTACTCTCCATCACGAGGATTCGTCCAAGCGTATGGTGTGAGTCGATTCTCCACCGAAGGACTCGTGCCCCCAAACCAACACTAATGGACATGCGAGAGGCCAGGACCCCACCTTTAGGACCACCGGACTGGGCTTGCTGTTGCTGAAAATGCCGGGTCGTGAACAATCTCGTGACCCTACCCCCGATCCTGCACTTGTCGAGGGAGGTGTTAGGGACATCCCTATTCCTAGTTTTTATCTAATCACTTGCCTGAATTCTCTTCTTCTTGGTCACGACAAGGTGATCAACTCTCCTCTAACTATGCCCCTTCAGGGAAAGCCAAGCTTCTCCCGCCAGCCACACCTCTAAATGATGTATGCCTTGCATGGTTAGTTTAATCATTCGCCATATTTTGAACCCCAAGTCTCTCATTTGGATTTGTTATCATCGCAGGCCTTCCCAGCCAATTTGAAGCCAAAGAATCCTTAGACCCGGGACTTCACTCGCCACCTCCCTTTCCCAGTGCACTGGAAGACTTCTTGGTTTCCTCAATCGAGCCCGTCGAGATGAGGATGCAAACTATTAGGATCCTCAAGAAGTACGGGCTCGCCTTGCTCGAGATCTAAGAGTAGAATGTTGTCGATGAGCATCAGCTGCATGTACTCGAGCAGGACTATATACTGCTGGTGGATGAGGTGAGGCACAGCTCGGCAAGAGAACATGGGCTTTATACACTAGTACCTCGAATTGGTCTGTGTGTTCAAAAGCCCTCGCGAACTGCTGGGGGAGGGGGCGTGAGGCCGGGGTAGATGGAAATGGCTCCCGAGCTGAGCCTATCGACACTCTCCCCTTGAACACCCAACTTTTGCGTAATGTAATAACACTTCACCTCGCTGCTATATTCCTTCCTATGTACACTCTCATTGTTGCGTTTAATAATTTGACAATGTTTAATGTTTGATGCTTGTTGATCTCGCGTGTATAATATTCTTCTTTTGATTCAGCTCACCTTTTGATAGAACTTATTGTGAGAGGATGGCGAGTTAGGGTCAGCGAGCTGGGCTGAGTAGGTGGCTCGGTAGGCATTAATCTTTTTTCTATAAATAGGATCCCCTCACCTACCCTTATCCCATCGCCTTTATTGTACACATCCTCCCTCCATTAAGAACACTTCTCGCCACATGCACTCGCACGAAAACCTATTAGAAATAGGAAAGATAGGAGATAATGCTGTTGGGAGGTCGAAGTGTGCCATGTAGTTTGTCGAGTACCCATTTTTATTTGGAATCCCACAGAATAGAAATATCTCTCCTTCGTGGCAGATCATATCCCTTCAGGGTTCAAAGCACACTGGCCTAGGAGGGGGGAGGCGATTAATTCTTTCTTCACTAACAAGCTTGCCTTCCCCATCTCGCATTTCGAGGTTGGGCTGCGCATGCACCTCTAACCGGAGGTTCGCCAAGTGTTCAAATATTTCAAGGTTGTCGCTACGTAGATGAACCCCAACGCGATTGTCATGCTCGTGGCTTTCATGAGCTTACTTTGGAGGCAACGGATTGAGTTCAACGTCACTATTTTTCGAAAGCTGTTCATCTACCGCACCACCAATGATGTAGACACGTTCTTCACCGGCTTGCAGTTCAAAGTGTGTGAGACAACCAACAAGAACCATTATTGCTTCACCAAGTTTGTCTTCATTAAGGGCGATCTTGGCAACATCCCTTATTCGCCCATCTAGCAGAGCGAGTAGGTATACCGTGTAATACCCCCCTAGCGAAACATAAGACATGGTCGAGGGCAGTCTTATGCCCAGAATAGGAGCCTTGCGATAGAGCCAACACACGATTAGACTAGTACCACAAGAAGACTATCTTGCCGGCCAAAACCTGTACAACCCCGTATTCGCAGAGTAGGGTCTCTTCGGGAGGCGCAGGGCCAGCTTTAAGTTCTTAAGCTTTTTAGAGATTTTGTACTCTTGGTGGCCAATTTTGGCTTGGCCTTGGAAATATACTAGTAAGGGTAGGAAAAATCTGCATCTCCCCCCCCCCGGGCTTGCTATGAGCGAGGTAGGAGCGGTACTCCAGACGGAGGACAAGGTCTTACCCCCCCCCCCATTCACCCCAGCCTCTTGGGCGAGCTCGGTCGGCGGCCCAGAGCTTGCCCGGGCGCCCAGCTCCTTGGGCGAGCTCGGCCGGCGGCCTGGAGCTCGCCCGGGCACCCAGCGTCTTGGGCGAGCTCGGCCGGTGGCCTGGAGCTCGCCCGGGTGCCCAGCCCCTTGGGCGAGCTCGGTCGACGGCCTTGAGCTCGCTCGGGCGCAGAGCCTCTTGGGCGAGCTCGACCGGCGGCCTGGAGCTCTCCCGGGCGCGTAGCCTCTTGGGCAAGCTCGGTTGGCGGCCTGGAGCTCGCTCGGGCGCACAGCCCCTTGAGCGAGCTCGGCCGGTGGCTTGAAGCTCGCCCGGGTACCCAGCCTCTTGGGCGAGCTCGGCCGGTGGCCTGGAGCTTGCCCTGGTGCCCAGCATCTTGGGCGAGCTCGCCCGGCGGCCTGGAGCTCTCCCGGGCGCCCAGCCTCTTGGAAGAGCTCAGTCGGCGGTCTAGAGTTCGCCCGGGCGTCCAGCCCCTTGGGCGAGCTCGGCGGGTGGCCTGGAGCTCACCCGGGCGCCCAACCCCTTTATGCGAGCTCGCCTCGGATGTTCGAGGTGAGGTCAAGGGGGAGGAACATGGTTTAGCCTCCACCTCCCCCCTTTGGACCTCCTGTTGCCATGTTTTTTCCTAAGGGTATTTTTGACATTTTACGCTCAAGACTTGGAAAAACTATAAATAGACCCCCTTGGGTACCTTTGGAGAGCCATTGGTTTTTGGCATCCTCCTCCCTAGTTCTCTTCTTGGTAGAGTTGAGAGAACTCTCCAAGGTACCCATCTCTGCCAATGGTAAGGGAGGGGAAGTGTTCTTGTGACCTTCCGGGTGTGTGGTGGGACCTCCACACTAGACCCGAGGGTCTGTTCCTAGTTTCTCAATTCTTTGGTCCGTGACGTTCCCCCGAGTGTAGTATGTGTGAGGTCACCCCTCTTTTGGGACCCCGAACTCCATAGAGACAAAGTTTTTGGTTTCAACATTTTGGTGCGGTAAGCGTGGAGAGTGACCAGCATAGAAGTTCTCGGGAGAGTGTCATGGCTGGAGATCAGGGAGGTAGTTATGATCTCGGCGGGCTCCCCAACCCCGGACCCTTTATGGGAAGGGAGGAGTTCATGGCTTCAATCCAAGGCATCATGGGGATGCTCCGAAGTTTGGCTCCTCGGGGTGGCAGCTCCACTCCAACCCCTCAAGAGCTAGCTCCTCCCCCTCTCGATGAGTCAACTCCTAGGGCCCAAGCGAGATGACCCCAGCAGGGGGAGAAGGAAGTGCACCAGGTAGGCGACCTGGGAAAGAAAGGATGTGTGAAGGGGTCGTGCGAGACCTCACCGGCCGAGAGCTGTTCCCCAGCCCAGCGAGTGCTAACCCACCAGGCGAACAGTTCACGCGAGTGGAGGTCGCGAGAACCCCCCTCAGGGGTTCACCTTTCAGCGAGCTGATCATCTCAGCTCCCATTCCTGAGGGGTTTAGAGAGCCAGACATGGCTTACTATACCGGGAAGGATGATCCCGTACAGCACATGCAGTGGTTTGAGGATGTCGTCTCCATCAGGCCGATGACGGATGCCTTCAAGTGTCGCCTCTTTACGATCATGTTGAAGGATAAGGCAAGGGACTGGTTTCATCAACTCCCCCCGAGTTCGATCTATGGGTTCGATGACTTGAGCCGAAGCTTCCAGCTCCTCTTCTCCACCTCAAAGAAGAGGAAGGAGAGTCCCGAGTCCATCTTTCTGATAAGGCAGAGGGCCGAAGAGTCGCTGGCCCACTACGTTGACAGGTTCTAAGAGGAGATCCTGGATATCCAGGAGATGTTGGGGTATGCTCTCCAGATGGCCTTCACTGTTGGGCTGAAAGAGGGCTTCTTCAAGTTGAGCTTGACTCGGAAGACCCCCCCTTTCCTTCGTGGAGCTGATGGAAAGGGCGGCAGAGGAGATAGACATGGAGGCAGCCAACCCGGCCTTCGTGAAGAAGTTGGCAAAGTTGGCAGAGGTGGAGTCAAAAGAGCAAGGTGGATTAAAGCACCAGGAAGGAAGGCGGGGAGAGGAGCAGAGAGCTCAGGGGTTCTAGAGACAAGAGGGCCCAGAGCTAGGCTAGAGACAGCAGGGAGGACCTGCCCAAGGTCCAGGAAGAGATCTCATCCAGGATGGGGGGAACTTTCATGGGGGCCAAGGGAGGTTCAACTTCTAGAGGCAAGCCCCAAGACAGCTCCTGCCCCCACCCCAGCAAGCAATGGAGATTGGTCGAAGGGAGAGGAGGAATCGCAGGGGGAGAGGGGTAGGTAGAGTAGAGTTACCATACTGCGACCTCCACCAGTTGGAGGGTCACGCTACGGCTACCTGCCCCGAGTTCTTCAAAGTGAGGAGGACGAGAGCTCCAGCCCAGCAGTAGCCGGAGCGGATCGAAGCTCCGCCGCAAGGAGGTAGGGGGATGATGTATGCGAGGACCGGGTCGATATAGGACACCGAGGTGGCATAGCTGTGATCCACGGGGGAGTGGGGGTCAAAGCCTCTCGAAAGCCAAGTCGCCATGTGATGTACCGTCAGAGCATTGCCTCGATGTCCTAGACCCCTTCTGTGGAGGAAAAGATCACCTTATAGTCAAAATACATGCTGGGGCATGAGGACCCATTCTGCGACGCCCTGGTCATCAAGGCAGCCGTCGAAGGCCTCACCGTCTCCCGGATCTTGGTTGACAACGGAAGCTCTGTCAACGTCATTTTCAAGAAAGCGTTCGAGGGGATGAAGTTGGAGCCAAGGAGGTTGGTGGCATCGGATGGACCTCTGTTTGGATTCTCAGGGGAGAGAAAGGAGGTGGAAGGTGTAGTCGGACTGCAGGTGAAGTTAGGCGGGACCTCAAGAAACTGCAAGTTCGCCATTATTGACGCTCCGAGCAGCTACAACGCCATCTTCAAAAGGCCCCTCATCAGCGCCTTCCAGTGTGTGCCCTCATCATTCCACCAGTGCCTGAAATTCAACTCAAAAGGAATCCAGGTAACGATCAAGGGAGACTCATGATGGCGAGGCAGTGCTACGTCACAGCTTTCAACACCATCTATTGGTTGGCTAAGGCGGAGGAGATGGAGAAGATCATGGAGAGCTTGAGCAGGATGGAGGTGTCCAGCGGGAAGTAATCGGATGGCGACCACCATACCCCGACCCCCTGAAGAAGTCTCTCCTTGGCGGATTCATGTATCTTTTTTTATGTTGTTGTAAGGAGTCCAGCCCCCGACCGGTAGAGTCGGGGGAGTCATGTAACCCATCATTTTTTCCCCTTTGGAGGATGTTGGATTTTGGTAGATTTCAGGTGACATGCCCTGTCCATAAGCCCCCGAGAGGATCTCCTCATGCCAGGCTCTCACTAGCCGGAGTGGTCAATAGTACCTCGGGGAGGCCAAGTTCCTTAGCCCCGGGATGATTCTGCTGACAAGGCTCCCACTAGCTGGAAGGGTAGGTTGATCTCTCGTGGAGGCTAAGTCCTTTTGGCTCCGGGATGATTCCGCTGACCAGGCTCCAACTACCTGGCAGGGCAAGTTGATCTCTCGTAGAGGCTAATTCCTTTTGGCTTCAGGATGATTCCGCTGACCAGGCTCCCACAAGCTGGAAGGGCAGGTTGATCTCTCGTGGAGGCTAAGTCCTTTTGGCACCGGGATGATTCCGCTGACCAGGCTCCTACTAGGTGGCAGGGCAGGTTGATCTTTCGTGGAGGCTAAGTCCTTTTGGCTCCGGGATGATTCCGCTGACCAGGCTCACACTAGCTGGTAGGGAAGGTTGATCTCTCATGGAGGCTAAGTCCTTTTGGCTCTGGGATGATTCTGCTGACCAGGCTCCCACTAGCTGGCAGGGCAGGTTGATCTCTTGTGGAGGCTAAGTCCTTTTGGCTCCGGGATGATTCTGCTGACCAGGCTCCCACTAGCTAGCAGGGTAGGTTGATCTCTCATGGAGGATAAGTCCTTTTGTCTCCGGGATGATTCCGCTGAACAAGCTTCCACTAGCTGGGAGGGCAGGTTGATCTATCGTGGAGGCTAAGTCGTTTTGGCTCCGGGATGATTCTGCTGACCAGGCTCCCACTAGCTTGAAGGACAGGTTGATCTCTCGTGGATGCTAAGTCCTTTTGGCTCCAAGATGATTCCACTGACCAGGCTCCTACTAGATGGCAGGGCAGGTTGATCTCTTGTGGAGGCTAAGTCCTTTTGGCTCCGGGATGATTCCGCTGACCAGGCTCCGACTAGCTGGCAGGGCAGGTTGATCTCTCATGGAGGCTAAGTCCTTTTGGCTCCGGGATGATTCCGATGCCTAGGATCCAATTAGCTGGCATGACAGGTTGCCCCTCGGAGAGACCAAGTATTTTCGGCCCCATGAAGGCCACTCAGCGAATACGTTGGGTTGGATGTTTCTTTCCGAGCTTGTGCAAACCTCGAAAAGAGCGGGGATTGTGTGCAACCCCGTATTCGCAGAGTAGTGTCTCTTCGGCAGGCGTAGGGCCAGCTTTAAGTTCTTAAGCTTTTTAGAGATTTTGGACTCTTGGTGGCCAATTTTGGCTTGGCCTTGGAAATATACTAGTAGGGGGAGGAAAAATATGAATCTCCCCCCCTGGGCTTGCTATGAGCGAGGTAGGAGCGGTACTCCGAAAGAAGCCAAGGTCTCACCCCCCCCCCCTGTACGCCAACCCCTTGTGCGAGCTCGGCCAACGGCCTGGAGCTCGCCCGGGCGCCCAGCACCTTGGGCGAGCACGGTCGGCGGCCTGGAGCCCGCCCGGGCACCCGGCCTCTTGGGCGAGCTTGGCCGGTGGCCTGGAGCTTGCCCGGGCGCCCAACCCCTTGGGTGAGCTCGGCCGGTGGCCTGGAGGTTGCCTGGGAGCCCAGCCCCTTGGGCGAGATCGGTCGACGGCCTGGAGCTCGCCCAGGCGCCTAGCCTCTTGGGCGAGCTCGGCCGGTGGCCTGGAGCTCACCCGGGCGCCCAGCCCTTGGGCGAGCTCGGCTGGCGACCTGGAGCTCGCTCGGGCGCCCAGCCTCTTGGGCGAGCTCGGCCGGCTGCCTGGAGCTCGCCCGGGCGCCCAGCCCCTTGGACGAGCTCGGTCGGCAGCCTGGAGCTCGCCCGGGCGCCCAACCCCTTTGGGCGAGCTTGCCTCGGATGTCCGAGGTGAGGGCAAGGGGGAGGAATATGGTTTAGCCTCCACCTCCCCCCTTTTGACCTCTTGTTGCCATGTTTTTTCCTAAGGGTATTTTGGACATTTTAAGCTCAAGACTTGGAAAACTATAAATAGACCCCCTTGGGTACCTATGGAGAGGCATTGGTTTTTGGCTTCTTCCTCCCTAGTTCTCTTCTTGGTAGAGTTTAGAGAACTCTCCAAGGTACCCATCTCTGCCAAATGTAAGGGAGGGGAAGTGTTCTTGTGACCATCCAGGTGTGTGGTCGGACCTCCACACTAGAGCCGGGGGTCTGTTCCTAGTTTATCAATTCTTTTGTCCGTGACGTTCCCCCGAGTATAGTAGGTGTGGGGTCACCCCTCTTTTGGGACCCCGAACTCCACCGAGACTATGTTTTTGGTTTCAACAAAACCAATATCATCATTGCCAACCCAATGCAAGAATATAATCAGAAGGAAAAATCCACATAATTATATACTCCAAATAAATCAAATAAGAAGAAGAACCACATATTCTATAATATCAGAGTATATCATGCCAAGAAGGCTACAAAATGAGTCTCTCAAAAACTCACATCAGTCACAGACGACAGCGATGGAATTGTCACTTCAGGCCCTATCACCCTGGCCTAGTTGCCCTCCTACAAGACCTACTACTGGGTTTCCTCCTAAAAAGGAAGACATATAAACCGATAGTCATAAAGACTAAGTGGCTATCACATCCGCTCCCCCAACAACTTATAGGAACCAGGCGGAGGAATCAAAATGGAAACAATATATATATATGAAAGCAGTTATACAAGCAGGTGGTATAAGACTAATTAACATCAGAGTATCCAACATGTAAAATAAGTGAGTATAACAATCTACTATAGCAATTCTATTATCAATAGCAGTATACAAGTATGATGATACAACATGAAGTAACTTAACTTATATGAATGCGCATACAAAAATATAAGTTAAGGATCAGCTTAACAGTAAAGTAATAAATCATATAAGAGTGGTCAAACAAACTTATAAGATAAGGATCTTATGTGATACAAAGTTATGTTATGAATGACTTATGATGACTCACCCATGCTCACACACATGGAATTGTGATGTCGACACAGACTTATAGTTCCCACTTTTCGAGCAGGTAGCTACCATCTCATGCGTCATCCATCGTGGACAGACAGAGATAGTGGAATGGGATTTCCACTAGTAGGCGGGCATTCACACTACCAAACCTTGGCCTCCGTAATCCTCAACGATAAGAACACAACAGCGGAGCCCACATGCGTTCCACGGTTTACAGGGGTCTTGCGTAGTTGTGCACCAAGAACACAACCCAAATTGTCCTACCAGTGTGGCACGGAAAGGGCCTCGGTAATGAGCACTGAGGACACAGCTAATCTGTCCACTTGGCATGGAAGGAGCCCCGGGAATGAGCACCGAGGACCAAGCCCAACTTCCAAAAGTCTATCTGTCAACTGTTGTCGGTGTGATGACTGGCGAGCCCGTAGACCTACCCCACTATCCTTCACCCAGGATTATAACACCGTGTGTCAAGTCACACTGCATGCAATTTAACATGGACTTACCATCAACAATCAAGTGCTCAATAGTACCCAAGGGCTCCACACCGAGTCATTTCTTATTATTCACATCCCGTACTGAACAGCATGCAAGGGCTCCACACTGAGTCCCTTATCGACACATCATTCCAGTGTGGCAAACACACAAGTACTTCCAACCATTCGATATTTCCCTTCCACACAATGGTTCATCATTTACATAGGTGGAAAGCCACCTTATACAACATAACAATCCACACTGCTACCCATATGGAGAAATAACTCTAGGTAGTGGACTCTTTTAAACATTCCATTAATCATCCTATCACACGGCCATGCATTTACCTCATCCAATTCCTTCTTAAAGTCAAGCATTCACAATCAATTATGCTTCAACAGATATATCATTTGTACATTCAAACGTATCAGTTTATTTGTTCTCTAGCTTACGCAAACCTTTTGTTTTTCAACCTTCTTCAAACCGTTGGTACATTCGTGTTCCACCAATCCATTCGTTTATCACGATTACGTATATACTAAGTTTACCAAAACCTCAACCTTATTTACTTTCTTAAGGATCTATTCCATCAGTCCGTGTTTATCACAAACATCCATAAATTAAGTTCAGCAAATCTCAATGTCAATTTACTATGACCTCTTTACCAAATTCAAACCCGAATCTACACTAACCCGAGAATAACATGTACTTAAGACTTGACTGTACAACAACTTAAACTAGACATTCCCGAGTCTACTGGACTCGTATGAAAATGTGTAACAATCCATTTGAAAGATCTTTCCAAGGGCTACGACATTTGTGCTTAGTCGAAAGCCCATATCTGGCCGTAATATACCCGAAAATGGCTTTGAAGTTCTTTGCGCATAGAAAATAGATTTCTATACGCATCTTAAAGCAAGATGAATGACATAAGTCCATCTTCTTCCGTTAGACATTTACTCAAAACTATATACAGAACTTCCTCCTCCCTTATTCACCCTCAATAGACCATTTATCTTCACGAAACCAAGTCTACCATCTTCACGAAGAAGAGAGGAGAGGTTGAAGACATCAAATATCTAGGGCACAAGCCCTAGCATGGCCTCTACCTATGAGATCTTCATCTCACACGTCAAACTCTTTTGAGTCAATATCTCTCATAGAAAATAACTACCGATCTAGCACCAAGGGAGAGGGTAGGAAGCTTACCTCATTCCCGACATTTCCAACCATTGATCTCGCAACTCTCCTTGGCGGCATTTTTCTCCTTATTGGCGTAGTTCCTTAGAGGGAAGAGGAAGGGAAGACTTTCCTCCAGAAGATCCGACTCCAGCGATCTCCTTCTCCATCGGGTTCGACAAGAATTTCTACTTGACAAAAATGGAGAAGTGATCTAGGGTTTCCGTTAGTCTCTTTTTATAATGAGAATTAGGGTAAGGTTGGCCTGTCATGTGTCTCCCAAACATTGGACCGCTTATTATTACATTAAATATGCCCTTTTGAAAAGACACGTCCAATTTAAGTAATTTGGCGCCAATCTCAAAAATCCGGTTCAGACCGTGTATGTGGCAACAAGCAGACTGAGCGAAAAATTCAATAAGACAAAATCATTGAGTGTGTCTCCTTTACTCGACAAATCATCGAGTGACGTTGAGTGCACTCAATGCACTCGACGTCTATAGGCCTTAGAATCACTCTGAGAAAAAAGCATTAAGTGGCGTTGAGACCACTCAATGCCACATTGACCTCACTCAACGCCCGAGTAATCCAGAATATTTCTAAGTTAAAAGCATTGAGTGGCGTTGTGACCACTCAACGCTGCGTTGAATCCACGCAATGCCTACAACATCAAGATATTTCTAAGTTAAAAGAGTTGAGTGGCGTTGAGACTAATCAACACTGCGTTGACTTCACTAAATGCCAACATATACCAGAATAACGTTGAGTGGTGTTGAGACCACTCAACACTGCGTTGTCATCCCTCAATGACAACATAAGATAGAATAAATCTAAGTTAAAAGTGTTGAGTGACGCTGAGACCACTCAACATCGCGTTGACCTCACTCAATGCCTAAACATCCAGAAACTATTATAAGTAAAATATGTTGAGTGGTGTTGAGTCCACTCAATGCCTCAGCATAATTTGTCAAATGGCATCGAGTGCACTTAACGCACTCATCGCCCTGATTCCATAAAAAATCTAAGTCCTTTTTCGTCGAGTGGTGCTGAGTCCACTCAATGCCTCAACATAATTCGTCGAATGGCGTCGAGTGCACTCAACACACTCGACGCCCTGAGTGAAGAAAACATTCTAAGTCCAATTTTGTCGAGTGTTGGTGAGTCCACTCAATGCCTCAGCATAATTTTTTGAATGGCATCGAGTGCACTAAACGCACTCGATGGCTTCAGGTTCTAGAATTATTCTAAGTAAAAATCTATTTTATTCATCGAGTCTAGTCGACTCACTCGACGCTTCTCGAGCCTGAGTCAATTCTCTTGACTCAAAACGCATTCGTGGGGCCTAGCACGAAATAGGATATTACAAATCCTATAATCAAAATAAAAGACTTCATCCCCGAAATAAAGCTAAGGCTGTGGGGGGAAATAAAGCATGAACATATAATATGCTTGAAATTTTACCTTGGGAAAATAACTCTGGATACCGCTTCCGCATCACATCTATAGGCTCCCCAGTGTATTCTTCTTTCCCGTTATTAGACCATTGGATGTTTACCAATGGTACACTTTTCAACCGCAAGTTCCTTGTCTTGGTGACAACTATCCTCATCGGCTCTAGTCGGACGGATCTATCAGTTTCCACTACTCCATCTGCAGTGGGGACATAATGGTCTGGTCGTAGTAGTGCCTTCCGAAGTGATGACACATGGAAGACGTTGTGAAAAATTTTCAGCCTGATGGTAGCTCCAGCCGATAGGCTAAAGGGCCAATTCTATCCACTATAGCATAGGGCCCTACATACCTCGGGATGAGCTTATTCATAACACGCACTTGCGACACTCCATGCATTGGCCTTATCTTCTAAAATACCTGGTCACCCACTTGAAGTTCCACCATTCGATGTTTATTATTATGGTATTTTGCCTGCTGACTTTGAGCCTCAAGCATGCGATGTCGTATAAACCTTACAAGCGCATCAGTGTCATCAATGTACTGTATCCCAAAACTTTTGGAACTTCTTCATGTACCCATGATAATGTAGTTCTACACCTTCTCCCATAAAGTGCTTCGTAGGGAGCAATCCCGATGCTAGGTTGATGACTGTTATTGTATGAAAATTCTACCTGTGACAAGAACCTTTCCCACGGCTCCCCTCTATCCAGTACGCACAATCTCAAAAGATCTTCCATTGTCCTGATGGTCCTCTCAGACTGACAATCCGTCTGAGGATGAAAAGTTATGTTGAAGGTATGGCGAGAGCCAAGATATGCTTGTACTTCCTTCCACTCCTTGGAGGTAAAGAAACCATCATGATCCGAGACTATCGTCATAGGCACACCATGGTACCATACAAATTGCTCCACAAAGAGACGCATTAAAACATCCACATTTTTCTCCTGAATAGGGATAAATCTGGCGACCTTCGTCAGACGATCTACAATCTCCCAAACTTAATCGTTCCTAGAGCACGAGCGAGGCAACCCATGAAAAAAGTCCATGACAATATCCTCGAACATCCTCTCAGGGATGGGCAATGACTATAATTATCCTCTGGGGATCTTACGCTCAACCTTAACCTTCTGACATGCCTCACAGTGTTTAATAAAATACTTGGCCGCGCTCTTCATCCCTGGCCAGAACATGGTCTTTCGCAGGACGCTATACATCTTGGAAATCCCGGGGTGGACAAAATAGTTGGAGCAATGTGCCTCTCTCAATATGTCTTCACGGATTTCCTCCCCCTTGGGGATATAGAGTCGGCCATGGAAATGCACGAGGCCATCCTTTAGTGCATGCTCCATAGTAGTTCAATCTTCAATTGAATTAATTACAAGGGCCAGAGCAGCATCCTTACCTTGTTCTACACGAATACGATTTCGGATGTCACATATTATACTCATAGCAGATAGGTACTCAATATACTCCTACGAATGATCTTTATACACCAACATGATCTCCATCTCCTTGAGCATTCGAGCTAATTCCATACTCATCAATCGAGACTCATGGCTCGACTCTAGTACCTTTCTGCTCAACGCATCAACTATGGAATTTGCTTTTCCGGGGTGGTAGTTCAACGTAAACTCATAATCACACAAAAATTCTAGCCACCGCCATTGTCTCAAGTTTAACTCCTTTTGGGTATGAACATACTTCAAATTTTTGTGATTCGAAAAGATCTCGTAGTGGACGGCATATAAATACTATCCACAAACCTTTAAGGCGAACACCATAACCCCCAACTCCAAATCATGAACCGGATAATTGGCTTCATGCTTCTTTAGTTTCCTCGAACCATAAGTAATCACGTGCCCATGTTCCATCAATACTGCTACCATCCCTTGATATGATGCATCTGTGTAAACTTAAAATACTTCCTTCCCAGATGGGAGGGTTAAGATGCGTGCGGTGGTAAGTCTATCCTTCAGCTCTTGGAATGCAGCTTCACACTGGGGTGTCCACTTATATGGCACACCTTCCTTTGTCAGAGCAGTGAGAGGAAGGACTATCTTTGAGAATCCTTTTACGAACTTGCGATAATACTGAGCAAGTCCAAGGAAAATCCGTACATCAACAGCTAAATTCAAAGGTGTCCATACATTCACAACACACACCTTGTCCCGGTCCACGGTTAGTCTAGCTCCGCTAATCACATGGACCAATAAGGCAACCTCTCAGAGGCAATATTCGCACTTGTTGAACTTATCAAACAACGAGTGTTCTTTTAACTTTTTCAAAACCAAGGCCAAGTGTTCCACATGCTCCTCCTCTGTCTTTGAATAGACCAAAATTTCATTGATGAAGATGATGAGGAAGACATATAAGTATGGCTCGAACACCCAGTTCATCAAACTGATGAAAGCTGAAGGGGTATTCATTAGCCCAAACGGTATCACAGTGAACTCATATAGACCGTACCTCAAGCTAAATGTTGTTTTCCATATATCCTCCTCTTGTATCCCCAACTGATAGTACCCAGTACTTAGAACGAGTTTGGAAAACCAGTGCGCTCATACCAACTGATCGAATAACTCATCGATCCGTGGTAGAGGATAAGTGTTCTGCACCGTTAAACGATTAAGTTCCCAGTAATCTATACATAACTGTAGTGTTCCATCCATTTTCTTGACAAACAGTACAGGGGCTCCCCATGGTGATGAACTGGGAAGAACAAACCCTGATTCCACTAACTCTTGCAGCTGAACTGTAAACTCCGCAAGTTCGTTTGGGGCCATTCTGTAAGGGGTCCGAGAGATGGGCTTGGCACATGGTACTAACTTAATTTGAATGTCCGCCTCTCTATGCGGGGGTAATCCTGTAATTTCTCAGGAATAACCTAAGGAAAATCCCGCACTATTCGCATATCTTTCAAATCAACTACCATCTTTTTTAGTTCAAAATAGATTATATATACTTAATCCCCTCTCATATGAGCTTTTAAGTACTGAATTGAAGATAACAATATACGAGGTGCAAGTTTAATACCCTTAAAGATGACCTCAGAGTCCTCATGCCTCAATATGATTTACTTCATCGCGCAATCAATCCTTGTGCGGTTCCAATCTAACCATGCAATGCCAAGAATGAGGTCGAATTCTGGCATTCTCAACACTGTTGCATGGGTTTCAAATAACTTTCCTCCAAGAAGTACCTCCAATTCACACTTCATCAATGTAGTCATCTCAGAGCCATTTTGGAGGCGTACTCTCCGAGTAATACCGATGTAGTATTGCACTCCTTCTAAGTCTTTACGAAATATGCTGATACAAACGAGTTTGTGGCACGAGTATCGAATCGGGTGTAAGATGGTTTCCTTCTAACCATCACGGTGCCTAAGTATCAATTATACAGACTCAAGCTAGACTCTTGGTATATCTTAG
The DNA here is from genome assembly GCA_039513925.1 of Platanthera zijinensis. NCBI lineage: Eukaryota > Viridiplantae > Streptophyta > Magnoliopsida > Asparagales > Orchidaceae > Platanthera > Platanthera zijinensis. Next base: position 200,429,304 of record CM077085.1, on the reverse strand, counting down.
ACTATTTAAAGGGGAATGCTTATAACATAGTAATTAAATCCCAACATACTGGGAATTATGTCCTGAGGATTCCGCTCTTGCGCCATGTCCAGCGTAAACACCTGATCCCGAGCAGGTTTGGGGTTTCGTCCTAATGGTCCTCAACTAGCTACAGGCAAAAGCGCCGGATGTGGCCTGGCTGATTGCACTGGAAGCAAACTTTCCCATGCTACTCCCTAGGTTGCGGGTACACTAGTGGTGGTGGAGGTATTAGTATCTGCGAGGACGGACTCTCCATCCTAAAATTCTAATGGAAGCGACCCCTAACTCTGTTTTTTCCTCTCCCTCTGTTATCCTGCTTCCTTCTATAGCTGGGGCCTGCTTTCATTACCCCTTTAGTGGGTTTCTTACCACTCCCCAAATGATCTTCCTCTAGCCTTTTCTCCATGTCGATGATCTCAGCAAAACTCGAGTCCCCTATAAAAAAATAGCTTACCTCAGGGGATCCCGTAAGCCTTTATAGAATCGCTTAGCATACCCATTGTCATTCAACTCGAATGCTTCAGCAAACCTAGCGAGATGCAGAAACTCTCGCTGATATTATGTAACTATCTTGGATCCCTGTTTTAGTTGTAAGAATCTTTCTTCATGTTCATCCCGAGTTGTGGAAGGGATGAAGTGTTCCAAGAAGGCTTCTAAAAACTCACTCCAACTAATCTCCGTGTACACCCGACCTTGAATGATGGAGCCCATGAGGGACATTCACAACCTCTTGGCATTGGATTACAATACTGACACGACTAATGTCACAACCATGTTGGTTGTACATCGGATCCCCTCCATTAGTTATCTCACTGAGTTGAGCCATTCCTCCGTACGCACGACCGACTCTGTCCTATGATAGACAGCTGGAGAGAGAGTCTGGAATATGATTAACCAATTAGAGCTCGGGGCTTGGTGTTGAACCGAAGCCTATTGAGCCCTAAACATGTCCAAAATAGCGGAGAGCGTTTATCCTAGCTCCGACTGTTGAAATTGAGTAGGTATGGAAGGGGCAGGAGTGCCCCCTACTGGATCTACATTAGTCGGGATCTACAAAAAAGGTACAAACCTAAGGTCATGTTTGCTAATCATAAGGTCATGACTGGAAATACTTAGTGTGAATTACATATGGGCACACCATTGCTTCCGCTATGTCAGTTTGTCCCCAAACAGACCAACCGAATAGGGGTGGCACCATTGTTCAATGACTACTTTAGTTGAGGATCGTTGCAAGCTGATGTTGGCATTGAGTTAAGTCAACGCGGCGTTGAGTGGTCTCAATGCCACTTAATGCTTTTAACATAGAATTATTCGTATTATGTTGGCGTTGAGTGGAGTCAATGCGTCATTGAGTGGTATAAACGCCAGTCAATGCTTTTAACTTAAAAATATTCTGGATGACTAGGGCATTGAGTGAAGTCAATGTGGTGTTGAGTGGTCCCAATGCCACTCAACGCTTTTTTTACTTTGAGTGATTTAGAGGCATGTATGCGTCGAGTGCGTTGAGTGCACTCGATGCCACTTGACGATTCATTGAGCAAAGGAGGTACACTCAATGATTTTGACTTCATGGATTTTTGGCTCGGTCTGCTTGCTGCTACATTCAAGGTCTGAACCGAATTTTCGGGATTGGCGCTAAATGACTTTAATTGGATGCGTCTTTTAAAAAGGACATATCTAATGTAATAATTGGCATTCTAATGTCAGGGAGACACGTGGCGGGGTAACCTAACCCTAATTATCATTATAACAGGAGACTTACGGAAACCCTAGTTGTCATTTTGCCATTTTTGTCAAGCAGTTATCCTTGCCGAACCCGACAGAGAAGGAGATCGCCGGAGACGGATCTTCTAGAGGAAAGGCTTCCCCTCCTCTTCCCCGAAATTAACTAAACCCACAAGGAGAAAATGCCACCAAGGAGAGTGACGAGATCCATTGTCGGAAATGCCGGAAACGAGGTGAGCTTCCTAACCACTCAGTTGGTGCTTAATCTGTAGTTATTTTCTAGGAGATATGTCAACTCAAAAGAGTTTGACTTCTAAGATGAAAATATCCTAGGTAGAGTCCATGCTAGGGATTGTGCTCTAGATATTTGATGTCTTCAACCTCTCCTCTCTTCTTTGTGAAGATGGTGGACTTGGTTTCATGAAGAGAAATGGTCTATTGAGGGTGAATAAGGGAGGAGGAAGTTCTGCATATAGTTTGGATTAAATGTCTAATTGAAGAAGGTGGCCCGATGTCATTCATCTTTCTTTAAGATGAGTGGCGGGCACATCACCCACAGGTTAGAGGATCGATCCTCCCTCTTATACCATTTGTATGACCCTCCCTCCCGGAACACAAGACACGCCCGAGGGGAGTCTTATGCCCAGAACAGCTGCCTTACGGTAGCGCGAACACACGGGTCGTCCTGTACCACAAGTCGCTTATCCTGCCGGCTAAAACTAATATAATCATTGCCAACCCAACGTAAGAATATTAGTAAAAGTCAAAATTCACATAAGTATATAGTTCAAATAAATTAAATAAAAAGAAGCAACTATGTCTTCTATAATATCAGAGTACATCATGCCAAGAAGTCTACAAAATGTGTCTCTCAAAAGCCCAAATCAGTCACTGACGGCAATGATGGTATCGTCACTTCAGCCCCTTTCACGTTGGCCTAGCTGCCCTTCTGTAATACCTACTGTTGGGTTTCCTCTTAAAAACAAAGACGTAGCAACCGTTAGTCATAAAGACTAAGTGGCTATCACATCCGCTCCCCCGGTGACTCTTAGGCACCGGGTAGTGAAAGGAAAAAGTGTATAATATATATATATATATATATAAGTAGTATTACAAGCAGGTGGTACAAGAGTAATCAACATCAGAGTATCCAACAAGTAAAATAAGTGAGTATAACAATCTACTATAGCAGTTCTACTATCAATATCGTTGAGTGTTCCTCCTTTACTAGACGAATCTTCGAGTGGCGTCAAGTGCACTTAAAGCACTGGATGCCTACAGGCCTCAGAATCACTCTAATTAAAAAGAGTTGAGTGGCGTTGAGACCACTCAATTCCACATTGAATTCATTGAATTGCCCATTAATCCAGAATATTTCTAAGTTAAATGCGTTGAGTGGCGTTGAGACCACTCAACGTCGTGTTGACTCCACTTAATGCCAACAACATCAGGATAATTCTAAGTTATAAGCGTTCAGTGGCATTGAGACTACTCAACGCTGCGTTGAATTCACTCAATGCTAACAAAAGCCAGAATAGCATTGAGTGGTATTGAGACCACTCAACGCCGCGTTGAATTCACGCAACGCCAACATCAGCCAGAATAGATCTAAGTTAAAAGAGTTTAGTGGTGTTGAGACCACTTAATGTCGCGTTGACCTCACTTAATGCCTCAACATCCAGAAACTATTCTAAGTAAAATAGGTTGAGTTGTGTTGAGTCCACTCAACGCCTCAACATAATTTGTCAAATGGCATCGAGTGCACTAAATGCACTCGACGTCCTAAGTCCAGAAAACATTCTAAGTCTAATTTCGTCAAGTGTGTCTGATCCCTAGTTGGATTTGGGCTAGGTTCACTAATTTAGGCTGAGTTTGACCCTTCTTGTATAGCCCAGGTCATTTCTAGTAGTCTTAGAGTTTAGGCTAAGTCCTCTTAGTTCGACCTTCCTTGGACTAGCCAGCAAAGGACCTCAGAAGACTCATGCTAAGAATATATCAGAAGACAGTTTTATAAGTTTAAAATTTTCGAACTCAGCTAGACGATTGTCAATCTCAGATCGACGAAACTCATAGTTAATTCTCTGTGCTGAGCTCGACGATCTTCGAGCTCAGGTCGACGGTTTGTTCTCTTCAGACAGATTCTCAGCTCGACGAACTCAGAGTCTATATTTTTCAAGTATTTCTCAGTTAGCAGTTCGCCGAGCTCAAGTCGACAAACCGAAATTCTTAGATCGATAATCTTGGATCTCAGGTCGACGAATTCTGTTTAGAGTTCAATGTTTTTTGTCCGGTTTCAGAATGAGTTTTTCCTCCTTCTGCTCCATTATTTTCTCATTTATTAGCAGTATTATTCTGAGTATTTAATGCATATATTCATCTGGATATAGCCATTATTGGCTGCATTAAATATGATATTCGTCAGAATTTTTATTTGTATATTCTATCAAGGACAGTTGGGGAAACTCATAGATATTTTTATTCCATCCATTTTGAATTCTCCAGATCAGCAAGGATTTAAGGAAGTTATTCAAATTTCAAACAAGAATTAATTGACAGAATATTAAAAAGAGATTCTCTCTTTTCAAGGATACAGAGACAAGAAAAGAAAAAGATACAGCACGGAGAACATTCAACCACTGGACGTCTCTTTCATTCTCTCTCAACATTTTTTCATTCTTTGCCAATACTCAAGACTGAAGAAGAACAATCATAAGAAATCAAGAGTCTTCTTCATCTTTAGTTCCAGGAATTTACATAAATCTTTGATTTAACATTAGTCAACTGGATTTCCTGGACATTGGTAGATCAAAGCTATAGACCAACTCACCCTGAAGCAAAGCTCATTCTTCCTGAACCTTCATCTTCTCAGGGGGAGGTTTGACACCATCAGAATCTACAAAGTCTTCTCAAGTTGATTTGAGAAACGAGAAGACTAACATAAACCCCTTTCCACCCCACTTTACAGGGTTTTAACTCCCTTCAAAAGTTAGCTTGGTTGCAAGTCTCCTAATCAAAAGACTTGAGATTGGTTTTTAAGCACTTGATCGAAAGCTCATAGGTGGCAGTCACCTGATCAAAACCTATTAGTGGATTCCTACCAGGGTGTTAGAAGAGTGGATGTACCCAAGTTTAGGGGAACCACTATAAATTTCTTGTGTTGCCTGGTTGCACATTTTCTGTTTGTTTTATTCTTGCTATGTTTGTAATTGCCGGAATAGTTAGCCTATTTTCTTCTGCTTTACTACTATATGGTATCACTATTTTCACTCTGATATAAATTAAGAATAAACCAAAAATTTTAATATTCTATTCACCCCCTCCCCCTCTAGAGTAATCAGATCTAACCCCTCCTTTCAATTGGTATCAGAGGTTTTGTTTGTTTGGATGTAAAAGTTAACACTTAAAACAAGATTCAGTTAGATCATATTTTCTTCTTCTCAACTTTTCTTCTATCACAATGGAACAGAATAAGGATTATGCAAGCACCAGACCTCGAGTTTGCAAACTAAATAAGTTTGCCATCATGAAGGCAAGAATTAAACTGTATATGAACTCTATTGATGAGGACATATTTAATTCTATTTTGACAGTACCTCCTGTTGCAGCAACTGCTTGAACTTCTACTTCAAGCACTCATGTTGTTCCATCACCTGAGTGGACTAATGCACAGAAGAAAGCCAAAATTGCAGATGCCAAAGAAATAAACATATTGGTTCAAACCCTGTCGGATTACATTTTTCAAAAGATGGCTCAATGCACCTCTGCAAAAGCAATCTAGGATTCTCTCAACTAGATGGTTGTTGGCTCAGCAATAGAGAAAGGATAGAAGATAAACTCTCATCTCACAGGAAGAAAATTTCAAGAAAGATGAAGTTAAATCTGTCAGTAACATGTACAACAGATTAAGATCCATCATCAGTGAGTTGAAGACCTTGTATAAAGACATCTCTCTTACAGAGGTGAATGAAAAGATCCTAATGTGCTTCCCATGCTTATGAGCCTCCATGATCTAGCCAATCAAAGTGTCAAGAAGCTTGAATTAGATTTCCACAGAATCTCTCTTGGGAAAGCTCAAATCCTATGAGCAGCTGATCAAATCTAGGGAAGCTATAGAACAATCGAATCCTCCACCAGCAAGAAAGGAGTAAAATATAACATTCAAAGCTGCTGAAGAGACTGAAGCTTCAACAGTCAATGAAGAATTTATGAGCCTCTTTGCTAAGAGATTCTACAAAATGGCAAGAATGGATTTCAGGAGAAAGTCATCTAGGAATGATGACAAGCCCAGGTATAATAAAACTCCTACTAAATAAATAGTGTGCTTCGGATGCAGGAAACCTGGACATTTCATTTTTGAATGCCTTGAGAATAAAAATAAAGAGAAGAGAAGAAAAAAAGACTCTAGGAGCAAGAACTAAAGCCGGTCTTCCTCCCGCAAGCACAAAAAGAAGGAGAAGGGCTTTGTTGCTGAAACCTGGAGTGACACTGAAGATGAATCCACATCTTCAAGCTCCAGTGAAGAGGAAGAAGAGGCAAAGGCTAGGGATGTCTGCCTCATGGCTATCAATGCCTCTTGCAGGCCATCAGATGCAGAAGAAGAATCTGATAATGAAGAAGCCTTAGAATCAGAAGCTGATCAGGTACTTTCATCATTTGATTATAGTTCTGATAGTTTTAAAATTGAATTTAAAACAATGTGTATAGATTTAATTAACTCTGAAATAGTAATTAAACTTCTTAGAGAAAGATTAACTAATTAAGACAAGCACATTGCTGAAAATACTAAACTAATAATTGAACTTGACTCAGCAAATGAACAAATTATTTTCATAAAATCTGAACTAAGTAAGGCCAAGAAATTAGAAGAATCTCACAATGGTAAAAGCTTACAATTATTAGACATAATAAGTACTTTAAATGCTAGGACTAATAACAGTAAACTAGGACTAGGTGCATCGTCTAGTGAACCACTTATAATCTAGAAGAATCAGTTATCTAAAGCAGTAAATTTTATTTTAGATAAGGGTAAAAAGAATCCTGAACAAGTAGATAAATTAAATGAAGTATTAAAGAAAATTGAACTAAAACAAAAATACGAAAATAAGAAGAAAAACAACTATAACAATGTTCAATAGTTTTCGTCGAACTCAGATCGACGAAATGTGAACAGTTCTTTTACCTCAGAATGATGAACTCTGAATGCAAACCATAACAACAATTATTCTTCGACCTACGATCGACAAAAATAGTATGGTTCGTCGACTAGAGATCGACGATATTGGTGCCCTAAGAATGAATACCTTCATTGTTCGAGAAGAGATCAAAGATCTTACCCCAATTCGTCGAGCTCGGGTTGACGAACTTACAAGAGTTCGTCGATCGCAGATCAGTATAACAGATATCTCAATCCCCTTTAAATCTATAATCCACCAAGAATATTTAATAATAAATTTAATCAATGGATTATCCCACCTAGGAAATATAATCCTTTAGATTATAAAAGCCAACCTGAATACTCTTATAATTCTAGTTTTAATTATGTAAAGAAAGAAGGACCCAAGGTAACCTAGGTTAGAAATGACTAATCTGTTTCATTGCAGGTAAAAGACTTTTCTACCACAGAGCAACAGTAGTATTGTGTGACTAGAAATTAGGCCAACCTAATACATTATAAGGCAAAGCTAGGACCAAAAGTAATATTGTGTGACTCCAACTGTGGCTAGACTAAAGGCTATGGAAAATTTAAAGTTGGAACTGTTACCTTTAGAAATGTAGCATATGTAAGTGGACTGAAGCACAACCTTATCTCCATAAGTCAATTATGTGATAAAAGGTTTCAGGTATCATTTAATAAAACCTCTTGTATTATCACTTCTTTGGACAATAGTATAATATTGACTGGCACTAGAGTAGGAAACATTACTTAGTCAACTTCAAGTAAGCCAAATCTGAAATTTTCCTATATAATTCATCTAGTAATAACAATGAACTTTGGCATAGGAGATTAGGTCATGTTAACTTGAAAAATATTGCCAAATTATCTAGGGATGACCTTGTCAGAGGTTTTTCCTTCTTACCCCTACAAGAAGGAAAGCCTTTGCAGGGCTTGTCAATTAGGCAAGCAAACTAAAAATAGTTTTACATCATTAAACAAATGTGACTCACCTATGATATTATACTTACTATATATGAACTTTTTTGGCCCTATAGCAGTACAAAGTCTAGGAGGGAAATCTTATACTTTAGTGATTGTACATGACTTCTCTAGATTCACTTGGGTTTTCTTTCTGAGATCTAAGTGTGATAACTTTAATATTCTTACCGACTTTCTCAAGAATATATAGATTGAGTACTCTACTCAAGTTGCATTGATCAGAAGTGATCTTGGTACTGAGTTTGAGTCTCTTCTTATGCAAGAGTTCTGTAGAAAGGAAGGTATCAGACAATGCTTCTCAGCTCCTAGCACACCTCAACAGAATGGGGTTGCTGAAAGGAAGAATAGAATACTAATTGAATCTGCAAGCACATTACTTGCAGATGCTTATTTGCCCCTATTCATTTGGGCAGAGGATGTAAGCACAACCAATTATGTGCTGAATAGAAGTCTTATACACAAACTTAAGAATAAGACTCCTTATGAGCTACTGAAAGGGAAGAAACCTAAAGTATATTGCATTAAAATATTTGGATGTTTATATTATATTCACAATAACAATAAGAAACACATTAGAAAGTTTGAAGCCAAGTCTGATATTTGAATTTTTCTTGGATATTCCCAAGTAAGGAAGGCTTATAGGGTATATAACAAATCTACCTTAAAAATTGAAGAGTATATCCATATTTCTTTTGTTGAGACTAACATGTTTTACAAGGAGAAGACTACTTCTACTAGTGAAACTTTGCAGGTACCTAACATGTGTGAGAGACTAAATGAGTTAACTCTCACCAATGAGGCAGTTACACATCCTCCTCAACATGTTGCTGAAGAAAGTGATGATGAAGAAACTGATGTCAATACAGAACAAACAACAGCTAATCCTATTCCACTAGATGAATTTATTCCCGAAGCAATTGAATAACCAACTCCACCCACTGACTTTGTCACACATAGAGATCAACCCACATCTCATGTAATTGGAGACATGTCAGCTGGTGTGTAGACAAGTCATCAACTAAACCAAGATTTGATGCATGTCTGCTTTATATCTCAAAATGAGCCCCAATCCATTAAAGTTGCAGAGCAAGATTCACACTGGATCACTGCAATGCAAGAAGAGCTCAATCAATTTGAGAGATGCAGAGTTTGAGACTTAGTTCCAAGACCAAAAGACTACCCAATCATTGGAACTAAGTGGGTATATAGAAATAAGCTGGATGCCCAAGGTGTCATCATAAGGAATAAAGCAAGACTTGTTGCTCAAGGATATAGGTAAGAGGAAGAGATTGACTATGACCAGACTTTTGCACAAGTTGCAAGGGTGGAAGCAGTCAGGATCTTCCTTGCATATGTTGCGTACAAGAAATTCAAAGTTTTTCAAATGGAGGTCAAGAGTGCCTTTCTGAATTGAGAACAAAAAGAAGAGGTCTATGTTGAACAACCTCCAGGTTTCATCTCTCCAACTCATCCCCCTTATGTCTTTAGATTGCATAAAGCTATCTATGGTTTAAAGCAAGCTCCAAGAGCTTGGTATGAGACCTTAACTAGCTTCCTTTTAGAACATAAATTTTCTAGAGGCATTGTAGATAGAACATTATTCACTAGGAACCATAAGGATAAAATTTTATTAGTACAAATTTATGTAGATGATATTATATTTAGGTCTTCAGATTCCAAGCTATGCAAGGAGTTCTCTGACCTCATGCATTCAAAGTTTGAGATGAGTAGCATGAGTGAGCTCTCCTACTTCCTTGGTTTCCAAGTGAAGCAGCTACCTGATGGCATCTTTATATCCCAATCTAAATATGCTAAGAGCTGATCAAAAAGTATGGGATGTCAGATGCCTCAGCCAAGAAAACACCTATGGCTACAAATGCTTTAATTGACTCTGATGAACATGGGAAACCTGTTGATCAGAAATTATTTAGGGTCATTATTGGATCCCCACTATACCTACAGCAAGCAGACCTGACATAATGTTCTCTACATGTCTTTGTGCTAGGTTCCTTGTGAACTCCAAAGAATCTCACCTTACTTTCTTAAAAAGGATTTTAAGATATATAAAGAGTTGTCCTATTCTAGGACTTTGGTATCCTACTGATTCAGAGTTTGAGTTAACTGGATACTCAGATGCTGACTTTGCTGGATGCTGAGTAGACAGAAAAAGTACCTATGGAACATGCTAATTCCTTGGTACTAGATTAGTCTCCTGGTTTTGCAAGAAACAGTCATCTGTGTCTACATCAACTGCTGAATAAGAATATATAGCAGCTGGCAGTTGTTGTTCCCAGATGCTGTGGATCCAGAACCAACTTCTGGACTATGGGTTCAACTTAAATAAATAAACTCTATTATGTGATAACACAAGTGCAATTTCCATTGCACAAAATACAGTCCATCATAGTAGAACTAAGCATGTAGATATTATGATTCATTTCATTAGAGAGTGTGTAGAAAAAAATAAAATTAACCTTGTCTATATATACACTAATTTGCAAAGATCAGATATCTTCACCAAACCTTTGGATGAGAGGAACCATCTGTTCTTTATAAATCAGCTTGGTATGATAAATGGGGAAGCCTTAATTTAATTTCTGTCTATGGTCGATGAATTTTTCAAATTTCATCGAACGGAGATCGACGAACTGAGGAAAAGTTCTTGAGATTTTCCGTCGAACTGAGATCCACGAACTCTCTGAGTAAGTCATTTTTCGTCGACCTAAGATCGACGATCTGGCTTTAAAAAAAATTTCGTCGACCTGAGAACGACGAAAAGTTTTCCCTTCTTCTGACTGAGATGGACGAACTCTTTTATCAATAAAATATTTCGTCAACCCCAGATCAAAGATTTCTTATGTTTCGCAGGACGGAGTTTGTCATTTCATATTCTAAAAAACCTAATAACTAGGTTTTCTTCGACCTCCATCCCACGCTTTCAGTTCCCTTGCACTTGATCTTTTTAGTTCCTTATTGCAGGCGACTATGGAGATTCTAGCAGGCACTCTCGCAGGAATGAAGTTCGACATGGGATTCGACATTGATTTTGAACCGTTTGAACACACAGATCAGATATTTCTCGATATTCTGCAGTTGTTTGAAGAATTACACTTGAAGAACTTGATGAAACCAAGAATGAAGATAGCAGCGACTGAAATCAGAGAATGGGTTTACTCGTCATCGGCTCCAGACACTAATACTATGGTTGGAACCATAGCGGGTAACGCCATCCCTTTTACTCTAGAAATTCTTACTGAAATTTTCTATTTAGTAAATGGGGAAGAAGAACTTGAATTAAATCTTCTGAATTCAATTAGATATTGACTTTGATGGGTTATTCTGGAGAAAACCCCAATAAATTGTTGAAGAAACATTTGTCTGCCGAGTACACATTTCTTGCAGACGTAGTTGGCAAGGTTTGGTTGGGCAAGCATACCGCCCATGACTATATTACTAGACAACAATTTTTAGTTATGTGTGCTGAAGTTGACAAGAAAGCAGTTAACTGGGCCCAGATTTTTTTTGATTTGATAAGGAAGAAAAACACTAAGAATGAACTGTGTTTTGGGAGAATACTTGGCATCTTCCTCCAAGCTAAGGCCTTTGAATCACTGGTTACCCCGACCGTATTCATCAACTCCTCGAAGAGGCTGACCTGCACCTTATTTGGCAGGTGGGAGAGGAACATCCCAAAGCTTTCCAGGGCTTCCTCTTCCAAGACTTCTGAGAGTACTAGGGCTGTTCCAGCCGCTCCACACCTTGCAAAGGACAATTCTATTCCTCCTCCTCCTCCCCTTGTTCAAACTCCTTCCATATCCTTCCAACAAATCTCTATCGCTCCAGTTCATCAACCCACACTGACACCTACACCTCCTGCATCCCCTATCCACCCTTCTTCACCAGTTCATCAACCTACACCTCCACAATCCATAATTTCTTCTCCTGTACAAAAACATCTAGAGCAAGATCTCTTAACAGATTCTAATACTCCTCCTCTGTCCCCTCTTCGTTCTCAACTTGCAGATATACCTCAACTTCAAAATTTAACATCACTACCATAATTCAACCTTCTTTCATCTCCAAGCCATTCTTTATCTCCTCTAGATGAACTGATGACAGACTATCATCCCTCATCCTTTTATGTAAATCCATCTGTGTCTACTCAGACCCCTCCAGAATTCATGGAATTTACTTCACTCTCCATTTCCTCTATACTGTAATCCATCATACCCCCTACTTCAACAACTTATAGCAGAGGCTATTTTACCTCTTGCTTCTTTTATCTCTACTCTTGCTGCTCATCTTTATGCCCTCCCTATCCCTCCTTCTTCTGTCAGGGGCCTGGCTCAAGTTACTACTGAAACCATGCAGGGGGAGATACTCCGTGAAGAAGAAGCTCCACTAGTAACAACAGTAGAAGCTCCAACAACAACAGTAACAACAACAGATGAAGACATTATTGATACAAAGATTCTTGATGCAGAACTTGATGAATTTTTGGATTCAGATTTTGAGTCAATTGAGTTACCTCTTTCTGTGGATATTCTTTATGGAAATTGTTTAATTTCTCCAGATCTTTAACTGAATTCAGTTCTTAATTCTTTTGATCTTTTATATAGATGTCTTCCTTTTGTCTCTTTTCATTTGTGTACAGATATAGTTTGTTATATAGCTCCTATTAGTTCAGAAATTTTACAGCAAATTCAGAATAGCTTTGAAGCTCAAGAGCCTTAATTTGTTTTAGTTTCAGAGGCTGAGCTTATCAAGGTGGCTGAGGATAAATTTTCTGAGCCCAGGCTCTTTCTCCTCCCACTTTTGTCTTCTCCTCCTCTCCATTGCCAGATATGGATGAGATTTTTGCTGTAGACATTGCTCAGGAAACTGAAATGGCTTCAGATGCAGTGGTTCTTCCTCCAGTTGTTCCACCTCAAGATGAAAAGCAAATTCCACAGGAAGTTATAGTAGAGATTGGTGCATTATATGACAACCCATAGAGTTCTTCAGAAGATTATCCAACAAATGATTCTAATTCTTATAATGGCAAGAAGAAAGTATTCAAGGAAAGAAAGGATGTTCCTAAGGCTGCTCCTAAGTCAAACCCAAATAATGACACTCCATATTATATTTTGCAAAAGATAACTCCTTATCCTGGAATGCCTAAATGGATATGGTTGTCCAAGAATGAACAAAAAGAAATGAAGAATAAGAGAAGGTATAGGTCTCCTCCAAGATAATTCAAGAAAGACCCTCCTCCTCCTCCTCCCTCTTCAGGCACCTCAGGTAACATCATTATGAAACATGCTCCTGTGAAAAAAAATATCAAGGACATCTTAGGCAAAGCAGTCAACAAACCTCTGCAAGTAATCCTCCTCCACACTCTTCCAAGAAAGCTCCTACTCAAGAACAAAAGCAGGACTCTAGTCCAAAAAGGCCAGAGTCTCCTCCCATTCCTTTTGTTGATCCAAAACAGGAGACCTCTGCCAAGATGGGTAGATATCATGAGCTTGTAGGACTATCTTTTATCAACAAAGCAAAGGCTGAAGGCAAGGACATCTCTCAATATTCTACAATGTCAGCCTACAAAAAAGAAGAGCTGAAAAGGTATGCAAAGGCAAATATGTTCTTTGATGTTGATAATTACATGAAACTTCACCCAGAGGCTGTTTTTCCAAGAACATCATCTCAAACTATTATTGGAGCATCTGACATGTATATGTAGAAGAAACCAGCTACCAGTCCAAAAAGGGAAATCATATTCAAACAGCCTGCTGAAGGATCGGATAAGGATAATGCTAAACAGAGAAAATGACTTTATCTATTGTGTTGTTAACATTTACATTTGAACTCTATTTTTGTTTATATCATGAAGCTTGTGCTGTAAATATCTAATGAATGATTATTTCTGTCAGATATATTTTCTTTTGCTTTATGATTGCTTATTTTGTTTTGTATTAGTGACCACACCAAAATAGGGGGAGATTGTTGGATCCCTAGTTCGATTTGGGCTAGGTTCACTATTTTAGGTTGAGTCTGACTCATCTTATATAGCTAGGGTCATGTCTACTAGTCCTAGAGTTTAGGCTAAGTCCTCTTAGTTCTACCTTCCTTGGACCAGCCAGTAAAGGACCTCAGAAGACTCAGACTTAGAAGATATCAGAAGACAGTTTGATAAGTTCGAAATTCATCGAACTCAGCTCTACGATCGTCGATCTCCGATCGACGAAACACAGAGTTAATTCACTGTGCTGAGCTAGATGATCTTTGAGCTCGGGTCGACGGTTTGTTCTCTTCAGATAGATTCTTAGCTCGACAAACTCAGAGTGAATATTTGGCAAGTATTTCTAAGCTAGCAGTTCGCAGTGCTCAGGTAGACGAATCAAAATTCTTAGGTCGACGATCTTGGATCTCAGGTCGACGAATTCTGTTCAGAGTTCGACGTTTTCTGTCCAGTTTCAGAATGAGTTTTTCCTCCTTCCGCTCTTTTATTTTCTCATTTATTAGTAGTATTATTCTGAGTATTTAATGCATATATTCATCTGGATATAGTCGTTATTGGCTGCATTAAATATGGTATTCATCAGAATATTTACTTGCTTATTCTATCAAGGATAGTTGGGGAAACTCATAAATGTTATTATTCTAGCCATTTTGAATTCTCTAGATCAGCCGGCATTTAAGGAAGTTATTCCAAATTCAAAGGAGAATTAATTGATAGAATATTAAAAAGAGATCCTCTCTTTTCATGGGTACAGAGATAAGAAAAGAAAAAGAAACAACATAGAGAACATTAAACCACTAGACGTCTCTTTCATTCTCTCTCAGGGATTTTTTTATTCTTTGACAATACTCAAGACTGAAGAAGAATAATCAAAAGAAATCAAGAGTCTTCTTCATCTTCAGTTCCCAGAATATATAGAAATATTTGATTCAACATCAGTCAACTGGATTTACTTGACATTGGCAGATCAAAGCTGAAGACCTACTCACCCTGAAGCAAAGCTCATTCTTCCTGAGCCTTCATCTTCTCAGGGGGAGCTTTGACACCATCAGAATCCACAAAGTCTTCTCAAGTTGATTTGAGAAAAGAGAAGACTACATCAACCTCTTTCCACCCCACTGTATAGGGTTTTAACTCCCTTCAAAACTTAGCTTGGTTGCAAGTCTCCTAATCAAAAGACTTTGGAATTGTTTTTGAGCACCTAATCAAAAGCTCATAGGTGACAGTAACCTGATCAAAACCTGTTAGTGGATTCCTACCAGGGTGGTAGAAGATTAGATGCACCCAAGTTTAGGGGAACCACTATAAATTTCTTGTGTTGTCTGGTTGCACATTTTCTGATTATTTTGTTCTTGCTGTGTTTGTAATTGCTGGAATAGTTAGCCTACTTTCTTCTGCTTTACTACTATATGGTATCATTATTTTCACTCTGATATAAATTAAGAATAAACCCAAATTTTTAGTACTCAATTCACCCCCCCCCCCTCTATAGTAATCAGATCTAACCCCTCCTTTAAGAGTGGTGTTGAGTCCACTCAATGCCTTAGCATAATTCGTCGAATGGCGTCGAGTGCACTCAATGCACTCGATGCACTAAGTATAGATAACATTCTATGTCCAATTTCGTCGAGTGGTGCTTAGTCCACTCAACTCCTTAGCATAATTCGTCGAACGGCATCTAGTGCACTTAATACACTTAATGCCTTAAGGTTCTAGAATTATTCTAAGTAAAAATATGTTCTATTCGTCGAGTCCAGTCGACTCACTCGATGCTTGTCGAGCCTGAGTACATTCTCTTGACTCAAAATGCGAGCGAGGGGCCTAGCACAAAATGATATATTACTTACCGGCCGCCAACCTTGATGGGAGACGAATCCAATCTCCACCAATTCTTCCTCCATAATGATTTTGATGTCGCGTTCTTGTGAAGAGGCCCCAACTTACTCCCGCCAATTCTTCCCAGCAAACGTATACTTTCCCTTCTCTTTTCTAAGGACTCACCAAAAGGGCGAACAAAGAACCCGGGCCATCTTTTCTGAGAAGTTTAAGTTTGCTTACTGTTGTGGAGCGACTGATACCAGAACACCTATCATTTGCAAATTTGGGGCTAGACCCCAACCCACTCATGCGAGAGAGGGCAGCTGTAGTGGCTTGCTGGAGGGAGTAGGAATCGGCCAGACCTCCCATAACCTAGAAGCAGCCCGACCTCGCCAGCTCTAGCTCGCCTCGCCTCCAACTGCCACCAAAGAGATAGAAAAAGCCAGAGGTCCCCAAGACCCAGCAGATCCTTCTCGACTCGCCAGAGAAGAAATGGGGAGACGGCGACCTCCCTGCACCCACAGATGTCACAGTATATGGGTCCCGCGAGTCGGGCATTGGTGATCGCTTTTCGCTTAAGAAAATAGAGCCGAACTAGGAATCCAATTAGGCAAGTATACATATCGAACAGTAGATAGGGGACACAAGTATCGTATTGAAATTCGGGAGCTGTTGAATAAACTTACTCACACGAAGACTATTATTTTATCGACGGAAATCTTTAGGGTTGAAGAGAAATCAAAACGCACTAAAGAAAGGAAATATTACGCTAAAAAGAGAACTAATTGCAGTTAAATAGAAAGCATAAAAGAAGCGATTACGTTAAAGGATTAGAACGATGAAAAGGAAATGCACTCGATCGAGAATCACCTCGGCTAAAGTTGATTAAAAACACGATAAATAAACCCAAACTTAATAGGGTAAAAGGTCCTTGACCGTGGAGGTCCCTAAAACTTAAACATGCTTCTCTCGAAGTCGTGCCCAACTGAGTTTAGGAAGGTCCGACCGACTCTCGTATAAATCGGAGGCCTAAAGCTCGCTTTACGCGGTGAACCCCAACATTGGATTTTACTCCAATCCGGTAGATTTTGATGTTTGCCTCTCTCGAGGGGTGTGTATAACTCTGTTTACTCTTCAATTCTCACTTCAAACTATCGGCCTCTCGGCTAGACAAGAATGAAAGCTCTTTTGGAAATTACATATTGACAATATAATTCCAAATGAGAAAAATTAAGAGTAATCCAAGGTCTAAAACCCTAAAAAAGAAAAGGTAGATTCAAAGCATCATAACTTAATCACTCGAACCTCGGATCATCAAGATCAAGTACAAGGAGGATCAGTAAATCATAGTGAAGTGGAGGAGGGTGGATGAGTAGTAAAGCATTTAGAACATAAGGTAATAAATAGATCTTATATTAATAAAGAAAGAGAGCTACACTTGAAATGAAAATTACAAATGCATGGAAACGAAATCCTATTCTAGCCCTACAATTATCAACTAGAGAAAGTGCAAAAATTACAATAAAAGCTAAAACAAACTAAGAACTAAGCTATGTTTAAGAAAATTACATAATAAGAAAGAGAGATTGAGAGAGGGAAGAACACTAAAAAAGACAAGAAACAAAGGGGCAGCACCTCCCCCTCTCAGCCCAAACTTTTCTAAAATGGAAGGGGGAACATCTGAATTTATATATTTTTCTACGGGTTGGTCATGCCCAGGGAGGGCGTGTCAGGGGGCGTGACACGTACAGGGTTGACTTCGGGTTCTGGATTCTTGCAGGAAGGATTATTGCTTCTGTACGATGGCTGACATGCCCTGGGTCATGCCCGTGTAGGGGGGGTGACACGTACGTCAAGTCTTAATCATTGGTCGGAAATTCGTCAGTCTTGGAAATGGGGGCGAACACGCCCGGGTCACGCCCGTGACGGGGGGGGGGGGGGGGGGGGCGTGATATGTACGATTGCCGTGTGGAGGCGAAAATGTTTTTAATGCGATGACAGACTTCCAGCAGAGGGCGACACGCCCCATGTAATGCCCTGGGACACGCCCGGGGAGGGCATGTCAAGGGGAAGTGACAGCGGTTTTTCCTATTATTTGTTATCTATCAGCAAGCTTCCTCAGGATCGGGTGACATGCCCTATGACACGCCCAGGGAGGGCGTAACAGGGGGCGTGTCAGGTCATTTTTGGCCAAAATTTTGGAAACCCGCAAAAAGATAAGAAAATGTTAGAGGCAATAATATTTACATAAGAAAGATAAAAATTAAGCTAATAAGAAAAGATTAGCGCATTCAAAACTAGAAAATACCATAATAGTTTAAACTACAATATGTATTATCAAATTCCCCCAAACTTAAGCTTTGTTTGTCCCCAAGAAAAAATATAAAAACTAGATAACCATAAAATAGGACTAATCAAAAAGTTCTAATTATGCCTACACAAGTACTATACGAAATTCTAAGTAGGGAGAAGGTGAAACGTAAATCTAAAACAATTATTAGGTATAGTTTAACTTTTATAAACTTTACTTAACGAAAATAAATCATCAAAAATTTTGACGAATTTTTTAAATAGATTTAAGCAAAGCAACAAAAATGAAAAACGCATTGAGTTGTTACTAGATCCAAGCAACGCATTATAATTATATCAATTAAATAACAAAAATCTAAGTTTAAATCCAAAACTGATACTGATTTACTTTTCTTATTTTCTTAGTTATTAAATAAAATTCAAAAGCTTGAATCTAAAGGACTTAATAGGATTGAAAAGTTCGATTTAGGATTATGATTAGGAGTGGAATTCAAAGATAAATAGGGAGGCTTAAAATCACACTAAATCAAAACAAAGAGTTTCAAAAATATAAACAAAATAATTTTCTTTCTTTTTTTCTTTTCGATTTTTTTTTTCTTTTTCTCTTTCAAAACAAAGGCCATAAATATTTTTATTTTCATTTTGAATTAGCCAAACAAAAGCAAACATTTCTTTTGAGCATTGTTTTTTCAAAAAATTCTCCCAAAATATCACAAAAAAAAATTGAAACTCAAAATGGCTAGTGTGATTAGATAGGTTGGAAATTTTGGCTTTGGTAAAAATGATATAAAAAGAGGAGTTATCAAATGAAATTGGAAAAAGGCTCAAAAGAGGCTAACTAGTGGTGAAAGTTATTAGGTTGGCTGGAAAGCACAAACAAAAACAAAAATGACCTAAATCATTTTCATGCTTTTAAATTTATTTAAAACATAGATTTGAAAATTTTCAAAAAGCAAGTCCTAGATAATAAAAAAGATTGATGAAATTATCTTAAAAATAGAAATAATAGGTGACTTGGATCATTCACATCTACTACGCTATTCAAAAGTTGACCTTACAAAAATTATGCAAAAACGAAATGGAAAATAGTGCATGATGATTTTTTTAGAAAGTAAAGAAAATAAAGAACGAAAACCATAATGGAAATGCGAGTTTTAGAAAAAAAACATTTTACGTTAACATGCTACCGCAAATTAGAAACATTGCATGACCAACATTTTACTTGTGAAACATAATTAAAAAGGGTGATTAGAAATATTATAATTAAGTTATTTATATGAGATTTTGAGAAAACAAAACAAAAACAAAGGATACTATTGAAATACCAAATCGTCTAAACTTTTAAAGTAATAACAAAAAGCATATTTTTTATAAATTTTGAAATATTTTCTATTTTTTTTGGATTTTTAAGATATTCATTTTTTTTATTTTTAAAAAATATTCACAAAAAGCAAAATATTCACACGTAGCAAAAAGAAGAAGGAAGTCCTCCCCCAAGCTTAAAATGGACATTGTCCTCAATGGACAAAAGAGGTTAAAGAGTAGAGAAAATGAAATTACAGAATTGAAAGTATAGAATTGAAAGACAGGTACTTCCCTATATTTATTTACTGTGAAAGCTGATTGATGCCTCTCCCCCATGCTTGCGCTTTCGATCTTCATGAAATGTCTTCTTTGCACTTCGTGATGGATTCAGCAACGTTGGAGCAGGAGATCACAGAATCTTCAGCTTGTCGGAGCCGTCCGGGGCAAAAGTTGTAAAATAAAGAAAATAGAAAAAGATTACTTGGCTTGCCTCCCAAGAGAACCCTTTGTTTAAAGCGTCGTTTGAGCTCTACGGAATAAAATAATAATGTCAAAAAATATTTTGTCCAAAATAATAATAATTAAAGTTTTTAACAAAAAATAAACGTTCAAAGTTAGAGTTCGTGCAGTAGAAATTTAACAATGTTTAGACTGACATCATCACCAAACAAATAAAGTTTAAGATTATGACCATTTACTTTAAAATCACCCTTATCAGGGTGTCAAATTAAAACAGTACCGTAAGGAAAAAACTTGCAGAATAGAAAACGGACTAGACCATCGCGACTTTAACTTGCCCGGAAATAAACATAAATGAGAGTTATAAAAAAAACTTGGTCGCCCGGCTTAAAGTTTTTTGAGTGCCTTAAGTATTTATCGTGAAAACTTTTCGTCCGCTCTGTTTAAAATTTGTTGTTCTCGTATGCGAAAGAGCGCCACTCGTCGAGTTCATTAAGTTGAAATTTTCAAAGGTTAGCGACAGAGTGGTGATCGAAATTTAAAAATCTTAAGGCCCAAAAAGCGTGGTGATCTTGTTCTACGGGTAAATGACACGATTTTCCATAAACCAACCGATATGGCATAGATCCGAGAGCGGTTTTGTACGCTATTGGGTAGGCCCATAGAGCATCACTTAATTGGGCTGACCAGTCTTTTCTAGATGTTGAAACAGTCTTTTCTAAAATTCTTTTAATTTCTCTGTTCACTACTTCGACTTGTACGTTAGTTTGGGGGTTGTAGGCAGTTGAAAGTTTATGCGTAACGGCATATTTACAAAGGATTTTAGAAAATTGTGTGTTACAGAAATGGGAACCCCTGTCACTAACGATGGCTCGTAGCGTACCGAATTGAGAAAATAAGTTTTTTAAGAACGTAACTATGACTCGGGCGTCGTTAGTAGGAAGAGCTCTGGCTTCAGCCTAACGTGAAACATAATCGACGACAACTAAAATATACTTATTCCCGAAGCTAGAAGGAAGAGGGCCAACAAAATCGATTCCCCAGAAGTCAAAAACTTCGCACTCGAGGAAATATTTTTGTGGCATTTTATTTTTATTGGAAATATTGCCCTACTGTTGGCAACTATCACACCAATTCACAAAAGCTTGTGCGTCTTTAAACCGGCTAGGCCAGTAAAAACCCGCGCAAAGCACTTTGTGGGTGGTGAGAGCAGCTTGATAGTGCCCACCTGCCAGTCCTTCATGTAAATGTTTAATAATATCTAAACCTTCTTCATAAGAAACACATATCCTTATAACCTGTTTCGCACAGACTCTAAAAAGATGCGGGTCCTTCCAAAAATAGTTCTTAAACTCAAAAAAGAATTTCTTCTTTTATTGAGAGGAGAACTCTTTTGGGAGCACACGAGCCACTAAATAGTTGGCAATGTGTGCAAACAAAGGAGAAGTAGATGTATTCATTGAAAACAACTTCTCATCGAGAAAATAATCGTTAAAAGATTTTTCATCTAATTTTTCTATAAAGGGATTGTCTAATCGGGAGAGATGGTCAGCGGCCAAGTTCTCGGCACCTCGCTTATCACGGATCTCTAAGTCAAACTCCTGGAGGAGTAAGACCCAGTGAATCAAGCACTGCTTGGCATCCGATTTAGAAAGAAAATATTTTAGGGCCGAGTGGTCCGTAAAAACAATAATTTTTGAAAGCATAATATAATGGTGAAATTTATCAAAAGCAAATACTACAGCTAGGAGCTCCTTCTCGATTGTGGTGTAATTTTCCTGTGCAGATGTAAGCATTTTACTTGCATAATAGATGGGGTTGAAGTTTTTAGATATGCGTTGACATAACACGGCTCCAACTGCGAAACTACTCGCATCGCAAATGATTTCAAATTGAAGGTCCCACACTTGAGCTAGGCAAAGGTCATCAAAAATAAATGGGGCGTCTTTTTCTAAGAGATGGGTAAGGGGCTTGGTGATCTTGGAGAAGTCCTTTATGAAGCGGCGGTAGAAAGCAACGTAATCTAGGAAACTTCTTATTGCTTTGATGTTTGTAGGCGGCGGCAGCTTCTCGATAACTTCTATCTTAGCAATATCTACCTCAATTCCTCTCACAAAAATTTGATGACCCAAAACTAACCCTTTCCTCACCATAAAATGGCATTTTTCCCAATTCAGGGGAAGGTTAGTCTCTTCACATCATTCTAAGCTTTTTCTAAATTTTCCAAACAACAATCGAAAGTATCGCCGAACACGAAGAAATCATCCATGAATACCTCCATAATGCTTTCTACGTACTTGTCAAAGATAGCGAGCATACATCGTTGGAATGTAGCTGGCGCATTGCACAATTCAAACGACATTTTTCGATAGGTAAAGGTGCTGAAGGGACAAGTAAACGTAGTTTTCTCCTGGTCCTCGGGGGAGATGGGGATTTGAAAATACCCCGAGAAGCCATCGAGAAAACTATAAAAGCTATGGCCAGATAATCGTTCTAAAATTTGATCGAGAACGACAAGGGAAAATGATCCTTGTAGGTGGCATCATTTAACTTACGATAATCTATACAAATTTGCCACCCTATCACCGTCCGTGTCAAGATTAATTCCTTTTTCTCATTACTAACTACCGTTATCCTTCCCTTATTCGGCACTACCTAGACTGGGCTAACCCACATACTATCAGATATAGGATAGATATGTAAGACCCCCTTTTTTTTTCTTTTTCAACCACCGGTGTCTTAGGCCCAGAACCGCCGCTTTGCGGTGACTCCTTCACGTCCTGAAGGGTCATCACCACAAGGCGCCGATTCTGCCGGCCAATTCGATCACAGAAAAGTAGCATAATTATTGAAGTAAGAACAATGCAGTCCACAATAATAAATCACATGTAAATAAGATAAAATCTCCACGAAGGGAGTGTCCACAGAAATCATCAGAGTACTATAAATACGGGCTTATGCCCGGTACAAAATGTCCTCACTACAAGTCTCTCATGCGGAAGCGAAAACAGAAACTACTCAAGGTCGAGACTCACGGTCCCGGCTGTATGAACTCCGGAGCTAGACTGCCCCATCTCTAGGCGCACCGATCTCTGGGGCTGCTCCTCCATGCTGGGCTCCACGATCCCCTAAATGATGCGGTTCAAAAACCGTTAGTCATAAAGACTAAGCCCTATCATCCCCTACCCCTTCCCCCATGGCTACTAGGTACCGAGCGGGGAGGAAGAAAGGGAAGGACATGATGGTAGCGATAAATCAAGAAACAGGTGACTGTGGACTTAATCTAGCAAGTTGTATTCGGTGAGCAGTTAATATGATTGTTATAATAGGTCTAGCAGTAAGAAAAGCAAATATATGAATTTTAAACCTTCACTTATGCGAGAACACATAAGCAAAAGGGATCTTTTGTAAGGCTCCCATCGTATAGAGTGTCCCATACCACTTATACGTTGGGGTGTCGGTTATCAAACAGCAATGGTTGTTATATATTGAAATTAACCTTTGATTTATAAACTTGCCCACACAAGCTTATAGACCAAGGGGTCGTTTTGCAGGTCCTAATGTATAAGCGTCCCATATCACTTATACTTTAGGTGTCAGGGTTAAATGAATCGATTATTCTATGACATGCTAGTGGGTATGATGAAACATGCAAGTGCAACTCACACACCCGACTCTGTGCACACAGACCTTTAGATCCCCCTTTCGGAGCCGTTACCTCCCAGGATACCTCCGTAGTGGAAGACGGAAGCGGTGGGTTGGGCCTCGCCCACCTCAAAACCAGTAAAAGCACCACTGGTCTGACCTATCGTATGCCTCAACGCTTGGTGCACTAAGAGGATGCCTGCGTACTCTTGCCGGCTGGTGCATCGGACTTCTGTTGGCGAAGTGCTAACCACCTCGCCGAGTCAATGATATCGGTGTCGGTGCAATCGAACTCCCCGATATCGAAAAACCCACCACCTTAACGTTTCCTATCTTATGCACATGCAAGTTTATTCGTAAACACACAAAACCGAGCCGAAGCTCCCCGAACCAAACGTCCGTCTCCAACCAACCGAGCCGAAGCTCCCCGGACCATCCCGTCCGTCTCTTAACCAACTGAGCTGAGGCTCCCCGGACCCAAACGTCCATTTCCAAATCACCCGAGCCAAAGCTCTCATCAATCTTCCTGTGCCAACAGTGTTTGTGAAAAGTGCAATCCTAGTTACTAAGTTACTCTTGCCAGTTTATTATTACAGTTTACGTTAGCCCAGGACTGCCCCCGGTATACCCCGTGAAGGGCTCTCAAGGGGCACTAGGAACCAAGACGGCGGCATTATGGCCCGAAGTTCCCTTTCGCAAGGCACTTATTGTTATTGGTTGATTTCCCTTAGTCCGATTCCCTTCTCATATTACGATAGACTATCCTAGGGTGATTTTTAAACCTTCCACTCTTCGGGAAAAGCGATCTTTCGCCAAACCCGAACACCTCTTAACTCTAACTATCACCACTACTCACTACTCTTTATATCTTCCTCAGATCATGTCCTATTGCATTTCACAATTTACTATATGCAGACCGACCTAGGCTACATGTCGAACCGGTTATGAAATGATCCATTACTCATCCAAATGCCCTAAATTATTTACTGGAGACTTACCATGACATAAATGACCTAAATCCAGAAAATGGAAATTTTTTCTAATTTATTTGGCATTTAATTAAATTCCTCGAAAATCCCAAGGGCTACCGGTTTGAACATGAACTACCCTAAGTTCTCATGCAAGATGTCCAGCAAATTTATGATAATTACTAGGTTATCTCAATAGGTTAAATCCTAAGTATTATAATTTTATATCATTAAAAGGGCATGAAAACTATTTTAGAAATAATCTCTAACTTCTGTTGTTTATAAATCAAGTACAGAAAATATTCTTCCAAAAATTATAAATAATTTATGCCATGCAGATAAAGGCCTAAAATTAGCACTGGCCAAGTTTCATAATTTTCCAGCAAGTAATTTATCCATAATTAATTTTTAAACATGAAAGCCCTTTCTATCATCTGTGAACAAAGTACCAGATTTATTCAGCATAAAATTCTAAAAAAAATTCAGGGATCAATGTTCTACTGGTCAAGATCTAAATCCAGAATTTTAGCTGATTATAATTAATTTAAAACCTCCAAATATTTGAAACAACAAATCGTCCTAATAATCCTTTAACACATGAAGTATAATATTTATTAATCATAAAATTCCAGGAAAATTATCATAAGTCTAAAACATCCTAAGAACCGCTCCTCCCGAGTTTCATAATTTTTGGATTAGATTTAGTACTTAAAATAACTAAAATACATATTAATCCTAAACCAAAATCTCAACTTCCGAGGTACCTAATTACCTCCAATGCCTTCACCATTTCAACCAGAGAGTTTTCAGCATATCATGCCACTCTCTTCCAAATTTCAAAGGCATACAAGAGCTTTTGCTCCTATGTCCTTCACAAACCACAAAACCCCTCGTTTAAGATTTGAGCTTGGACCCTAGGGTAAACCAACCCTAAACCTCTCCATTTTTCTCCAAGCAGGTTATAACACCATTCTAAATCAGAGATCAGAAAATCAGCCTCTGTTGAGGCGATTTGACCCTTTCCAAATTCTCTGTGCACTTTTTATTAAAAGGTGTCTCACTCATGCCTAGTTAAGGGTAGAAGATTTCTCATCCAAAACCCCTCCAAATCAATTAGAATTTTACACAGACCTAGGTTTTATAGCCAGGGACCACTCACCAAAATTTGGGAGGGTTTGGAGGTCATTTGACCATCTAAATAAATTCCTCTAAGTTTATTAAATTAAAACAAAAACTTTAGGCAAAGTATCTCTAAAAATTCTCATTTTTGGACAGCCTCTCGATATACATATTATAGACCTCCAGCCCAAATTTCAAGTCATTTGGACATGTTATGAACCGTGGGCAACCATTTCAATTTCTAGTTAGCCTAGGTCTTGATCCCACCAAAGTGAGTGCTGTGGTCAAACCACTCACCCAAATTGAATAAAATCAATTTTAAATTAAAGTAGACCCAGAGGGCTACAACTTTTGTGACTGGTAATTTTTCCTAATTCGGCCTCTAAGTGCCTCGTTTTGCAGCCTCAAAATACATTCAAATAACCTATTTTTCCATTATGTAATATATAATAATTTATGGATTATAATATTGATTCTACTGTTCATCTTCTTCATGAACCCGAAACAGACAAGAAAAACCATTTTTTTTCTGTAAGCATTCCGTGATCCGTCGCCGGCTGTTCGGTCACTTCCCTGGCCAGCCACCACCACCACCACCTCCGTTGAGGCGACGGCTATCGGTCGGCGGTGGTTTGGCCGCAGGAGGTGGCGGTTTCCGGCGAACTCAAAATAACTTTTTCATGGTTTTCCATGAAAACGAGAGATGAGTCCGGCTCCGTTGAGCGCGAACTTCCTTTCTAAGAATCCTAAGATCTACCCATGAAAGAGAAGGGGCAGAGGAGGACCTTGTTCGCGGTTTGAAGGCGAGAAGAACGACGGGGTGCCATGGCGCGGTGGTGGCGTTGCTGAACTTCTCCTCCAGCAAGAACAAAGGTCTGATCCGTTTTCTTGAGCGTGTAACCTTCTCCTCTGATTCCAGGTGGGCTTTTATAAGTCAGAAAGTGGGAAGATGAATGGGTAAAGCCTTTATGGCCATGAAGGTTCTCCCCTTAACGTTTCGGTTACAGTGAAGGGATAGGAAACGGTGGAAACTGAACAGGTGTGTCCAGCTGGCGGCTTCCTATTGGACCATATCTTCCTCATTTAATATATAATTACAGAAGGAAAACGGCCTGAAATTACTCCTGGTGTAACTTCCCACACCAGCATTTATTACCACGCGTGTTAGAATAATTTCGGGCCTGAACCGTCGTTTCGGCCAATGTCACGGGCGTGACACATAGGTCACGGGCGTGACAGGCCCAAATAGCCAATTCTGGGTTCGACGATCGTCAAACTGAGATCGACGATCGTCGATTGATGGTCACGGGCGTGACACCTTAAGTCACGGGCGTGACAGGCTCGGGTGGTTAGTTATGGGTTGACGATCGTCGATTTGAGATCGACGGTCATCGAATGGTGGTCACGCCCTTGGTCACGGGCGTGACCTCTAGGTCACGGGCGTGACAGGCCCGAACGGTAGATTTCGAGGTCGACGATCGTCGAATTGCGATCGACGATCGTCGAAGGCTGGTCACGCCCTAAGTCACGGGCGTGACACCATGGTCACGGGCGTGACATGCCCAGACAGCACGTTCGACGATCGTCTCGTGGAGATCGACGATCGTTGAAGTAGTCACGCCCAAGTCACGGGCGTGACGGGTCGGTCACGGGCGTGACCAACCCGTGACCCGAAAATATTGATCGCTTTATTTCAAATTTTGGGCTTCCTAGGGTTTTGTCACAACTAACCGACTCCTAGGGGTCTAGCCGGAAATGGGATGTTACAAGATAATTCCTACGGCTAAGAGTTTCATAACCTCGCCCTTAACTACTTCTTTCATGTTGGGATTTATGCGGCGGTGAAGTTGGATTGAATTACGTGAATTATCTTCCATTAGGATTTTGTGAGTGTAGAAAGAAGGGCTTATTTCCTTGATATCAGAAATTTGTCAGGCAATAGATCAGCGATGTTTACGTAAAACAAAAAGAAGTTTATCATTTTGCGCATCCATGAGGTAGGCCGAAACTATTACTGGTAACTTTGAATCTTTTTCTAAGAAGGCATACCTAAGATGTTCGGGTAGTTCCTTCAATTCTAGGGTAGGGGTGTCTTCATACGAGATTTTAGAAATCCATTCTTTTTTAATAACTATGTCCTCATATACTTTTTTAAACAAAAAATTAAAACAGGTTGGGCTAGCGGCCATGGCGGCTTCTTGCAGCGATTCAGTTGGAAGAGTAGAGGAGGAACAAAAATCACATAATTCTTTTTCAAATTCAAAGAGGCGATAGGAGGATTCTTCCCTTAGGTGCAGCGATTCAGTTGGAAGAGTAGAGGAGGAACAAAAATCAGATAATTATTTTTCAAATTTAGAGAGGCAATAGGAGGATTCATCACTTAAGGTATATATGAAAAAATAGGAGTCTTCATTTGTTAGGGTGTTCTTCATCGAGGGGGTAATACAAAAAGTCACTTAATCGTCGCCTACTCGAAGGAAGAGCTTACCATTGCTTACGTCAATTATATCTTGGGAGGTGGCAAGGAAGGGTCGGTCAAGTATCACGGGATCCTTGACGTCTTCTTCAATGTCCAATATGACGAAATCCACCGGGAATATGAACTTGTAAACTTTAACTAAGACATCCTCCATGATTCCTAATGGGTATTTGACGGATCTGTCGGCGAGTTGGATACTCAAGCGTATGGGGTTGAGGCTACCAATTCCTAACTTCTTCAATAATGAGAGGGGCATTAGGTTTATACTCGCACCTAAGTCGGCCAATGCGTTCTTGACAAAAAGATCACCAAAGACTCACGGAATAGAAAAACTACCAGGGTCCCTGATTTTCTTTGGTAAACCATCTGTCAAGACCGCAGAGCACTCGACATTTTACATGACATGCGAAGGTTCTCTAACTTCTTTTTTTAGTCAAGAGGTCTTTAAGGTACTTTGTGTACTTCGACATCTGGGAGATCGCTTCGTGGAAGGGGAAATTTATGTTGATTTGCTTGAACATTACTAAGAAGCGGGAGTACTGATCATCCTGACGTTGCTTATTATGTTCAAAAGGGTATGACGGGGTTTTATTATTTTTAAAGATGGGTGGTGGAGTGAGGTCTTTTTCTAAAACGGGGGTGGTAACTTCTTCAGCAGAGGGTGGAATGTTTAAAACGGGGGCCGAGCTTGCCTCGGGCTCTTCACTAACCCTACCAGAAACTTGCTTCCCACTCCGAAGAGTTATAGCTTTCGCTTGATCTCTCAAGTTGGGCTTTGTATTGGAAGGAAGAGACCCGGCGGGTCGCTAAGAAATTATTTTTGCGAGCTGCCCTACTTGATTTTCTAGACTTTTAACGCTTCCGGTTAAGGTTCTTATAGTAGAGTCATTTGTGGTTATATATTTAGAAAGTAACTCCTCCAAGCTTGGAGGTTTTTGATAGTTTCAAAGAAGTTGTGGTGGTGCAGAAAAATCGTTTTATGGTGGTGATAGAATTGCGTTCGAGGGATTACTTCACGAAAAATTCAGGTGATTTCTTAAAGCAGGATTATAACTATTCGGAAGAGTAAAACCAGGAGCATGAAAATTCGCAGCAGAAATATTATTGAAAGCATTTCTAGCCATATTTTTAACATTATCTAATTGTTCGGGAGCAGGAGTTGCAGATTCCCATACCTGAGGGGCGGAGGTAGTAGTCATCTCCGTAATTTTTTTGCTTAATATTTCAACTTGCAGAGCGAGCTGGGAGACGTTGTCCACTTCAAAGATACCTGCATGTTTTTTTGGGTGAGACCTAGGCACATTCTACTGAAAAGTGTTCATGGCCATGTCCTCGAAAAGCTTAAGAGCTGCTTCCGGGGAATTATGGTTTAAAGTACTGCCAGATGTTGCATCTATCATTTGCTTTGTATTTTGATTTATCCCGTTACAAAACATCTGCACTTGTAACCATACAGGTTGCATGTAATGTGGGCATCATCTTAATAATTCTTTAAATCTTTCTCTGGTTTCATACAAGGTTTAAGAGTATATTTGTCCAAAAGAAGAAATATCGTTCCTATGTTTTGCAGTTTTAGCTGGAGGAAAATACTTTGCCAAAAAAATTTCAGTTAATTGATCCCAGGTTGTGAGGTTGTTTTTAGGTAGAGTGTTCAGCCACAGCTTATCCTTAGTTCTAAGAGAAAAAGGAAATAATCTTAGCCTAATAACATAATTTGTAACACCATTTATCTCGAAGGTGTCACAAATCTCAAGAAAGCTTGTTATTTGTGCATTCGGGTCTTCATCTTGAAGTCCGTCATATTGCACATACTGCTGCACCATTTGAATTATACTAGGCTTTAGTTCGAAGTTATTATTAGCTGTAGCAGGGAGAACTATACTAGATTCTATTCCCTATAAATTTGGTCGTGTATAATAGGACATAGGCCTATGCACGACCTCCTCCATGTGGGGTTCCTCCATTCTTAAAGTAGAATGTGACTCGAAGTCCTCAACCGGTACTTGGAGAGTAGGGCCTTGAAATCGCGATCTTCTCTGAAGAGTACGCTCAATTTCGTTGTCCAAGTCCAAAATAACCGACGGACTCCCGCGGGTCATGCACTAAAAAATGAGAAGAGAAGAAAGAGAAATAAATAAACTAGAAAAAAGCTATATTTTTTTTGAAATAGATTTTTTTAATATTTTAACTCCTGAACTTCCCAAGGGCTACCCAATGAAGGATTCACAAGGTACTATACAAGATAGTGGCACTTAAAACCCTTTGCCCTTTTCGAGAGAATTAGGTGGCGTAGAAAAATTGTGAAGTGGGTTTCTATAAAGTGCGATAATAAAATTTTTAGATTTTAAAATTTATTAGAAGGAGGATGAGAAAGAGAAATGATAAAAGTAATAGGTTCGTGTTTTCGATATATCAACAAAAGTTGGTCCCAGGCAACGGCGCCAAAAACTTGGTGATCGCTTTTCGCTTAAGAAAAGAGAGCCGAACTAGCAATCTAATTAGGCAAGTATACCTATCGAACTATAGCTAGGGGACACAAGTGTCATATTGAAATCTGGTAACCGTTGAATAAACTTACTCACACGAAGACTATTATTTTATCGACAGAAATCTTTAGGGTTGAAGAGAAATCAAAATGCACTAAAGAAATGAAATATTATGCAAAAAAAAACTAATTGCAGTTAAATATAAATCATAAAAGAAGCGATTACGATAATGGATTACAATGATGAAATGGAAATGCACTCGATCGAGAATCACCTAAGCTAAAGTCGATTAAAAACACGATAAATAAACCTAAACTTAATAGGGTGAAAGGTCCTTGATCGTGGAGGTTCCTAAAGCTTAAACACGCTTATCTCGAAGTCATGCCCAACTGAGCTAAGGAAGGTCCGACCGACTCTCCTCTAAATCGGAGGCCTAAAGCTCGCTTTACGCGGTGAACCCCACAATTGGATTTTACTCCAATCCGGAAGATATGGACGTCGACCTCTCTCGAGGGGTGCGTACAACTCTCTTTACTCTTGAATGCTCACTTCAAACTATCGACCTCTCTGCTAGCCAAGAATGAAAGCTATATTGGAAATTATATATCGACAATATAATTCCAAACGAGAAAAATCAAGAGTAATCCAAGGTCTAAAACCCTAAAAAGAAAAGGTAGATTCAAAGCATCTGTAACAACCCCATCCGTTACATGACGTATAGTAGAAGGTCCGGCCGGGGCCCCACACTATATGCCACAAACAGACGGTGAGGTCACAGGATAATACCAAACCATATACGCATCCTAACTCAGAGCATTCTAGCGGAAGCTTTAAGGTGTAAATTTGAACTCTAACCAGGAATGTCCAATATATATAAACCACAGTTATATATACAACCACGAAATGTACAACAAAGGTTTGGCCTTAAGGCCTTACAGTTCCTCTTTCCACACCGTATGGTTTACAAACCTCGGCGCGCAGGCCGGCCATACATGAGTAAAAGAAAACAAGCAAAAACATTCGCTTAGCCTTCAAGGGCTAGCCGCAGCAGTAGCAGCAACAGCAGTAGGGCTTCAGCCCTTCATTTACCACTTGGCTCTCCAGCACCTGCATAGGGACAATTCACCCAAACGGTGGCAAACAATGTAACGGTCAGCATTCAGCTGACCCAATTATAACAATCCTACCCCTTTCTCGGGGCATTAGCATTCTTTCCCTGCATAGCATGGCATCATCATATAGCAACTATGTGCGCGCAGGCACATTCAAGCCATCACAACTATCGGCCACACGGCCCGACAGTCCGTGCACTCAGGGCACATTCTTGGTGTACCAGAATACCAGGGTCAACACCACCGTCTATACGGTATTTGAGCATTCTAGTCTTTTTGGCGCGCGGGCCTAAGACTCTCATTAGGCGCTCCAACAAAACCCATAACTAGGCTTCCAAGTCGGACGGACCTAATGCAGGTACGGATCAGCCACCCCCCGTTGCTCAAGTTGCCGTGCCACCTCGAATACGGAAGTATCCATGGCTATTATAGGCGCGGGTCGGTTTCACCTTTCCTGTTCGGCAATCTGCCTTTTCATCGAGTTGCAGCCCAACGGCTCAACCGCACACAAAGTGGCAACGCACTGCCACAAGAGTTGCATCCAACCCTCTTCATTTCCTGGACATCATCCAGTACTTCCTGCTGCACCAAACAATAGGTAGGCACAAGGCAACACAAGCCATAATCACGGAGCCTTCTCCGATATGCAAACAAGCATCACCAATCCAGACCATGTCCAGATGGGCTTCACACAGCATGCCTAGAGCCGTACTCCAATTCCGGCCTCTAACTAGGGGGACTTCACAAATCTACCCCAAGGGACACCACAACCCACCGCACACTCGCGGGGAAGGGTTCTCCCTATGCAATGCAGAAAAGAAGGACTTCACATGTCCAAGAAGGGAGATCGTTACCCTTGTCGATCTCTTGGGAGCCATCGAAGACTAGCCGGTGAGAAAGAACCGCAGCAGCTTTGCCTTCACAATGCCGGCTTCGGATCACGAATCGGACCACGGGAACTCCGCCGGTGGCTTGATCTCCTCCTCCTTCTTCTTCCTCCTCTCTCTTTCTCTCTTCCTTAACCAAATGAAGAATGACTTTCTTCATCAGCCTCTGCTGATTAAATCCAGCCAGGAAACACCTGAACCCTTGGATCCAAAGAGAGAAAATGAATGGCCACGATTTTCCCAAAAACCCATTTTTTGGGCTGACACGGCCTGTGACACGCCCGTGTCACAGGCCGTGTACCCTTAAGCGACACACGCGGTATTCGTACCGACTGAGATTTACAAGAACACGGGCATCGACACGCCCGAGTCGAACCTGACACGCCCGTGTCAATCATGAGACACGCCCGTATCACCCCTGCATCATCGAGCTCCAAACTCAACCAGCAGTACACGGGTAGGGACACGGCATCGGACACGCCCGTGTCCAACCTGACACGGCCGTGTTCAAGGCTTGGTTCCAGGCCGTGTAATCTTCTGACTCAGAACGCCTTTTATTTGAGTGACACGCCCTGGGACACGCCCGTGTCCCAGGCCGTGTAAAATGACCTGCACCTCAAATCCATTTTTGAGACTTTTTGGGGTGTTACAATCCTCCCCCCCCCCTTAACAAAATTTCATCCCGAAATTTGCACGGTAAGGAAACAAGGAAAATCAATGATATAACTTGATAACTCGGTTATAACACAAGGTACACGGTCTACAGTTTATACAAACAGTTCAGGAAATTCGGCTCGCATGGTCTGCTCTCGCTCCCATGTTAGATCTTCACGGCCACAATTGTCCCATCGGACCTTGACCATCCCGATCACTTTGTTCCGCAACTGTTTCTCGGCTCGATCCTCGATCTGAATGGGTCGAACCCTCGTCGTTAGCCCATACTCGACCGGTACCCGATCATTCTCCACTACTTGAGCTGGATCCTTAACAGCCTTACGAAGTACTGAGATGTGAAATACATCATGTAATCCACCCAAGTCTGCTAAAAGTGCTAGTCGATAAGCAGCTTCCCCAACTCGCTCCACCACCTCAAATGGACCAAGATACCTCGGACTTAGCTTTTTCAAACGCCGAATCCTGGACACGCCTTTGAAGGGTTTGATCTTCAAATATACCCAATCACCCACCGCGAACTCCACGTTCCGGTGTTTGGCATTGTAGTACTTTGCTTGACGATCTTGGGCTATCAATAGCCTCTCCCGAATAGAGCGTATGAGCGAGGTAGCTTCTTCGACTTCCTTTTTCCCACTCAGCTTAGATTCGCCTGCTTCTGCCCAAGCTAACGGTGTACGGCATTTACGACCATATAAAGCCTCAAATGGTGCCATACCGATGCTCGCTTGGTAGCTATTATTATAGGCAAATTCGACAAGAAATATATAATCTTCCCATCTCTTACCAAAGTCTAGGGCGCACATGCGGAGCATGTCCTCCATCGTCCTGTTGGTTCGTTCAGTCTGGCCATGCGTTTGGGGATGAAAGGCCGTACTAAACGCTAACTTTGTACCCAACATTTGATGAACTAGCCGCCAATCATTCGATGTGAACCGCCCATCACGGTCACTGACGATGCTCCGAGGAACACCGTGCAGTCGAACAACCTGCTCCACATAAAGCTTGGCCAAGGTTTCCACTGAATCGTCTCTTCTGTTTGGAAGGAAGTGCGCCACTTTTGTCAACCGGTCCACAATCACCCAGATTGAATCATGACTGCGTTGAGATCTCGGCAACCCGTGCACGAAATCCATCGAAATGTCATCGAACTTCCATTCCGGAATAGGTAACGACTTCAGGAAACCGCCAGGCTTCTGGCATTCTGCTTTCACCAATGCACAAGTATGGCATTCCGCCACATAACGTGCTACATCTTTCCTTAGTCTGGGAAACCAAAATAGCTTTTTCAGATCTCTATACATCTTTGTGCTCCCTGGGTGAACTGAGTACTTTGCAAAGTGAGCTTCGTACATCAACTCTTCCCTCAATTTACCCACACTCGGGACGCACACTCGACCATTTCTTCATAACAAACCGTTATCCCAAGAAAATTGGTCATTCGGCCCATCTTTAGCATAGCGCTGGAGACTTTCATCAAGCTCCGTTGCTCGCCGAACACTGTCCGTAAGGTCATCTTGAACCTCTGTCCAGTTCAAGCATGCATCGGTTGATGAACCCTTGTCAACACAAGATATCTCCAATGCTTCCAATTCCTGGATCAAACGCTGATCATGCCTCTGCAACCAGCTTGCCCGTACTGGAGTCTTCCGACTCAACGCATCAGCGACCACATTTCCCTTCCCGGGAGTATAGTGAATCTCGAAGGTGTAGTCCCCAAGGAACTCCATCCTTCTTCGTTGTCGCATGTTCAGATCCTTCTGATCCAACAAATACTTTAGGCTTTTGTGATCTGTATAGATATCCACTTTAATGCCATAAAGATAGTGCCGCCACAACTTGAGCGCAAAGATTACCGCCGCCAACTCCAAATCATGGATGGGGTAATTCCGCTCATGCACTTTCAACTGGCGCGAGCCATAAGCAATCACTTTACCAAACTGCAGAAGGACGCAGCCTATGCCGCTCCCGGAAGCATCACTATAGATCTCATACCCATCAGTACCACATGGCGATGTCAACACAGGCGCCGTGGTCAAACGACTCTTGAAGTCTTCAAAAGCTCGCGCGCACTCTGGCGTCCAAATGACCTTTTGATCTTTTCTCGTCAGCGTGGTCAGAGGTAAAGCAATCCGTGAGAAGTTTTCCACAAACCGTCTATAGTAGCCCGCAAGCCGAAGGAAGCTCCTGACCTCGGCCACTAAAGACATCACTAGCCAATCTCGAATGGCACTTATCTTCAACGGATCCACCGCGATACCTTCTCCACTTACCACATGGCCTAAAAAGGCTACTGAAGAGAGCCAGAACTCACACTTTGAGAACTTGGCATAAAGCTTATTCCTCCGCAGGGTATGCAAGACCAACCGCAAATGGTTTGCATGATCCTCATCCGACTGAGAGTATACTAAGATATCATCGATAAACACAATCACGAACAAATCCAAGTACTCTCGGAACGTTCGATGCATTAGGTCCATAAATATCGAAGGCGCATTACATAGGCCAAACGGCATTACCGTGAACTCATAATGACCGTAGCGTGTTCCAAACGCCGTCTTGGGAATGTCACCTTCCCGAATCCTCAGCTAATAATATCCCTATTTCAAATCCTACTTGGAATAGACCGTTGATCCTGCCAGCTGATCAAATAGGTCATCAATCCGTGGGATCAGATATTTGTTTTTCTCCGTCAGCTTATTCAATTCGCGGTAGTCAATACATAACCGCAAACTACCGTCTTTCTTTTTCACAAATAGAACAGGCGCGCTCTAAGGTGACATACTTAGGCGTATGTATCCCTGCTCCAACAACTCTTGCAATTGGACTTTCAACTCAGCCATCTCTTTTGGCGCGACGCGATATGGTGAGCGGGCCACAGGTTTAGTACCTGGCACCAACTCAATAGAGAAGTCAATCTTCCGCTGGGGTGGTAACCCAGGAAGATCTTTGGGAAACACATCGGCAAACTCTAACACAACCAGAACTTCACCGACACTGGCCTTTGGCTCCACAGCCTGAATTAGCGTGAAGAATAACTCTGCGCCCTTCCGAACAGCATTGACGACTTGGAGCGCAGATAACAGAATCCCGCCAACTCCTCGCATACCAGCGAACTTCGTCACAAGTCCGGTATTCTGGCCCAGTGTAATCTCCTTGGAGTTGCAATCAATACAGGCACGCTGCTCCGAGAGCCAGTCCATGCCAAAGATCACATCAAACTCCGATAACGGTAGCACGGCTGCACTCAAACCGAAATCCCGACTTCCTATTTGAACATCCACATCGCAAGCCCTATCTGCAAGCATCACACAGCCATTCGGCAATAGCACCCTTGTACTATCCACCGTCACATGACTCGGTACCCCAATTCGAGATACGAAATCCTCAGACAGAAAAGAATGCGAAGCACCCGTATCAAACAGGGCTCTCGCCAAATTATTCCGAATCAGGACAAAGCCTGCAACACACACATCATGCACAAGCTATACATAACCATAAACAATAGCACGTAAGCAAGTAAGCTAATCACTCGTACCTGTGACGACGTCACTTTGCTTAATCGCTTCCTGTTGGCCAAGCTGATAGATTCAGGGCTGTGCCTGGGACGCAGAGGAATCAACCACCGCTTTGCCCTTCTCAGCATAAGACGCACACGTCTTCTTTTCCCCTTTGGGCTGAACCACCCGACAGTCACGAGCTATATGCCCCACCCGGCCACAGTTATAGCATGTACGAGAATCCGGCCTTGATGTCGCCCCCGACACAACGGTCGTAGTCACTTGCCCAGACAGCTTGGACCTCTTGCCCCCTTTCTTCTGGTAGAACGATTTGCTAGGGCGAGGTGCTTGAACCTCTGGCTTTGACACCACCAAGCCCTTGTTCCCTTGCACCCGCCGCATGTCCTTCTCTAACGCACACGCAGTATCAACCAACGCCTGAAACCCTTGGTTCACTGAACTCGAAAGCAGGAACCTCAACTCATCCCACAATCCGTCATAGAACCGATTCGTTTTCCTTTGGTCATCCGCGAAGATTGTTCCCGCATACCGTCCCAACCTGGTAAACTCATGCAAGTAGATATCCACGCTATCTTCTCCTTGCTTTAACCGTTGGAACTCATTTTCCATGGCAATGCGTTGCGCCGCTGGGACATGCTTCGCCAGAAATATTCGAGAGAACTCCTCAATCGATACTTGCGTTAATTGCCTACCCACCAAATGGTGTACCTCAACCTCGTCCCACCACAACCGCGCCTCTCCTTCAAGCATGAAGGTGGCCAAGGTGACCTTTAGAGTTTCCTCCGCCCTGATCGCTGTCATTATCCGCTTGACACGCGATAACCAATCCTCTGCCTGCGTTGGGGATCCATTTCCCGTATACGTAGGCGGACTGAAGCTCATGAATTGCTTCAACTGTCGGTCAGCTGCTCGCGGATCTACAACCTCAACCGGCTCGGGTCTTACATCAACACGAACTGGCACTACTGCCGGCTGCGCTTGCCCGGTCGGCTGAATCATGGCAAATAGAGCCTCAGCAACTAAGCGAACAGTTTCCGCAGATGGAGGAGGTGTTGGCACCGTAGCTGGTGCCGCACTCTCATCAGAGCGCTGGGGCTCAGACTGCCCAGCACAACTACGCGTCACCTATAGGTGGACAAGACACACAGTAGCGAACGTATGCAAGCAAAACAACACAAAAAGGAATGCGCAGATTCCTCAAACAAGATGTTGTACATTCCTTAGTGGACATTCCAGAGTTCATTAACGTTACAGCAGGGCGCATAAACACGCGCTCGCCACCCCATAAAAGAATTCGACCATGAAGTCGAGAGAGGAAGACCGAACGAAGCTAATACCAAAATGTAACGACCCCATCCGTTACATGACGTATAGTAGAAGGTCCGGCCGGGGCCCCACACTATATGCCACAAACAGACGGTGAGGTAACAGGATAATACCAAACCATACACGCATCCTAACTCAGAGCATTCTAGCGGAAGCTTTAAGGTGTAAATTTGAACTCTAACCAGGAATGTCCAATATATATAAACCACAGTTATATATAAAACCACGGAATGTACAACAAAGGTTTGGCCTTAAGGCCTTACAGTTCCTCTTTCCACACCGTATGATTTACAAACCTCGGCGCGCAGGCCGGCCATACATGAGTAAAAGAAAACAAGCAAAAACATTCGCTTAGCCTTCAAGGGCTAGCCGCAGCAGCAGCAACAACAGTAGTAGGGCTTCAGCCCTTCATTTACCACTTGGCTCTCTAGCACCTGCATAGGGACAATCCACCCAAACGGTGGCAAACAATGCAACGGTCAGCATTCAGCTAACCCAATTATAACAATCCTACCCCTTTCTCGGGGCATTAACATTCTTTCCCTGCATAGCATGACATCATCATATAGTAACTATGTGCGCGCAGGCACATTCAAGCCATCACAACTATCGGCCACACGGCCCGACAGTCCGTGCACTCAGGGCGCATTCTTGGTGTACCGGAATACCAGGGTCAACACCACCGTCTACACGGTATTTGAGCATTCTAGTCTTTTCGGCGCGCGGGCCTAAGACTCTCAGTAGGCACTCCAAC
Organism: Platanthera zijinensis; assembly: GCA_039513925.1. Classification (NCBI taxonomy): domain Eukaryota; kingdom Viridiplantae; phylum Streptophyta; class Magnoliopsida; order Asparagales; family Orchidaceae; genus Platanthera; species Platanthera zijinensis. The sequence goes on along the minus strand of CM077085.1, from coordinate 200,390,545 downwards.
AAAACCCATTACCAGGCTTCCAAGTCGGACGGACCTAACGCAGGTACGGATCAGCCACCCCTCGTTGCTCAAGTCGCCGTGCCACCTCGAATACAGAAGTATCCATGGCTATTTATAGGCGCGGATCGGTTTCACCTTTCCTGTTTGGCAATCTGCCTTTTCATCGAGTTGCAGCCCAACGGCTCAACCGCACACAAAGTGGCAACGCACTACCACAAGAGTTACATCCAACCCACTTCATTTCCTGGACATCATCCAGTACTTCCTGCTGCACCAAGCAATAGGTAGGCACAAGGCAACCCAAGCCATAATCACGGAGCCTTCTCCGATATGCAAACAAGCATCACCAATCCAGACCATGTCCAGATGGGCTTCACACAGCACGCCTAAAGCCGTACTCCAATTTCAGCCTCTAACACGGGGGACTTCACATATCTACCCCAAGGGACACCACAACCCACCGCACACTCGCGGGGAAGGGTTCTCCCTATGCAATGAAGAAAAGAAGGACTTCACATGTCCAAGAAGGGAGATCGTTACCCTTGTCGATCTATTGGGAGCCATCGAAAACTAGCCGGTGAGAAAGAACCGCAGCAGCTTTGCCTTCACAACGCCGGCTTCGGATCACGAATCGGACCACGGGAACTCCGCCGGTGGCTTGATCTCCTCATCCTTCTTCTTCCTCCTCTCTCTTTCTCTCTTCCTTAACCAAATGAAGAATGACTTTCTTCATCAGCCTCTGCTGATTAATTCCAGCCAGGAAACAGCTGAGCCCTTGGATCCAAAGAGAGAAAATGAACGGCCACGATTTTCCCAAAAACCCATTTTTTTGGCTGACACGGCCTGTGACACGCCCGTGTTACAGGCCGTGTACCCTTAAGCGGCACACGCGGTATTCGTACCGACTGAGATTTACCAGAACACGGGCATCGACACGCCCGTGTCGAACCTGACACGCCCGTGTCAATCATGAGACACGCCCGTGTCACCCCTGCCTCATCGAGCTCCAAACTCAACCAGCAGTACACGGGTAGGCACACGGCATCGGACACGCCCGTGTCCAACCTGACACGGCTGTGTTCAAGGCTTGGTTCCAGGCCGTGTAATCTTCTGACTCAGAACGCCTTTTATTTGAGTGACACACCCTGGGACACGCCCGTGTCCCAGGCCGTGTACCCCCGACACGCCCTGGGACACGCCCGTGTCCGAGGCCGTGTAAAATGACCTGCACCTCAAATCCATTTTTGAGACTTTTTGGGGTGTTACAGCATCATAACTTAATCACTCGAACCTTGGATCATCAAGATCGAGTACAAGGAGGATTAGTTAATATTAGTGAAGTGGAGGAGGGGGGATGAGTAGTAAAGCATTAAGAACACAAGGTAATAAGGAGCACTTATATTAATAAAGAAAGAGAGCTACACTTGAAATGAAATTTACAATTGCCTGGAAATTGAAATTCTATTCTAGCCCTACAATTATCAACTAGAGCAAGTGCAAAAATTACAATAAAAGCTAAAAAAAATAAGCACTAAGCTAGGGTTAAGAAAATTACAAAATAAGAAAGAGAGAGAGAGAGGGAAGAACACTAAAAATGACAAGAAATAAAGGGGCAACACCTCCCCCTCTCAGCCCAAACTGTTATGAAATGGAAGGGGGACATCTGAATTTATAGATTTTTCCACGGGTTGGTCACACCTTAGATCACTCCCGGGAGGGCGTGTGAGGGGGAGTGATACGTATGGGGTTGACCTCGGGTTTTGGATTATGGCGGGAAGGATGATAGCTTCTGTACGATGGCTGACATGCCCTGGGTCACACCCATATAGGGGGCGTGACACGAACGTCAAGCCTCAATCATTGGTCAGAAATCCGTCAGTCTTGGAAAAGTAGGAGAACACGCCCTGGGTCATGCCCGTGATGGGGGGCGTGACACTTACGATTGGCGTGCAGAGGCGAAAATTTATTTAATGCGGCTGCAGACTTCGGGTAGAGGGCAACACGCACCGTGTCACGCCCTAGGACACGCACGGGGAGGGCGTGTCAGGGGGGCGTGACAGCCATTTTTCATATTATTGTTCTCCTTCAGCAAGCTTCCTCGGGATCGGGTGACACGCCCTATCACACGCCTAGGAAGGGTGTGAAACGGGGGCGTGTCATGTCATATTTGGCCAAAATTCTAGAAACCTACAAAAAGACAAGAAAATGTTAGTGGCAATAATATTTACATAAGAAAGATAAAAATTAAGCTAATAAGATAAGATTAGCGTCTTCAAAACTAGAAAATACCCTAATAGTTTAAAATACAAAACATATTATCAGGCATGCCGAGTGACAATCAAAACTATGGTCTCGTCTTTGGACCATATGGTCAGGAGGACGCCGAGGCATAAATAACATGACCCTGTAGCGGCTCTCCCATGAATGCACGCTTGCCTAAATGCATTCCATGGAGCTAGCGCACATGTTTTTTCGTTGTGGCTTCACCCTCAACAACAAATGGATGGATGCCGAGGAATCCCGGGCTCTCACCGTAGATGATGTGGCTGACTTGAAGAAGAAGGTGAAGGTTGCCGATGCTGTCCTCACAAAGAGTATCGGTGGGGTGGTAAGTGTTAGTTAAATTTTTCCCTATTTCAATTGCTTGCATAGATCCTTCGCTTATGCCTTTCGCCTCGTAGGATTCTGATACTGTCGACCGCATGCTCATTCACGCGACTGACCTCGAGGAAAAGAACAAGCAGCTGGAGGGACAAAATAAGCTGCTCCAAGGCTAGGTCAGTATCCGGGTGGATTCCCTTTGCCCCTCAACTCACGGCGAGCTAAGAATACAGACCAAGAAGCAAAAGTCTTTCAGCAAGGCGGAGGTCAACGAGATGCTAAGGGTCAACTCTATCAAATACGTTGATCACATACTTCAGGTTATACGAGACCTAAAGGTGCTTACGAAGGATTGTGAGGAGGTGACTCCAAAAGACAAGGTCTCGGAGCTGTTTCTCCCCATCCCCACCCTTGGCGACGAGGATGTTGACTTTAGCTCGCTGTTCGATGAGGTGGATGGCTATAGAGATGAACATTCCTGGGGAGGCGACTACGAGGCCGTGTTATAACAATTTTTTTCTTTGTAATGATTCCCCTCCTTTTAATATACTCATTGCGAGGCGACTTCCTTTTTGTAGCCCGATATATATCAATATAATTTCTACTTGGCCAATTTTTATTCTTCTTTTCTTTCAATATCTACTTGTCATACTGCCCTCGCATGCGCATACACCCCTTTGAGCTGCGACTTCCCCATGGTAAAACTCGCCACAAGAATCCAACCGAGTTAGGTGAGAATACATACTCATTTGAAGGACTTGAGATCTCGCCCCCTCTTATTAATTTGAGTTGGACCACTCACCACGCTGGAACCCGCAACCTTCAAATAATCTGACGGGTCATCGAGAGGCCTGACTTTCACAAGTTCCAAAAGGCATGATGTGGGTATTAATTGTCGAGAGCAGCCTCGTGACTTTGAACTCGCCTGCTGGTTCTCGTACATCCCCTTACGAACTAAGTACGAGTAGAGGCTTAAGCTTGGCACTACTTACTAGCCTTGAGGTATGAGAGTCCTCTAGCTGGCGAGATCTTGGCTAGCTAAAGCTTGGTCAGATGGATTTTGCTGGATCCAACATCTTTGTGCCCCCAAAATATTTTCTGCCCTGCCAACTAGTGGCGGCGGTATTTTATCGGGGTTAAATTTGGAGATGCCACCGAGTGACTCAATTGAGTGACATCCAGCCGTGCTAGCTACTTAACAGCGGGATCTGCTCGTTGTCAATATGGAAGACACCATCGAGTAACATCCACCCCTGCCAGCTAATGGGAGTATGGCAGCGATATCTCCTCGGGGTCAACTTGGGAGACACCATTGAGAGAAATCCAGCCTTGCCATCTAATGGGAGCCTAGCAGAGGGATCTGCTCTGGGTCAACTTGGGAGACACCATTGAGTGACATCTAGCCCTGTTAGCTAATGGGAGCCTGACAGTAGGATCTACTTGGGGTCAACTTAAGAGACGAGATTGAGTGATATCCAGCCCTGCTTACTGATGGGAGCCTGACAACGGGATCTGCTTGGGGTCAATATGGGAGACACCATCGAGTGATATCGAGCCATACAAGCTAATGGGAGCCTAACAACGAGATCTACTCAGGGTTAACTTGGGAGACACCATCTAGTGATATCCAGCCCTGCCAGCTGATGGAAGCCTGGCAGTAGGATCTGCTCAGGGTCAATAAGGGAGACAACATCGAGTGACACCCAGCACTGCCAACTAATTGGATTCGGATAGCGAAATTTGCTCGGGGTCAACTTGGGAGAAGCCATCGAGTGACATCCAGTCCTGAAAGATAATGGGAGCCTGGCAGCAGGATCTACTCAGAGTCAACTTGGGAGACACCATCGAGTGACACAAGCCCTGCCAGCTGATGGGACCCTGATAGCGGGATTTGCTAGGTTACTATGGGAGAGACCATCGACTGACATCCATCCCTACTAGCTAATGGGAGCCTAGCAGCGAGATCTACTTGGGGTCAACTTCAGAGACACCATCGATTGGCATCCAGCCCTACTAGCTAATTCGAGCCTAGAAGCGGGATCTACTCGAAGTCATCTTGGAAAACACCATCAACTGACATCCAGCCCTGCCAACTAATTGAAGCCTGGTGGCGGGATCCACTCGGGGTCAATATGGGAGACACCATCGAGTGATATCCAGCCTTGCTAGCTGATGGGAGCCTGACAACGGGATCTACTCAGGGTCTACATAGGATACACCATCGAGTGACATAAGGCCCTGCCAGCTAATGGGAGACTGGTAGCGGGATCTGCTCAGGGTCAACTTGGGACACACCAACAATTGACATCCAGCCCTACTAGCTAATGAGAGCCTGGTAGAGGTGTTTAAAATCAGGGTCAACATGGGAGAAACCACCTGTCAGCTAATGGGAGCCTGACAACAAGATCTGCTTGGGGTCAACTTGGGAGACACCATCGAAGGACATCCAGCCCTACTAGCAATGGGAGCCTGACAACAGGATCTGCTCGGGGTCAACTTGGGAGACACCATCGAGTGACATCCAACTCTGCTTGATAATGGGAGCTGGTAGCGAGATCTGCTCCGGGTTAACTCGGGAGACACCATCGAGTGACATCAAGCCCTGCCAGCTAATGGGATCCTGGCAGCGGGATCTGCTCGGGGTCAACTTTGTGAACTCCACCTATTCCTATAATCCATTGTAAAAGGTCTTGAATATTAAGGGATTTCACATTAGAAAAAGAAGTTACATACATGGTTTAAGGATAGAAACGCTTCAAATCATCGCCGATCTAAGTGTGACTTAGAGTTTCCCCTCCACATTTTGGAGGAGATACCCTCCTAATCTCAATGCTTCCTTAACTATATATGGACCCTGCCAATTTGAGTTAAGCTTTTCTACCATTGCTGATCTTCCTATAGCGTCAAACTTTTTAAGGACCAGGTGTCTTTCTGTGAATTATTTTATTTTAACATGTTTATCAAAGTATTTTGCCATCCACAACTTAATTTCTTCTTGCTTGGTAGCGGCCACATGAGGGAGTTCCTCTGTAAGATCAAGAAAGAGTCATAACTCATTTTCATTCTCGACCCTCCATTCCACTCCACCTTCTTCTGCCTCTACTACTTGTGGTTTCCGGACCTCGAACTCTATCAGGAGCATAACTTTGCAGCCTTGGGAGAGCTTGTAGGGGGTCTCCCCTATGGTCGTCTTGGGAGTGGTTCTCAGGGCCCAAAAGACCGAAGGGAGTTACTCAACCCTGCTCCCCATATGATTCTCCACCTTCTTTTTCACCAAGTTCATGATGATCTTGTTCGCTGCCTCAACTTGACTGTTGTTTTTAGGATGGTGGACTGATGCAAACATAAGATCAATCTCGAGCTGGCCATAGAAACTGATGAATTTAGCCCTGGCGAACAGTGGCATATTGTCCGTGATAATAGCCTGAGGCAACCCGTGCCAACAAATGAATTTTCCCAATAAAAAAATTTCAAATTACCTTGGAGGTCATCTTGGCTTGTTCCCTGACCTCTAACCACTTAAAAAAATAGTCGATCATGACCAATAGGAACCTTCTCAAACTACTGGCCTTAGGGAAGGGTCCTACTAGATCCATTCCCCAAATAGCAAAGGGTCAAGGCACGGTGATGCTTCTGATCCTCTAAGCTGGTAGAAGCTAGAGAGGGACAAATAGCTTGCACTTTTGACATTTCTTGACAAACTCGGTTGCATCCCGACTCAGGATCGGCCAAAAATACCCTTGCCTGACTATTCTCTCATATAGAGTCTTGCTCCCTGAGTGGCTCCCAGACTAACCTAAATTGACTTCCACTACGATTTTTGAAAGCTCCTCCTCATCCACAACATGCTTGTAGTCCTGAGAGGGTCTTCTTGTGTAGCCTCCCGTCGTGTATTAAATAATATGTCGACTTGTGATGTAAGCACTTTTTCTTCATGCCTTCCAGGAACTCCCATGTGGACAAGAAAATTCAAAAGGGATCCATCCAGCAGGGGTGTTGAATCACTTCCATTAGCTCCACCTCCTCAATAGATGGGGAAACAGGTCAGTGAGGGTTCCACCCGCACAGTGTACGAACTTAGCAAGTTTATCTACTTGCACATTTTATTCCCGCGGCACATGTCGGTTGGAAAATGTTTGGAACATGCCGATGAACCCCTTCACCTTCTATAGATATAGCTGGAGGGTAGGCTCCCTCACCTCGAACTCTCTGTTTATTTGAGAGGACACTCCCAAAGAGTCCATTAGCACCTCCACGTCTTGCACCCCCAGTTCCCTTATCAGACGTAGCCCTGCGATTACCGCCTCATACTCTTCCTTGTTATTGGTAATAACAAAATGGATGACCCCAGTTTTCTTTATCCTCATCTTCTGGGTACTCTTCAAGATTACTCCTACCCCCAATGAATTTCTTCCTGAGGCGCCATCCACGGTCACCTTCTAAGGGACCAGATGAGTTTTAAGAACCTCCCCTCCCGGTAATTGTTCACGAACGAGGGGAAGTTCTTATGCTAGGGGCAATTGCCATATAAGGGTATTAGCACTTAAGCTATCCTCCACCATATTCCATTTGTCCCTTAAGGCTAGTACACATTACAATATAGTTTTCTTACTATAAATAGAAGACAAAAGAAAAGAAAACCCAGCTATATATATATGTATATATCCAAAAGATGATCAGGATCAGAATAAGGGTACAACCGTGTCCTAGGCCAAACATGCCCGACTGAGACTGGTACAAAATGTCTCAAGTAAATAAAGACCATCACAAAAGGGGGACTAAGAGGCATACCACTTTAGTTAAAAAAAAAGGAGCTAAGAAAAATCTACTAAGGCGACAGAGTGCCTTAGGCAAAAAAAAATGGCGCTACTAGGCACCCAAACTACATACTACAAGAGCTTATAACCAGGAGAGGGCTATGTTGCATTGGAAACTACTTTATTCTCTTACGACCTCCTCCGCTACGGGCACTGGATCAGGGATATGGTCCATGACTGCAAGTATCTCCATGTCCACTTCCGGGATTCCTTGCAAGGGTTGGAACTAGGGCTGGATGGGGTACTGCGGGGCTTGCTTATGCTTTGGAACCTGGATGGTTTGATAGAAAACCATTAGTTATATAAGTAAGTACATGGCAGATATTGTTTTAAAGCTATAACTTAACTTATATGAATGCCCATACAAGCACATAAGTTAATGGTCTCATAAATCCTTATTTTGCAAGAATATTTATGCAATTTGGGTTTTAAGTAACCTAAAGATGCAATGTATGCTAGGTAAGACTGATGTAATTAGTTATATTAATTATGTCTAAGCCCTTTCCATGTCCACCTGTTAAGTGGGTTTCTAACCACACAGGCCTTATCATCAGGGAGAATGATAATAGCGGATCGGACTTCTCCGCTCCTTGTTAGGTTCACACCACCACCATATGCCTTACGTACAACACTTGATCGTGTTTTGTACTCCACCCATTGTTCCTAAAACCATAGGAACAATGACCCAGACTAAGGGGATTTGTCCACCGGGACTTTAACCTCAAGACATATTGCACCTTCAAAATCCAAAGAATCTAACACTCTAGTCTCTCCGACAGTGTGTTGTACGGTAGAGTGGTAAGACCTTCCACAGATTTAATAAATCTAACCTAACAGATTCCTCATACCAGGCTTTATGGATTAGAAACACATTTCGTTACTGGAATGGGATAAATTAAAATAAATATATCCCTTACCTGAAAGCGATCTAGAGTTTACTTTAATAATACTAACATGGTACTTGGTTTAAATTACGTATTGGCCAGGTAAGAATAAGGTTGGTGGTCGCACAAAGTACCGTTATACACCACCATCCTTTCGGGATATACTGGCTCACCCCTAACTCCTTTCCTAGGCACCAATTTGGTAATTTTAAGATAGGGCCCTTTTGAAGTATATTAAGTCATACGTCTAGTCCTATCAGTTAAGATTTACTATTTCTCAGGAAGGAATACTATGAACTAATTGCGGCGAGTGTATAAAAATAGTATAATCATTTGCTATCGAATTTCTCGTAACCGAGGAGAAGTAACTACTGAATATAGCAGATATTAATCGAAATACATTACAAGGCATTTAGCAAATTCATAATGACTTCCTTCCCATTTTCAATCTTTTTGTACTAAGATAAATATGATGAATAAAGAGGTTTTAAGTAAATAACGGTTCTTAGTGCGAGTAAATAAATTAGTAATAAAGGAGAGCGTTTCTGATAAGCGATACGTTAGAAATCTTTCTTCATACATGTCATAACGCCATGTATTAAAAATATATATATATTTAGGTATTTTGAAGAGGTTTTAATATAGGTAGAGAAATAGTTTAAGTATTTTTATAATTAGCATATTTGAAGTCAGGGGATTAGGGTAACGTGGTCAAAGATAGAATAAAATGGTGTGGGTGGGTTTTGAAAATAGGTATAGGGTAATCCCTAGTTAATTTAAGTGTTTTGGAGGTCATGAGAGGGTTTTTTTTACTTTTTTCAATTCATAGAATTTAAATAATAAAGGAGGAAAACTTAAAATAAGATTCCGGGAGTTATACTAAACCTCTGAAAATGTGCAACATGTTTTTAAAATTCGCTGACCGAGCACTACAACTTTCATGTAAGTCAGTAGGTCTAGTTCAACATCAAAGGTGCTTAATTTTGCGCTTGAAGGATTCTGCATATCGGCTCCAAATAGCCAGTATTTAAATTTTATTTTAAAATGATTTAAAAGGCGGGGCGCGAAACTTGGCACAAATCCGACTCTCCAGAAACACGGCAGACGGAGATTGACTTTCTCCCACAGCGGATCCTCTATGTGGATCAGCCAATCATTGTCGAGGTTTATCTAATGGCAATGATTTCGTCTTCCTCGATCAACAATGGCTGAGATTTATCCCAGCTGGGCAAAGCTTACATGGCTTCTCCACCGCCGTCCGGTGATCGCCAGCCACTTCTGGTCCACTGGAAAGTATCCAGGGGGATAGGGCAGCACTTTGGCGGTGGTGGGGTCGCCGAACACTATCGCAGGCGGTGGGATTCAAGTTGGATTTTTACTTGAAATCTGCCGCTGGAGTATGCCAAAGCAGTGCCCAATTGGGCTCATTTTCGATTCGTTTTTTTTTCGCGCATATAAGGGGAAGAAGAAAGATGAGTAATCTGACCTCATAGGGCCGAGCTCGCCGGGATCGTGGTCGGTTGTCCATGGCTTTCACGGGTTGAGCAGGGGGGGTGGTTGCAGAGGGCTTCGACTAGGTTTCTCTTCATAGGGGGATAACTGGTGGATGGTGTAAGCAAACTCAGTGGCTTTGGGCTCCTCTTAATTGGCCAGGGGTGAGCTTAGCATTGAGATTTTAACCTCACACTGGTCGGTCATGATTATGGTGTAGGGGTCCTTTCCAACCACCTTGCAACCTATAATTTTTTAGGATAAGCATGCTTAGGTGCTGGGTCAGCCTTCCTAAAGGGGAAGGGGGTTTTGGTGTAAGACACCCCTCCCGGAACACAAAACTCGGCACAAAAGGGGTCTTATGCCTAGAACAGCCGCCTCGCGGTAGCACTAGCACTCGGGCTAGACTGTACTACAAGACGCCTATCCTGCCGGCTTTAACCAATATCATACATTGCCAACCAAACAAAAATATAACATAGAAGTCAAATCCACACCATGCATATAGTCCATAATATAACAACAGTAGAGAAGCTTCAACAAGCTTATAATATAAGAGTACGCAACTATTTTTCCCAAAAAGGGTACATCAAAAACCTCTCACACTCACATCAGTACCGACGGTAGCGACGGTACCGTCCCCTCAGGCCATGTCATTCTGACATGGCTATCCGGCTGCATAACCTGCTACTTCACCTACGTGATTTCCTCCTAAAAAGGAAGGTGTAGAAACCGTTAGTCATAAAGACTAAGTCGCTTCACATCCGCTCCCCCGGCGACTCCTCGGCACCGGGCGGAGAATGGGACAGGGTAGAATATATATGAAACATAGGTACAAGCAGGTGGTATATCACTATGTATATAAAGCAGTGCAATAAATGAGCAACAAATTTTTCTAGTAATTCTATCATCTACAGCAGCAAGAGAGTATAATAGTATAATAGAAATTAACTCAACTTATATGAATGCTCATACAAACATATAAGTTGAGGATCGTTCAGCAATAAGTAACTCATCATATAGGAGTGCCCATACAAACTTATATGATGAGGATCCTGTGTATGTAATGGAGTGTAATGACATGTATGCAATGCAATTACTCACCCATGATCACGCACATTCAATCACTATGTCGACACAGACTTGCTGTTCCTACTTTTCGAGCATATAGGTAACCTCTCAGGCATCATCCGTCGTGGCCAGACGGTGATGGTAGAGCGGGCATCTCCACTACTAGGCTTGTCTCCACACTACCTGACCTAGGCCTTTGTACGCCTCATCGCTAAGAACACAACAACGGAGCTCAAATGCGTACTACGGCTCAGCTGGTGTCTCGGGTAGATGTGCACCGAGATCTTAGCCCAGAACTGGCCTAAGGTGTGATACTGAAGGAGCCTCAGAAATGAGTACGAGGACATAGCCCAATCATTCACTTGGCATGAAAGGAGCCTCGGGACATGAACACTGAGGACCAAGCCCAACCGCCCAAGGTCTATCCGTCAACTCCCATCGGTATGACGATTGGCGAGCCCGTTGACCTGCCACTATATCCATAACCCGGGATTACGACACTGCGCGTCGACTCACACCACATGCATTATATCCACATCATGATACATAAGGAGCCTCGGAAACGAGCACGAGGACCAAGCCCAACTGATCACTTGGCACGGAAGGAGTCTCGGGACATGAACACCGAGGACCAAGCCAAACCGTCCATTTATTATTCTTCCTAACATTACCAACCAGTGCAATCAGATGTCCGCACTAACCCTTTTTACATTCCGGTGCCCCAGGAACCTCAGAGGTTTACCACAAACATAGGTGGCGAACCACCATACACAATGGACCATTTTGAACTCCCTTATATGACAAGCCTCAAGACCATGATTTCGTCAATGCTATTGTACCATAACTTTAACATCACCAAGATCAACCATTTGTGTACACATGAGTTAACCATCTATTTAATGCCTCACATGTTCATACAACCATCAACAAACAATTACCCAAGCCTTAATAAATCTTGTTATTAAACGACTAATTACCCTTCGTTCATTAACCCCAACCATGTCTTTTTGTTCAACCACATACCATTTCACCATTTGTTTACATGGGGTCTATCCAGAAATTTCATCATGCGTTGAATTATCACAATTAGTCATGTTACGATTTGCCTACAACTTAATGTCAGATTGTTACAAAACCTCTTCAGAGTCCAAACCCAACTTTACACTTACCCAGTAACTTTAGGTACAGAACACCTGCTGGGCAGTAACTTCTACCGGAGATTCCTGTGGCTACAGGAATCTGGTAAGTGCGTGTAACCCCTTAATGTAAAGGTCTTTCCATGGGCTACAAATTTCATGTTCAGTCTGCAACCCAGATCAGACTATATCATACATGAAATTGGCTCCAAAGCCTGCTGCGTACAGGATATAATTTCTACACGTTTGGTCAGACAGCCCTCTACTTTGATCAGACACTCCCGTTGCTACATACTTCACCTTAAGGCGTGAAACCACTCGTTAGAAAGTTAATACTAAGGGCTATGACTTTTGTGTTTAGTCGGAAGCCCAGATCTCACCATATCTTGCTGAAGATAGCCAAGAAGGTCGTTGCGTGCAGGACACAGATTTCTACACGCATCTTGAGGCGAAATGAACGACATTGATTCATCTTCCTTCTCAAACCGATTCTCCCATATCACAACCAGAATATCCTCCACCCATATTCACCCTCTTAATGCCATTCCTCTTCACGAAACAACCCCCATCATCACCTTTGAAGGAAGGGGAGGTTCAAGATGACTAACCATTAAAACACATGTTCTACCATGGCCCTCATAGAAACCTTCACCTCACACATCAAGACTCATTTGAGTCAATGTCTCTCCTAAGAATAACTACAGATCTAGCACAAAGGGAGAGGGGGGATGCTCACCTCATTTCCAGCGGTTCCATCATTTCTGGCCATGGATCTTGTCATTCTTCTCGTTGGCATCCCTTTTTCCTTGGCGGCGGTGGCGATTCCTCTCGAAGTTTGGTTGTCTCCAGTAGTTCTTCCCTCCTCCAAGAGTTTATCCAGAAGATATGGCTTGGAAGAGAATGAAAACGACTAGGGTTTCATTTTGCCCTTTTTATTAAGAGGTGATACGGATAGGGACACGCCCGTGTCCTTACCCGTGTCCTGCTCAGGCGAAACGGTGTCAACGGTTCGACTGCCATTTCATGCACTTACACGAGTACTGACACGCCCGTATATGTACCCATATCAAGGTGGCACGGCCGTGGTTTTGCCCGTATTTATACTCGTGTCCTGCTCTGGTCATATTTCATCGAGCTTGACTTGACGCACACGGGTAGGGACACACCCGTTTCTCTACCCATATCATTCTTAGGACAATGACTGCTTAACTCTCAATGCCATGCCACTCAACGCCATGCCACTCAATGCCATGGCACACGGGTAGGGACACGCCCATGTCTCTACCCGTGTCATTCCAAAAACGGACACTCAACGCCATGCCACTCAACGCCACGACACACGATAGGTACACACCCGTGTCTCTACCCATATCCTTTTTGGGACAAGCCACTCAATGCCATTTTCTTATAAATCTAAGCCATGACACTCAAAGCCACGACATACGGGTAGGGACATGCCCATGTCTCTACCCATGTCCTTCACAGGGCCAACTTCTCTTTTCCCCACGAGTGTGCGCCTGATTACCTCCACTCTCTGAGCCTAAATCAGTTCTCCTGACTCAAAAGCACGCACAAAGGGCCTAGCGCAAATCGGGACGTTACAAATCCTATAAATAAAATAAAATATTTCGTACCTGAAATCAGGTTAAGGCTACGGGGAGAGAAAAGCATAAAATAAACACGACATAAAATACAATATGCTTTTAAAGGTTACCTTGATGGAATAGCTCCGGGTAGCGCTTTTGCATCAAGTCTACTGGATCCCACGCATACCCCTCTTTTCCATGAATTGACCACAACACTTTTACTAGAGGAACACTTTTGCGGCGCAAGGTCCTCGTTTCGCTTTCCACTATCCGCATAGGCTCTAGTCACCCCGACCTATAAGTTGTAACTGCTCCATCAGTGGTTGGGACATATTGTTCGGGCCGCAACAATGCCTTACGGAGTGACGACACATGGAATACATCATGATGATTCTCTAGCTCCGGCGGTAACTCCAACCGATATGCCAACTGGCCATTCCTTTCCAATATAACATAGGTCCCAACATATCTTGGGCTGAGCTTCTTCATACCACGTACCTGAGATACTCCATGTATCGGCCTAATCTTTAAGAATACCTGGTTGCCCACTTGAAATTCCACCATCTGGTGTTTTGCATTATAATACTTTGCTTGGCGACTTTGAGCCTCAAGCATGATGTACCGTATTTGCCTCACAGCTGCATCAGTATCATCTATGTATTCAACTCCCAAAGCCTTCGGATCTTCATCCTGCACCCATGACAATGGTGTTCTTGTAACATCCCATTTCTAACTAAACCCCTAGTAGTGGTTTTGTCATAACAGAACACTAGGAAACCCAAGAATTGAAGTCTATCGACCAAGATTTCGAGTCACGGGTTGGTCACGCCCGTGACCGACATGTCACGCCCGTGACCTAGGGCGTGACCTCTTCGACGATCGTTGAGCTAAGGCACACGATCGGCGAGCGCAGAATTTGAAACCCGGGCCTGTCACGCCCGTGACCGACTCGTCACGCCCGTAACCTAGGGCGTGACCCCTTCGACGATCGTCGATCTCAGCAAGACGATCGACGAACTCAGAGTTTCCACCTGGGTCTGTCATGCCCTTGACCGACATGTCACGCCCGTGACCTAGGGCATGACCCCCTTCGACAATCGTCGATCTCAGGCAAATGATCGGCGAGCGCAGAATTTGCAACCCGGTCCTGTAACGCCCGTGACCGACACATCACGACCGTGACCTAGGGCGTGACCCCTTCGACGATCGTCGATCTCAGCAAGACGATCGACGAACTCAGAGTTTCAACCTGGGCCTGTCACGCCCGTGACCGACAGGTCACGCCCGTGACCTAGAGCGTGACCCCCTTCGACGATCGTCGATCTCAGAAAGACGATCGGCGAACGCAGGCTTTTCAACCCGGCCCGTCATGCCCGTGACCTACGCGTCACGCCCATGACCTAGGGCGTGACCCCTTCGACGATCGTCGATCTCATGAAGACGATCGGCGAGCAAGAATTTTCAACACCCCTGTCACCCCCGTGACCTACGTATCACGCCCGTGACAAAGGCCGAAACATCAGCCAGGCTGGAAATTTCTGTAACCCAAGCCATAATTAACTCTGATTATGGGGAGTTACACCAGGAGTATTTATGGGCTGTTTTCTTCTCTAATTCCTTAATAAAATGAGGAAGAGTTGACCCAATAGGAAATCGCCACCTGGATCAGTCATTTCATCTTCCACCTTTTCCTCTTCCCCCACCGTAACCGAAATAATATTAAGAGGAGAACCTTCATGGCCATAATTGCTTACCCATTCCCCTCCCCACTTGGAGATCTATAAAATCCCCCTAAAAGCAAGATGAGAGATTTACACTCTTGATTAAATGGATTTAGATTATTGTTCTTGCTGTTGAAGAGATTCGGCGACGCCACCACGGCGCAAATGACAAACCGACGTTCATCTCGCCTCCAAACCGCGAACAAGGTCCTTCCCTCCTCTCTTTCTACGGGTAGATCTTAGCCTTCTTTAGGATTAAGAATCGGGCTTAACGGAGCCCGATCGGAAGAGCTCCTCTTCCTATTTTCCCGCAAAATTTTGTGCTCGGGTTCGCCGGATTCCGCCTCTCCGGCAGCCGCGCCGCCGCCTGGCGATATCCGCCACCTCAACGGAGGTGGTGGTGGCGGTGGCCGGCCAGGGTGAAGGCTGGATGGCCGGTGAAAATGTCTGGAAGGCACTCCAGGTTGGGCTAATCTCAGCCCTTGGCTGGAGGAAGAAGATTACCCAGCACTGTTTGATCTGCTCCATGATCCGTGCTGTTTAATAATCTTTTTCTTTTATATGAAATTTCTGTACTAGAATATCAGCCACATTAGAAAATTTATGAAAATTACCTAGAGGCTTTATATGAAGAAATGGTCAGCATGTTATTTGTATCCCTATGGGTCTACTTTATTTTAAAATTGATTTGGGTCAATTTGGTCAACTGATTTGACCAGGGCACCTCTTTTGATTGGATCTATACATAGAGCTAGGAAGAGACTAAAAGATGTGCCCACCCTTCATCCCTTGACCAAATGATCTGAAATTTGGGAAGGGAGTCTACCCTAGCTATACCTAAGGCCTGGCCAAAAATGAAAAATTTTGGAGAATGTTTTTCTATAGTTTTTAGTAAAATTTAATAATCTTAGGAAAAATTAATTAGATGGCTTTATGACTTCAAAACCCTCCCCAATTTTGGTGAGTGGTCCCTGGGTTCATTATGAGGCTCTGTATAATTTTTCATCTCATTTGGAGATGTTTTAGATAGGAAATGGACAAACCTAAGCTATGTCCTATTAAGGGGTTTTTAGGTCAAAAGTGCACTTTGAGATTTGAGTGGTCAAATCACTTCAACAGAGGCTGAGATTTTGTACACTGACTGGGCATGATGTCTAGCATCCTCTCATGGATTTGAGGTGGATTGGGGTAAATTTTCCCTAGGACCCAAGGTTAAACCCTAAGGATGGTTTTTGGTGATTTGTGAAGGACAAGTGATCAAATGACTTGCTTATGATCTGAAACTTGGTAGATATGATTCTAGGGTAGCCAGAATCCTCTTGTAGAAATCTAAATGGATTATAATGTAAATAAGTCCCTCAAAACCCTAACCCTAGTTTAGGGCACAAAACTTGTATAAATAGAAAATGTCACTAAAAATCACTGAACAGTTATGAGATTTGGGTAGAGTAGTTTTTAAGGTTAGTACTAGCTCTTGAGATTTTATTATGAATTTAGGATCATTATTTTAGATACTTCATTAACAATTTGGTAGTTTGTGTTATTTGCTTATGAATTTATTATGGAGAAAATAATTTCTAGAAATTGATGAACTTTATGCAGAGAACTTGGATTATAATTTTAAAGTTTTGTGAATTTTTATGGGATTTTTAAAAGTTTAATTCTAAGGCTTGCTTCATTAAGTATTATTTCCCATTAAAATTTAATTAAATCTATTTTGGTGTCTATTAAGCCTGTAAAATTATGATCTTTTCACAATGACCTTTTATGTACCTTATTAATATTCAGTGATTTTTCGATAATTTTATGATGAGTAATTTTAGTACTTCCTTCTTTACATTGGATTAATTGGATTATAATGGATAAATTAATTAGAGATTAAATACTTCCTGTAAAATCATGATAATTACTATTTGATGATACCTTGATGATATTTAGTGATCATAATTTTTTGGTGTCCATTACTTGAAAAAATCATGTAGTTCATGTTTTAAATTACCCATGACCAATCTTTCGGGAAAATTAAATAAATATCAGATTAATTAGGAAAATTATAAATTTCTGGATTTAGGCTAATTATGTCATGATAGAAATCCAGTAAATTTTATTGGAGATTTGGAAGACAATTTTGGGTACCTCCCCTTGTATACCTCATATAGCTTAGGATGGTCTGCATATAGTAAAACCGCAGAAACTGAACTAGAGTGGGTAATGAACTTGGGGAGATGGAATTTTGGTAGATTTCTGGTTTGGATATGATAAGTTAAATTATGTTCATTATCTGAAGTCAGGTTGAGTAGAGTGTGAGATTGGCTAGTGTTAGGTGGTGTTCGGGAACGACGAAAGATAGTCTACCCCGGTTGGAGAGGAAGAGTCTCAATACACTAGGTTAGATCCAAAGTAATTTGAATGGGATCGGGTAATGGGTAATAACCAATAAAAGTAAGTTCCTTGCGAAAGGGAACGAGGGGCTTCAACTACCATCATAGTTCCTAGTGCCCTTTGTAAGACCCCTTTTTTTCGAACACCGGGGTCTTAGCCCAGAATTGCCGCTTTGAGGTGGCTCCGACTCACGGGAAGGCCACCACTACAAAACGCCAATTATGCCGGCCATTTTCGATCATAAGGAGAGAGAAGTTAGTATACATAAAATGTAAACAGGTCCACAGAAACACACATATAAAATGAAATCACATCCAGTCCATCAGTAATATCAAATAGATGTACTGCATAGATCAGTTCAGAAGAAATATAAAGAAACGAGCTCGACCCCGGTACATCAGAGTCCTCACTACAAATCACTCATCGCGGAAGCTATAAAAATACTAAACACTCACGGAGCTGGTCACAGGTGCACCGGTGCTAGACTGACCCACCTCCATGCGCACCGTACTCCGCTGGTGCTAGTCCCTGTCTCCCATCCGGAGCTCCTGTAATGTTGTGGTTCGAAAACTAATAGTCATAAAGACTAAGCCCTATCATCCCCTACCCCTCCCCCCACGGCTCTTAAGCACCGGGCGAAGAGGAGGAAAGGGAAGCAACAAAGGTGGAGAATAATTAAGCAGATGACAATGGAGCTAGTCTAACAACTATTATGGTGTATAAACAATTATCTAGAATAAAGTACATCTAGCAATTCTAAGGTAGTAAGTAATAAAGTAGAATGTCGTAAGTAACCAATTTATAAGAGGACAAATAGAAAGAAAGTAAGTGAATAAGTAAGCAAGTAAGTAAGTAAGTAAGTAAGTAAATAAGTAAAATAAGTAACCTTAACTTATATGAATGCCCATACAAACTTATAAGTTAAGGGGTCTTCTGCAAGGCTCCCATCGTATAAAAAGTCCCATACCGATTTATACGTTGGGGTGTCGGTTGTATGCAAATATGAGTGTAGTGATATGCTATGTAATGACTCATGCAAGTGCAACTCACGCACACGACTCTATGCGCATAGACCCTTAGTTGCCCTTGTTCGGGCAGCTAGCTTCACTCCCAGGAACCTCCGTAGTGGAAAATGGAGACAGTGGGTCGGGCTCCCCACTCCTAGGCGGGTATCCACACTAGTGGGACTAGCCCTTTCGTACGCTCCTAGAAGAAAACAACCTATAGTATCCGCGTTCTAGTGCTGGCTATATCCACCAGGCTTTCTTTGGCTAAGTGTCCCACACTACCGAGTCAACGTACCGATGTCGGTGTGAATGACAATCAAATACCGAAGACCCACAACCTTATTATGTACTCAAAACCCTCGAGCCCCCGGCTCAACGGACTGTCCCGTCCGTGCATCTACCTTCAGAGCTACCATCTGAATGGCAACCAAACCAACTTATTCTACCTCCCTAGAAATCGGGGTGTGAGATTGTGCAACCCTAGATATTCTAGTTGCTCTTTTAATTTATTATTCCTACGGTTTACGTTAGCCCAGGACTGCCCCCGGTATTCCCCGTGAAGGGCTCTCAAAGGGCACTAGGAACTATGATGGTAGCTGAAGCCCACCGTTCCCTTTCGCAAGGCACTTATTATTATTGGTTAACTTCCCTTACCCATTCCCTTTTTATATTACGGTAGACTAAACCTAAGGTGATTTTGACCTTTCACTCTACGGGGAAGACGATCTTTCGTCGAACCAAAGCACCACCTAACACTAACCAACTCACATCTCACTACTCAACCTAAACTTCTAGGATGACTCATACACATCTACAAAATCCAGCAAGATGACTAACTCAGACTATGCCAAATCATTTCCTAATGATATTTCAACAACTTACTAAATGCAGACCAACAGATACCTTATGGTGTTCATGATAGGAGGTCCTTTGAGTTTTCATCCAAAAGTCCTAAACTAGTTATCGGGGACCTATCATGATATAAACAACCTAAATGCAGAGAATTAAAATTTTATTAATTAAACTTATAATTAAATAATTTTTTAAAAGGATCCAAAGACCATCACTTGAACATGAGGTATACTTTTCAAACATGTTTACAGCTTCATAAATTCATGATAAATATTAGGGTATCTAAAAACTACAAATCCAAAGTTTGATAATTTTTGCTAATATCTGGGGGCCTTAAAAGTATTTTAGCAATATTTTTTATCTTCCATGATTTGTGAATCAACTACAGAAAATTGTCATCCAAAAATTATGAATTAATTACATTACACTAATACCATCTTACAAATATCGCTGGCCAGGTTTCATAATTGTTCACTAGACATTAAATTCTAGGTAAATCAAATACTAAAATCTTAAATTGACATGCTCGTGAATCAAGTACAGTTAATATACTTCTAAAAATCATGAATAAATTCCTATAAGTAAACATCACCTTAATAATATTAGTGGCCAAGTTTAACATTTTTATAAGGTATATTTATCTCTAACTTATTCAATCACAAAAATTGACCTTTATGATATTTTTGAAGACAGTATTAAATAAAGTCCATTAAAATTAATAATAAAATTCAGAGACATTCATTTAGGTCTAAAACCTCTACTGACCAAGTTTTATCAGATTCCAATGAATAAAATGATCAAATTAATTCAAATACTATTTTAGGCAAATTGTTATCTACCAAAAGAATTACTAAAAATGTATTCCATAAAATTCCAATAAAAATATCCAAGGGTTTTATCTACTCTATACTTCACTCTACCCAAATTTCACAACTTTCAGATAGAGATTAGTGAGTGTTTTGACCAAATAGTGTTTCTACCGTAAAACTAGGGTTTGGATTTTGAGGTATCTTCCTACCTCTAACATCTATAATATTCTAACCAGAGGATTAAATATAAGTTAACTGCCTCTCTGCCAATTTACAAGGTCATACTAGGGCATTTGCCCCTATATCCTTCACAACCCTCAAAAGCCCTTCCTTAGGGTTTGAGTTTGGATTCTAGGGTAAATCAATCATAAACCACCCCATTTTCCCTAAGGGGGTGATAATGATCATACCAAGCCAGTGGTCAAAATATCAGCCTCTGCTGTGGTTAGTTGACCAGTCAACCCCAAGTACACTTTTACTTAAAAATCCTTCATTAAGGTAGAACTAGGGATTGATGATTCCCTAACCAAAACACCTTCAAATGAGGTAAAATTTTGTACAGAGTCATGCCATGATTCCAGGGACCACTCACAAAAATTTGGGAGGGATTTAAGGTCATTTGACCACTTTACTAAATCATGCATGGATTATTAAATGTTTACCAAAACTATAGAAAAAGTATCTCCAAAAATTCCTATTTTTGGACTGGCCCTAGGTATAGCTAATGGTGACTCCATGTCCAAATCTCAATACATTTGGACAAGAGATGAAGAGTGGTCACTCAATTTAGTGTCTGTCCAACCCTAGATATAGCCCCCACCAAAACGGGTGTTGTGGTTAAATCACTAACCCAAATGGGTTGAAATTAATTTTTAAAAAATGTAGACTCAAAGGCCTACAACTTTTGTCACTGGCCATATTTTCTAAATCGGCCTCTAAGGGCTTCATTTGGCAACATCAAAATGTGTATTCTTTTAGGCTTACTATTCACTATATAATATATATAATTTTTATAATATAAAATTGCACTGTTCATCTTCTTAAAACAAACCGAAACCAGCAACTCTAAAATGCCATTTCCTGTAGCTCTTGCGTGACCCACCGAGAGCCACCCAACCACCTCCCTGGTCGGCCACCACCACCACCGCCTCTGTTGAGGTGAGAGCTACCGTCGGGCGGTGGCACGGCCGCCAGAGTGGCGGTTTCCAGCGAACCCGATCACAATTTATTTTTGAAAAACCATGGAAAATCTCACTCAACCTTGCTCCTTTGAGCTCGATATCTCTCCTAAATAATTTCTAAGATCTACCCATAGAAGGAGTAGAGGAGGACCTTGTTCGCGGGGTGGAGGCTTGTAGACCGTCGGGATGTCATTGGTGCGGTGGTGGCGTCGTCGGAATTCTCAATAGCACAGTAGGAGGATCGAATACTTCGGGTAAAGGCTGGGAAACCTTCCTCTTTGGCCTCTGAGGGTGTTTAAAAGCTCGGTTAAGGAGGGGAAACGTCTAACCGCTGTTGGCCATTAATGGTCCATTATAGCTTGGCTCGGTCATGCTAGAGGGGGGCTGAAACAGCTCAATCCAGCTAGCTAACGGCTGGACACTCCTCCTCTTCCCTAGAGGAGTAGAATCTAGCCGTAAAAAGGGGGAGAGGGAAAAGCCAAGGCATCAAATGCCATTGATGGCCATGAAGGCAAGCTCTCGGCCAACGCCATAACCGCCTTCTTTGGAAAACCAACGGTCCACGTGGCAAGCTTGACCTGTCAAATTAATTTAAGTAAGACTTATTAGGTCTTAATAGGAGAAAACGACCCACTCCGTAGACCGACCCGATTCGCTAAACCAGCACCCAGCCAAAACAATTCTGCCAGAAAAGACTAAGTAAAATGGCGTTGAGTGAGCTCTGCTCACTAAATGCCATCCTTGCTACGGCATTGAGTGAGCTCTGCTCACTCAACGCCATCCCAGATACAGCATTGAGTGAGCTCTACTCACTCAACGCCATCAAGACTATGGCGTTGAGTGATCTCAGCTCACTCAATGCCATATGGATTATGGCATTGAGTGAGCTCTGCTCACTCAATGCCATCCAGAATATTTCCTTTTTAAACGATGGCATTGAGTGAGCTTATCTCACTCAACGTCGTCCAGATTATGGTGTTGAGTGAGCTCTGCTCACTCAACCCCATCCAGATAATACCAAATGGCATTGAGTGCGGTCAGTGCACTCAATGCCATTCAACTTATGGCATTGAGTGCACTCAACGCACTCAATGCCATCCCGCCTGACAGATTACGGCGTCGAGTGAGCTTAGCTCACTCCACACCATCTAGTCTACGGCGTTGAGTGAGCTCAGCTCACTCAACGCCAACCATACGAAACCAGATGGCATTGAGTGCAATCAGTGCACTCAACGCCATTCAGCTTATGGCATTGAGTGAGCTAAGCTCACTCAACGCCATCCAGACTATGACATTGAGTGAGCTCAGCTCACTCAATGCCATTCAAAAGTCACGGGCGTGACAGATCGGTCACGGGCGTGCCAGGCCCATGTTGAAATTTCTTAGCTTGCCAATCGTCCTTCTGAGGTCGACGATCGTCGAAGGGGTCACGCCCTAGGTCATGGGCGTGACGGGTCGGTCACGGGCATGACCACCCCTTGACTCGAAATCTTGGTCTATAAACTTCAATTCCTGGGTTTCCTAGGATTCTGTTATGACAAAACCACTTCCAAGGGTCTAGTTGGAAATGGGATGTTACAAATAACAATAAACAAAACAAAGATTTCATCCCCGAAATCAAGGTTAAGCCTATGGGGGCTCCTATCAGGAGAACGAAGCTTGTAACATCCCATGAGAGTTGAAAGATTTTCATTTCTACGTCACGTTTGCTATGTGAGGTTTGATGGTGATACTCAAATCTAAGACTAATTCGTCCAATTGACAAGGCATATAACCCAATAAACAAAAGATTAGCCCCTATTCTTGAAATTTCAGTCCTATTGGTTTAAAACAGGAAAGAAAATTTATTGTTTGGAGGGGTTGTGAGGTATTTCTTTCTGAAAAAGTTCCGGATACTTCAGTCGCATCAAGTCCTGTGGCTCCCATGTATACTCCTCCTTCCCATGATTGTTCCACAGAACCTTGACTAGCGGAAACTTCTTCCGTCGCAAGACCCGCATTGCCGTGTCATCGATCCTGATAGGCTCCAGGTTTACTGACCGATCCGAGGCCGCCGAGCCGTTTGCTGTGGAAATCAGCTGTTCAGGGCATTGCAGAGCCCTCCGTAGTGAGGAGACGTGGAAGACGTCATGCAATCCCGCTAACTCTGGCGGTATCTCTAGTCTATAGGCTAAGGGGCCGATCTTCTCCAGGATCCTGTAAGGCCCCATATATCTCGGACTAAGCTTCTTTCACCCGCGAACCCGCGAGACTCCGCGCATCAGCCGTATCTTTAAGAAAACTCAGTCTCCCACCTGGAACTCCACCTGACGATGCCTCGCATCGTAATATTTGGCCTGCCTGCTCTGGGCTACCAACATCCTGTCCCGGATCAATCTAATCTTAGCATCTATATCCCCCACAAACTCCGAGCCTAGTGCCTGCGGATCCTCATCCTGAACCCAAGATAGTGGGGTCCTGCATTTCGTTCCATACAATGCCTCATATGGAGTCATGCCTATGCTGGACTGATGGGCGTTGTTGTACGAAAACTCGACCAGTGGAAGCAATCTCTCCCAAGGCTCGCCGCGGTCCAAAATACACAGGCACAAAAGATCTTCCAATGTACGGTTGGTGCGCTTTGTCTGCCTGTCGGTCTGAGGGTAAAAAGCTATGCTGAATGTCAACCGAGAACCCAGATGGGCCTGGACTGACCTCCACTCCCTGGATGTAAACCGCCCATCCCGATCCGAAACGATACTCTTGGGCATCCCATGATAACACACAAACTGCTCAATGAACCTCCGTACTAATACACTAACCGGAGCGTCCTTCGCCACATGAATGAATCGGGCCACCTTTGTTAGCCTGTCCACTATTACCCAGATCGAGTCATTCCCCGTACGGCATCGAGTTAGCCCATATATGTAGTCCATGGCTATATCCTCAAATTTCCACTCCGGCACCGGAAGTGGCTGCAGCAAGCCTGCCGGGTTCCTACACTCTGCCATTACAAGTTGGCAGGCCTCACAATGCGTCACAAAGTATGTAATGTATTTCTTCATACCCGGCCAGTACATCATCCTCTTCAAATCTTTTACCATCTTGGGGATCCCCGGGTGTACCGAATATCGGCTGTAGTGAGTTTACGTCATAATGTCCTCCCGGATCTGGCCTCCTGCCGGTATGTAGTCTTTGCCTCGGAAACACAGGAGACCATCCCTCAAAGAGTAATTTCCTGTCGTGCCTTCCTCCAAGGCTCGGAATATCAGCTCAGCTCTCTCATCCAGCATCTTCCCATCTCTGATGCGGACCGAATATCATCAGTAGAAACCATCGACCCCAGGTACTCTATGTATAACTCCTAGTCATCCTCAGACACTAGTGATATCTGCAACTCCTCAAATGCTTTAACCAACTCCAAGGCCATCAGCTGCGGTCCTACTTTTGACGTACTCGCTCTCCGACTCAAGGCTTCTGTGACCACGTTTGCCTTCCCTGGATGGTAGTGCATGGTATACTGGTAGTCTGACAAAAACTCCCCCCAGTGTCTCTGCCTGATGTTTAACTGCTTCTGTGTATCAACGTACTTCAGATTCTTGTGGTCAGAGAAGATATCGCAGTGAATTCCGTAAAAGTAGTGTCCCGAGATCTTAAGAGCAAAAACAACTGTCCCCATCTCCAAATCGTGCACGGGGTAGTTCTGCTCTTGCTGCTTCAACTAATGGGAGGCATAGGCTATTATGTGCCCGTTCTGCATTAGAACGGCACCCATCCCCTGATAGGAAGCATTTGTGTACACCTAGAATCCTTCCTTCCCTGACGGAAGAGCAACGATGGGAGCCGAGGTAAGACGATCCATCATCTCCTGAAAAGCAGATTCGCATCGTGGTGTCAAAATAAATGGGACTCCTTCTTCGTTAGAGACATAAGAGGGAGGGCAATTTGAGAGAACCCATTTACGAACTTCCGGTAATAACCGGCAAGTCCCAAGAAACTTCGAACATTCGAGACCGATTTTAGTGGTGGCCAATCCCGTACTGCCTGGACCTTCGTTGGATCTACTGCCAGACCTGATCCACTGATGACAAGGCCCAGAAAGGCCACCTCCTTTAGCCAAAACTGTCACTTGCTGTACTTGGCATACATCTTATGCTCTCGCAGCTTCTCCAAGGTCAGGGCAAAATTTCTCGCGTGCTCCTCCTCTGTCCATGAATAGATAAGGATGTCGTCGATGAATACAATAACGAAAACATCCAGATACTCTTCGAACACCTGGTTCATCAAGGTCATGAATGCGGAGGGTGCATTCGTGAGCCCAAAAGGCATCACGGTAAACTCGTACAAACCATATCTGCTGCTGAAGGCTGTCTTCAGGATGTCCTCCTCCCAAATATGAAGCTGGTAGTACCCTGACCTAAGATCCAGCTTTGAGAACCAATGGGCTCCCTCCAGCTGGTCAAATAACTCGTCTATCCTTGGCAAGGGATAAGTATTCCAGACCATCAGCCTGTTCAGGCCCTGATAATTTATACACAGCCGAAGGGTTTCGTTCTTCTTCTTGACGAATAACACTGGAGCTCCCCATGGTGAAGAGCTAGGCCGAACGAACACGGCCTCCACTAACTCCTGAAGCTGGCTTCGAAATTCCACCAACTCCTTTGGGGCAATTCGATAGGGAGCCATGGATACCGGCTTAGCCCCCGGTACGAGCTGAATCTGGAAGTCCTTCTCTCGATGCGGGGTAGCCCTGGTAGCTTCTCCGGAAATACGTCGGCGAAGTCTCGTACTACTAGAATATTTAGAATGGAGTCCTTGTCCATGACCACCTCAAAAATGACCTAATAAACCTCTACCCCCTGCAGATGGGCCTTAACGGCCTGCACAGGTGATAATAAGGTGCGAGGTGCTGGTATAATACCTTCGATGACAATGAAGGAGTCGCCGTGCCTCACGGTGATCCTCTTCGCCACACAGTCGATCTTGGCATGGTTCCAGCACAGCCAAGTCATGCCCAGGATCAGATCGTAATCTGGCATCTTACGAATCGTTGCTGGTGCCTCAAACGCCTTCCCGCCGATCCTCGCTTCCATATTGCAATGAGAAGAGGTCATTATCTCTAATCCATCGGGTAGGCGCACCCTCATCATCTTCCCGGTGAATGGATCTACACCTACCAGTCCTTTCACGAAATCCTCCGACACGAACGAGTGTGAAGCACCAGTGTCGAAGAGAGTGTGAGCGGGCTTGCCGTTAACGAAGAGTATGCTTGGGGTAATTAAGTTTCTTAGTATTCTTGTTGCAGTTGTCTTCTCTTAATTTCTAACTAGGTTATGTTTAGAAAACTAGTTTTTAGGAAGAAAACTTAAAAGTACTTACATACCTGCGATAACCTGCTCCGGGTTCCTGGGCTGTGTGAAGTCTAGAGCATACACTTGCTCCCTCTCTGGCCTATGGCCTCGGTCCTGAAATCCTCGTCCTCGATCATGTCCTCGGCCGCCAATCTGTCGGGGAGGTGGGGCACCCTGATATGCTGTTGGGGGTGCTCGCTTCATAGGGCAGTTCCTCTTGATATGCCTCGGCTGATTGCACTGAAAGCATACCGGTGTCTGCTCTGTTGTCCTTGGCATCTCCAGCATCTGTAGAGGCTGGGGAGCCAATACCCCCTGACTCCTCTGTTCCTACCCAAACTCCTGACGAGGTTGATCCCCGTTCCTTCTCTCCCTAATAACCTGGCCTCGAGGACGGTCTCTACGACCTCCAATCACTGTATCATCAGCCGGTCTCTTCCGGCTCTTAACTGTAAGCTGATCCGCTTCTCTCTTCTTAGCCATCTCTAGAATCCTGGCAAAACTCCCCTCTGAGACAAAGAGGAGGGCCTGACTCATGTCGTCTTATAGCCCCTTGTAAAACCTCCGGGCATAGCAGGTCAGGTGAGTGACCTCCTGATAATACTCCACCACAGTCCTGTTCCCCTGCCTCAACCGCAGGAACCTATCCTCAAGCTCGTCCCTCTCCGACTGAGGTACGAAATTTCCCAAGAGCGCTGCTCTGAACTCCTCACAAGTAATATCTGCGTAATCCATACCCGCAAAGGTGGTGTCCAGCTGAGAATTCCACCACCTCTTTCCGTGTGACTCCAGGAAGGAGACTGCCAAAACAACTGCCTCCTCAGTGGGGCATCGAATCCCCACTAGCGTCTCGTAAATGGTATCCAACCATTCCTCCGTACGTACTGCAGACTCCGTCCCTTGGTAGGATGGAGGGGAAAGTCCCCGAAAGACAGTCATCTAATTGGCCCTAGGGTTTGGCTGTGGAGCCGGGGCTTGCTGAGCTCTGAAAGCCTCTAGAATGGCCGTCAGTGTTTGCCCCATCTCTGTATGCTGGAATGGAGCTGGAGCTAGCGGAGGAGGGACCACATTCGGAGCCTGAGGGGTCCATTGTTGTGATGTTGGGTTCGTCGCAGGCTACAAGAAAGAATTCCATTTGTTAGAGAGCGAATGAATGGAATTTAAGAAGGGGTAAGATGGACTTTCACATGTGATTTCCCTTATGGGCACACTACTGCTTCCGCTACTAGTTTGTCTGCAAACTAATCTCGCACGGGGGTGGCCCAAGGTTTTGTGGACTACTTCTCTTCCGATCCAGGTCTCCTCTGGGGCCATTCCTCTTGATATAGGTCTTCATTCCTCTAACGGACTTCAGCAATGCCAGAGGAGACTTCTCTTCCGACCGAGGTCTCCTCTGGGGTTCTCAAAGCTTTTATACCACTTGTAAGACCCCCTTTTTTTTCTTTTTCAAACACCGGGGTCTTAGCCAAGAATTGCAGCTTTGCGGTGGATCCGACTCACGGGAAGGCCGCCATTACAAAACGCCAATTCTACCGGCCCTTTTTGATCACAAGGAGAGAGAAGTAAGTATACATAAAATGTTAACAGGTCCATAGAAACACACATATAAAATGAAATCACATCCAGTCCATCAATAATATCAAATAGAACTACTGCAAAGATCAGTTAAGAAGAAATATAAAGAAACGGGCTCGAGCCCGGTACATCAGAGTCCTCACTACAAATCACTAATTGTGGAAGCTATAAAAATACTAAACACTCACGGAGCTAGTCACAAGTGCATCGGTGTTAGACTGACCCACCTCCATGAGCACCGTACTCCGCTGGTGCTGGTCCCTGGACTGCTTATCCTTGTCTCCCATCAGGAGCCTTTGTAATGTTGTGGTTCGAAAACCATTAGTCATAAAGACTAAGCCCTATCATCCCCTACCCCTCCCCCATGGCTCCTAAGCACCGAGCGGAGAGGAGGAAAGGGAAGCTACAAAGGTGGAGAATAATCAAGCAGATGATAATGAAGCTAGTCTAACAACTATCATGGTGTATAAACAACTATCTAGAATAAAGTACATCTAGCAATTCTACGGTAATAAGTAATAAAGTAGACATGTAGTAAGTAGCCAATTTATAATAGGACAAATAGAAAGCAAGTAAGTGAATAAGTAAGTAAGTAAATAAGTAAAATATGTAACCTTAACTTATATGAATGCCAATACAAACTTATAAGTCAAGGGGTCTTCTACAAGGCTCCCATCGTATAAAAAGTCCCATACTGATTTATACGTTAGGGTGTCGGTTGTATGCAAATATGAGTGTAGTGATATGTTATGCCATGACTCATGCAAGTGCAACTCACGCACAAGACTCTACGCGCACAGACCTTTAGTTCCCCCTGTTCGGGAAGCTAGCTTCACTCCCAGGAACCTCCGTAGTGGCAAACAGAGACTGTGGGTTGGGCCCCCACTCTTAGGCGGGTATCCACACACTCGGTCCTTGCCCTTCTGTACGCCCCTAGAAGAACACAACCTAGAGTATCCGCGTACTAGTGCTGGCTATATCCACCAGGCTTTCTTTGGCAAAGTGTCCCACACTGCCGAGTCAACCTACCAATGTCGGTGTGAACGACAATCAAATAACGAAGACCCACCACCTTATTCTGTACTCAAAACCCTCGAGCCCCCGGCTCCCCGGTCTGTCCCGTCTGTGCATCTACCTTCAGAGCTACCGTCTGAATGGCAACAAAACCATCTTATTCTACCTCCCTAGCTACCCGGGTGTGAGAATGTGCAACCCTAGATATTCTAGTTGCTCTTTTAATTTATTATTCCTACGGTTTACGTTAGCCCAGGACTGCCCCCGGTATTCCCCGTGAAGGGCTCTCAAAGGGCACTAGGAACTATGATGGTAGCTGAAGCCCACCGTTCCCTTTCGCAAGGCACTTATTATTATTGGTTAACTTCCCTTACCCATTCCCTTTTTATATTACGGTAGACTAAACCTAAGGTGATTTTGACCTTTCACTCTACGGGGAAGACGATCTTTCGTCGAATCAAAGCACCACCTAACACTAACCAACTCACATCTCACTACTCAACCTAAACTTCTAGGATGACTCATACACATCTACAAAATCCAGCAAGATGACTAACTCAGACTATGCCAAATCATTTCCTAATGATATTTCAACAACTTGCTAAATGCAGACCAACAGATACCTTATGGTGTTCATGATAGGAGGTCCCTCGAGTTTTCATCCAAAAGTCCTAAACTATTTTCCGGAGACCTATCATGACATAAATAGCCTAAATGCAGAGAATTAAAATTTTCTTAATTAATCTAATAATTAAATAATTTCTTAAAAGGATCCAAAAACTATTTCTTGAACATGAGGTATACTTTTCAAACATTTTTACAGCTTCATAAATTCATGATAAATATTAGGGTACTTGAAAACTATAAATCCAAAGTTTGATAATTTTTGCTAATATCTGGGGGCCTTAAAACTATTTTAGCAATATTTTCTATCTTCCATGATTTGTGAATCAACTACAAAAAATTGTCATCCAAAAATTATGAATTAATTACATTACACTAATACTATCTTACAAATATCGCTGGCCAGGTTTCATAATTGTTCACTAGACATTAAATTCTAGGTAAATCAAATACTAAAATCTTAAATTGACATGCTCGTGAATCAAGTACTGTAAACATACTTTTAAAAATCCTGAATAAATTCCTATAAGTAAAAATCACCTTAATAATATTAGTGGCCAAGTTTGACATTTTTAGAAGGTATATTTATCTCTAACATATTTATTCACAAAAATTGGCCTTTATGATATTTGTGAAGACAATATTAAATAAAGTCCACTAAAATTAATAATAAAATTCAGAGAAATTCATTTAGGTCTAAAATCTCTACTGACCAAGTTTTATCAGATTCCAATGAACAGAATGATCAAATTAATTCAAATACTATTTTGGGCAAATTGCTATCTACCAAAAGAAGTACAAAAAATGTATTCCATAAAATTTTAATAAAAATATCCAAGGGTTTTATCTACTCTATAATTCACTCTACCTAAATTTCATAACTTTCAGATAGAGATTGGTGACTGTTTTGACCTAATAGTGTTTCTACCGTAAAACTAGGGTTTGGATTTTGAGGTATCTTCCTACCTCTAACTTCTCTAATATTCTAACCAGAGGATTAAATATAAGTTAACTGCCTCTCTGCCAATTTACAAGGTCATACAAGGGCATTTGCCCCTATGTCCTTCACAACCCTCAATAGCCTTTCCTTAGGGTTTGAGTTTGGATTCTAGGGTAAATCAACCCTAAACCACCCCATTTTCCCTAAGGGGGTGATAATGATCATACCAAGCCAGTGGTCAAAATATCAGCCTCTGCTGAGGTTAGTTGACCACTCAACCCCAAGTACACTTTTACTTAAAAATCCTTCCTTAAGGTAGAACTAGGGATTGATCATTACCTAACCAAAACACCTTCAAATGAGGTGAAATTTTTTAAAGAGTCATTCCATGATGCCAGGGACCACTCACCAAAATTTAGGAGGGTTTGAAGGTCATTTGACCACTTTACTAAATCATGCATGGATTATTAAATGTTTACCAAAACTATAGAAAAAGTATCTCCAAAAATTCCTATTTTTGGACTGGCCCTAGGTATAGCTAATGGTGACTCCCTGTTCAAATCTCAAGACATTTGGACAAGATATGAAGTGTGGTCACTCATTTTAGTGCCTGTTCAACCCTAGGTATAGCCCCCACCAAAACGGGTGTTGTGGTTAAACCACTTACCCAAATGGGTTGAAATTAATTTTAAAAAAATGTAGACTCAAAGGCCTACAACTTTTGTGACTGGCCATATTTCCTAAATCGGCCTCTAAGAACTTGATTTTGCAACATCAAAATGTGGATTCTTTTAGGCTAACTATTCACTATATAATATATATAATTTTTATAATATAATATCGCACTGTTCATCTTCTTAAAACAAACCGAAACCAGCAACTCTAAAACGCCATTTCCTGTAGCTCTTGCATGACCAGCCGCCGGCCACCCAGCCACCTCCCTGGCCGGCCACCACCACCACCGCCTGTGTTGAGGTGAGGGCTACCATCGGGCGGCGGCACGGCCGCTAGAGTGGAGGTTTCCAGCAAACCCGACCACAATTTATTTTTGAAAAACCATGGAAAAGCTCAATCAAAGATTCTCCTTTGAGCTCAATATCTCTCCTAAATAATTTCTAAGATCTACCCATAGAAGAAGGAGTAGAGGAGGACCTTGTTCGCGGGCTGGAGGCATGCAGACCGTCGGGATGCCGTTGGTACGGTGGTGGCATCACCGGAATTCTCAATAGCACAGTGGGAGGCTCGAAAACTTCAGGTAAAGGCTGGGAAACCTTCCTCTTGGGCCTCTGAGGGTGTTTAAAAGCTCGGTTTAGGAGGGGAAACGTCTAACCGCTGATGGCCATTAATGATCCGTTATTGCTTGGCTCGACCATGGTGGAGGGGGGCTGAAACGGCTCAATCCATCTAGCTAACGACTGGAAACTCCTCCTCTTCCCTAGAGGATTTGGATCCAGCTGTAAAAAAGGGGAGAGGGAAAAGCCACGGCATCAAATGCCATTGATGGCCATGAAGGAAAGCTCTCGGCCATGGACGTAACCACCTTCTTTGCAAAACCGACGGTCCATGTGGCAAGCTTGACCGATCAACTTAATTTAAGTAAGCCTTATTAGGTCTTAATAGGAGAAAACGGCCCACTCCCTAGACCGGCCAGGTTCAGCTGAACCAGCACCCAGCCAAAACAATTCTGCCAAAAAAGACTAAGTAAAATGGTGTTGAGTGAGCTCTGCTCACTCAACGCCATCCTTGCTACGGTGTTGAGTTAGCTCTGCTCACTCAACGCCATCCCAGATATGGCATTGAGTGAGCTCTGCTCACTAAACGCCATCCAGACTATGGCATTGAGTGAGCTCAGCTCACTCAACGCCATCCGGATTATGGCGTTGAGTGAGCTCTGCTCACTCAATGCCATCCAAAATATGTCCTTTTTAAACGATGGCGTTGAGTGAGCTTAGCTCACTCAACGCCGTCAAGATTATGGCGTTGAGTGAGCTTTGCTCACTCAACGCCATCCAGACAACACCAAATGGCGTTGAGTGTGGTCAGTGCACTCAACGCCGTTCAACTTATGGCATTGAGTGCACTCAACGCACTCAATGCCATCCCGCCTGACAGATTACGGCATCGAGTGAGCTAAACTCACTAACCGCCATCAAGTCTACGGCATTGAGTGAGCTCAGCTCACTCAACGCAAACCAGATGAAACCAGATGGTGTCGAGTGCAGTCATTGCACTCAACGCCATTCAGCTTATGGAGTTGAGTGAGCTAAGCTCACTCAACGCCATCCAGACAATGGCATTGAGTGAGCTCAGCTAACTCAACGCCATTCCAATGTCACGGGCATGACAGATCGGTCACGGGCGTGCCAGGCCCATGTTGAAATTTCTGAGCTCGCGATCGTCCTTCTGAGGTCGACGATCATCGAAGGAGTCACGCCCTAGGTCACGGGCGTGACGGGTCGGTCACGGGCGTGACCACCCCTTGACTCAAAATCTTGGTCGATAAACTTCAATTCCTGGGTTTCCTAAGATTCTGTTATGACAAAACCACTTCCAGGGGTCTAGTTGGAAATGGGATGTTACACCCTTTGAGAGTCCTTCACTGGGAATACCGGGGGTAGTCCTGGGCTAACGTAAACCGTAAGAATAATAAACTAGAAGTGTAACTAGTATAATTAGGGTTGCACATACACACACCACGGTAGCTAGGGAGGTTGAATAAGTTTGTTGGGTTGCCATTCAGACGGTAGCTCTGAAGGTAGATGCACAGACAGGACAGTCCGGGGAGCCGAGGGCTTGAGGGTTTGAATACAGAATAAGGTGGTGGGTCTTCGGTATTTGATTGTCGCTCACACCGACTTTGGTACGTTTACTCGGCGGTGTGTGATACTTAGCCAAAGAAAGTCTGGTGGATATAGCCAGCTCTAGTACGCGGATACTCTAGGTTGTGTTCTTCTAGGGGCGTACAGAAGGGCTAGGCCCGGTAGTGTGGATACATGCTTAGGAGTGGGGGGCCTGACCCACTGTCTCCGTTTACCACTACAGAGGTTCCTGGGAGTAAAGCTAGCTTCCCGAACAGCGGGAACTAAAGGTCTGTGCGCATAGAGTCGTGTGCGTGAGTTACACTTGCATGAATCATGACATAGCATATCACTAAACTCATATTTGCATACAACCTACACCCCATCGTATAAATCAGTATGAGACTTTTTATACGATGGGAGCCTTGCAAAAGACCCCTTAACTTATAAGTTTGTATGTGCATTCATATAAGTTAAGGTTACTTACTATTTACCTACTATTTACATACTATTTACTTACTTGCTTTCTATTTATCTATTTTACTACTCACTACTGTAGATCTGTTAGATGAACTCTATTTTTATTAGTTGTTTATACACCATGAACAATTGTTAGACTAGTTCCACTGTCATCCGCTTGATTATTCTCCACAATTGTAGCTTCCCTTTCCTCCTCTCCGCTCGGTACTTAGGAGCCGTGGGGGGAGGGGTAGGGGATGATAGGTCTTAGTCCTTATGACTAATGGTTTTCAAACCACAACATTATAGGAGCTCCGGATGGGAGACAGGGACCAGCAGCCCAGGGACAAGGACCAGCGGAGTACGGTGCGCATGGAGGTGGGCCAGTCTAGCACCAGAGCACCTGTGACCAGCTCCGTGAGTGTTTAGTATTTTTATAGCTTCCGCGATGAGTGATTTGTAGTGAGTACTCTAATGTACCGGGCTCGAGCACGTTTCTTTATTTCATATGAACTGCTTGTTTGCAGTACTTTCTATTATTATATATTGATGGACTTGTGGTGATTTTATTCATATGTGTTTTTGTGGACATGTTTACATTCAGTGTAATATTTACTTCTCTCTCTTTGTGATCGAAAAGGGCCGGCAGAATTTGCATTTTGTAGTGGCGGCCTTCCCGTGAGTCGATGCCACCGCAAAGCGGCAATTCTGGGCTAAGAACCCGGTTGTTGAAAAAGAAAAAAAGGGGGTCTTACAAGTGGTATCAGAGGAGACCTCGATCGAAAGAGAAGTAGTCTACAAACATTGGGCCACCCCCGTGCGAGCTTAGTTTGCGGACAAACTAGCAGCGGAAGCAGTGGTGTGCCCATAAGAAAAATCACATGTGAAAGTCCATCATACCCCTTTCTTATATTCCATTCATACGTTCTCTAACAAATGGAATCTTTTTCCTTGTAGCCTGCGACGAACCCTACACCACAGCAGGGGACACCTAAGGCTCCGAATGTGGTCTCGCTTCCGCCGGCTCCAGCTCCGTTCCAGCAGACGGAGATGGGGCAAACACTGACGGCCATTCTGGAGTCCTTCAGAGCTCAGCAAGCCCCGGCTCCACTGCCAAACCCCGGGGCCAACTGGATGAGAGTCTTCTGGGGACTTTCCCCTCCATCCTACCTGGGGAAGGAATTGGCAGTACGCACGGAGGAGTGATTAGATTCCATTTACGAGATGCTTACGGGGATTTCATGCCCCACTGAGGGGGTAGTTGCTTTGGCAGTCTCCTTCCTGGATTCACATGGAAAGAGGTGGTGGAAGTCACAGTTGGACACCACCTTTGCGGGTATGGATTGCGCAGATATTACTTGGGAGTAGTTCAGAGCAGCGCACCTGGTACATTTCGTACCTCAGTCGGCGAGGGACGAGCTGGAGGATAGGTTCCTGCGGTTGAGGCAGGGGAACAGGACTGTGGGGGAGTATTATCAGGAGTTTACCCACCTAGCCCGCTATGCGGACACTTATCAGTTGGACGACGCTAGCTATGCCCGGAGGTTTTACAAGGGGCTACAAGACGACATGAGACAGACCCTCCTCTTCGTCTTAGAGGGGAGTTTGGACAGGATTCTGGAGATGGCTAAGAAGAGAGAAGCAGATCAGCTTACAGTTAAGAGCCAAAAGAGACCGGTTGAGGATACAGTGATTGGAGGTCGTAGAGACCGTCCTCGAGGCTAGGTTATTGGAGAGAGAAGGAACGGGGATCAACCTCGTCAAGAGATTGGGCAGGAGCAGAGGAGTCAGGGGGTATTGGTGTTGGGTTTCTATAAGAGGTTGGCACAACACTTGTGCACGCAGCGGAAGTAATAAAATCTAGAACAACCCAAAGAGATTGGATCGGGCCATGCATGTTGAATCAAGAAGTTAATACAAGAACTAGGCAAAAATTACCTCAGTGGCGTTGAGTCACAACTCAACGGAGATGGTCCAAGCTTCGTGTCCCTGTCGGTGGCGAGTTCTACGTGGAATGATGTCCACGTCTCTGCAGAAATCCACACGAGCGGGAGAACACCGACCTTTCCGTCACACGGATAATCGGGAAGGAGATCGACCGCACCTTGCTCTTCCACAGATTGCTAGGTCCGCGCCAGGAATAGCAATACCAGCGACAATCGCCGGAGAGGAGAAGGTCGACGGAGCGAGCACGGCGGCGGAACACTTCCGTTGGCGGGATTCGGGAATCGGCGGAGCGAACGAAGAACGGCGGAACACTTCCGTCGGATTCGTCTCGGTCAAAGGGCCAATGATCGCTTCGATTCGATCAGATATATTATTCCCGAAAACCCTAAGTATCTGTTTATACCAAAGGCATAAACAGACTTAGGAATATCGTTATCCGCAGACCACCCAGAAAATTAGGGTTCCGGAATCGGCGAGAATCACCTAGCAGATTCGGTGAGAATCAATCGGCGAGAATCACATAGGATCGGCGAGAATCAGAGTACAATACTCGACGATTCACGTTGAACGTTGGTTGACGATAATCATCGACCTGCGGTCGACGATCGTCGACGTTTCGGTCGACGATAGTCGACCCGCGGTCGACGATACTCGTCGACCCGCGGTCGACGATACTCGTCGACCCGCGGTCGACGATACTCGTCGACCCGCGGTCGACGATACTCGTCGACCCGCGTTCGACGATACTCGTCGACCCGCGTTCGACGATCGTCGACCGACGTCGACCTTCGGTCGACTATTCTGACCAAACCTTTTCAAGGCAACATTTTGCCCAACCCGACGATCGTCTAAGGCAACACTTTGCCCATAACCCCATTCAAGGTCGGTGATTGGTAACCTTTACCAACACAGTTAATCATCCAACTTCTCCACATCTTTAATGTGCGACCCTGCAGGCTCATATCGCGTTGGCAGTGAGATTACATGTTTGACCACTTCTAGATCACCATGGTAACTCCAACAGTCTCCCACTTGATCTTGAAAGTATCAAACCAAGAACTTCACAAACAATGAGTGGCATCTAGCAATGCATCATTGCTCCCCAAGCAATAAGAGTTCATAACTCATAAGCCTTCATGACCAATGTATCAGCGTTGTCTTTGCCCCTTTGTCCCTTACTTCCGGAAAGAACTAGAGGCATGGACCGTGTCACCCTCGTAATAGCTCAATCCAAGTTTCTTGATTCAGGACGGAATTCTAGAGAATGGTGAGTCCAATATCACATATTGACTCAACCAAGCATGGCCATGCATTTCTCAGTCCAGTTCCATCAAGGGGCCCATGGATGCAACTCCTATCATACAGGAGGACAAATTCCATATCTGCTCACACACAAACACCCAAATGATTCGTAGCAAGCCCAACAACCACCCTTATCATCAACCTTTCTCAAGGAAGACTTTAGATGGCATCAAAGCACGCTCTTCCTCACTTGATGAATGCTATGAATTCAGGTCAAAGGACCACAACACCATTGTCAATTGAGACCTACTCGTGACACGATTGAATGACAATCCTCAGAGTAGTCTCAGGTTGGGTCTGTACAGTACAACTTGTTCATTAACAAGTACCCACATGATGACTTGATATCACAATATCATGACCTTTGAGAACTGATCATCAGTCAACACACGTGCTAGTCTTAAGGTATCATCATCACCCTTAGTTTCTATGATGATACAACGACCAGGGACCTTTTAAGAATGAAGCTTCAAATAAATCATAGGCTCTCACATTCAAGTCACGTACTTGATGTCCTATGGAAGCGAACACTCTAAGGGTATTTATTATGTTACAATTTAACTATCACATAGAAAAATCACAATAAAAGAACTTGCCATTAATTGTAAAAAGAAACATTTAGGTACAAAATTCATCAAATGAATAAACAATAAACAGCCAACAGAATATATGTTTACATGCAAACCACAAGACTCTCACTAGAGTTGATCATTCAGGTATCATATACCCATTGATCTAGTATGACCATCATGCTTTCTCTGCACGAGAGGCTTTGTCAGTGGATCCGCAATATTCTCCTCAGTCGGCACTCTGCAAATGTTCACATCTCCTCGTTCGACAATCTCACGAATAAGATGGAACCGCCGAAGTATATGCTTGGAGCGCTGATGGGATCTAGGTTCCTTAGATTGTGCAATTGCACCATTGTTATCACAGTAGAGAACTACGGGACCAACAATGCTAGGAACTACATCAAGCTCGCCGTTGAATTTCCTAATCGATACAGCCTCCTTCGCTGCGTTAGCCACAGCGATATACTCGGCCTCTGTTGTAGAATCAGCAACTGTCTCTTGCTTGGAACTCTTCCAGCTCACAGCTCCTCCATTAAGGCAAAACACAAAACCTGACTGAGACTTTGAGTCGTCCCTATCAGTTTGGAAGCTAGCATCCGTGTAACCGCTTACAACGAGCTCTTCCTCTCCACCATACACCAAGAACACATCCTTTGTCCTTCTCAAGTACTTCAGGATATTCTTGACTACAATCCAGTGACACTCACCAGGGTCTGACTGATACCTGCTAGTCATGCTCAAAGCAAAGGAGACATCGGGTCGAGTATATAACATTGCATACATGATTGATCCATTTGCCGAAGCATATGGAATCAACTTCATGCGGTCCTTATCTTCACAAGATTTTGTACACTGGTCCTTAGAGAGATTCACACCATGAGACATGGGTAAAAATCCTTTCTTGGACTCAAGCATGTTGAACCGCTTCAACACCTTTTCAATGTATGTACTCTGGGTCAAACCCAGCAACTTCTTCGATCTATATCTATAGATCTTAATACCGAGTATGTAAATCGCTTCACCCAAGTCCTTCATAGAAAAGCAGTTCCCTAGGTTGTTCTTAACAACTTTCAGGGTAGGAATGTCATTCCCAATCAAAAGTATGTCATCTACATACAATATCAGGAAGACAACAATGCTCCCACTGATTCGCTTGTAAACACAAGGCTCATCTTCATTCTTGATGAAACCAAACTCTTTGATTTTCTCATCAAAACGAACATTCAACCTTCGAGAGGCCTATTTCAGTCCATAGATGGACCTATTCAGCTTGCATATTTTAGTGGCTTCATTTGGGGATACAAAACCCTCGGGTTGTGTCATGTACACTTCCTCAAGGAGGTTTCCATTAAGGAAAGCCGTTTTGACATCCATCTGCCAGATCTCGTAGTCATAACACGCAGCAATAGCAAGCAATATCCTTATGGACTTAACCATGACAACATGAGAAAAAGTCTCATCATAGTCAATACCATGAATTTGCTTGAAACCCTTAGCCACTAGTCATCCTTTGAATGTCTGTACATTCCCATCCATGTCGGTCTTCTTCTTGAAGACCCACTTGCACCCTATGGGTCGTACCCCTTCAGGTGGTTCTACCAAGTTCCAAACTTGGTTTGCATACATGGTGTCCATTTCGGATTTCATAGCCTCAAGCCATTTATCGGAGTCCGGTCCATTTATAGCCTCTTGGTAGGTTGCTGGCTCATCATCATGATCCATAAGCAACACATTAACTATTTGAGACACGAGAAATCCATATCTATCAGGCTCAAATCTTGGTCTACCAGATCTACGTAGGACTTGTGCTTCTTGAGTAGGTTCACTAGCTACAACATCTTGTAGTCCTATCTCAGAATCCAATTCTGGTTCATTCACTACCTGTGGTTCTTGAACTTCTTCAAGTTTTACCTTTTCAGTATTTCTTTATAAGAACTCTTTCTCCAAGAAGACGCCAGTCCTTGCGACAAACACATTGCCCTCGGACGGTAGGTAAAAAAATACCCTTTCGTTTCCTTAGGATATCCCACCAGATAACATTTATCTGATTTGGGTTCCAGCTTGTCAGGCATTTGACATCGCACGTATGCCTCACAACCCCAAATTTTAATGAACGACATAGTAGGACGCTTCACAGTCCATATCTCATATGGTGTCTTCAAAACCGTTTTCGTTGGAGCGCGATTCAGTGTCATTGCAGCAGTCTCTAAAGCAAAACCACAAAAGGAAACAGGCAAATCTGCATGACTCATCATCGAACGTACCATGTCTAACAGAGTACAATTTCTCCTCTCAAACACACCATTATGTAATGGTGTTCTAGGTGGAGTGAGCTGTGATACAATACCACACTCTTTCAGATGATCACGGAACTCATGACTCAGGTATTCGCCACCTCGATCAGATCAGAGTGCTTTAACCCTTTTACCCAACTGGTTTTCTACCTCATTCTTGAACTCTTTGAACTTTTCAAAGGTCTCGGATTTGCACTTCATAAGATACACATATCCGTATCTACTGAAATCATCAATAAATGTAACGAAG
Source organism: Platanthera zijinensis (assembly GCA_039513925.1). NCBI lineage: Eukaryota > Viridiplantae > Streptophyta > Magnoliopsida > Asparagales > Orchidaceae > Platanthera > Platanthera zijinensis. The sequence goes on along the minus strand of CM077085.1, from coordinate 200,349,902 downwards.
TAGAAAAACCCACCTCTAGCAATGGAACTCATGGGTCCGCATACATCACTATGTACAACACCCAAGAGATCCTCAGCCCTCTCAGTATAACCAGTGAAAGGGGCCTTAGTCATCTTGCCCAACAAACAAGATTCGCATCGCTCAAATAATTCATAATCAAATGAGTCCAAAAGTCTATCTTTACGGAGCTTGGATATGCGCTTCTCGTTTATATGGCCCAAACGACAATGCCAGAGATATGTGGGGTTTGAGTCATTTGTTCTTAGTCTTTTATTATTTTCTACATTATAGATCAGATGGTCCAAGTTCAAAACATAAAGACCATTAAACAAATGGGCTACATCATAACAAACATCATTCTTAAATATCGAACAACAGTTGTTCTTAATTATAAAAGAAAAACCAATCATGTCCAAACATGAAATTGATATAATGTTTTTAGTTATGGCCGGAACAAAATAACAATTATCAACTTCTATTACAAGCCCACTGGGCAAAGAAAGACGGTAAACCCCTACGGCTACAGCAGCAACTCTTGCTCCATTGCCGACACGAAGGTCCACCTCCCCTTTACTCAGCAATCTTCTCCTTCCCAGTTCCTGCACATTTGTACAAATGTGAGAACCACATCCGGTATCCAATACCCAAGATGAAGGAGCAGAAAGGTTTATCTCTATAACGTAAATACTTGAAGTAGAGGTCATACCTCCCTTCATTTTCTGCAGACCCTCAATGTACGAAGGACAATTCCTCCTCCAATGACCAGCCTTGCCACAGTGGTGGCATTTCCCCTCCTTCACCATTCTCTTCTTCTTCATCAGTGCAGAAGACTTGGGCTCAAGATGTGACTTAGGTCCCACCTTCACCTTCTTGAAGCCCTTGGCCTTGGCCTTGCCCTTATGCAACATCAGTATGGGGCTGGCAGGCTTGGCCTTCTTCATATTGATCTCGGCAGTTCTCACATGCCTAGGATCTCGGGCAGTGTCTTGTCTATCTCATTCATGTTGTAGTTCACGACAAACTGCTCGTAAATGTCCGGCAACGATTGCAGGATCAGATCTGTGGCCAACTCTTGACCTAGAGGAAAACCCAGCGTTTCAAGGTTCTCTATATACCCAATCATCTTGAGTACGTGAGTCCCTACTGAGTCTCGAGCTCCCATCTTGCACTGAAATAATGCTTTTGTGACATCAAACCTCTCTTGACGAGCTTGCCCTTGAAACATTTTCTTGAGATGCTTGTCAATCTCCTTGCATCCCATGTTCTCATATTGCTTCTGAAGCTCAGAGTTCATGGTGGCAAGCATAAGGCATTCGACGTCTAAGGCGTCATCAGTATACTTCTTGTAAGCATCCTTATCAGCACGGGAAGAATTCCCGGTCGGCACCTCGGGGGCTTCTTCTTCCAAGACGTAGAGCTTTCGCTCTTGCCTGAGAACAATTCTCAGGTTCCTGTACCAGTCCATGTAATTAGTCCCACTGAGCTTATCCTTCTCAAGGATGGCTCTCAGAGACAGAGTGGAGTGCAAACCACTTGCCATGGAATTCTACAAGAATTCATGCAGAATAAATTAGTACCAAAATTTCAAAATACAATTATTTTTCTTAATTTGGACTTCAACTAAAACTCCCACTATTTTATTCGAAATAGTAGCCCTCACTATCAATTCGGAGGGTTCATGCGAGCTACTCTCTTAGTGGACAAGATCTGTATTTCACCAACACAATGAGTCAGCTTTGGCTTTCCTCTCACGATGTGGTTATTTAGGTAGGCAACGCTTGCCAATTGCATCCTCATGCAATTCTTGTATGGTTGGTGAATAACTCCTTTTTCGCATCCATCACATGGTGCATGCCAACCCCATGCCTCTAGGCACTCAACCTTTGAGGTCACCTAGTTAAGCTAGACCCGATGTCGACAGTGGGATATCACAATTATCCGCTCGCACCCTTACCAAGAAAGATTAATGCACCTTGCTTTGGCAAGCCCACACTTCATCGATCGAGGCAGGAAGAGTCTCATCCATCGGAAGACATCCGAACACTTAATATTTGATGAAGGGATTTTTGATAATAGGTTAACAATTAACCATGATCAACATTTGATCAATGTGCACATCCAAAGAAAAACACTTCACTAAAATCTCCATGCATCCCTTATGTGCACAACAGAACACTATCAACATTTGATAGAGGAAAAGGGATAAATATGAACATCTGGACACTTCCAAATCTTCAGGTTTACATGCATTGGACAAGGGACAATGGCAACTCAACTTCAAGCAGTAGACAAGCTCATCTCTCATTGTTGGATTCAAAATCCAAAACAAAATTGAGGGATGGTTACTGCTAAGGAGACAGTAATTCCTAACGATTAGAAATTACTACAAGATTCCAGACGTTCCCGGCGGGGTGCCAAGATTAAATCTAGACATTTAGAACACTTCTAAATCCCTAGGTTTATACGTACTGGAATAACCTAACTTCCAATACAACAAACATGGCCGAAACCTCCCTCTGATACCACTGTTGGGTTTCTATAAGAGGTTGGCACAATACTTGTGCACGCAGCGGAAGTAATAAAATCTAGAACAACCCAAAGAGATTGGATCGGGCCATGCATGTTGAATCAAGAAGTTAATACAAGAACTAGACAAAAATTACCTCAGTGGCGTTGAGTCACAACTCAACGGAGATGCTCTAAGCTTCGTGTCCCTATCGGTGGCGAGTTCTACGTGGAATGATGTCCACGTCTCTGCAGAAATCCACACGAGCGGGAGAACAACGACCTTTCCGTCACACGGATAATCGGGAAGGAGATCGACCGCACCTTGCTCTTCCACGGACTGCTAGGTCCGCGCCAGGAATAGCAATACCAGCGATAATTGCTGGAGAGGAGAAGGTCGATGGAGCGAGCACGGCGGCGGAACACTTCCGTCGGCGGGATTCGGGAATCGGCGGAGCGAACGAAGAACGGCGGAACACTTCCGTCGGATTCGTCTCGGTCAAAGGGCCAACGATCGCTTCGATTCGATCAGATATATTATTACCGAAAACCCTTAGTATCTATTTATACCAAAGGCATAAACAGACTTAGGAATATCGCTATCCGCAGACCACCCAGAAAATTAAGGTTCCGGAATCGGCGAGAATCACCTAGCAGATTCGGTGAGAATCAATCGGCAAGAATCACATAGGATCGGCGAGAATCAGTCGGCGAGAATCAGATTACAATACTCGACGATTCACGTCGAACGTGGGTTGACGATAATCATCGACCTGCGGTCGACGATCGTCGACCCGCGGTCGACGATAGTCGTCGACCCGCGGTCGACGATACTCGTCGACCCGCGGTCGACGATACTGGTCGACCCGCGGTCGACGATACTCGTCGACCCGCGGTCGACGATACTCGTCGACCCGCGGTCGACGATACTCGTCGACCCGCGGTCGACGATACTCGTCGACCGGCGGTCGACGATACTCGTCGACCCGCGGTCGACGATACTCGTCGACCCGCGGTCGACGATACTCGTCGACCCGCGGTCGACGATACTCGTCGACCCGCGGTCGACGATACTCGTCGACCCGCGTTCGACGATACTCGTCGACCCGCGTTCGACGATACTCGTCGACCCGCGTTCGACGATCGTCGACCTTTCGGTCGACTATTCTGACCAAACCTTTTTCAAGTCAACATTTTGCCCAACCCGACGATCGTCTAAGGCAACACTTTGCCCATAACCCCATTCAAGGCCGGTGATTGGTAACCTTTACCAACACAGTTAATCATCCAACTTCTCCACAACTCTTATGTGCGACCCTGCAGGCTCATATCGCGTTGGCAGTGAGATTATATGTTTGACCACTTCTAGATCACCATGGTAACTCCAACAATTGGCTCCCTAGCCTTTACAGATGTTGGAGATGCCAAGGACAGCAGAGCAGGTACCAGTGTGCTTTCAATGCAATCAGACGGGGCATATCAAGAGGAACTGCCCTATGAAACGAGCACCCCCACCAGCACATCAGGGCGCTCCACCTCCTCGATAGTTTGGTGGCCGAAGACATTATCGAGGACGAGGATTTCAGGATCGAGGCCACAGGCCAGAGAGGGAGCAAGTGTGTGCTCTAGACTTGACACAGCCCCGGAACCAGGAGCAGGTTATCGCATGTATGGCAGTACTTTTGAGTTTCTTCCTATGAACTAGTTTTTCTAGACATAACCTAGTTAGAAATTAAGAGAAGACAACCATAACAAGAATGCTAAGACATTTAATTACCTCAGGCATAGTCTTCATTAGCGGCAAGCCCGCTCTCACGCTCTTCGATACCGTTGCTTTGCACTCGTTTGTGTCGGAAGATTTTGTGAAAGGATTGGCATGCATGGAGCCGTTCACCGGAAAGATGATGAGGGTGCGCCTACCCGATGGATCAGAGCTAATGACCTCTGCTCATTGCAATATGGAAGCGGAGATTGGCGGGAAGGCGTTTGAGGCACCAGTGACGATTCTGAGGATGCCAGATTACGATATGATCCTGGACATGACTTGGTTGTGTTGGAACCATGCCCAGATCGACTGCGTGGCGAAGAGGATCACCGTGAGGCACGGGGACTCCATTATTGTTATCAAAGGTACTATACCAGCACCCCACACCTTATTATCATCTGTGCAGGCCATTAAGTCCCATCTACAGGGGGAAGAGGTGTATCAGGTCCTTTTTGAGGTGGTCGTGGCCAAGGACTCCATTTCAGTTATTCCAGTAGTGCGAGACTTCACCGACGTATTTCCGGAGAAGATACCAGGGCTACCCCCGCCCTGAGAGAAGGACTTCGAGATTTAGCTTATACCGGGGGCTAAGCCGGTATCCAGAGCTCCCTATTGAATGGCCCCAAAGGAGTTGGTGGAATTTCGAAGCCAACTTCAGGAGTAAGTAGAGGATGGGTTCGTTCGGCCTAGCTCTTCACCATGGGGAGCTACGGTGTTATTCGTCAAGAAGAAGGACGGAACCCTTCGGCTATGTATAGATTACCGGGCCCTGAACAGGTTGACGGTCCGGAATACTTATCCCTTGCCAAGGATAGACGAGCTATTTGACCAGCTGGAAGGAGCCCATTGGTTCTCAAAGCTGGATCTGAGGTCGGGGTACTACCAGCTTCGCATTCGGGAGGAGGACATCCCGAAGACAGCCTTCTGTAGTAGATATTATTTGTACGAGTTTACCGTGATGCCTTTTGGACTCACAAATGCACGTTTCGCATTCATGACCTTGGTGAACCGGGTGTTCGAAGAGTATCTGGATGTCTTTGTTATCGTATTCATCGATGACATCCTTATCTATTCAAGGACGGAGGAGGAGCACGCGAGACATCTGGCCTTAACCTTGGAGAAGCTGCGAGAGCATAAGATGTATGCCAAATATAGCAAGTGCAAGTTCTGGCTAAAGGAGGTGACTTTTTGGGCCATGTCATAAGTGGAGCAGGTCTGGATGTGGATCCGGTGAAGTTCCAGGCAGTACGGGATTGGCCACCACTAAAGTCGGCCTCAGATGTTCGAAGTTTCTTAAGACTTGCCGGTTATTACCGGAAGTTCGTAAAGGGGTTCTCTCAGATTGCCCTCCCTCTTACGTCTCTTACGAAGAAGGAGTCCCCTTTTATTTGGACACCACAATATGAATTTGCGTTTCAGGAGCTGAAGGATCGTCTTCCCTCGGCTCCCATCCTTGCTCTTCCGTCAAGGAAGGAAGGATTCCAGGTGTACATAGATGCTTCTTATCAGGGGATGGGTGTCGTTCTTATGTAGAACGGGCACGTAATAGCCTATGACTCCCGTCAGTTGAAGCAGCATGAGCAGAACTTCCCCGTGCATGATTTGGAGATGGGGGCAGTTGTTTTTGCCCTTAGGATCTGGCTACACTATCTCTACAGAGTATATTGTGATATCTTCTCAGAACACAAGAACTTGAAATACGTAGATACACAGAAGGAGTTAAACATCAGGCAGAGACGCTGGGTGGAGTTTCTGTCAGACTACCAATATACCATGTACTACCATCAAGGGAAGGAAAATGTGGTCGCAGACGCTTTTAGTTGGAGAGCGAGTACGTCAGGAGTAGGCCTGCAGCTGATGGCCTTGGAGTTGGTTAAATCATTCGAGGAGATGCAGATATCACTAGTGTCCGAGGATGATTCAGAGCTATACATGGAGTACCTTGGGTCAATGTTTACAACTGATGATATTCGGGACCGCATCAGAGAAGGGCAGAAGCTGGATGAGATAGCAGAGCTGATATTCAGGGCCTTGGAGAAAGGCACGGCAGGAGATTACTGTTTGAGGGACGGGCTCCTGTGTTTCAGAGGCAGGGTTTACATATCGGCAGGAGTCCAGACCCGGGAGGACATTACGATGGAAGCTCACTGCAGCCGATACTCAGTACACCCAGGGATTACCAAGATGGTAAAATATTTGAAGATGACGATGTACTGGCCAGGTATGAAGAAGGACATTACGTACTTTTTGACGCATTGCGAATCCTTCTAACTCGTAAAGGTCGAGTGTAGGAACCCGGTAGGCTTGCTGCAGCCACTTCCGGTGCCGGGGTGGAAATTTGAGGATATAGCCATGGACTTCATACATGGGCTACCCCGATCCCGTGCGGGGATTGACTCGATCTGGGTGATTGTGGACAGGCTAACAAAGGTGGCCCGATTCATTCCAGTGGCGAAGGGTGCTCTGGTTAGTATATTAGTACGGAGGTTCATTGAGCAGTTTGTGCGTTATCACGGGGTGCCCAAGACTATCGTTTCGGATCAGGATGGGCGGTTTACATCCAGGTAGTGGAGGTCAGTCCAGGCCCATCTGGGTTCTCGGTTGACATTCAGAACAGCTTTTCACCCTCAGACCGACAGGAAGAATGAGTGCACCAACCGTACATTGGAAGATCTTTTGCGCCTGTATATTTTGGACCGCGACGAGCCTTAGGAGAGATTTCTACCACTGGTCGAGTTTTCGTACAACAACGCCAATCAGTCCAGCATAGGCATGGCTCCATACGAGGCATTGTATTGAAGGAGGTGCAGGACCCCACTATCATGGGTTCAGGATGAGGATCCGCAGGCACTGGGCTCGGAGTTTGTGGGGGATACAAATGCTCAGATTAGATTGATCCGGGACAGGATGTTGGAATCCCAGAGCAGGTAGGCCAAATACTACGATGTGAGGCATCGTTAGGTGGAGTTCTAGGTGGGAGATCGAGTTTTCTTGAAGATACGGCCGATGTACGGAGTCTCGTGGGTTTGCGGGCGGAAGAAGCTCAGTCCAAGATATATGGGGCCTTATAGGATCCTGGAGCGGATCGACCCCTTAACTTATAGACTGGAGCTACCGCCGGAGTTAACGGGACTACATGACGTCTTCCACGTCTCCTCACTATGGAGGGCTCTGCTACGGCCAGAGCAACTGATTTCCACAGCAGACGGCCCGGTGGCCTCGGATTGGTCAGTCAACTTGGAGCCTATCAGGATCGATGACACGGCAGTGCGGGCTTTGCGATGTAAGAAGGTTCCGTTAGTCAAGGTCCTGTCGAACAATCATGGGCAGGAGGAGCATACATAGGAGCCACGGGACTTGATGCGATAAAAGTATCTGGAGCTTTTCAGTCAGGTATACCTCACAACCTCTCCGAACAATCAATTTGCTTTCATGTGATAAACTAATAGGACTGAAATTTCAAGAATAGGGGCTAATCTTTTGTTTATTGGGGTATATACCTAGTAAATTGGACGAATTGGTCTTAGATTATACTATAACCTTCAAACCGCACATAGCAAACGTGGCGTAGAAATGTAAATCTTTCAACTCTCATGGGATGTTACAAGCTTCTTTCTCCCGATAGGAGCCCCCATAGGCTTAACCTTGATTTTGGGGATGAAATATTTGTTTTGTTTATTGGGATTTGTAACATCCCATTTCCAACTAAAACCCTAGAAGTTGTTTTGTCTTAACAGAACCCTAGGAAACCCAAGAATTGAAGTCTATCGACCAAGATTTCGAGTCACGGGTTGGTCACGCCCGTGACCGACATGTCACACCCATGACCAAGGGCGTGACCCCTTCGATGATCGTCGATCTCAGACATACGATCGGAGAGCGTAGAATTTACAACCCGGGCATGTCACGCCCGTGACCGACACGTCACGCCCGTGATCTAGGGCGTGACCCCTTCGACGATCGTCGATCTCAGCAAGACGATCGACGAACTCAGAGTTTCCACCTGGACCTGTCACGCCCGTGACCGACATGTCACGCCCTTGACCTAGGGCATGACCCCCTTCGATGATCGTCGATCTCAGGCAGACAATCGGTGAGCGCAGAATTTACAACCGGGCCTGTCACGCCCGTGACGGACACGTCATGCCCGTGACCTAGGGCGTGACCCCTTCGACGATCGTCGATCTCAGCAAGACAATCGACAAACTCAGATTTTACACCTGGGCCTATCACGCCCGTGACCGATAGGTCACACCCGTGACCTAGGGCGTGACTCCCTTCGACGATCGTCGATCTCAGGAAGACGATCGACGAACGCATCCTTTTCAACCCGGCCCATCACGCCCGTGACCTACGCGTCACGCCCGTGACCTAGGGCGTGACCCCTTCGACGATCGTCGATCTCAGGAAGACGATCGACCAGATCGAATTTTCAACACACCTGTCATGCCCGTGACCTACGTTTCATGCCCGTTACAAAGGCCGAAACGTCAGCCAGGCTGGAAATTTCTGTAACCCAAGCCACAATTAACTCTGATTATGGGGAGTTACACCAGGAGTATTTATGGGTCGTTTCCTTCTCTAATTCCTTAATAAAATGAGGAAGAGTTGACCCAATAGGAAATCGCCACCTGGATCAATCATTTCATCTTCCACCTTTTCCTCTTCCCCCACCGTAACTAAAATAATATTAAGAGGAGAACCTTCATGGCCATAATTGCTTACCATTTCCCCTCCCAACTTGGAAATCTATAAAAGCCCCCTTAGAGCAAGATGAGAGGTTTACACTCTTGATTAAATGGATTTAGATTATTGTTCTTGTTGTTGAAGAGATCCGGCGATGCCACAACCGCGCAAATGACAAACCGACGTTCATCTCGCCTCCAAACCGCGAACAAGGTCCTCCTCTCCTCTCTTTCTACGAGTAGATCTTAGCCTTCTTTAGGATTAAGAATCAGGCTCAACGGAGCCCGATCGGAAGAGCTCCTCTTACCGTTTTCCCGCAAAATTTTGTGCCTGGGTTCGCCGGATTCCGCCTCTCCGACAACCGCGCCGCCGCCCGGCGATAGCCGCCACCTCAACGGAGGTTGTAGTGGCGGTGTCTGGCCAGGGAGGAGGCTGGATGGCCGTCGACAACGTCTGCAAGGCACTCCAGGTTGGGCTAATCTCAGCCCTTGGCTGGAGGAAGAAGATGACCCAGCACTGTTGGATCTGCTCCATGATCCGTGTTGTTTAATAATCTTTTTCTTTTATATGAAATTTCTGTACTAGAATATTAGACACATTAGAAAATTTATGAAAAACACTTAGAGGCTTTATATGAAAAAATAGCCAACATAAAATTTGTAGCCCTACGGGTCTACTTTATTTTAAAATTTATTTGGGTTAATTTGGTCAACTGGTTTGACCAGGGCACAATTTTTGGTGGGATCTATACCTAGAGCTAGACAGAGACTAAAAGGTGTGCCCACCCTTCATCCCTTGACCAAATGATCCGAAATTTGGGCAGGGAGTCAACCCTTGCTATACATAAGGCATGGCCAAAAATGGAAATTTTTGGTGAATGTTTTTATATAGTTTTTAGTAAAATTTAGTAATCTTAGGAAAAATTAATTAGATGTCTTAATAATTCCAAACCCTCCCAAATTTTGGTGACTGGTCCCTGGGTTTATCATAAGATTTTGTATAATTTTTCATCTCATTTGAAGATGTTTTAGATAGGAAATAGACAAACCTAAGCTATGCCCTATTAAGGAGTTTTTAGGTCAAAAATGCACTTTGAGATTTGAGTGGTCAAATCACCTCAACAGAGGCTGAGATTTTGGCCACTGACTAGGCATGATGTCTAGCATCCTCTCATCGATTTGAGGTGGATTGTGGTAAATTTTCCCTAGGACCCAAGGTCAAACCCTAAGGATGGTTCTTGGTGATTTGTGAAGGACAAGTGATCAAATGACTTGGTTATGATGTGAAACTTGGTAGATAGAATTCTAGGGTGGCTAGAATCCTCTTGTAGAAATCTAAATGTGTTTTAAAGTAAATAAGTCCCTCAAAACCCTAACCCTAGTTTAGGGCACAAAAATTGTATAGATAGAAAATGTCACTAAAACTCACTGAACAGTATTGAGATTTGGGTAGAGCAGTTTTTAAGGTTAGTTCAAGCTCTAGAGATTTTATTATGAATTTAGGATCATTATTTTGGATACTTCATTAACAATTTGGTAGTTTGTGTTATTTTCTTAGTAATTTATTATGGAGAAAATACTTTCTAGAAATTGATGAACTTTTGGCAGAGAACTTGTATTATGATTTTTAAGCTCTGTGAATTTTTATGGGATTTTTAGAACTTTAATTTTAAGGCTTTCTTCATTAAGTATTATTTCCCATGAAAACTTAATTAAATATATTTTGGTGTCTAATAAGCTTGTAAAATTATGATATTTTCACAATGACCGTTTCTATACCTTATTAATATTCAGTGATATTTCTATAATTTTATGATGAGTAATTTCAATACTTCCTTCTTTACATAGGATTAATGGGATTATAATGGATAAATTTATTAGAGGTTAAATACTTCTTGTAAAATCATGAAAATTAGTATATGATTATACCTTGCTGTTATGTAGTGATCATAATTTTTGGGAGGTCATTACTTAAGAAAATCATGTAGTTTATGTTTAAAAGTACCCATGGCCAATATATTGGGAAAATTAAATAAATATCAGATTAATTTGGAAAATTATAACTTTCTGGATTTAGGCTAATTATGTCATGATAGATCTCGAGTAAATTTTATAGGAGATTTGGAAGACAATTTGGGGTACCTCCCCTTGTATACCTCATATAGCTTAGGATGGTCTTCATATAGTAAAACCGCAGAAACTGAACTAGAGTGGCTAATGAACTTGGGGAGATAGAATTTTGGTAGATTGCTGGTTTGGATACGGTAAGTTAAATTAAGTTCATTATTGGAAGTCAGGTTGAGTAGAGTGTGAGATTGGCTAGTGTTAGGTGGTGTTCGGGAACGAGGAAAGATCGTCCACCCCGGTTGGAAAGGAAGAGTCTCAATACACTAGGTTAGATCCAAAGTAATTTGAATGGGATCGGGTAATGGGTAATAACCAATAAAAGTAAGTGCCTTGCGAAAGGGAACGATGGGATTCAACTACCATCATAGTTCCTAATGCCCTTTGAGAGTCCTTCACAGGGAATACTGGGGGCAGTCCTGGGCTAACGTAAATTGTAGGAATAATAAACTAAAACAATAACTAGTATAATTAGGGTTGCACATACACACACCCCGGTAGCTAGGGAGGTTAAATAAGTTGGTTTGGTTGCCATTCAGACGGTAGCTCTGATGGTAGATTCACGGACGGGACAGTCCGGGGAGCCGAGGGCTCGAGGGTTTGAATACAGAATAAGGTTGTGGGTCTTCGGTATTTGATTATCGTTCACACCGACATAGGTACGCTGACTCGGCGGTGTGGGATACTTAGCTAAAGAAAGTCTGGTGGATATAGCCAGCACTAGTACGCGGATACTCTAGGTTGTGTTCTACTAGGGGCGTATGGAAGGGCTAGGCCCGATAGTGTGGATACATGCCTAGGAGTGGGGGGCCTGACCCACTGTCTCCATTTTCCACTACGGAGGTTCCTGGGAGTGAAGCTAGCTGCCCGAACAGGGGGAACTAAAGGTCTGTGCGCATAGAGTCGTGTGCGTGAGTTGCACTTGCATGAATCATGGAATAGCATATTACTACACTCATATTTGCATACAACCGACACCGCAACGTATAAATCGGTATGGGACTTTTTATACGATTGGAGCCTTGCAAAAGACCCCTTAACTAATAAGTTTGTATGGGCATTCATATAAGTTAAGGTTACTTACTATTTACCTACTATTTACTTACTATTTACTTACTTGCTTTCTATTTGTCTATTTTACTACTCACTACCGTAGATCTGCTAGATGTACTCTATTTTGATTAGTTGTTTATACACCATGAAAAATTGTTAGACTAGTTCCACTGTCATCCGTTTGATTATTCTCCACCATTGTAGCTTCCCTTTACTCCTCTCCGCTCGGTGCTTAGGAGCCGTGGGGGGAGGGGTAGGGGATGATAGGTCTTAGTCTTTATGACTAATGGTTTTTGAACCATAACATTACAGGAGCTTTAGATGGAAGACAGGGACCAGCAGCCCAGGGACCAGCACAAGCGGAGTACGGTGCGCATGGAGGTGGGCCAGTCTAGCACTGAAGCACCTGTGACCAGCTCCGTGAGTGTTTAGTATTTTTGTAGCTTCCGCCATGAGTGATTTGTAGTGGGGACTCTAATGTACCGGGCTCGAGCCCATTTCTTTATTTCATATGAACTGCTAGTTTGCAGTACTTTCTATTATTATATATTGATGGACTTGTGGTGATTTTATTCATATGTATTTTTGTCGACCTGTTTACATTCAGTGTAATATTTACTTTTCTCTCTTTGTGATCGAAAAGGGCCAGCAGAATTGGCATTTTGTTGTGGCGGCCTTCCCGTGAGTCGGTTCCACCACAAAGCGGCAATTCTGGGCTAAGACCCCGGTGGTTGAAAAGGAAAAAAAGTTTGTCTTACAGTTCTACACCTTCTTCCGTATAGGGCTTCATGGGGCGCCATCCTGATCCAAGCATGATAGATGTTGTTGTATGAGAATTCTACCAATGGTATGAGCCTTTCCCACGGCTCTCCTCTATCTAACACACATAACCTCAATAAGTCATCCAATGTCCGGATTGTCCTTTCAGATTTCCCGTCGGTCTGAGGGTGAAACGTTGTGCTGAAGGTAAGGTGCGAACACAAATATGCCTGCACAGCCTTCCATTCCCTAGAGGTAAACCGACCATCCCGGTCAGACATGATTTTCTTTAGCACGCCATGATACCGTACGAATTGTTCTACAAAAAGGCGTACCAAAACATCCACGTGTTCTTCTTTCTTCAAAGGTATGAACCGGGCTACCTTCGTCAAGCTATCAACGATTACCCATATCGAATCATTCCCTGAGCGGGAGCGAGGCAAACCATGGACGAAGTCCATGGAGACATCCTCGAACTTCCACTCGGAAATGGGCAATGACTGCAACAATCCACCGGGGCTTCTGCATTCTGCCTTCACTCTTTGACAGGCCTCGCAATGCGCAACAAATAACCTGACGTATTTATTCATCCCCGGCCAACACATGGTCTTCCGCAAGTCAGCTTACTTCTTAGCAATCCCAGGGTGCACAAAATACTGAGAGAAGTGTTCCTCTATCAAGATATCTTCCCAAATTTTACATCCCTTGGGAATGTAAAGCCCGCCACAAAAATGAACAAGACCGTCCTTTAGAGAGTACTCATTGGTTGTCCCATCTTCAATTGACTTTATTTCCGGGGCCAGAGCCTCATCCCTTGCTTGCTCCACCAGGATCCTGCTTCGAACGTCGCCCATTATGCTCATCGTGGTCAAGTACTCCGTATACCCGTCCGGTTGATCCTTATACAACAAATTGATCTCTATCTCCTCAAGCATCCGAGCTAACTCCATATGCATCAACCGGGACTCGGGGCTTGTTTTCGGTACCTTCCTTCTCAAAGCATTGGCTAAAGAATTTACTTTTCCGAGGTGGTAGTTCAGGGTGTATTCATAATCGCACAAAAACTCAAACCACCGCCATTATCTTAGATTCAATTCCTTCTGGGTATGGACGTACTTTAAGTTCTTATGATCCGAGAAGATTTCGCAGTGTACGTCGTATAGGTAGTCCCTCCAAATCTTCAAGGAGAACACTACTGCTCCCAACTCCAAATCATGTACTGGATAATTGATTTCATGCTTCTTCAGTTGTCTTGAAGCATATGCGATCACATGCTCGTGCTGCATCAATACTGCTCCCATTCCTTGATTTGATGCATCCGTGTAAACTTAAAATCCTTCCTTCCCGGATGGAAGGGCAAGGATGGATGCGGATGTAATTGTATCCTTTAGTTCATGGAATGCAACTTCACATTGGGGTGTCCACTCAAACGACACACCTTTCTTTGTTAGGGAAGTAAGAGGAAGAGCAATCTTTGAGAATCCCTTTAGGAACTTGCGGTAGTACCTGGCAAGTCCAAGGAAGCTCCGCACGTCAGACGCTGACTTCAAAGGCGACCACTCCTTTACAAAATGCACTTTGGCCGGATCCACAACTAGCCCAGCCCCACTGATCACATGACCCAAGAAGGCAACCTCCTTAAGCCAGAATTCAGACTTGCTGAACTTGGTTAACAGGGCGTGCTCTTTTAACTTCTTCAGTACGAAGGCCAGATGCCCGACATGTTCTTCCTCTGTCTTGGAGTAGACCAAGATATCGTCGATGAAAACTATGATGAAAACATCTAGATAGGGCTCGAACACTTTGTTCATATAGCTCAAGAAAGCTAATGGGGCATTTGTGAGCCCAAACAACATCACTGTGACCTCATACAAGCCGTACCTTGTGCTGAAAGCCGTTTTCTGAATATCATCATCTTGTATTCTCAATTGATAATACCCCGAGCGCAAATCTAGCTTGGAAAACCAATGCGCTCCTACCAGTTGATCGAACAACTCATCGATCCGAGGTAACAATAGGTGATCCGTACCGTCAGTCGGTTGAGCTCCTGATAGTCTAGGCACAATCGCAGGGTTCGATCTTTCTTCTTAACGAATAGAACAGGGGCTCCCGAAGGTGATGAGCTAGGGCGAAAAAACCATTATTCTACCAACTCTTTCAGCTGAAATCTAAACTCGGCGAGTTCCTTCGGGGCCATTTGTTAAGGATTCCTGGAACCAGGCTTGGCACCCGGTACTAACTCTATTTGAAAATCTTCTTCTCTGTGTAGGGGTAATCCTGGCAATTTCTCCGAAAATACTTCGGGGAAATCGCGCACCACCCGCACATCCTTGATATCCAATGCCAACTCCTTCAGCTCGAAGTAAATAATGAAAACTTCATCCCCCTTCATGTGGGCTTTTAAAGCCTGGACTAAAGATAACATCATACGGGGCGCGGAGTTAATACCTTGAAAGATGACCTCCGAATCTCCATGTCTCAACGATATCCTCTTCTGCGTGCAGTCAATCTTCGCATAGTGTTGATCCAACCATTCCATTCCCAAAATGAGCGCGAACTCTTACATTCCAAAGACTGTGGCAGGGGTGTCGAAGAGCTTTCCTTCAAGAAGAACCTTAAACTCGCACTTCGCGGTTGCCGTCATCTCCGATCCGTCTGAAAGGCGCACCATTTGAGCAATACCAGTGAAGTATTGCACTCCATCTATATCTTTGATGAAGTCTTCTGACACAAAAGAGTGTGAGGCACCGGTGTCGAATAACGTATAGGTCGGTTTCCAGCCGACCATTACGGTGCCTAAGTGTCAATAATAATTCTCAGGCTAGGCGTCTAGTATATCTTAAGCAACTTGAGGGTATTAATGAAAATAAAATGACTAACTATAATCATACCTCCAATCACCTCCTTAGGGTTCCACTCTTGAGTCATGTCCAACGCATACATCTGATCCCGAGCGGGCCTGGGGTTTCCTCTTCGTGATCCTCATCCTGGACCACGCATGTGCCCCCTCCCTCGAGGAGCTGTTGGAGGGAAAGCGAGAGGCCCATTTCCAATAGTTGCGGGCAGTATCATCGAATGTGGCCCGATTGGTTTCATTCGAAGCACACTTGCTCCTGCCGCCCACATGGTTGTTGAAATTATTGAGGTGGAGGCAATGCTGGCAGTTGCGGAACTGGGCGCTCCATTCTAAAATTTTGGGGGAAACGTCTGCCACCTCTTCGATATCCTCTTCCTCCTCTATTATCAAATCTCCTTCTATTACTGAGGCCGACTTCCATCACGCCTTCAGCTGGCCTCTTACCACTTTCCAAGTGGTCCGCTTCCAACCTCTTCGCCATGTCAATAATCTCAGCTAGACTAGAGTCCGCTATAAACAAAAGGGCTTGCCACAGGGGGTCTCGCAAGCCTTTGTAGAATCATTTTGCGTATCCTATATCATCCAACTCATAAGAGTCAGCAAATCTAGCCAAGTGCTGAAAATCCCGTTTGTATTCTGTCAATGACTTGGACCCTTGCTTTAGTTGCAAAAATCTCTCTTCAAGATTATCCCGAGCGGCCGAGGGGATGAAATGCTCTAAAAATGCTTCAGAGAATTTGCTCCAACTGATATCCATGTACACCTGTCCTTGAAAAGTGGAGCCCATGAGGTACTTCCACCACCTTTTGGCGTGAAGCCTTAAGAATGTCACTAGAGGGTCACTGCCATGTTGTTTGGGCACCTTATTCCTGCCAACCGTTCTTGTATAGTGTCGAGCCATTCTTCCGTACACGCTGCCGACTCCGTCCTAAGGTAAGTAGGAGGGGAGAGAGCTCGGAAAGTGCTTAACCAAGTGGATCCCGTACCTTACTATTGTACAGGGGCTTTCTAGGATTGGGACCTGAAGGCGTCCAGGATAGCTGTGAGCATCTACTACAGCTCGGATTGTTGGAATTGTGTAAGTACGGACGGGGGGGGGGGGGGGGGGGGGGGGGGGGGGGGGGGTGCCCCACACCGGCTCAACATGTACTTGGATCTACACGTAAGGTACAAACTTAAGGTTAGGTCAGCTAATCTAAGGTCAAAGATGGACAAACTTAGTGTGAATTACATATAGGCACACCACTCCTTCCGCTTAGTCATTTTGTCCCCAAACTGACGAATCGAATGGGGGTTGCACCATTGTTAAATGACTTCTTCAGTTCAGGATCGTAGCAAGCTAATACCATTTGTAAGACCCCCCACCCGGAACACAAAATACGGCACGAGATGGGTCTTATGCCCAGAACAGCCGCCTTGCGGTAGCACTAGCACTCAATCTAGCCTGTACCACAAGACGCCTATCCTGCCGACTATAACCAATATCATACATTGCAACCCAACCAAAATATAACATAGAAGTCAAATCAACACCAAACATATAGTCCATAATATAATAACAGTAGAGAAGCTTCAACAAGCTTCTAATATTAGAGTACGTAAATAGTTTTCCCAAAAAGGTACAACAAAACCTCTCACACTCACATTAGTAACCGACGGTAGCGACGGTACTGTCCCCTCAAGCCCTATTGTCCTGGCCTGGCTGTCCGGCTGTATAACCTGTTGCTCAACCTGCGGGGTTTCCTCCTAAAAAGTAAGACGTAGTAACCGTTAGTCATAAAGACTAAGTGGCTTCACATCTGCTCCCCCAGCGACTCCTCGGCACCGGGCGGAGAAAGGGGCAGGGTACAATATATATATTAAACATAGGTACAAGCAGGTTGTATATCACTATGTATATAAAGCAGTGTAATAAATGAGCAACAACTTATTCTAGCAATTCAATCATCTACAGCAGCATGAGAGTATAATACTATAACAGAAAGTAACTCAACTTATATGAATGCCCATACAAACATATAAGTTTAGGATCGTTCGACAGTAAGTAACTCATCATATATGAGTGCCCATACAAACTTATAAGATGAGGATCTTGTGTATGCAATAAAGTGTAATGACATGTATTCAATGCAATGACTCACCCATGATCACGCACATGCAATCGCTATGTCGACACAGACTTGCAATTCCCACATTCCGAGCAGGTATCTAACCTCTCAGGAGTCATCTGTCGTGGCCATACGGTGACTGTAGAGTGGGCATCTCAACTACTAGGCTGGTCTCCACACTACCTATCCTAGGCCTTTGTACGCCTCAACGCTAAGAACAAAACAGCGGAGCTCACATGTGTACTACGGCTCATCGGGTGTCTCGAGTATATGTGCCTCGAGATCCTAACCCCGAACTGGCCTAAGGTATGATACAGAAGGAGCCTCAGAAATGAGCACGAGGACGAAGCATAACCGTTCACTTGGCACGAAATGAGCCTGGGGACGTGAACACCGAGGACCAAGCTCAACCGCCCAAGGTCTATCCATAACCTCCTATCGGTGTGATGATTGGCGAGTCCGTAGACCTACCACTCTATCCTTAACCCAGGATTAAGACACCACATGTCGACTCACACCACATACATTATATCTACATCGTGATACGGAAGGAGCCTCGGAAACTAGCACGAGGACCAAGCCAAACTGACCACTTGGCACGAAAGGAGCCTCGGGACATGAACACCGAGGACCAAGTCCAACCGTCCATTAATGATTCTTCCCAACATTACCAACCAGTGTGATCAGATATTCGCACTTACCCTTTTTACAATCTGGTGCCCAAGGCACCTCAAGGGTTTACCACAAACACAGGTGGCGAACCACCACATACAATGGACCATTTTTGACTCCCTTATATGACAAGCCTCAAGACCATGATTTCGTCAATGCTATGGTAACATAACTTTAACATCACAAAGATCAACCATTTGAGCACACATGAGTTAACCATCTATTTAACGCCTCACATGTTCATACAACCATCAAAGAATAATTACCCAAGCTCTAGTAAATATTGTTATTAAATGACTAATTACCCTTCGTTCATTAACCCCCCACCAAGTCGTTTCGTTCAACCATATACCATTTCACCATTTATTTAAATGGGGTCTATCTAGTAATTTCATCATGCATTGAATTATCACAATTAGGCATATTATGATTCGCCTACAACTTAACGTCGGATTGTTACAAACCCTCTTCCGAGTCCAAACCCAACTTTACACTTTCCAAGGAATTTCAGCTGCAGAACACCTGCTAGGCAGCAACTTTGATCGGAGATTCTCGTGGCTACATGAATCCGGTAAGTGTGTGTAACCCCTCGATGGAAAGGTCTTTCCATGGGCTACAACTTTCATGTTCAGTTTGTAACCCAAATCAGAATATATCGTACATTAAATTAGCTCCAAAGCCTGTTGCGTACAGGATACAATTTCTGCACGCTTGGTCTTACAGCCCTCTAATTCGATCAGACATTCCCGTGGATACACACTTTACCTGAAGGCGTGTAACAAATAGTTGGAAAGGTAATCCTAAGGGCTATGACTTTCGTGTTTAGTCGGAAGCCCAAATCTGAACATATCTTTCTTGAAGATAGCCAAGAAGGTCGTTGCGTGCAGAACACAGATTTATGCACACATCTTGAGGCGAAATGAATGGCATCAGTTCATCTTCCTCCACAAACTGATTCTCCCATATCACAACCAGAAGATCCTCCACCCTTATTCACCCTCTTAAATCCATTCCTCTTCACGAAACCACCCCCATCATCACCTTTGAAGGAAGGGGAGGTTGAAGATGACTAACCATTAGAACACAAGTTCTAGCATGGCCCTCTTAGAAACCTTCACCTCATACATCAAGACTCATTTGAGTCTATTTCTCGCCTATGAATAACTACAGATCTAGCACCAAGAGAGAGGGGGGAAGCTCACCTTATTTCCACTGGTTCCACCATTTCTGGCCTTCGATCATATCATTCATCTCGTTGGCATCCCTTTTTCCTTGGCAGCGATAGCGATTCCTCTCGGAGTTTGCTTGTCTCCAGTAGTTCTTCTCTCCTCCAGAAGTTTCTCCAGAAGATATGGCTTGGAAGAGAATGAAAATGGCTAGGGTTTCATTTTGCCCTTTTTATTAAGAGGTGACATGGGTAGGGACACGCTCATGTCCTTACCCGTGTCCTGCTCGGGCAAAACGGCGTCAACGGTTCGACTGTCATTTCATGCACATACACGGGTACTTACACACCCGTGTCTGTACCCTTGTCAAGGTGACACGGCCGTGGTTCTGCCCGTATCTATACCCATATCCTGCTCTGGTCATATTTCGTCGAGCTTGACTTGAAGCAAATGGGTAGGGACACGCCCGTGTCTCTACCCGTGTCCTTCTCGGGGAAATGACTACTTAACTCTCAACGCCATGCCACTCAACACCATGCCACTCAATGCCATGGAACACGGGTAGGTACACGCCCGTGTCTCTACCCATGTCATACCCAAAATAGACACTCAACACCATGCCACTCAACACCACGGCACACGGGTAGGGACACGCCTCTGTCTTTACCTGTGTCCTTCTCGGGACAAGCCACTCACCGCCATTTTCTTATCACTCAAAGCCATGGCACTCAAAGCCACGGCACACGGGTAGCGATACGCCCATGTCTCTACACATGTCCTTCACAGGGCAAACTTATCTTTTCCCCACGAGTGCGCGCCTCATTGCCTATAGTCTATGAGCCTAAATCAGCTCTCCTGACTCAAAAACGTGCACAAGGGGCCTAGCGAGAATCGGGACGTTATATTAGGTTTAGGGGATTTGGTTTTGCCTCTTTAGCCTAATCCTCTTATGTTCGGTTTTGCTTAGATTTAGGCCTAATTTTTGTTGACTTTTGGGTTTGACCAAAATTAATAGTTTGGTGGTATGGTTGGCCATGATCTTGGCTTGATGTGGGCTCAAATATTTATGTAAAAAGAGCAAGGGGAGGGTGTTTGGTGACAAAACTACTAAGTGCACACCGCTTAGCTTTAAGGACTTTTCAAGGGGTGTGGTGCATGGTTGTGAGACATTATGGGGTTTTATGGTCTTGGAGTGATGTGGGGAGATTTAGGTGGGGTCAAGGGTTCAAGGGTGGTTATGTGCACATCTTCTCCTTTAAGAGTGTGGGGGTGCACCACATGGCCCTTAGGTATGCTTATGGGTCTACTCATGTCAGGGAGGGGGGGGGGGGGGGTGGGTGGGTCAAGTTAGTTTGTTTGGATATTTAAAACTTCTAGGTCCCCTGTGTAACATGGGGATGCAACACGAGTGAACTCCACTTTCGCCATCTCGAATACATAATCAGCTCAGAAGGCGGCCATTTCCCGAGCCTTGATCGAGAGGCAAGAGACAAAAGATATGTCGAACTCGTTTAGTTCCACTGACCATTTTGCAAGCCCTCCAGAGTGCTCCACCCCATCAAATATTTTTCGAAGGGGATGGTCAGTCACTACCTGGATTGAATGCTCTTGGAAGAATGGTCAGAGCCTTAGAGCCGAGATGACCAAAGCGAAAGCAAATTTCTCTAGGATTGGGTATCGAAGCTCCGCCTTTCTTAGGACCCTCTTTACAAAGTAAAGTGGCAGCTACTACTTTCCCTCCTCCCATACTAGGATATAGCCGAGGGCCTAGACCCCTACCCCAAGGTATAAGGATAGATCTTCCCCCTCCTTCAGTCCTTGGAACAGCGAAGCCTGAGACAGTTGTCTCATCAGGACTTGGAATTCCTTTTTACAATCCTCAAACAATTTGAATTTTTGTCCTCCTCTTAGGGCTTTGAAGAAAGGCGAGCGTTTCTCACCAGCCCGAGAGAGGAACTTGCTCAACCCTGCTAGCTTCCCTACCAAGCGCTGGACTTACTTAGCATTCTGAGGTGATCCTAACTCCATGATCTCCCTCACCTTATCAGGGTTGGGCTCCACCCCCGCGGGAGTAAAGAGGTGACCGAGGAACTTTCCCATATTTGCCCTGAAGACACACTTCAAGGGGTTTAGCCTTATTTTATATTTTTGCAGGGTGCTAAAGGTTTCCTCCAAATCTTGGTGGTAAGAGTCCGCATCCCGAATCTTGATCATGAGGTCATCCACGTACACATCCAAGTTCCTTCCCTTCTGCTCCCGGAAGACTAAGTCCATAATCCTCTGATACGTTGCCCCCGTGTTCTTCAGCCCAAAGGGCATCATTTTATAATAGTAGCACCCATCTACCGTGATGAAGGAAACATCCTTTATGTCGGGCGGGTGCATCCTAATCTGGTGATAACCTGAAAATGCATCTAGACAGCTCATTAGAGAAAAACCAACTGCTCCGTCAACTAGTGCATCGATTCAAGGCAGGGGTAACAATATTTAGGACATACTTTATTTAAAAGAGAAAAATCAATACACATCCTCCAATAACCATCACCTTTTTTTACCATCACCATATTAGAGACCCAGCCTTGATACTGTTTCTCTGATACAAACCCTGCCTTCAGGAGCTTTCCCACCTCTTCTCGGAAGGGCTCGGTAACCTTATCGGTGGTGGATCACTTCTTATGCTAGATGGGATAGGAATCGACATCAAGGTTGAGGCGGTGGAAAGCCACATCTGTGTAACGCCCCAAAATGTTGTAGGAGCGACGGGGATCGCTTTTTGGCCAAGATAAATTTTGTGGAGCAGGTGACACGGGTCCCGACACGGCCGTGTCGGAGGCCGTGTCGGCCGTGACGAGCTCGGTCGTCGAGATGGCCGTGTGGTCGACCATGTTAAGGTCGACGATAGTCGAGTATGGAACACGGCCAGGCACATGGCCGTGTCCTAGCCATATAGCATCGGGTAGTTTCGAAACTTTTCTGAGGTATTGCACACGGGGCATGACACGGGCCCGGACACGGCCGTGTCCCAGGTGACACGGGCGTGTCAGGGGCCGTGTCAGAGGCTGTGTACTTCTCTGACTGAAAATGTTGAAAACGGGTGTCGTGACACGGGTCACGACACGGCCGTGTGGAGCGAGATACGGCCGTGTCGAAGGCCGTGTCAGGAGCCGTGTGCTGGTTTTCAAATCGATTGAGACGGCGAATTGGTAACACGGCCAGGCACACGGTCGTGTTGCAACCCGTGTTCAGCCCAGATTTTTCTAATTTAGGTTCCGATCATGGCCGTTCGTTCTTTTCCTTGGATGATCCATCGGTGGGGGGCCTCCCTGGGCGGTTTAAGGCCGGGAATAGGGTTTGAAACCCTCATTTTTCTTTGGGGCTTTATCTCTCTTGATTCTAAAGAGAAGGGAGAGCAAGGAGGAGGAAGAAGGCCAAGTTCCGACCGCCGGCGAAGCTTCGGAGGTCCGTTTCGCGAGCGGAGTTCAGATCCGCGAAGGTGGGAGCGTTGCGGTGGTGTTCAACCGAGCAAATCTTCTCCATGGCTAGGAAGAGGGGACGGAAGGTAACGACACTTCTCCTCTCGGTTTTTAGGATTTAGGATGCATGAATAGCATCCCCTTCCTTTCGTGTTTTGAGAACCGGATCTCTCAAATGAGAGGGATTCGTGTAGCCTTGGTTCAAAAGGAACCTCCGGGTTGATCGTGTTCATCCCGGCATGATTGCATTAGAGATTCGCTCCGTTAGCGGATTAGGCATTGTGGGTGAAGCCGTGGTCGCGACCGATAGTCCGACCCGGTGATGTTGCATAGCGAGCTTCGGTAGAAAATCCATTGCGGCAATACGCAGTTGTGTGTATGCGTTTTCCCCCTTATATTTGAGTGAGTACTCGTAGTCGGAACCGGACGAGGTTAGCTCCGCTTTGTGCGGTAGATGGTTTCCTTGGAGCACGGGAAAGACACGGTGCGAGTGGCAATCGGGGTGGGGAAACCTTTGTTTGTGCTGTGCTAAGGCGCGACTATGTCTCTGTGGTCGGCTGGCTATCCCGTGACGCGCAAGTCATGTGGGGAAAGTGTCACGGCGAGACTAGCCCTTGCGTGAGATTGACGAGAATGCCGAGCGGAGGGCAAGCCCGGGCAATGTGGCCATGAGCGGGTGGGGTCCAGCAAGGCTTCTTAGAATCGGTCAGTGTTAGACGGAACCCTGACGTGCGAAGTCAGAATATGCGGGCAAGCCCGGGGTTTAAGACCCATGTGCGGGTGGGGCCATTGCAAGGTTCCGTGTGACGGCCTGTGTGCCGTTGGGGACATGGTGTCTCCCTTTTGTTTGTGGCTTTAAGCCAATGGGGAAACGAAAGTACCCAATGTTTGATGTTGTGCTAGATGCATACGAGCTAGGGTGCCTTGGGTGAAACCCGGGTTGCATTCATGTTGCATAGTAGGCCCTTTTACATTGTACAAAACATAGAGAATGTGTATGATGTATGAGACATCCAAGCCTGTTTTACCGCTTTAATATATATGCTCTTTTGGTGTACGAAGTGTTAACTTGCAGGTGGAGTGGTACCTCGGGGTCCGTTAGGGACGGCCGGGAGGAGATTTGTTTGTTACACAGTAGAGGTTAGCCTTTGCTGACCCACGTTACTTCAAATCCTTTTAGGTCAAGGATCGCATGCAGGAGCTAGCGCGCCGGGCGAAAAGCCCTAAGCCTCATGAAGTGTTGCTGTGCTTGGCTAGTTTCTTTTCCTTGTTTTGTTGATGTTGTTTGATCATGTCCGGCTTGCATGCCGAGGTAGCCTAGGGGTGCTTGGCACTTTTATATTTTTTGGACTTATATTGTGTAAGGCCTTAAGGCCATTTCGATACTCTATTGTTAGTGGATAACTTCTATCTTTTAGTTTTATGTTTCCACTGTGTATGTCTGGAGTTTTGAGTTTGGGAAGTTTCATATCATCTTTTAATACTAAAGCTGTGGTGTCCGTATGTTGTGGGGCCCCGGCCGGACCCATATTATATGGTCTTTATAGGGGAGGTGTTACAATTTGGTATCAGAGGGAGGTTTGCGTTCCAAGGAGAAGTTTCGCGGTCAAAATTATAAGTCGAGTCGAGTATTAGAAGTTATCCACATAGGAGTATCGCGGAACCATGAGTGTCCTTGTGTTCGAGTCTTGCGATTAGAGGCTGATTTGTGTTTTCTTGCTTGTGTTTAGAGTGCAAGCAACGAGGCTGGGACCTCGAGGCCAAGAGAAGAGCTCTCGGCAAGTAGTGCGACTGCGCAAGGTCCGCTAGGGATGGGGGTCACACCGGCCGTTTCTGTCGCATGCTTGCAGAAGCGATGGTGGCGTCCCAAGCTGCAGCGACAGCACAGGTAGTAGCTCCCGTTGCTCAGGTAGCAACTCCTGCTACCCCGGTCAGGGCAGCGACCGCGCAGGTTGAGGAGGCCAGGCGGGCGGAGCCGCAGGCCGAGAGAGTGGTTGTCGGGCATGGGGACCGGCAAATGAAGTACTTTTTGAGTTTCCATCCTCCAACCTTCAAGGGAGTTGGAACACCCACAGATGCGGAGGACTGGTGGGCTAGAATTCAAGAGCTTCTGAGGGCAGCAGAGACGCCGGATGAGAAAAAGGCGGAGTTCGCAGCCTTCATGCTAGAAGGAGATGCCAAGTTATGGTGGGTGAGCCATAGTGGCCGGCAGTTTCTAGGACGCACACCGTCCATCGAGGAATTTGGGGATGCCTTCCTGAAGAAGTACATACCCGCCTCAACAAGGTTAGCCCTCCAGAGGCAGTTTCTATATCTTGTGCAGCGAGACAAGACAGTGGATGAGTATGTTCAGGAATTTACTCGATTGGGTCGTTATGCGGGGACGACCATGGCGGATGATGAAGAGAGGGACAATCTCTTCTACCATGGATTGAGGGAGAATCTAAGACAACCCCTCATATCGATGAAGCGTGCGGGCTTCAACGAATTGGTGGAGGCAGCCCGAATTTTGGAGAGCGATATGGAGCGATCCCAGCGCCGAAAGGGTTTCAAACCCAAGTAGGGGGAAGAGAAGAAGTCGGCTCAGTCCCATGGAAAGGCGGAAGGGAGCCGATGGAAGAAGAATCCTTCCCCGTTTAAGTCGGGCGAGAAAAGTAATTGGACGTCCGGAGGGTCACGCTCTAAGGGGCCGCACACGTGTTACAGTTGTGGCAAGCCAGGCCACATAGCAAGATTTTGTACCCAAGGAGGCGCTGAGCAAGAGCCAAGGCAGGAGCAGACTGTGCGCTCCGGCCCTAGTGCCGCGGAGAAAGGGAAGATGGCGGAGTCGAGTGCTTCTCGGTTTCAACCAGTGCAGCCAAGGGCCTATAACCTTGGGCAGCAGGAAGCAATCCGTCAACCCGATGTGGTGACAGGTACGAGAATTCAACCTGCACCTTAGATTTCTCCCTTTCAAGCCTTTTTATGTTTGTTGCATGTGTGTAGGCTTTGTAGTGGTATCAGGGTACCCCGCTAGGGTACTTTTCGATACGGGAGCGTCGCACTCCTTCCTTGCGGAAAGTTTCATCCGGAGGATTGGAGTTGAGTCCTTCTCAATGGACTCAGAGTTGAAGGTGCGCATGCCCAATGGGTCATCTATGACTACCAGGGCTAGAGGCCGGATTTGTTGGAGTCTTGAGGGGGTCGACTTCGTGTTGGTAGCGGCGATCTTGCCATTGTCCGAGTTCGATGTGATCTTGGGGATGGACTGGCTAGCGGAGCAGCGTACCAGTATCGACTGTTTGTCCAAGGTGGTAACCCTAAGGAGCGTGGGGCAAGCAGAAGTCAAGTTTGAGGGCCTGCATGGAGTGGCCTGTTCCCTAGTTTCGGCACTTCAACTAGTGTGAGCTGTTAACTAGGGAGGTGTAGCTCTAGTAGCGTTGTTGGAGGTTAGCCTTTCCAGGCTGTCTCTTGGGGAAGTGCCCGTGGTGGCAGAGTTTGGAGATGTTTTTCCCGAGGAGCTATCGGGAGCACCTCCTCGGCGGGAGATTGATTTCTCCATCGAGTTAGTGCCCGAGGCTAGACCGGTGTCACGTCCACCATTTAGAATGGCGCCAAAGGAGTTGGCCGAGCTCAAGGTTCAGTTGCAGGAGCTTTTGGAGCAAGGGTATATCAGACCCAGCTCTTCACCGTGGAGTGCGTCGGTGTTATTCGTAAAGAAAAAGGATGGTAGTATGCGTTTATGCATAGACTACCGAGAGTTGAACAAATTGACAATCAAGAATAAGTATCTGATTCCTCGGATAGACGATCTCTTCGACCAGTTGGTGGGGTCGGTGGTGTACTCCAAGTTGGACTTGAAGTCCGGATATTATCAGTTGCGGATTCGTGATGAAGACATACCCAAGATGGCGTTTGGTACGAGATATGGTCATTTTGAGTTCTCGGTGATGCCGTTCGGGTTGACGAACGCGCCGTCCGTGTTCATGGACTTGATGAACTGAGTGTTTCGCGAATACTTGGACAGGTTCGTCGTCGTTTTTATCGATGACATTTTGGTGTATTCCAAGTCGGAAGCGGAGCACGAGGTGCACTTGAGGACAGTGTTGCAAATATTGAGAGAGAACCAGCTCTATGCGAAGTTCTCCAAGTGCGAGTTTTGGTTGGAGAAGGTGGCGTTTTTAGGCCATGTGATTAGAGGGGATGGGGTGGCGGTAGATCCAACGAAATTGGAAGCCATCAGAGATTGGCCAGTTTTGAGGACTGTGGCGGAAGTCCGGAGCTTTCTTGGACTAGCCGTGTACTACCGAAGGTTTGTGGAAAACTTTTCGCGGATATCTCTACCCCTCACTTCGCTAACTCGCAAGGATCAGAAGTTCGTGTGGACTCAAGAGTGCAGTCAGGCGTTTGAAACCCTGAAGGAGAGGCTGATGATGGCACCGATCCTAAGTCTACCAAAGGGGACCGAAGGATTTCAGATTTTCAGCGACGCATTCGGATGCGGTTTAGGGTGCGTGTTGGTGCAGCATGGCAGTGTGATAGCTTTTGGGTCGAGGCAGCTGAAGCCTCATGAGAGAAATTACCCCGTCCATGATCTGGAATTGGCGGCGATAATTTTTGCTTTGAAGCTGTGGAGGCACTACGTTTACGGTGCGAAGGTGATCTTCACGGACCACAAGAGCCTGAAGTATCTCCTGGATCAGAAGGACCTAAATATGCGGCAGCGCAGGTGGGTCGAGTACCTTGGGGACTATGAGGTGGCGATTCAGTACACGCCAGGAAAAGCCAATGTGGTGGCGGATGCTTTGAGTAGGAAATACTCGGGGCAAGGAAGTTGGATTGAAGCTCACGATGAGCGGTTAAGGCGGGACTGGGAGTCCCTTGGTTTGGAATGTGTGGCAAGAGGCGAGTCTAGCGTGGCTCGGCTAAACTGGATTGAGATGCAGAATGACTTATGCGATCGTATTCGGGAAGCGACCCGTGTGGATGAGGAGTTCCAACCCTTCGTGGATGAAGCTCTGAAGGGCGAGGGTAGCGCCTGGGAGATGGTTGATGGGGTTCTGAGGAAGGGCGGAAGGATTTGTGTACCGCAGTTCGGCAAGCTCCGCGAGGAGTTGATGTTTGAGGCCCACTTCACCAAGTACTCCATTCACCCGGGTAGTACAAAGATGTACTTGGACTTGAAGAAGTCATATTGGTGGCCTGGGATGAAGCGGGACGTAGCTTTGTGTGTGAGTCGGTGCCAAACTTGTGCCTTGGTGAAGGCCGAGTGTCAGAAGCCGGGCGGGTTCTTGAAGCCTCTTCCAATCCCCGAATGGAAATTTGATGACATCTCCATGGATTTTGTGTATGGGTTGCCTAGATCGCAGCAGGGTAATGATGTCATTTGGGTGATTGTGGACCGCTTGACCAAAGTGGCACACTTCATCCCAAACCGGAAGGAGGACGGTGTGGAAAAGTTGGTGGAATTGTACGTCCGCAATATTGTACGACTCCATGGGATTCCGAAGAGTATAGTTAGCGACCAGGATGGACGTTTCACGTCTAAGGATTGGCGGTTGGTGCAGAAGAGCTTGGGCACAAAACTCAAGTTCAGTACGGCTTTTCATCCTCAAACCGATGGGCAAACTGAGAGAACGAACCGTACTTTGGAAGATATGCTACGGATGTGCACTCTCGACTTCGGCAAGAAGTGGGAGGATCACCTCTTCATGGTGGAGTTTGCGTATAACAATAGCTACCAAGCTAGTATCAAGATGGCGCCATATGAAGCTCTTTATGGGAGGCGGTGTCGAACACCGATGTCTTGGACAGAGGCGGGAGACACAAAGCTTTGGGGAAAGAAGTGGTAGCCGACGCTAGTGAGCTAGTGCGGACCATCCAAGAGCGCATGAAGGTAGCTCAAGACTGGCAGTCGAAGTATTACAATGCTCGCCACAGGCATGTGGAATTCGCGGTGGGCGACTGGGTGTATCTTAAGATCAAGCCGTTCAAAGGCGTTTCACGAGTTCGCCGACTCAAGAAGCTGAGCCCGAGATTTTTGGGGCCATTCAAGGTCATCGAGCGAGTGGGAGAGGCAGCGTATCGGTTGGCGTTGCCCACGGAGCTAAGCAGTTTGCATGATGTTTTTCACGTCTCCGTCTTGAGGAAAGCCTTGTTAGAGGCCAACGTGGTGATTGAACCGGCGGCGGCGCCGGTAGAGGAAGACTTGAGGACGCGAGTACGTCCTATCGGGATAGAAGATTTGGAGGTTCGGCAACTACGGAACAAGGAGGTCCGACTCGTAAAGGTCCGTTTGGACAATTGTGGCTGCGAGGAGCTCTCATGGGAGCGAGAGCAGGCCATGCTAGAGGAGTACCCCGAGCTTTTCTCCTCAGGTATCGTTTAGAATTTGTGTTCTTTCCATGTTTTAAATTTCGGGACGAAATTCTTTTAAGGGGGGGGGGGGGAGAATTGTAACGCCCCAAAATGTTGTAGGAGCGACGGGGATCGCTTTTTGGCCAAGATAATTTTTGTGGAGCAGGTGACACGGGTCCCGACACGGCCGTGTCGGAGGCCGTGTCGGCCGTGACGAGCTCGGTCGTCGAGATGGCTGTGTGGTCGACCATGTTAAGGTCGACGATAGTCGAGTATGGAACACGGCCAGGCACATGGCCGTGTCCCAGGCCATGTATCATCGGGTAGTTTCGAAACTTTTCTGAGTTATTGCACACGGGGCATGACACGGGCCCGAACACGGCCGTGTCCCAGGTGACACGGGCGTGTCAGGGGCCGTGTCAGAGGTCGTGTACTTCTCTGACTGAAAATGTTGAAAACGGGTGACGTGACACGGGTCACGACACGGCCGTGTGGAGCGAGACACGGCCGTGTCGAAGGCCAAGTCAGGAGCCGTGTGCTGGTTTTCGAATCGATCGAGACGGCGAATGGGTAACACGGCCAGGCACACGGCCGTGTTGCAACCCGTGTTCGGCCCAGATTTTTCTAATTTAGGTTCTGATCGTGGCCGTTCGTTCTTTTCCTTGGAAGATCCAACGGTGAGGGGCCTCCCTGGGTAGTTTAAGGCCGGGAATAGGGTTTGAAACCCTCATTTTTCTTTGGGGCTTTATCTCTCTTGATTCTAGAGAGAAGGGAGAGCAAGGAGGAGGAAGAAGGCCAAGTTCCGGCCGCCGGCGAAGCTACGGAGGTCCGTTTCGCGAGCGGAGTTCAGATCCGCGATGGTGGGAGCGTTGCGGTTGTGTTCAACCGAGCAAATCTTCTCCATGGCTAGGAAGAGGGGACGGAAGGTAACGACACTTCTCCTCTCGGTTTTTAGGATTTAGGATGCATGAATAGCATCCCCTTCCTTTCGTGTTTTGAGCACCGGATCTCTCAAATGAGAGGGATTCGTGTAGCCTTGGTTCAAAAGGAACCTCCGGGTTGATCGTGTTCATCCCGGCATGATTGCATTAGAGATCCGCTCCGTTAGCGGATTAGGCATTGTGGGTGAAGTCGTGGTCGCGACCGATAGTCCGACCCGGTGATGTTGCATAGCGAGCTTCGGTAGAAAATCCGTTGCGGCAATATGCCGTTGTGTGTATGCGTTTTCCCCTTTATATTTGAGTGAGTACTCGTAGTCGGAACCGGACAAGGTTAGCTCCGCTTTGTGCGGTAGATGGTTTCCTTGGAGCACGGGAAAGACACGGTGCGAGTGGCAATCAGGGTGGGGAAACCTTTGTTTATGCTGTGCTAAGGCGCGGCTATGTCTCTGTGGTCGGCTGGCTATCCCGTGACGCGCAAGTCATGTGGGGAAAGTGTCTCGGCGAGACTAGCCCTTTCGTGAGAGTGACGAGAATGCCGAGCGGAGGGCAAGCCCAGGCAATGTGGCCATGAGCGGGTGGGGTCCAGCAAGGCTTCTTAGAATCGGTCAGTGTGAGACGAAACCCTGACGTGTGAAGTCAGAATATGCGGGCAAGCCCGGGGTTTAAGACCCATGTGCGGGTGGGGCCATTGCAAGGTTCCGTGTGACGGCCTGTGTGCCGTTGGGGACATGGTGTCTCCCTTTTGTTTGCGGCTTTAAGCCAATGGGGAAACAGAAGTACCCAATGTTTGATGTTGTGCTAGATGCATACGAGCTAGGGTGCCTTGGGTGAAACCCGGGTTGCATTCATGTTGCATAGTAGGCCCTTTTACTTTGTACAAAACATAGAGTACGTGTATGCTATATGAGACATCCAAGCCTGTTTTACCGCTTTAATATATATGCTCTTTTGGTATACGAAGTATTAACTTGCAGGTGGAGTGGTACCCCGGGGTCCGTTAGGGACGGCCGGGAGGAGATGTGTTTGTTACACAGTAGAGGTCAGCCTTTGCTGACCCACGTTACTTCAAATCCTTTCAGGGCAAGGATCGCATGCAGGAGCTAGCGCGCCGGGCGAAAAGCCCTAAGCCTCATGAAGTGTTGCTGTGCTTGGCTAGTTTCTTTTCCTTGTTTTGTTGATGTTGTTTGATCATGTCCGGCTTGCATGCCGAGGTAGCCTAGGGGTGCTTGGCACTTTTATATTTTTTGGACTTATATTGTGTAAGGCCTTAATGCCATTTCGATACTCTATTGTTAGTGGATAACTTCTGTCTTTTAGTTTTATGTTTCCGCTGTGTATGTCTGGAGTTTTGAGTTTGGATAGTTTCATATCATCTTTTAATACTAAAGCTGTGGTGTCCGTATGTTGTGGGGCCCCTGCCGGACCCATATTATATGGTCTTTACAGGGGAGGTGTTACAATCTGTATCAAATCCGGGCATGTTAGCCACACTCCACATGATGATGTCCAGGTTCTTCTTGATGTACTCAAGCATCTTATTCTGATCTTTCGGGCTCAGCTCCCAACTAACCCGCCCTTTCTCCACCCTTACTCCCTGGATTAGAACTTCCATCTCCACTACTTCCTCTACTTCCTTTAGCTGGGACTGCTGTTCCCACTAACCTGCAACCCCCTCACTTGGCACAAGAACTTCCTCCTCCTCAGCTTCCTTTATGGCCATCACCTCAGCTTGTTCCTCCAAAATTTCTTCTGCTGCCTCCACATGGGCGCGAACCTCTTCCCCATCCACCTCAATCTCCTCAACCCTTCCCCTTGTTGGGTCCATTGATCAAAATGTCCCAGATTTGAAGAAGTACTATATGATAATGGTATACACATATTTGTATCTGATGCATGCTATAAGTTCTTTGTATGCAGGTGGTTACTTGTTATGCAGATCAGACAAGTTGTCTAAGTAAAAATGATAGGTGTACACAAGAAGGGATGTTCGCAAGGGAGAAATTTGTCTAAGTCTACATACGTCGAGTTAAGGCAGTTCACTCAATGCCAGATAGCCAAAAACATTGTGTAAAGACTAGACAGTCAAAGCCTCAGCATTGCCAAGGCAGAAATATGGTTAAGTCCACATGCGTCGAGTGAAGGTAGTTCACTCAACGACAGATGACCTGAATCGTTGAGTAAAGCTGAAGCAGTCAAAGTCGTAGAAGAATCGTCAAAGAAATCTGGCTAAGTACAGAAGCGTCAATTAAAAATAGCTCACTCGATGCAAGATAAGCAAAGAGTTGAGTGGAGCTCATGATGTCAAAGCCATAGAAGATGTAGACAAAAAATCTATCTAATTACAGAAGCGTTGAGTGAAGGAAGTTGACTCAACGCCAACTCAACAGAAATTATACTAAAAATAGAAGCATTGAGTGAAGACTATTCACTCAACGCCTTAGTAATATGACAGGCAAAAGCAGAAAGCGTTGAGTGAAGACAACTCACTCAATTCTTTCATATAGAGAAAATCTGCTAAGTCCAAATGTAGTGAGTGTTGAAGGTTCACTAAACGCCTAATCAGTTTGACCATAAAAGTCTATATTTGTTGTGTGATAACTGATCACTCAACACTTGGTGTGTGTAGAAAATTGCCTAAGTGTTTTGGTGTTGAGTGACAAGCCTTCACTTAACTCTTGTCACTCAACGCCTATGTTGAATTGTCTGAATTTGACTAAGTCCACATGTCCTGACGTCAGTAGAAATTTAAATGTTGCGGGAAGTGTACAGTACACCACAAAAGGAATCCCTTGCCTGTTGTACTATATTTAATAAAAAAGCAAGGTTGCAACTACCAACTACTGGTGGTCCCGATGCTCAAAGAGCCGTTGGAGGGCGAGATAGAAAAGGAATCTGATCAGGGAAATTAAACTTAACTTTTGGAAAGAACTGAACTTCATCTTCTTCCTCTCAACTAAGTTACAGAGCTTGGAGATGTTGTTCAAGTCACTGATCTGAAAGTACAAAGAGTATGATGTTGATCTTCATCAGCAAGTTCAGAGTAAATCTTTTGAGGTAGAAGTTGTTGCAAAGGTAAACCCTAGATGTAGTGATTTCATAGCTCAAGCTGAACCTTCTTGAAGCTATGAAGGTAAAGGACAGAGTTAATCACTATTAAGAAGGAGGAAGTCACATAGACCAATGCTCTGGTGTCAAACAACATCAACCAACTACTATTCTTTTATAGGATCATTTTGATCTGAGTGTAATCCTAAACTTATAAAGGATGAGTGTAGGATCTTTAAGTAGATTGTAGTTTCAGGATTCAAGTGGTAAATCTGAGGCTGGATCAATGTTTGGATAAGAGTTATGCAACTTTCAATTAAAGTTTGAGGTAGGTCCCGTGGGGCATGAGTGGTACGAGATTATATTTCTGAGTGGTAGGGCTTTGCACCTAAGTGTAGGACTTGGAAGAGTCTGAGATATTTTGTTGGATCTGAGTTGTAAGCTCTTTTGAGCCGAGTAGGTCATGTTGCCTTGAACAACAAACTATTAGAATGGTGGGAGGGACAGTGTTGGATGAACCCATAATCTGTG
Source organism: Platanthera zijinensis (assembly GCA_039513925.1). Taxonomy (NCBI): domain Eukaryota; kingdom Viridiplantae; phylum Streptophyta; class Magnoliopsida; order Asparagales; family Orchidaceae; genus Platanthera; species Platanthera zijinensis. The sequence continues at coordinate 200,315,882 of CM077085.1, read as the reverse complement.
GAACCACTATAAATTTCCTGTGTGCTATTTTTGATTGTATTGAAAGCTAAGTTTATATAAATCACAACACACCTAGAAAAGAAAAAGTACAAAAAGACTTAAAAACCTATTCACCCCTTCTAGGTGTTTAGCTACTCTTAGAACTAAATACTTTCAAGTGGTATCAGAGGGAGGTTACTCAAAAAGGACCTAAGAGTCTTAGTTGATCTCCAAGAGTAGCATAGGTTTATCCTTATGGGTTCAGGATAGAACCATAATGAGTTGGGCTCCATGAAGCATCCTATCTACATGAAGGAGAGATTTGGGATCTGGAAGGAAAGGGTCAGGTTGTATATGGAGGCATTTGACCCTAAAATCTATATAACTGTTCAAGAGGGACCTTTCATTCCCATGAAGGTCTCAGTTTTGGAAGCAACTAAATAAACACCTAAGAAATACTCTAAGATGACCTAGGTTGAGGTCATATTAGCAACCATGGATAAGAGGGTACATAACATAATTGTTAGTGTCATTGATGACTCAACCTTCAAGAACCTTGTCCACTGCAGGACCTCCAAGGAAATGTAGGAAAGCTTGGTTATCTATATGGAAGGCACTCAAGAAGTCAAGGATGATAGGAAATCCCTGCTCAATAAAGAGTATGAAGCCTTCAGGCATACCAAGAGAGAAATCATAGCTTAATGCTATGAAAAATTCTTTAGAATAGTGAATGAGCTGAGGAGCTATAAGAGGGCTTTCAACAATTATGAGCAGAATGACAAGTTCCTTAGATCACTTACCAGAGACTGGGACACCAAGATCCGTGCCATCAGGTAGGTGGAAAAGCTAGTTGAATCTCCCCCTCACACACTATTTATAAAGCTGCTCTCCTATGAGATACAGATATCTGCTAGAAAGGAGGAAGAGGCCATCAGTAGATCACAGGACAAGGAGAAGACAATGGCCTTCAAGGTTTGGAGCTCCAAGAAGAGAAAGGGGAGGATTGTCTCTCCCCAAGAAGGCCTGCTGATTCAGACAACATTTATTACAGCTCATATAACAACAATATGTCAGATGGGGAGTTTGGTGCCTTCTCTAGAAAGCTGTAGAAGATGATGAAGAGAAAGCATTGGAGGAATAGACCTTCCTCCTCTTCACATCACAAGAAGGATCATCATCAGTCTGATAAGAAGTTCTCCAAGGGTGACATGTATAATTCTAAACCCAATAAATATTTTTCTTCTAATTTTTTTTTATATTACTATAGTAAGCAAGGCCATGTCATAACTTATTATCCTGTCAAGAGAAAGGAGACTTGAGAGAAAAAGCACCACCAACACAAGATCAAGAAGGAAAAGAACTTCATTGCCAAGAATGAAAAGAGCTGGAGTCAGAGATACTCATCTTCTTCAGATTCTGTGTAACACTCAAAATCTCAAGTATGAGTGCAGGCTGGGCAACACAGCCTGGGACACGGGCGTGTCCCAAGCTGTGTCCTGCTCTGTGTTTTCAAGTTGACACATAGCCTATCGAGTGCTCGACGAAATGCACTTAACGTTTGTTGAGAGGGTAACACGGCCTGGGACACGGGCTTGTCCCAAGCCATTTCCTGCTCAATTTACACGAGTGTGGTTTGGGTCTCGAGTGTGTATCGAGTGAGGCACACGGCCTGGGACACGAGAGTGCCTGGGAAACGAGAGTGTCCCAAGCCGTATCATGCTCTGTACTGTCTCGAGTACTCAATGAAATGCTCTGGACATTTGTCGAGAAGGTACACGTCCTGTGACACGGGCGTGTAAGAGGCCATGTCCTCCTCGAGTTTTGGCTAGGTTTGTGAGGCCTATTGAACACGGGCTAGACACGGGCGTGTCCGAAGCTGTGTCTAGGCACACAGCCTATAACCCGGGCGTGCCATAGGGCTATGTACTATTATGGATAAGTCGATTTGTTTGCCGCTTAAGAAACACAGCCTGTGACACGGGCGTGTCACAAGCCGTGTTCTGCCTAGGAAAAGTTTTTTCAGGGAAATTTGTGGTCGTTCATTTCCTTAAACTGGGATCTAATGTACCAAGCTTCTCCCTGTTGTATTAAGTCAAGGAATTTAGATTTATCTCTCATTCAATCTTGGCCTTTCTCTTTCTAAAAGAGATAGTGAGATGGGAGAGCATGAATGGAAGAGGAGAAGAGATTCGGCCGCTGGTGGAGCTTCAGCGTTCGGAATTGTGAGCCGAGTCAAGATTTGTAGAGGCAAGAGCATTGCGGTGCTTTTTATCTGGCTAGATTTCCATGGCTCCAAAGAGATCTTCAAGGGTAACGATCTTACTTCTTGGACATGTGAAGTCCTTCTTTGGCATGTGCATGGATTTCCCCCACCAAAATGTGGCTTTATAGGGATTTCCTTGGGTTGATTCTTGAAATGCCCAATCTTGCATATAGATCCGGAAATTTGTAGTATGAAATAGGCATGTTCTGTGAAGCCCATCTGGACAGGTTGGTCTTGATTGGTGATGTTTCATTTTGCGCTCCGGAGAAGACTCCGCGTATAAACGTGTATATTGTGGAGTTGATGGGTTGTGCCTATGAAGGGTAGTAACATGAAGTACTTGAGTGGAATTCCAGTAAAATACCCTTGTGATTCTTGTGATTTATGCGATGTTTGGGTTGAGTTTGGGTGCATAAAGAGAGTTTTACTGAACTCGCCAAGCGACCAAGAGGAACGCTGACACTAACTCACTATTTGGATTATGAAGACAGTCCTTGGTGGTCATTATGGCTATTGTGAGGTACGAGCACTTGAAGGCTTCGTGCCAAACGGATAAGGGGAAAGCTGACCCATGTCATTTTTGATGATTTGAGCAACAGGATTGGCTGAACCGGACCGCGTTATGTCTGACTGACTAGTAGACCTAGTTATTGGTCTCGTTAGAGTGCATAATGAGAGTCTTAGGCCTATGATCCATTAAGACTAAATGCTCAATACTGTTGGGTTTCAAGCCTTAAACGGTGGTGGGACCCTTGTTTGCCGGTACACCAAGAATGTTCCCTGAGTTCACGGATCGTCGGGCCGCGTGGCTGATGGTTTTTGTATGTTGATTGTGCGTGAGTGCACATTGTATGATATATCTGCTTGTGAAATGCTATGCCTGTAAGGAAGGAATAGCACTGCACCGGGAAAGGGGTAGGGTCGTTATAAATTGGTCAGCTGAATGATGACCGTTGCTATTTTTCCACCATTATGGTGGGCTGTCCCTGTGCAGGTGCTGGAGAGCCGAGTGGGAAATAGTGGGATGAAGCCCCATCTGCTGCTGCTGCTGCTGGCCCTCGATGGCTAAGCAAAAAAATTTTGTTATGTTCATGTGTAGCCGGCCTTCGCGTCGATGTTCGTAATCCACACCTATAAAGCATAACTGTAAGGCCTTAAGGCACAACTCTTGAGTATGTGTAGTACATTCCTTCGTGTGTATTTATAAATGTGGTTGTTTATATATTGTGGACATTCATGGTGTAAGTTCAGTTTAACGTTAAAATATTCCACTAGTATGATGTGTGTTAGGATGAGTAATTATTTGTGTATTAACCTGTGACCTAGCCACCTGTTTGTGGCATATAGTGTGGGGCCCCGACTGGACCTTCTATTATATGTTATTTAACGGATTGAGTCGTTACATTTTGGTATTAGCTTCTCTCGGTCTTCCTCTTTCGAATTCGTGGTCAAATTCTTTTGTGGACTGGCGAGCACGTGTCAGTGCGACCCACTTAACATTAATGAACTCTTTAAAGTCCACTAAGGAATGCAAATACACATGTTTGAGGAACCTGCGCATTCCTATATTGTTGTGATTGCTTGTGCGAGGTCGCTAAAGTTTGTCTTGTTCACCTATAGGTGACTTGTAGTGGTGCTGGGCAGTCTGAGCCACATCGTTCTTATGAGAGTGCGACACCAGCTGAGGTGCCCACACCTCCTCCTTCTGCTGAAACAGTCCACTTAGTTGCTGAAGCACTTTTTGTAATGATTCATGCACAGCCTACTGGGTAGGTACAGCCGGCATTGGTGTTAGATCGGGTTGGTGTAATACAAGAAACTGTTGAGGCTGTAGATCATCGAGCAGCTGAGCGGCAGTTGAATCATTTTATGAGCTTCGATCCTCCAACATTTACGGGTGTGGGAACCGCAGTACAAGAGGAGGATTAGTAGTCGCGCGTCAAGCATATATTGACGGTGATAAGGACGGAGGAAGATTAGAAGGTCATCTTTGCCACCTTCTTCTTGGGAGGAGAAGCTCGGCTATAGTGGGATGAGATAGAGTTGCATCACCTAGCGGGCAGGCAATTAACACAAGTCTTGATTGAGGAGTTTTCACGACTATTTTTGGAAAAGCACACACCAGCGACAAAACTCATCGTCATGGAAATTGAGTTCCAATGTCTAACGCAAGGAGAAATTAGTGTTGATTCTTACTTGTATGAGTTTATAAGGTTGGGCCATTATGCGGGGTCTATCTTCGCTGATGAACAATTAAAAACCAATAGGTTCTATGAAGGGTTGCGGGATGAGTTTAGATTATTGCTCTCAAGTTCGGTGAACCAAGGATTTCAGGCTTTGGTTGATACTGTTTGTGCACTGGAGAAAGATATGAAACGGGTGCAAGAAAAGAGGGACTTGGCTATGACGAAGTCTGAGTTCAAAGCACCCCGTTCTTGAAAATCGAACTACAAAAAGAAGTGGAGCAGGAGATCCAAATCTTCTGGACAGGCTCCTTTTGTAGTTGCGTCGGGTGTAATGTCAAGGCAAGAGTCACGTACCTGCTTTATATGTGGAAAAGTGGGACATATCGCTCGTGACTATTAGGTTGGTCTGCCAAAGGTGGAAAAGAAGACGAGACCGTCTTATGCTGAGAAGGGAAAAGAAGTGGTTGAGTCCTCTGCATCCCAGGCGCATCCCCGAGTATATTATCTTGGACAGCAAGAGTCCATAAAAGCAAAGTGACGTCGTCACAGGTACGTTTTAAGATATTGAATTCTTTTTATATTGCATACTTTGTGTATAGCTTGTGTGTGATGTGTTGTCTTAGTCTTTGTCCTGATTCAGAACAATCCAGCGAGAGAACTATTTGATACGGGTGCTTCACATTCGTTTCTGTCTAAGGACTTTGTAGCTCGAATTGGAGTACCTAGTCATGTGACGAAAAATAGCGTAAAGGTGTTATTACCGAATGGTTGTGTGATGCTTGTGGATAAGGCTTGCAATGTAGAAGTTGAAATAGGAAGTCGGGATTTTTGCTTGAATGCATATGTGCTCCCGATATTGGAATTTGATGTGATCTTTTGTATGGACTGGCTCACGGAGCAGCGTGCCTTTATTGATTGCAATTCAAAGGAGATCACACTGGGCCAGAATATAGAGCTTAAGACTAAATTCCCTGGTATGCTAGGAGTAGGCAGGACCTTGATGTCCGCTGTCCAAGTCGTCTATGCTGTTCGGAATGGCGCGGATTTATTCTTCACGCTTATTCAGCCAATTAAGCCAAAGGACAGTGTGAGTGATGTTACCTCCCTAGCGGGAGATCGACTTCACTATTGAGTTGGTGTTAGATGCAAAACCTGTGGCCCACTTTCCATATCGCGTAGCGCCAAAGGAAATGGTAGAACTGAAAGTTCAATTGCAAGAGTTGTTGGAATAGGGTTATATACTCCCAAGTATATCACCTTGGAGCGCACTTGTTCTATTTGTGAAAAAGAAGGACGATAGTCTACGGTTGTGTATTGATTATCGTGAATTGAATAAGCTGATAGAGAAAAACAAGTATCCGATTCCACGGATAGATGACTTGTTCGATCATCTAGTGGGATCAATCGCCTATTCTAAATTGGATTTAAAATCTGGATATTACCAATTGAAGATTCGGGAATGTGACATTCCCAAGACAGCATTTGGAACACTCTACGGTCATTATGAGTTCACTATAATGTCGTTTGGTCTATGTAATGAGCCATCAATGTTCATGGATCTAATGCACCGAACATTCCGAGAGTACTTGGATTTGTTTGTGATCGTATTCATTGATGATATCTTGGTGTACTCTCAATCTGAAGCTGATCATGTGAACCATTTACGATTGGTGTTGCATCCCTGTGGAGAAATAAGCTCTATGCCAAGTTCTCAAAGTTTGAGTTTTGGCTGACGTCAGTGGCTTTTCTTGGCCATGTGGAAAGTGGAGAGGGCATTGCGGTGGATCCGTTAAAGATAAGTGCCATAAAAGAGTGGCCAGTGTTGTCTTTGGTGGCCGAAGTCAGGAGTTTCTATGGACTGGCAGGCTACTACATATGTTTTGTGGAAAACTTCTCACGGATCACTTTGCCTCTTACCACATTAATGAGAAAGGAACAGAAGTTCGTTTGGATGCTGGAGTGCGCGCGAGCTTTTGAAGAACTAAAGAGTCATTTGACCACGGCGCCTGTGCTAACATCGCCATATGGTACAAACGGCTATGAGATATATATTGATGCTTCAGGGAACGGCTTAGGCTGCGTTCTTTTGTCGTTTGGCAAGGTGATTGCTTATGGCTCACGCAAGTTGAAAGTGCATGAGCTGAAATATCCTGTCCATGACTTGGAGTTGACGGGGGTAATCTTTGCACTTAAATTGTGGATGCACTATTTATATGTTGTAAAAGCGGATATCTTTACAGATCATAAGAGCCTAAAATATCTATTGGATCAGAAGGATCTGAATATGTGACAACGAAGGTGGATGGAGTTCCTCAGGGACTACACCTTTGATAATTATTATACTCCCGGGAAGGGAATAGTGGTCGCAGATGCCTTGAGTCATATGACTCTAGTAAGGGAAATTTGGTTGCGGATGCATGATGAACGTCTGATCTAGGAATTGGAAGCATTCGAGATTTCTTGTGTTGACAAGAATTCCACAGCCAATGCATGCTTGAACTGGACGGAGGTACAGTATGACCTTGCGGACAGGGTTTGCCGAGCAACGGAACTTTATGAAAGTCTCCAATGCTATGCAGTGGATGGTTCAAATGACCAATTCTCCTAAGAAGATGGCCTTTTAAGGAAAGAGGGTCGTGTGTGCATCCCAAGTATGGGTAAGTTGAAGGAATAATTGATGAATGAATCTCCTTTTACAAAATACTCAATTCACCCAGGGAGCAAAAAGATGTATAAGGACATGCAAAAGTTGTTTTGGTGGCCAGGGTTAAAGAAATACATAGCACATTATGTGGCTAAATATCAAACATGTTCCTTGGTGAAAGCGGAATGCCAGAATCCTGGAGGTTTCTTGAAGTCGTTACCTATTCCGGAATGGAAGTTTGATGATATTTCGATGGATTTCGTGCACGGTTTGCCAAGATCTCAACGCGGGAACGATTCGGTTTAGGTGATCGTAGATCGGTTAACTAAAGTTTCTTACTTCCTACCGAACAAGGGGATGATTCAGTGGAAGTCTTAGTGAAGCTTTATGTTGAGCAAATCGTATGATTGCACGCTGTTCCCCGTAGAATCGTAAGTGAACGTGACGGGATCTTCACATCGAATGATTGGAGGCTTATCCATCGGTTGTTGTTAACAAAGTTTAAATTCAGTACGACCTTTCATCCCCAAACTGATGGCAAAACTGAGAGGACCAACAAAACGATGGAGTACATGCTCCGAATGTGTTCCTTGGATTTTGGTAAGAGATGGGAAGATCATCTCTATATGGCAGTGTTTTCCAATAATAATAGCTACCATGCGAGCATAAGTATGGCTCCATTTGAAGCTTTGTATGGTCGGATATGTCGTACACCGTTAGCTTGGGCGGAATCAGGAAAATCTAAACTATATGGGCATAAAGAAGTCGAAGAAATGAATTCGACGATACGATCTATTCGGGAGAGGCTATTGATAGCCCAGGATACGCAAGCAAAATATTACAATGCCAAGCATCAGAACGTGGTATATGCGGTGGGCGATTGGGTATATTTGAAGATCAAGCCCTTCAAAGATGTGTCCAGGATTTGGCGTCTGAAAAAGTTAACTCCGAGATATCTTGGTCCGTTTGAAGTGGTGGAGCGAGTTGGGGAAGCTGCCTATCGGCTAGCTCTTTCGGAAGAATTGAGTGGATTGCATGATAAGTTCCACATATAAGTGCTTCAAAAAGCCGTGAAAGATCCAGATCAAGTGATTGCAAATGATCGTGTACCGGTCGAATTTGGGCTAACGACGAAGGTTAGGCCCATTAGGAACGAGGATAGAGCCGATAAAAAGTTGCGGAATAAGACAATCGGGATGGTCTAGGTCTGATGGGACAATTATAGCCATGAGGAGCTAACATGGGAGCGAGAGCAGACCATGCATGTTAAGTTTTCCGAGCTATTTGTTTAAACTATTGTACAGTGCGTGTCATGTTGTATTAACCTTTTGTGAAGTTATAATACCTTGATTGTTATTTTCCTTACTGTGTGCAAATTTCGGGACAAAATTTCGTGTAAGGAGGGGAGGGTTGTAACAACCCAAATATCAAGTATGTGTACAGGCTGGGCAACACGGCCTGGGACACGGGTGTGTCCTTATCCATGTCCTGTTCTGTGTTGTCTAGTTGACACACAGCCTGTCGAGTGCTCGATGAAATGCACTCGATGTTTGTCGAGAGGGCAACATGGCCTGGGGCATGGGCGTGTCCCAGGCCATGTCTTGCTCTGTTTACTCGAGTATGGTTTGGGTCTCGAGTGTGTATCAAGTAAGGCAGATGGATTTAGATACGATCATGTTCCAAGCCGTGTCCTGCTCTATATTGTGTCGAGTACACGACGAAATGCTCTCGACGTTTATTGAGAGGGTACACATCCTGTGACACGGGCATGTCAGAGTTCATGTCCTCCTTGGGTTTTGGACAAGTATGTGAGGCCTATTGAACACGGCCTAGACACGGGAGTGTCTGAAGCTGTGTTTAGGAACATAGCCTGTGACACGGGCATGTCATAGGGCCGTGTCCTGTTCTGGATAAGTCGGTTTGTGTGCCGCTAAGGTACTCGGCCTGTGACACGGGCGTGTTACATGCCGTGTTCGGCCAAGGAAAAGTTATTTCAGGTCAATTAGTGGCCGTTCATTTCCTTTAACTGGGATCTAATGGACCAGGCTTCTCCCTGTTGTATTAACTCAAGGAATTGAGAGTTATCTCTAATTCAATCTTTGCCTTTCTCTTTCTAAAAGAGATAGTGATAAGGGAGAGTAAAGAAGGAAGAGGAGAAGAGATCCGGCCATCGGTGGAGCTTCAGCATTCATAATTGCGAGCCGAGTCCAGATTTGTGGAGGCAAGAGCGTTACGGTGCTATCTATCCGGCTAGATTTCCATGGCTCCAAAGAGATCGTCAAGGGTAATGATCTTCCTTCTTGGACATTTGAAGTACTTCTTTGGCATGTGAATGGATTTCCCCCACCAAAAGGTGGCTTTTTAGGGATTTCCTTAGGTTGATTCTTCAAATCCCAAGTCTTGTATATAGATCCAGAAATGTGTGGTACGAAATAAACATGTTGTGTGAAACTCATCTGGACAGGTTGGTCTGGATTGGTGATGTTTCATTTTGCGCACCGGAGAAGACTCCACGTATAAACGTGTATGTTGTGGAGTCGATTGGTTGTGCCTATGAAGGGTAGTAACAGGAAGTATTGGAGTGGAATTCGAGGAAAATACCCTTGTGATTCTTATGTCTTATGTTATGTTTGGGTTGAGTTTTGGTGTAGAAAGAGAGTTCTGCTGAACCCACCAAGCGACCGCGAGGAACGCTGGCACTAATTCCCTTTTTAGATTATTAAGCAAGTCTTTGTTGGACAGTGTGGCTATTGTGAGCTATGAGCTCTTGAAGGCTTTGTGCCGAACGGATAAGGGGAAGCTGACCTGCGTCATTTTGGACCATTTTAGCAACGGGATTGGCTGAACCGGACCGCGTTATGTCTGACCGAATTGTAGGCCTTATTATTTGTCTCGTTGGAGCGCATAATGAGATTCTTAGTCCTATATGCCATTAAGACTAAATGCTCAATACCATTGGGTTTCGGACCTTGAATAGTGGTGGGACCCTGGTCCAGTACACCAAGAATGTGCCCTGAGTGCTCGGATCGTCGGGCCGCGTAGCCGACGGTGGTGATATGTTGATTGTGCGTGAGTGCACTGTTGGAACCTCTAATTGAATTTGGGCTAGGTTCACTGAGTTAGGATATGACCCAATATGTATAGATCAGGGTCATAGGCGTGTCTTAGATTCTAGGGCAAGTCCTTCGAGTCAATAGTACAAATGACCAGCCTCCATAACTGCCAAAGACTCAAGACTTAGAGAGATCAAGAATTAGAAAAAGAAATCTACCTTCGTCGATCTCAGGTCGATGATAGTCGTGCTCAGCTTAACTAACTCAGAGCCAAAATCTCTGAGCTGAGCTTGACAAACTCCGTACTCAGATCGACTAACTCTTAAACACTCAGCGCCATAATTCACTCAAAGCCAAGACTGACTAAGAGACAAAGAACACTCGACGCCAGATGTGTTTTTCACTTAACACCAACATATTGACCAAGTTCTTAGGTTGACTAACTTCACAGTCTCAGGTCAACAAACATAGAGCGCAGAATTAGTCAGTTTATGCATAGCAGTTGATTCATAGAGCTCAGGTCGACGAAAGCTGATCTCAGTTCGACGAAAGCTTATCAGAGGTCGACGAAATCTCAGGTAGATGAAAGCTGATTAGAGGTCGATGAAAGCTGATTTGAGGTCGACGAAAGCTTATCTCAGGTCGACGAAAACTGTAAGACATTTTGTTATTTATTCGTTCTCTTTCTGTCTCATCATTAACTATTATAGGCTATTAATTCCCTTGTAAATCAATGCACTTATATTATTTGAATAGAGTCGTTACTGGCCACATTGATTGAAAACATCCTCCATGGAATTAATTGCTTATATCTCGGGACAGACATAAAATAGAATAATTGACAACATTCTTGCTGCTTCTCGTTCCCAAGATTTCGGCTGAACATTTATTGCAGATTTTCTTTTGAATTCGACCAAGTTGCAGTGATCTAAGATATATCTCCCTGCCAAGAAAACAGATGATACAGAAGAGCAGAGATTGATCATCACCTTGAGTCACAGCAAAGAATACGTCCAGAAGTGCAGTGACAAACAAATCTCAGAAAAATTAACTACTCTCAGAGAGAAGAAGAAAGAACAATCATCACCATCAAGATTCTTTCTTTCCTTCTCTCCCTCTTTGTCTTCAGGGATCTCAAGTGACAGCAATATTCAAATCAGTTGAGGATCTCTGAAAAGCTGAAGGCCTACACCCTTGAATAAAGCTTCCACTCCTGAACCATTCAAGATCTAAGGGGGAGCTTTAACAACAAATAAGAATCTACACAGTCTTCTCATTTTGACTTGAGAAAAGAAGACTTACATCACTCTCTTATTCCCACCTCTATACAGGGTTTTAATTCCCTTTAAAATTATTCTAGTTGCAAGTCTCCTTCCAAAAGACTTGAGGTTTGGTTTTTGAGCACCTGATCAAAAGGTCATTGGTGGCAGTCACCTGATCAAAACCTGCAGTGGATTCCTACCAAGGGTGGTAGAAGAGTTGATGTACCCATTTTGGGGAACCACTATAAATTTCTTGTGTTGTCTGGTTGCTCTTTCTTTTCTGTTCTTGCTGTGGCTGTGTTAGTTAGATATTCTGTGATCTTTGATTTTCTTTAATCTGTGATAGTTAGAAATAGTTGTTAAAAATAAAGATAGTATACTGTTAGAGAAGAAAGTTTTGAAAACACACAGATATACTCTATTCACCCCCCCCCCCCCTCTAGAGTATATCAGATATAACCCTAACTTTCAATTGGTATCATAGGAGGTTCTTTTGGTTGTACAAGCTAACCCTTGAACCAAAGATCCTAAGTTAGATCTATTCTCTTACTTCTTCTAGATCTATACAGCATGGCACAGAACAAAGAGTATGCAAGCAGCAGACCTCTAGTGTGTAACTTGTCCAAGTTCACACTCTGGAAGGCAAGAATTAGACTCTACATGAATTTTATTGGTGAGGATATATTTAATTCCATGTTAACAGGACCACCAGCTCCAGTGGCTTAAACCCCATCAACCTCAACAGATATGAGTGCAGTTCTACCCCCTAGATGGACAGATGCACAGAAGAAGGCAAAGATAGGTGATGCCAGAGCCATGAATATATTAGCTCAAACAATATCAGATGAGATATTTCAAAAGGTTGCTGAATGCTCATCAGCCAAGGCAATTTTGGACTCCTGTACAAAATGGTGGCTGGAACAGCAGATGAGAGGAAGGATAGAAGATCCAACCTCATCACCCAATATGAAATCTTCAAAAAGGTTGAAGTTGAAATAGTGGAAGTGATGAACAATAGACTCAGCTCCATTATCAGTGAGCAGATGACTCTAGATAAGGAAATCACTTTGACTGAAGTGAATGACAAGATCCTTATGTGCTTCCCCAGCACATGGGACTTGATGATTAAAACGACGGCTCTTATTTATTTTATTTAGAGATGAGTGTTTTATTTATGAAGAAAAAGAAGAGCGTTTTTATTTTGTTAGAAACTGAGTTTTAACGAGAGGTAGGCAAGTGCACCTATCGCGTGTAGTACAGGATATTCCGGTGTGGGATGTCGGGGTCGTATTATTCTCGGGGCCGGCTTACCTATTTCTACTCTTTCTCTGAAATACCTATTATTCTACCGGTAATTTTTAGGTTTGATAAAAAAGGAAATGGCATAAACATATAAAAAATTACATAATATTAAAAAAGTGCAGAAGGCCGATGACCAACGTAGCGCGACGCTATCAAAAAGAGAACTGAACTAAAATAACTTTAATAAAAAGAGATCCTAAATTTCAAATTAATTAAGGTGGAGACTTGGCCGTGGAGGTTCCTTAGATATGAGCTCACCTTGGTCTAGGGATATCGCTCACATGAACGCTAAGACTATTCGACCGATCGCTAGACCGACGAAGGATTCCTCTTAACACTCGCATTACGCTGAGAACCCCGCTATTGGGTGGGGAACCCAATCCGGTAGAGTCACGCGCCTCCTCTCTCGAGGGTTAGCGCGAAGCTCTCTTTACCCAAGGGTGATCGATCCATACGTACGGCCTCTCGGCGTTGCGTATGGATAACGGAAATAGAGCCCGCACATCGATATGCGGTCCTACGCGTCGTTAACCCGGGGCAAACCTTAAGAAATTTAATTAAATAGAAAACATGACCTTTAATTATTTAAAGCTACTTTATCTGTCCCAATGCTCTTCGATATTGAGGGCTAAGGGCGGTTAGCCACTCATCGGAATGGGGACACTTACACTAGAAAGCAATAAAGAAAGCTGTAAAGAAAGCAGTAAGAAAGCAGTAAAGAAAGTTGAAAATTGCAAGTCCTACTCAAACGAGTAGGACTGAAGAAAGCAGTAAATGCGAATCCCAGCTCAAATGAGTGGGCGGGGGTAAATTAATCTCATACACGCACGCACTCTACTTGAAAGTAAAACACACACACACGCACTCTACAGAAATTAAAACACACACACACACACAAAGTTTTCCTACTCAAGTGAGTAGGAAGAAAATGAAAGCAGTAAAAAGACAAGTCCCACTCAAACGAGTGGACGGAAAATGAAAGCAGAGCGCCATTTAACTCTTAACGAGTAGGCGGAAATAAATGCATACGCACACACTCTACAGAAATTGAAATAAAGCAATAAAATCTAACTCATACACGCATGCACACTTGCAAAAAATAAGAAAAACAAAGTTGCTGAAAAATTAAAACGACTGCATTTCTACCGCTAGAATGTGGTAGAAATGCATAAAAAGAAAAAATAAAAATTAACCGGAGCAAAAAGTTTTGCAAATAAACATAAAATGAAAGTTGGCGAAAAATTAAAACAAGTACTTTTTCATTCTTATAACTTTATAGAAATGGATAAAAAGTGAAAATAAAACTAAAAAATAACGAAAAGTTTTTACGATCCTAAAAATTTCTAAGTTAAAGAAAATAAAAGCCACCTTTTAAACCATTTTTTATAAATCTATAAGAATGAAAACAAACATAAAAAAAGAGAAATCTAAAGCTAAACACGTGCAGATTATGAAAATAAAATGGACATTACAACGGCTAGAAATGCGGAAAATTTCCTAAACTAAACGAGTTATGAAAGCTATAAAAAGATGAAAACATAAAAAACACGAAAAAGATGAACAAAAAATTACTTAAGTTCGACGCATTCAAATGGATTCCAAACAACATAAGAGAGAAAAAAAACTAACATTGTATTAATGAAAAAGAGGTTACAAGGAAAGCTAAAACAGACATCCTAAACTAAGCTAAGGGAGAGAGAGAGAGGAATAAATTTCCCTTATATAGCATGGAATCCAAATGGGCAGCACCTCCCCTAGGCAAAGTGGTCAAAAAAGGAGACAGAAATCTCATACAGCAGCTGGCCTTTTATAGGCAAAATTTCGGGTTGGTCACGCCCATGACTAGGGCATGACAGGGGGGCGTGTCACTACTGTTCATGAGCTGATCGGGTGATTTGACTGGAAAGTTGACTTCAGCTGAAAACGTGGCGGTCATGCCCCAGGTCACGGGCGTGACGGGTGTCAGTCACGGGCGTGACTAGGGCGTGACGGGGAGGTGGACCTGGGGATTTGACGGGAGCTTTGACTTCGGGGCGGTCCACGTGGCGGACACGGGGGTGACACAATTATCACGGGCGTGTAAGTGGGGCGTGACTCGGACAGCTGGCAGCTCGATGTCGGTAGCGTTGACAGTTGACGAAGCATTGAGTGCCGACATCGACACGGGAGTGACGAGCTTTGACACGGGCGTGACATGAAGGCGTTGAGTCATGAACAGTGAAATTATTGAGTGTCGACTACCCGCTGGCGTTGAGTGCCTGACACGCCCGTGTCGGGCATGGTCACAAGCGTGACAGGCCAAAAATTCCGTTTTTTTGAAAAATTTCAGAAAACAAAAATAAATTAATTTAGTATAGAATTTACAAAAAAGGACCATTTTATTAAAGAAAATAAACTAAAAAATACAAAAATAAATAAAAATGACTTAAATAAAATACAAAAATATAGGTATATTTACAACTCATCAAATACCCCCATACTTAAGCTTTTGCTATTCCAGAGCAAAAGTTGGAGATGAACCTATAAAGAATAAAAAAGAATCCTAAATTTAACTAACGCTTAACATAATTGTACGAAAGATCGAAATGAATTTTCGGGGTCTCGGAATTAAATCTTAACTTATGAAAATGTTAAAATAGAGGAACTATTTCAAAAAATACTTCTAAATGGAAAAAAGAAAGCGAAAGTTATTTTTGTTAGTTTAACAAAAAAAGGATTGGAATTATCGGAAAAAACTTTAGCTAAAAAGAAATTAATAGGAAATAATTCAATTTAAAAATTATGCTCTCAAAAAGTTCTAAATTAATTCTAGAATCATGAAAACTATATAAGTGGATTGGCGGATATGAAGAAGGCTTTGATTTTGAGCCGAGGTAATTTTTTCTCGAACCTCCTCATATATATTTTTTTGAATAGTTAGGAAAATGAAATCATATTTTCCTAACAAGTAAATTTTTTTTTCTTCATAAATAAAATAAACCCAATGTATATGTATAGGAGTAATGAATTTTATCCTCTTACTCCGTAACATATAATCTTTGTAAAATATTGGGTGCCTATATTTACGGGACGAAATCTTATCCCCATTGACATAAGATCTTTTAAGGGTGAGTGGGGAATCATACAGATTTAAGGTATCAAAAAAAAGTGGATGATTGAATATTTTTTTTTTAATATTTCAAAAACAGAGCTAGAGCTTAATAAAAAATTTTGAGAGCAACATCTTTAATTTGGACGTTCCTATGTTTCTAAAAGCATAAGTGGGAATAATGTAAAATCCATGAATGTTATTTTTTTAACATAAAAACGTGCTTTTATTCAAAAAATTAGAAGTGAAAATGAGAAAAACAAGTTCCCTATAATAAAAAAAAGACATAAAAAATTCTTTAAAATCTTAACCCCAGAAATCTAAATCTATCGAGCTACAATTAAAAAACGAATAGTAAATAAAGAATTAATTAATATTCGCTTATAAATAAACTCGAAACAATTATTTTGGAGAGCAAGGAGGTTAAGAAATGAGGTATTCGAATTATTTAATTTGAGAAAAAAAAAATTCTGAGTTTTTCTAATTTTTTTCATATTTTTGAGGTTATTATCATTTTTTTGTGAAATTTTTTAAAGGTTATTCAAATTTTTTTAGTTTTTTTTGAGTTATACAAATTTTTATTTTTATTTTTAATTTTTGGATTTACAGAAATATTGACAAGAAAAGAGAGAGAATTTTTACAAGATAGGAAAGAGAAGTGGAAAGAGACGAGAATATTTACAAAATATTTACAAAGAAGAAAAAGAATCGCCCGCGAACAGACTCTTATGTGTGGTTGGTTCGATGAGTCGAACGTCGTGGAGCGATGTTTCATTTTTTTGAAATTTTATTATTATTATTATTATTATTAAAGCATGAAAATATTTTTTGAAGTTTTTAATTTTTGCAAATTTTTTTTTTTTTGGAAAATTTTTTTATTAAGTGCAGGAAATAAAAAGACAGAAAATAGGAAACACCCCCATACTTAAGTCCAACATTGTCCCCAATGTTGCACTAAGTATGAGAAACAAGATGTATATATAAAAAAGACTAAGCAGTTATGTACAAAAAATTAAAAACAAGGATTTAGAAATCTTCCCTAAACCGCGTTAGGGGAAGCCCGTTAAATTAAGACCTGCAAATGTTAAAGTAAAAGCAGAAAAATATATAAGTTCGGCGAAAAGTGTGCGGGTGATAGGGAGCGCGGGTGAGTGTGACTCGTAAGCTAACGTCTTAGCTAAGAGCGCGACCGATGTGCGTTCCCCTAGCGCTCACAATAGTTAAGCGCACCGAAACGACAAAATAAATATATAATTAATTTTTTTGTTTTATATATTTTTTTCTTAGTTTTTTATTTATTTATATTTTTTTTCAAAAAAAATTTTAAGTTTATGTTTCTTTTTTTTGTTTTGATTTTTGTTGAAAAAAAAATGAAAAGAAGTTAAAGGAAAATAAAATAAAAAAAAATGAAAGATATATATATATATATATACATATATATATATTTATTTTGTTAATTTTTTTTAATTTTTGATGAAAAATAATAAAAAAAAAATTGTTTCATCAATTTTTTTTTTTAGGTTTTTTAATTATTATTTTTTTATTTTATAAGTTTTTTTATGTTTTTTTTTCTATTTTTAAGTTTTTTGATTGATTATTTTTTTTTTAGTCTTTTAGTTTTCTGATTTTTTTTTAAGTTTTAAAGTTTCTAAATATTTTAATTTTTAGATTTTTTAAGTATTTATTATTAATATTAATATTGATATTATTATGTTAATTATAACTATAATTTTTTTGGTTAAGATTTTTTTTTATATATAAGTAAAAATAAATGGTAAAATTAATAGGTTTCAGGAATTCAAAATAGTAAAACAAGATTTTCCCCGGCAACGGCGCCAAAAATTTGATGATTAAAACAACGGCTCTTATTTATTTTATTTAGAGATGAGTGTTTTATTTATGAAGAAAAAGAAGAGCGTTTTTATTTTGTTAGAAACCGAGTTTTAACGAGAGGTAGGTAAGTGCACCTATCGCGTGTAGTACAGGATATTCCGGTGTGGGATATCGGGGTCGTATTGTTCTCGGGGCCGGCTTACCTATTTCTAGTCTTTCCCTGAAATACCTATTATTCTACCGGTAATTTTTAGGTTTGATAAAAAAGGAAATGGCATAAACATAAAAAATGCATACTAATAAAAAAGTGCAGAAGGTCGATGACCAACGTAGCGCGACGCTATCAAAAAGAGAACTGAACTAAAATAACTTTAATAAAAAGAGATCCTAAATTTCAAATTAATTAAGGCGGAGACTTGGCCGTGGAGGTTGCTTAGATATGAGCTCACCTTGGTCTAGGGATATCGCTCACCTGAACGCTAAGACTATTCGACCGATCGCTAGACCGACGAAGGATTCCTCTTAATGCCCGCATTATGCTGAGAACCCCGCTATTGGGTGAGGAACCCAAAACGGTAGAGTCACGCGCCTCCTCTCTCGAGGGTTAGCGCGAAGCTCACTTTACCCAAGGGTGATCGATCCATAGGTGCGGCCTCTCGGCGTTGCTTATGGATAACGGAAATAGAGCCCGCACATCGATATGCGGTCCTACGCGTCGTTAACCCGGGGTAAACCTTAAGAAATTTAATTAAATAGAAAACAGGACCTTTAATTATTTAAAGCTACTTTATTTGTCCCAATGCTCTTCGATATTGAGGGCTAAGGGCGGTTAGCCACTCATCTGAATGGGGACACTTACACTAGAAAGCAATAAAGAAAACTGTAAAGAAAGTAGTAAGAAAGTAGTAAAGAAAGTTGAAAATTGCAAGTCCTACTCAAACGAGTAGGACTGAAGAAAGCAGTAAATGCGAATCCCGGCTCAAATGAGTGGGTGGGGGTAAATTAATCTCATACATGCACGCACTCTACTTGAAAGTAAAACACACACACGCACTCTACAGAAATTAAAACACACACACACAGAAAGTTTTCCTACTCAAGTGAGTAGGAAGAAAATGAAAGCAGTAAAAAGTCAAGTCCCACTCAAACGTGTGGGCGGAAAATGAAAGTAGAGCGCCATTTAACTCTTAACGAGTAGCCAAAAATAAATGCATACGCACACACTCTACAGAAATTGAAATAAAGCAATAAAATCTAACTCATACACGCACGCACACTTGCAAAAAATAAGAAAACAAAGTTGCTGAAAAATTAAAACGACTGCATTTCTACCGCTAGAATGCGGTAGAAATACATAAAAAGAAAAAATAAAAATTAACTGGAGCGAAAAGTTTTGTAAATAAACATAAAATGAAAGTTGGCGAAAAATTAAAACAAGTACTTTTTCATTCTTATAACTTTATAGAAATGGATAAAAAGTGAAAATAAAACTAAAAAAGAACGAAAAGTTTTTACGATCCTAAAAATTTCTAAGTTAAAGAAAATAAAAACCACCTTTTAAACCATTTTTTATAAATCTATAATAATGAAAACAAACATAAAAAGAGAAATCTAAAGCTAAACACGTGCAGATTATGAAAATAAAATGGGCATTATAACGGCTAGAAATGCGGAAAATTTCTAAACTAAAGGAGTTATGAAAGCTATAAAAAGATGAAAACATAAAAAGCACGAAAAAGATGAAGCAAACATTACTTAAGTTCGACGCATTCAAATGGATTCCAAACAACATAAGAGAGAAAAAAAAAACTAACATTGTATTAATGAAAAAGAGGTTACAAGGAAAGCTAAAACAAACATCCTAAACTAAGCTAAGAGAGGGAGAGAGGGGGATAAATTTCCCTTACATAGCATGGAAACAAAATGGGCAGCACCTCCCCTAGGCAAAGTGGTCAAAAAAGGAGACAGAAATATCATACAGCAGCTGGCCTTTTATAGGCAAAATTTAGGGTTGGTCACGCCCGTGACTAAGGCGTGACAGGGGGGCGTGTCACTACTGTTCATGAGCTGATCGGGTGATTTGACTGGAAAGTTGACTTCGGCTGAAAACGTGGCGGTCACGCCCCAGGTCACGGGCGTGACAGGTGTTAGTCACGGGCGTGATTAGTGCGTGACGGGGAGGTGGACCTGGGGATTTGATGGGAGCTTTGACTTCGGGGCAGTCCACGTGGCGGACACGGGCGTGACACAATTATCACGGGCGTTTAAGTGGGGCGTGACTCGGACAGCTGACAGCTCGATGTCGGCAGCGTTGACAGTTGACGAAGCATTGAGTGCTGACATCGACACAGGCGTGACGAACTTTGACACGGGCGTGACCTGAAGGCGTTGAGTCATGAACAGTTAAATCGTTGAGTGTCGACTACCCGCTGGCGTTGAGTGCCTGACACGCCCGTGTCGGGCATGGTCACAGACGTGACAGGCCAAAAATTTAGTTTTTCTGAAAAATTTCAGAAAACAAAAATAAATTAAGTTAGTATAGAATTTACAAAAAAGAACCATTTTATTAAAGAAAATAAACTAAAAAAGACAAAAATAAATAAAAATGACTTAAATAAAATACAAAAATATAGGTATATTTACAACTCATCAGGACTCAAGAATCTTGCCCATCAGAGAAGCAAGAAGCACAATAGAGATCTTAACTGAAGCCTTACTAGGAAAGCTAAAGTCCTATGAGCAGCTGATAAAATCAAGGGAAGCAATAGCTGAAGTCAATACTCCTACACAAACTAGGAAAGAGCACAACATAGCTTTCAAAGTTGTAGAAGACTCGGACATCATTCCTGTGAATGAAGAATTGATGAGTCTCTTTGCCAAGAGATTCTTTAAGATGGCTAGAAAAGACTTCAGAAGGAAACCTTCCAAGTATGAAGACAAGCCAAGGTATTACAAAACACCATCTAAAGAAGTAGTGTGCTTTGGCTGCAGGAAACCTCGGCATTTCATCTTTGAGTGCCCAGAAGTTCAAAAAAAGGATAGAAGAAAGGAGGGTGACTCAAGGAAGGGTCACTACAGTAAGCCTTCCTCATGCAAGCATAAGAGGAAGGACAAGGGCTTTGTTGCTGATTCATGGAGTGACACTGAAGAAGAGTCAACCTCCTCCACCTCCAGTGAGGATGAATAAGAGCAGAAGGCCAAAGAAGTTTTCCTCATGGCTATTGAGGCAGGCAGTAGCAGATCAGATGCTGATGAGTCTTAAGATGAAGAGCTCTTATCAGCTGAGGATCAGGTATTAGCCTCTTATGATTTTGAATCAGAGGAATTAAAATCTGAATTTAAACTATTATGTTTAGACCTAATAGGATCTGAGAAGGAAATCAAACTTCTCAGGGAAAAACTATTAGTACAAGAAAGAGTCATTGCTGATAATGAAAAATTAACTGAAGAATTAGACCTAGCTAACCAACAAATAATGTTCCTAAAATTTTAACTTAGTAAGGCTGAGGAACTAGAAGAAACTTTAAATGGTATATGTTTACAACTGATAAAAATAACTAGCACAGTCAATACAAGATCCAGTAATAACAAACTAGGATTAGGAGCCTCATCTAGTGAACCAATCCTTATTCAGAAAAATCAACTATCAAAACCCATAAGTTTTATTTCTGAAAATGATAAGAAAAATACTTAACTGGTAGAGAAGGTTAATGAAGTTCTTAAATAGTTAGAACTTAAGATAACCAATCAGAAAAGGAAAAATAAACAACATAACTATGTTAAGCAAGTTTCGTTGAACTCAGAATGACAAAATGGGTATAGTTTGTCGAACTTAGAACGACGAACTCTGAACGCAAATAATAATGTAATCTATTCTTCGAACTGGGATAGAAGAAACCAGTATGGTTCGTCGAAAAGAGATCGACGTTTTTGGGGCTCTGAGAATGGATACTTCCATTCTTCGAGTAGAGATCAAAGAACTCAATCCCGATCATCGAGCTCATGTCGACGAACATACCCAGATTTGTCAGATTTAGTTCATAACAAGAGTAAACTAAAAACTAATAAATCATTTAATCCCTTTAGTAAGTGGGTAATACCTCCTAGAATGTATCATCCTTTAAGCTATAAAGATCAACCTGAATGCTAATATATTTCCAATTAATCCTATGTAAATCAACAAGGACCCAAGGTCACCTGGGTCAAGAATAACTAAGTGGTATATCTGCAGATGAAGACCTATCCAGCATATAATCAACACTTGTATCTAGATAGTGGCTGCTCCAAGCACATGACAGGCAGCAAGGACAACTTAATTGATTATAAGTCCAAACTTGGACCAAAGGTCATCTTTGGTGATTCAAATTGTGGCCAAACAGAGGGCTATAAAAAAAATCATGATTGGAGCTGTAACTTTCAAGAAAGTTGCATATGTCAGTTGACTGAAGCACAATCTCATCTCCATAAGCCAACTCTGTGATGAAGGCTATCTGGTATCCTTCAACTCTGAATCCTGTACTATTACCTCAAGAGAAAACAAACCAGTTTTAATTGGCAGTAGACAAGGAAACATATATTTAGTTAATTTCCAGTCCATTACTTTAGATATATTTCTGCTTAACTTAGTTAGTAGTCAGAATGACATATGACATAAGAGATTAGGACATGTAAATCTGAAAAACATGGCTAGGTTATCTAAGGACAACCTTGTGAGAGGCTTATCTTCTTGCCCCTACAAGAAGGAAGGTCTCTACAGGGCTTGTCAACTAGGCAAGCAAACTAAATCTAATTTTAAATCCATTAATAAGAGTGATTCACCTAGGATTTTGTACTTACTACATATGGACCTTTTTTGACCTATTGCTGTACAAAGCCTTGGAGGGAAGTTTTATACCTTAGTGGTTGTAGATGACTTCTCCATATTCACTTGGGTTTTCTTTTTGAGATCAAAGTCAGATACTTTTCAAGTTCTTACAGATTTTCTCAAGAACATACAGATTTAGTATTCTACTCAAGTTACATTGATCAAAAGTGATCACGACACTTAGTTTGAGTCTCTTCTTATGCTAGAGTTCTGTAGGAAAGAAGGTATAAGACACTGCTTCTCAGCTCCTAGAACTCCTCAACAAAATGGGGTAGCTGAAAGGAAAAATAGAACACTCATTGAAGCTGCAGGAACATTACTTGCAGATGCTTACATGCCCCTATCCTACTGGGAAGAGGCAGTGAGCACTGCAAACTATGTCCTGAACAGAAGCTTAATACACAAACTAAAACATAAGACCCCCTATGAATTACTCAAAGGGAAGAAACC
Organism: Platanthera zijinensis; assembly: GCA_039513925.1. NCBI lineage: Eukaryota > Viridiplantae > Streptophyta > Magnoliopsida > Asparagales > Orchidaceae > Platanthera > Platanthera zijinensis. The sequence goes on along the minus strand of CM077085.1, from coordinate 200,292,958 downwards.
AATAATTATCTATTTTAAATTTTTTGGTTGTGTATGCTATATTCATAATAATGACAAAATGCACATTAGAAAGTTTGAAGTAAAGGCTGTAGTAAGAATTTTTCTAGGATATTCCCAAGTCAGCAAAGCTTATAGGGTTTTTAATAAATCCACATTTAAAATAGAAGAATCCATGCATGTTATATTTGATGAGACTAACATGTGTTACAAGGAGAAAGAAATTTCTACCAGAAACCTCCTGCAGGTAAACAACTTGTTTGAGAAATTGGATGAATTAAAATTTACATCCCAGTCTCCACAATAAGCTAATGAAGAAAGTGATGAAGAAAATCTGGCTGTAGTTGAACTCTCCACAATAGCAGAAGTAATTCCACAAGAGGAATCCTTCAAAAATGTTGTCACACTGAGGGATCATCCCAGATCCCAAGTGATTGGAGACATAACAGTAGGTGTACAGGTAAGGCATAAACTTAACCAGGACTTGATACATGCCTGTTTCCTCTCTCAAATTAAGCCTCAGTCCATATCTAATGCAGAGCAAGATCCCCACTAGATCATTGCAATGCAAGAAGAGCTCAATCAGTTTGAGAGATGCAGGGTTTGGAATTTGGTTCCAAGACCAAATTACTACCCAGTCATTAGAACCAAATGGGTATTCAGAAATAAGCTTGATGCCAAGGTGTGATTGTGAGGAACAAGGCTAGGCTTGTTGCTCAAGGGTATAGACAAGAGGAAGGGATTGATTATGATCAAACCTTTGCTCCAGTTGCCAGGCTAGAAGCAATAAGGATATTTCTGGCCTATGCTTCATTCAAAAAGTTCAAAGTCTATCAAAATGATGTGAAGAGTGCCTTCTTGAATGGGGAACTTAAAGAAGAGGTTAATGTTGAACAACCTCCAGGTTTTATTCTTCCAACTCACCCCTCTTTTGTGTTTAAGTTGCACAAAGCTCTCTATGGTTTAAAGCAAGCTCCAAGAGCTTGGTATGAGACCTTAGCCAGCTTTCTATTAGAGCATGCTTTTTCAAGAGGCATAGTTGATAGGACATTGTTTACCAAATTGCATCATGATAAAATACTGTTAGTACAAATATATGTAGATGATATAATATTTGTCTCTACTGATCCCAAATTATGCAAGAGATTTTCTGATCTAATACATTAAAAATTTGAGATGAGTAGCATGGGTGAGCTTTCCTACTTCCTTGGTCTCCAAGTAAAGCAGCTCCCTTATGGCATCTACATTTCCAAGCCTAAATATACAAAAGAGCTTATAAAGACGTTTGGGATGGCTGATGCCTCAGCAAAGAAAACACCCATGCCTACAAATGCTGTACTAGGCTCTAATGCACATGGGAAACCTGTGGATCAGAAACTATATAGGGTCATTGTTGGATCCCTACTATACCTTACAATAAGTAGACCTGATATTATGTTTGCTACATGCCTTTATGCTAGGTTCCAGGTTAACCCTAAAGAATCACATCTAGTTTTTCTAAAAAGAATTTTGAGATATATAAAGGGTTGTCCTAGTCTAGGTCTCTAGTATCCTACTGAGTTAGAGTTTGAGTTGACTGGATACTAAGATGCTGACTTTGCTGGATGCAGAGTAACAGAAAAAGTACTTCAGGAACTTGTCAGTTCCTTGGTATGAGATTAGTGTCTTGGTTTTGCGAGAAGCAGTCATATGTGTCTATATCATTTGCTGAAGCAGAAAATATTACAGCTGGCAGTTGCTGTTCCCAAATGCTGTGGATTCAAAACCAACTACTAGACTTTGGTCTCAACTTAAATAATTCAACATTACTATGTGATAACACAAGTGCTATAGCCATAGCACAAAATCCAGTTCATCACAACAGAACTAAGCATATAGATATTAGGCATCATTTCATTAGAGAGTGTGTAGACAAAAATAAAATTAATCTTGTCTATATCTACACTGATTTACAAAGAGCTGATATCTTCACCAAACCTCTAGATGAAAGAAATCATCTGTTCTTCATAAATCAGCTTGGAATGATAAATGGAGAAGAATTAGTTTAATTTCTGTCTGCCTCGACAAATTTTTCAAAGTTCGTCGAACGGAGATCGACGAACTGGGGGAAATTTGTGAGATATTCGTCGAACGGAGATCGACGAACTCTCTGTGTGGAGTTAGTTTCGTCCAACTAAGATCGACAAACCTACTTCAGAAAACTTTCGTCGAACGAAGATCGACGAAATGTATTCAACCCTTCAGACTGAGATCAACGAATCATTTAAGTCCAAATTATTTCGTCGACCTCAGATCGAAGATCTATTCATTTTTCGTGGAACGGAGTCTGTAGGTTGATATTCAGGAAAACACTATATTTAGGTTTTCTTCGACCTCCATCCCGCGCTTTCAGTTCTCTTTCACTTGATTTTTTTTCTCTCTTGCAGGTGCATTCATGGCGATTCCAGCAGGCGCTCTTGCGGCAATGAAATTTGACATAAGATTCGACATGGATTTTGACTCATTCCAGCATTCAGATCCGATATTTCTTCCCATACTGTAACTACTAGAAGAGCAACATTTGAAACAACTACTGACCATGAGAATCAAACTACCCAGCATAGAAATCAGAGAATGGGTGTACACGACTACCGTCAATGAGAATAAGATGACGGGCAGCATTGCGGGTAACGAAATCTCTCTTACCCCCGATATTCTTACTGAATTGTTTGGATTGAAAAATTGTGAGGAAGAGTTAGAAATTGATTCAGAAGAGTCTGATATAATGCTTAACACAATGGGGTACTCTTGGGACAACCCTAATAAACTACTGAAGAAACACCTATCTGCCGAGTTCAAATTTCTCGCAGATATAGTTGGGAAAATCTTGCTGGGCAAGCACACTGCACATGATTATATAACCAAGCATCAATTTCTAGTCTTGTGTGCAGTGGTAAACAAAAGGCAGGTGGACTGGGCTCAGATCATTGTTGATCTTATCAGGAAAAGAAACAGTAAGAAGGAAGTGAACTTTGGAAGGATCCTAGGGATCTTCTTGATAGCAAAGGCTGCTTAATCACTGGTCTCCCTGACCACATTCATCAATGCAAGCAAGAGGCTCACATGTACCTTGTTTGGAAGGTGGGAGAGGAAATTAACAAAGCCCTCTAAGGCTTCATCCTCTGCAACCCAAGCTTAAAGAAGTACAAGGGCTGCTACAACCACTCCCCACCCCTCTGAAGGGCTCCTCTCCACTCCTCCACCTCCTCCTGATTCTCAAGCTCCATCTCAGCCTCAAGTTCAACAAACCCCAGCCTCCACTTCAATTCTAATACATACCCCTACAACACCAGCATCTCCAATTCCTTCTTCCCCTACACATATTCCATCCAATTCTCCCTCTCCTTGGGCTGATACACCCATCCCTACTCCCCAATCTCTTCTTCCAGCTCATCTTGCTGATATCCCCTTCTCCACTCTCTCTTCTATCCCATCCTTCAATTTACTCTCAACTCCTCTGAACACTCCTTCTCCTCAATACTCTCCTCAACAGGACCCCCTTCCAGAAACCTCCAATGAACCATCTCCTTCAGCAACTATCATCGCTACATCTATACCTTCTCCACCACCTCCTGACCAACCATCTGACTCCATATCTTTGAATCCCTCTATCATCCAACCACTTCTTGAGCTCCTCAAGCCTATCCTCCAAACCATCATTGCAGAGGCTATTTCCCCTCTGGTTATATCCATATCATCTCTCTTTTCTCAAATCTCTAGCCTCACCTCTACCCTCTCTTCATCTAGGGGCCTGGCTTTATGTACATACTAAAACCAGGCAGGGGGAGATACTTAATGATGAAGTAGCAACAGCAGTTCAAGCAGCTCAAGAAGAACCAGGGACATATAGTATAGATTTTGATATATTTAATTTAACTCTATTCATTGAAACTGACATGGTCATTGATGAGTCAGTAATAGTTGTAATAAAATCTGTTGGTGATGTTGTCATCCATCCCACTGTAGACTTTGTAAGTCTGTTAAAGACTTTTGATACAGCTTACCTAAGTCTCCCTCCAGCTGAGTATACTAAGCCATCCTTGGCTCTTATCCCCTACTCCTCCCCAATAAGTCCTGATGTTGCTAAGCAACTTAAGGATAGTTTTGCCAAGATTTCCCAAAATCCAGCAGAGACAACCAAAGCTTATTCAATCAGAGCCTCCTCCCCTCCAGAAATATTTTCTGCTCCAACATTTATCATGGATGATTCTCCAATGCATGATCTTGATTCCTTTGTTGGTACCCTAGTTTGGATTTGAGTTTAGTCTGCTCCTTTAGTTTCTTGAGCCAAGTTTTATCTATGGTCAAAGGTAAGCTAATAGGTTAGATTCCCTTAGTTGTAGAATTGCTTATCCAGATGAAAGATTTGGTTAAGTCAATTTTGGTTCGACTATAGTCGAACGCCACTCGACCATCGTGTATCGACTGTTCGATGATCGTCTATCAGTTGGTCGACTATCATCTGTCAGCAGATCATCTATCTCTGAGTTAGTTCAATTGTTAGCTCGACATTCTGAGCGGGGTTCTTTTGACCAGACAGATCTCTTGATAGTTCAACTATCTGCTTGGATAGTTCAACTATCTGATAGCTCGACTATCTGTTTGATAGGTCGACTATCTGTTGTGTTTGATAGCTCGACTATCTGTTTGATACGTCGACTATTTGCTCTTCTTGATAGTTCAACTATCTGTTTGGATAGTTCAACTGTCTGATAGCTCGACTATCTGTTTGATAGGTCGACTATCTGTCTTCTTTGATAGTTCGACTATCTGTTTGATAGGTCGACTATCTGTTTGTCTTTGATAGTTCGACTATCTGATTGATAGGTCGACTATCTGTTTTGCTTGATAGCTCGACTATCTATCTTGATAGGTCGACTATCTGATAGCTCGACTATCTGTTCTGATAGGTCGACTATCTGCTGTGGTAGTTCGACTATCTTCTTTGATAGTTCGACTATCTGTGTTGTTCGACTATCTGTCTGATAGGTCGACGATCTCCGTGCTTCGGTCGACGATCTCCGAGGGTCGTTCGACATCTTTTTGTCTGCCTTTAGTAAAGTTATTTTATGTATTTCTTATCTGCTTGGCATATTCTATTAAAGTATATTTCATTGATATTATGCTATTATTTCCAGGCAATCTCTGCTCCATTCTTTATGCATGATCCAATCTTTATCTGAAAAAGTGGTTTGTCTTATTTGTTGAAATATATTTTCTGCTTTATCTGCCAGGCTGTCCTTTATAGCCGTTAGACTCAGAAAGTCTTCTCTGGCCATAAAGAGCTCTTTCTGATGTGACTTTTTCTAGCACTCTTTTATCAGATTGGATATGCAGCTTCTTAGAAAGCTTTATCCCCTTATAGCATGTCTGCCTGCAGGATATATTTTTTGCTTTATTCTTTTTGCAGCCCAGATTGCAGATTCCAGAAAAAGACAAAGTTCAAACTCAGATTAGAGCCGTTGTAAAGGCTCATATATAAAGAGCTTATTTTGAAAGAAGAACATATATATATATATACATATATACACACAGACATAGAGAAAAAGATATACAAAATACAAGAAGTTTTACTCTCAGCAGCATAGAGATCTACATCTCTCAGAAATTCACATTCAACTGAGAAGATCAAATCTCTTCAGCATTCTTCTTCATCCTGAGTTCATCCTGCTCACAGGAAGACTTTCACTCAGAGGCCTTTAGAAGAAGAAGAAGAAGAAGAAAGGAAGCTGATTGAAGAAGAACACCTTTTCCAAATCAAGAGTCTTCTTCAAGCTTCTCCTTCAGAACTCCAAGACAGTTCTTTGTCTTAGTTCAGAAGAGTGCCTGCACCCTGAAGCAAGACTCCTTCCTGGATATTCTCTAAGCTAGGGGGAGACTTGATTCTTTAGAGCTTTCTAGCTCTGTGCAATCCGCTAGCTTCTCTAATCTATTTTAACAATAGAGAAGAAACTTTAACTCTCTCAACCTCCTGTACAAAGGGTTATTACTCCCTTCAAAAGTGAACCTTGGTGGCAGGGCACCTGATCAAAAACCTATGTTGGATTTTGAGCTCCTGATCAAAAGCTCAAAGGGTCTACTTGATCTACCTGAAGCAGATCAGTTGGTGGCAGGGCACCTGAACAAAAACCTGTAGTGGATTCCTACCAGGGTGGTAGAAGAGTGGACGTACCTATTTAGAGGGAACCACTATAAAATTTCTTGTGTCGTCTGTGCTACTTATTTAATTTATTGCACTATGGTTGTGACTAAAAATAACTAGGATTGCTAGTTGCTGAGTTAGGATCAAAGCTTAATTGTAATTACAATTGCCCTTCTCTAGTGCACTTCACTTTGTGTTAGGCTCTAGGGTTATCAATATCTATAAACTCATTCCGCAAATTAACTTTAAGGGAGGTTAGTAGGGTGTCATAATTTTTGAATACTCTATTCACCCCCCTCTAGAGTTGTATCTATCATCACTTTCAATGGGTATCAGAGGGAGGTTGACTGACTGTACAGGCTAACACTTGAGTCATAAGATCCTGATAGATACCAATCTTATAGATATTCACTTCATGGCCCAGTCCAAGGATTACTCTAGCACCAGACCTCCAGTTTGCAACTTAGCTAAGTTTAGCATCTAGAAGGCAAGAATAAGATTATATATGAACTCTATTGATGAAGACATTTTCTCATCTATTTTGACAGGACCCCCAACACCTCCTGCTGCAGCCACTACTTCAACATCTACAAATCTAAGTGCAGTGCCTCCTCCAGATTACAATGATGCCTACAAGAAGGCAAAGATAGCTGACGCCAAAGCTATAAACATTCTGGCTCAGACTATGTCTGATGAAATCTTCCAGAAAGTGGCTGATTGCACCTCTGCAAAAGCCATATGGGACTCACTGAACCAGATTGCAGCTGGTTCAGCTGATGAAAGGAAGGACAGAAGGTCAAACCTTATATCCTAGTATGAAAACTTCAAGAAAACTGAAGCTGAATCAGTTGAAGCCATGTACACCAGGCTCAGCTCAATCATCAATGAGCTGAGAACTCTTGATAAGGAGATTACATTGACAGAGGTCAATGATAAGATACTGATGTGCTTCCCCAACACATGGGATCTTAGGATCTGGCCTATCAAGGAGGCCAGAAGTACAAATGAAATCTCAACTGAAGCTCTCCTTGGAAAGCTCAAGTCTTTTGAGCAAGTGTTGAAGACCAGGGAAGCTGAGGCTGAAGCAAAAACTCCAACTCCAACAAGGAAAGAGCAAACTCTTGCTCTCAAAGCTGCTGATGCTTCAGAAGGAAGCCAATCCAATGAGTAACTGATGGCACTCTTTGCCAAAAGGTTTCTCAAGATGGGAAGAAAAGACTTCAGAAAGAAATCTTCAAGATATGAAGATAAACCAAGGTATGATAGATCTCCTGCTAAAGAAATTATTTGTTATGGTTGCAGGAAACCTGGACACATTCTACCTGAGTGTCTAGAGGAAAAGAGCAAAGAAAAGAGAAAGGAAAAAGAACATTACAGGAAACACTCCAAGTCCTCATCCTACAAAAACAAGAAAAAGGAGAAGGGATTTGTTGCTGAGACCTGGAGTGATTCAGATGAGGAATCTTTATCCTCATGCTCCAGTGAGGATGAGTAAGAGAAGAAGGAAAAGGAAATCTACCTTATGGCTATTGATGCCTGCAGGAATCACTCAGCTGCAGAGAGTTCTGATGATGATGAAGAAATGCCCACAGAAAATCAGGTATTATCTTCATATGATTTTTCTTCTTCTGAATTTAAATCTGAATTTAAATCCCTTTGCTTAGATCTAATTAGTTCAGAAAAGGAAATTAAGGAACTTAGAAATAAGTTAGCTGAAGCAGAATCTATTTCCATTGAAAATGCTAGGTTAGAAGTAGAACTCACTAAGTCTAGTGAAGAAATAAAATTTCTTAAAATGAACTAGCAAAGTCCAAGAGATTAGAAGAATCCTTAAATGGTAGAAGCCTTAAGCTTCTAGAAATCACCAGCATGACAAACATTAGGTCAGGCAATAATAAGCTAGGCTTAGGAGCTTCATCATGTGAACCCCCAATTATTCTTAAAAATCATCTTTCAACTCCAGTGAACTTTATTTCAGCTGATGGGATAAAGAACACTGAACAAGTAAGACAAGTTAATCAAGCCTTAAATAAAGCTAAGAGAGAAAAGAGAAAACAAAAGTTTAAGGAAATACAAAAGTCGTCGAACGCTGCTCGACGATCGGAGGCTCAATGGTCGAACGAAGCTCGACGATCTGAGCATCGATCGTCGAACGTAGATTGATGATCTCATTATGAATTTCAAAATTACCACCAGAACATTAGAAACCTTAATATGAATAGAAACCCTAGGTTTGTGGACCCATTAACTACATGGAGCATCCCACCTAGGAGATCTTACCCTTTAGGATATAAACCCCAACCTGCTTATTCTTTTATTTCTAGTTTTCATTATGTGAAGAATAATGGACCCAAGGTTACCTGGGTCCACAATGTTTAACTTAACTCACTGTAGGTGAAGACCTATCCTATCACTCAGGACAAGTTGTATTTGGATAGTGGCTGTTCCAAACACATGACAGGGAACAAAGAAAATCTGTCAAAGTTCAAGGCCAAGCTTGGACCAAAAGTGATCTTTGGGGATTCTAGTTGTGGTCAAGCTGAAGGATATGGTAGGATTACCATTGGAGCAGTAAGTTTCAAAAGGGTTGCATATGTAACTGGACTGAATCATAATCTTATCTCAGTAAGTCAGTTATGTGATGCAGGATATCAGGTATCTTTCACTAACACTCTCTGTAATATTACTTTAAATAGTAATGTTGTGTTAGTAGGTATTAGACAAGGTAATATTTATTTAGTAGATTTTAATTCAACCCATTCTGAAATCTGCTTATTTAATGAAGTAACAAATAATAACAACACCTTATGGTATAGGAGGCTTAGCCATGTTAACCTGAAGAACATATCTAGGTTATCTAAATACAACCTTGTTAGAGGTGTACCTTCTTGCCCCTACAAGAAGGAGAGCCTATGCAAGGCTAGTCAACTAGGCAAGCAAACCAAAAATTCCTTTAAATCTGTAAATAAAAGTGATTCACCTAGAATCCTGTATTTATTACATTTGGACCTTTTTGGCCCAATAAATGTACAGAGTCTAGGAGGGAAGTATTATACTTTAGTAATTGTAGACAACTTCTCTAGGTTCACTTGGGTGTTCTTCTTGAGAACTATGGCTGATAACTTCAAAGTTCTTATAGACTTTCTACTTTGTGTGCAGACTGAGTATTCTACTCATGTGGCCTTGATCAGAAGTGATCATGGTACTGAGTTTGAGTCTCTTCTCATGCAAGAATTTTGTGAGAAAGAAGGTATCAAACATAGCTTCTCTGCTCCTAGAACTCCCCAACAAAATAGTGTAGTGGAAAGGAAGAATAGAACCCTGATTGAAGCTGTAGGAACACTGTTGGCAGATGCTAATATGCCTCTCTCCTATTGGGCAGAAGATGTTAGCACAGCTAATTATGTTCTGAACAGAAGTCTTATACACAAGCTTTAGTGTAAAACTCCTTATGAGTTGCTTAAAGGAAAGAAACCTAAAATAAATTATTTTAGAGTATTTGGTTGTGTCGTATACATTCATAACAATAACAAAGAATACCTTAGAAAGTTTGAAGCAAAAGCTTCAATAAGAATCTTTCTTGGATATTCCCAAGTAAGCAAAGCTTATAGGGTATTTAATAAATCAACTTTTAAAATTGAGGAATCTGTGCATGTGTCTTTTGATGAATCTCAGATGTTTTATAAGGAGAAGGAAACTTCTCCTTCCTCAAGTTCATTACAGGTACCAGAAGTAAATAAAGATGTCACTCAAGAGATTCTCCATCTATCAACTCTTCACATCACTGATTCAGACAGTGATGAAGACTTTGTAGAAGCTGTTGTTGTACCACCAACAGTTGATCCAATTCCTCCTTAGAAATTATTCCCAACTATTACTGAAGATCACATCCCACCTGTTGATGTTCTAACACTTAGAGATCAACCTACATCTCAAGTGATTGGAGACTTATCAGCTGGTGTACAAACAAGACATCAATTAAGACAGGATGTGATGCATGCTTGTTTCCTTTCACAGATTGAGCCTCTCACCATAAAAGATGCTGAGCTAGATCCCCATTGGATCATTGTTATGCAAGAGGAGCTCAATCAGTTTGAAAGATGTAAGGTATGGACTTCTGTTCCAAGACCAAAAGGCCAACTGATCATAGGCACCAAGTGGGTGTTTAGAAACAAGTTGGATGCAAATGGAATTATTGTAAGAAACAAAGCTAGGCTTGTAGCTCAGGGCTACAGACAGGAGGAAGGTATAGATTATGACCAAACCTTTGCTCCTGTTGCAAGGCTAGAGGCAATAAGGATCTTTCTAGCCTATACAGCCTATATGAAGTTTAAGGTTTTTCAGATGGATGTCAAAAGTGCATTCCTAAATGGTGAGCTAAAGGAAGAGGTATTTGTTGAACAACCTCCTGGGTTTGTCTCTTCAACTCAGCCCTCACATGTTTTCAAGTTGTAAAAAGCTCTTTATGGACTTAAACAAGCACCCAGAGCCTGGTATGAGACTCTAGCTAGTTTCCTGTTTGAGCACAACTTTGTTAGGGGAGTAGTTGATAGAACCCTTTTCGTTAAGCACCACAAGGACACAATCATGTTAGTTCAAGTGTATGTAGATGATATTATTTTTGGTTCCACTGATCCCAAACTATGCAAAAAGTTCTCTGACTTTATGCATTCTAAGTTTGAGATGAGTAGTATGGGCGAGCTGTCTTACTTTCTTGGTCTCCAAGTAAAGCAAGATGCTGATGGCATCTTCATCTCCCAATCCAAATATGCCAAGGAATTGGTAAAGAAGTTTGGGATGGCTGATGTTTCAGCAATGCATACACCTATGACTACTAATGTAGTTATAGATTCTGATGATCAGGGCAAGCCAGTTGATCAGAAGAATTATAGGGCCATTATTGGTTCCCTATTGTATTTAACTGCAAGTATGCCAGATATAATGTTTGCTACATGCCTATGTGCTAGATTCTAGGTCAACCCCAAGGAATCTCAATTGATTCTTCTCAAGAGAATTTTGAGATACCTGAAGGGATGTCCAAATCTAGGACTATGGTACCCAGCAGAATCAGAATTTGAGTTAATTGGATACTCTGATTCTGACTATGCTGGTTGTAGAGTTGACAGGAAAAGTATCTCAGGAACTTGTCAGTTCTTGGGAGAGAGATTGGTCTCTTGGTTCTGTAAGAAGCAGGCTTCTGTCTCAACTTCAACTGCAGAGGCTGAATATATAGCAGCTGCTAGTAATTGTTAACAGATCCTATGGATTCAAAACCAGCTTTTGGATTATAGGTACACACACAAGAACACAAAAATCATGTGTGACAGTACCAGTGCTATCTCCATTGCACAAAATCCTGTGCACCACTCTAGAACCAAGCACATTGAGATTAGACACCATTTCCTGAGAGATTGTGTGGAAAAGAACAAGATCAGCCTTGAATTCATATCCACTGACCTTCAGAGAGGTGATATTTTCACCAAGCCCTTAGATGAACAGAAGCATCTGTTCTTTTTAGTTCAACTAGGCATGATTAATGGAAAAGACTAAGTGTGACGTCTGCCTTTGTTGATATATGTTTGAAGATCATCGAACGACGTTTGACGATAGTCGATCAGTTTGAGCCGATCGTCGACCTATGGGTAACGATAGCTCGTTTTGTTTGGAAGACAGAAATAGTCGAACGATGGATCGACTACTCTGCTTCAGGAACCGATCGTCGAACGACCGTTCGACCATCGTCTCCTATATCTTTTAAAATAGACCAACGATTGCGATTTTTATTTAAACCGATGGTCGATCTAGGTTAAGAGATCATGCTTGTTATAGTCGACGAAACTCGTCTTTTCGCATTCCGTCTTTCTGTTTAAGCTCTGCCTCGCGCTTTCTCCTCCTCGTCTTTCTCGTCTTCTCCGACAAATCGATGGCGATTACTCTAGCTCTTCTATCTGCGATGAAGTTTGACGCAGGATTCAGCGTAGACTTTGACTCCTTCGGCGCATGTGATTCTCAGATAGTGGAAATCCTCCAGCTTTGCAAAGAACAAGGATTGGAAAAGCTTATGACCACAAGGATCAAGATCAACATCCCTAAAATTAAAGAGTGGGTCTTCACTTCGTCTTCCAATGACGAATCGATGACTGGAACGATTGGCGGCGAAGAGGTAAGTTTGACTCCCGCCGTTTTGACTGATATTTTCGGATTATTGAACGGTGAAGATGATTATGAACAAGATACCCAAGAGTTTGGAAGGATGTTAATCGAGTTAGGACATGCCGAAGGCATTCCTTCTAAGTTGTTAAAAGTTAATTTTCCGTTAAAGATAAAGTTCTTGGCTGAACTAGTTGGGAAAGTGCTTCTAGGCAAGCACTCTGCTCATGACAACATCACCAGGCAGCAGTTTGCCTTGATGTGTTCCATAGTAAATAAGAAACAAATCAATTGGGCAGGGATTATGTTTGATTTGATAAGAAAGAAGAATGGCAAGAAGGAAGTCACCCTGGGTAGGGTACTTAGAATATTTTTAAAAGAGAAATACCCCCAGCTGTGGGTAGCAGTTTCAACAACTATCAATACCAGTAAGAAGATGGACCCAACCCTGTTTGTTAAGTGGAAAAGAAGTTTTCAGAAGCCTTCTCCTGTAGGGGTAGCTCCAGTTGTGTCAGAGAACACAAGGACTGTTTCAGTCTCTCCCCTTCTACATGAAGCAGGCTTATCCATTCTTTCCATTCCATCCACTTCTGCTGCATTCCCATATACTTTTACTGAAGTGCCATCCACATATGCCTTACCATCTACTCAATTTTAAGTTCCATCTACTTCAATTGAAGTACCATCTTCTACCTCTCTTCTTCTTGAGTCCTCCACAATTCTCCATACTTCATCTCCAGCTTCTCCCATTCCTGCACATCTAGCTGGGACTTCTATTCACAGTTTTGATTTGTTAGGATCTGAGAGAATTCCAACCCCTCCTCAGTCACCACTTACTCTTCTAGATCACACTGACTTTCCCTCATCCACTCCTCAATCACCAGTTCACAACACATCTCATCAGGAAACTGTCTTTCATGAAGATCTTCCATCTTCTGTTGTTCCACCATCCACATCTATATCTTCAGCACTCATAGCCAATATCCTGGAGTTAATTACTCCTTCAATCAAAACCATGATTGAAGAAGCAATTGCTCCCCTTGTATCCTCCATTTCTTCCCTGACTGCCTCCATCCAAGCCCTCTCAAAATCTACTGAGCCCTCTACATCTAGGGGCCTGGTTTCAGTTTCCACTGAAATCAGGCAGGGGGAGATGTTCTATGAAGATGCCTCTGAATTGCTCCTGGCCTTTCATCCAGCAGAACCTCCAGCAGATACAAAAAAAGAGATAGTAGCTCAAGAAGAATCAGTACCTCATCTTTCTGAAAAAGAGATTTCTGATGCTATAATGGAAACAAAATTTGTTGTCAAAGTGTCCTTAGAAGAATCCTCCACTCCCTTAGTTGCCCTTTTCCTAGAAGGAGTCATTACCTCCTTTCTAGAAGAATTATGGGAGTTAGGAAATTCTGAGGAAAATCCTGAAGGTAATTCATTTACTCATTTTCTTGGCATGTTAACTGACATGCGAGTCTATGAATACCTTGAAGGGGTGTTTCAATCTTATTTAGCAAATCTTTGTTCATGATACTACAGATATAGTGGAAGAAGTTTTAGTTGTCCAAGAACTTGTTCAACAACCTGCTCCAGAAATTCTAGCTGATCCAGAACCTGCTGTTAAAGATCCTGAGTCTGCTCAACCAGCTCAGATAATTGTGCAAGAAGAACTGGTCTCCATGACAGTCACAATTGAACAAGAAAATGTTTCAGATATTCAGGAAGAAAAATTTACAGTCTGGGATGACACCCCAGGACTGGATCTAGACACTCCTCTAACACAGGATGCCTTGGAAGAAGAGTTAGAAAAAGCTGCTTTAAAGGATAGAGAAAAAGCTGTGCAAGAAGCTGTTGATCCTTATGATCATCCTCAATCATCTGATGATGAAGATGACTCTGATGATTCAGAAGGAACCAAGAAGAAGAAATCTGCCAAAAGAAAAAGAAAAGCTACTGCTCCTCCTTTACCCAACCCTGATCATGATGTACCATAGTATATCTTGAAAGGAATAGATCCCAAGTCAAAAGAATATCAACACTGGATGGGATTCTCTAAAAATCAGCAAAAACAAAGAAAGAAATCTAAAATATATGACAGTCCAACTCCTAAATGGAATTCTAAAGGACCTCCTCCTCCTCCTCCCAGTGTAGGAGCATCTAGAAATATTGTCAGTCCCTCTGCTCCTCCTTCTAGATTCACTTCTTCCCAATCTTATCAGAAGAAAGGAAATCAAAGCTATCATGGCAAGTCTCAATCTGTACATCAGAGACAGGAAGCTGAGTTACAAGAATAAGTGAAGGAGGAAGTTTACCTAAAGCCAAACTTTTCGCCTCCTCCTTCACCTAAGAAAAGGACATCACCAGATAAAGAAAGCAAGATCATATCATGCAGAGAATCTGATCTATAAAGGAAAATAGATGCAAAAGAAAAAAGAGTTATATACTCTGAGAAATCAAGTAAAAGATATGCTGAATTTGCTCCTCCAACATCTTTAGTTATTCAAGAAAAGAAAGAGCCAGCTGCAAGCTTGTTAGAACCTTCTACTAAATTCAGAACTGTAAATCCTCTAAATCCAGCTGATGAAAATGAATATGAAAGCTTAGAGCTTAATCCTGACTTCAGGATGGCCAGATTCCTTGAATTGGTGTGATCAGCTCAGATTAGAAAAACCAGAGCTGAAGGATAAGATGTTAAAGGCTTAACTACTATGTCCAAATTCAGAAGGAAAGAACTTGATAGATTCCAGGTAAGACCTGAAGTTTTTGATGCTACAAAATATATGGAAAAATATCCAGAAGCAGTTGTTCCAAGAGCAGGAGAAACCAAAGTTATTGGAGAGCAAGATCTGAAGACATCAAAGAAGGAAGTTCTAGATCCTCTCAGAAAAATCTGTTTTATTCCTGACTCTTCTATCTCTAAAACAGATTCTGATGCTGCTTAAGTTTTATTGTCAATCTGTTTATGTTAACTGTTTGATTGATGCATTTGATGCTTAGATGATTCTTTCCTGTATTATATTTATTTCCTGTAGTTTGTTTTGTTTTGTTTTGTTTTGAGAGACTTAACTCAAATAGGGGGAGATTGTTGGTACCCTAGTTTGGATTTGAGTTTAGTCTGCTCCTTTAGTTTCTTGACCCAAGTTTTATCTATGGTCAAAGGTTAGCTAATAGGTTAGATTCCCTTAGTTATAGAATTGCTTATCCAGATGAAAGATTTGGTTAAGTCGTTTTTGGTTCGACTATACTCGAACGCCGCTCGATCATCGTCTATCGACTGTTCAACGATCGTCTATCAGTTGGTCGACTATCGTCTGTCAGCAGAACGTCTATCTCTGAGTTAGTTCAACTCTTGTTAGCTCGACGTTCTGTGGTATCTGCCTCGTCGATCGTCGAACCCCGCTCGACTTTTTTTGACCAGACAGATCTCTTGATAGTTCAACTATCTGCTTGGATAGTTCAACTATCTGATAGCTCGACTATCTGTTTGATAGGTCGACTATCTGTTGTGTTTGATAGCTCGACTATCTGTTTGATAGGTCGACTATCTGCTCTTCTTGATAGATCAACTATCTGCTTGGAAAGTTCAACTATCTGATAGCTCGACTATCTGTTTGATAGGTCGACTATCTGTCTTCTTTGATAGTTTGACTATCTGTTTGATAGGTTGACTATCTGTTTGTCTTTGATAGTCTGACTATCTGATTGATAGGTCGACTATCTGTTTTGCTTGATAGCTCGACTATCTATCTTGATAGGTCGACTATCTTATAGCTCGACTATCTGTTCTGATAGGTCGACTATCTGCTGTGGTAGTTCGACTATCTTCTTTGATAGTTCGACTATCTGTGTCGTTCGACTATCTGTCTGATAGGTCGACGATCTCCGTGCTTCGGTCGATGATCTCCGAGGATCGTTCGACGTCTTTTTATCAGGCTTTAGTAAAGTTATTTTATGTATTTCTTATCTGCTTGGCATATTCTATTAAAGTATATTTCATTGATATTATGCTATTATTTCCAGGCAATCTCTACTCCATTCTTTATGCATGAGCCAATCTTTATCTTACAAAGTGGTTTGTCTTATTAGTTGAAATATATTTTCTACTTTATCTGCCAGACTGTTCTTTATAGCCGTTAGACTCAGAAAGTCTTCTCTGGCCATAAATAGCTCTTTCTGATGTGACTTTTTCTAGCACTCTTTTATCAGATTGGATATGCAGCTTCTTAGAAACCTTTATCCCCTTATAGCATGTCTGCCTGCAGGATATATTTTTTGCTTTATGCTTTTTGCATCCCAGATTGCAGATTCCAGAAGAAGACAAAGTTCAAACTCAGATTAGAGCCATTGCAAAGGCACATATATAAAGAGCTTCTTTTGAAAGAAGAACATATATATATATATATACATATATACACACAGACATAGAGAAAAAGATATACAAAATACAAGAAGTTTTACTCTCAGCAGCATAGAGATCTACAGCTCTCAGAAATTCACATTCAACTGAGAAGATCAAATCTCTTCAGCATTCTTCTTCATCCTGAGTTCATCCTGCTCACAGGAAGACTTTCACTCAGAGGCCTTTAGAAGAAGAAGAAGAAGAAAGGAAGCTGATTGAAGAATAACACCTTTTCCAAATCAAGAGTCTTCTTCAAGCTTCTCCTTCAGAACTCCAAGACAGTTCTTTGTCTTTGTTTAGAAGAATGCCTGCACCCTGAAGCAAGACTCCTTCCTGGATATTCTCTAAGCCAGGGGAGCCTTGATTTTTTAGAGCTTTCTAGCTCTGTGCAATCCACTGGATTCTCTAATCTATTTTAACAATAGAGAAGTAACTTTAACTCTCTTAACCTCATGTACAAAGGGTTATTACTCCCTTCAAAAGTGAACCTTGGTGGCAGGGCACCTGATCAAAAACTTGTGTTGGATTTTGAGCTCCTGATCAAAAGCTCAAAGGGTCTACTTGATCTACCTGAAGCAGATCAGTTGGTGGCAGGGTACCTGAACAAAAACCTGTAGTGGATTCCTACCAGGGTGGTAGAAGAGTGGACGTACCTATTTAGAGGGAACCACTATAAAATTTCTTGTGTCATCTGTGCTGCTTATTTAATTTATTGCACTGTGGCTGTGAGTAGAAATAACTAAGATTGCTAGTTGCTGAGTTAGGATAAAGGATCAACTGTAATTACAGTTGCCCTTCTCTACTGCACTTCACTTTGTGTTAGGCTCTAGGGTTATCAATATCTATAAACTCATTCCGCAAATTAACTCTAAGGGAGTTGAGTAGGGTGTCATAATTTTTGAATGCTCTATTCACCCCCCATCTAGAGTTGTATCTATCATCACTTTCAGCCTTGATCATGGCTGATGTTGAAGAAGAGAATAAGGCAGCTGCTGTAAGCACTGTCACAAGCAACTCTCCAAGACCAATTAACATTCCTCCTCCAGGTCCTGTCCAGCATGGAAAAAGCTCCATTCCTGCTGAGTTCTTAAAAGAGATAGATTACCTGTATGACAATCCTCAATCCTCTAATGATGATGATGATGATTATTCTAATAAGGAATCTAAGAAAAGGAAGCTCTCAAAGAAAAGGAAGGCTCCACCTCCTCCTGCTCCCAAACCTGGAAATACCAATGATACTCCGTACTATATCCTTCAAAAAATAACCCCATACAAGGGAATGCCAGCCTGAAAGTGGCTCTCAAAGAATGAACATAAGGCCAAGAAGAAAAGAAGAAGGTATTCTCCACCTCCAGCTCACAAATACAGGAAGGATCCTCCTCCTCCTCCACCAGCTACTGGTGCCTCTGAAATGAGTTCTCAAAAGTCAGATGCACCTTCCAAGCCCTCCAACACAAGAACTTATCAGAGACAAGAAAGGTCATCTAGTCAGCATCCTCATATAAGCAATCACCAGAGAAATGTTAGTGGTTCAGAACAAATAAAGGAAATTGTTTATCAAAAACTAGATTTCTCTCCTCCTCAACCTCAAACTGAACAACGAAGGCATTATGAATCATTCAAGCCTAAAGGAAAATACATTGAAACTGCACTTCCCAAACCCTTATACGCTCTAAGTACTGAAAGCCAAACTGAGACAAACTTTCAAGCATAGTCTACACATTTCAAGCCTATTGCACTGCTGTCCTCACAGAAAGATCAATCTTCAGCCAGTCAGGATGATGATTCAAACTTCAGGATGGCCAGACTCCAAGAATTAATTTCTTTTTCACAAATGAAAAAGGCTAGAGAAGAAGGACAGGATCCAACAAAATTCTCCACAATGTCCACATACAGAGAAAAAGAACTTTAAAGGCTTCAGATAAGCAAGAAACTATTTGATCCTACTGAATATATGGCTAGACATCAAGAAGCAATTGTTCCCAGAACATCAACTCGGACAGTTATTGGAGCAGCTGATTTATATTTGTTAAAAAGAGAAGCTGAAAATCCTAACAGGGAAATTATATTTACAAAGACAGGGGAAAAGAAGATGGAAGAAAAATCCAAGAAGTAGTAGTAGAGAATCCTGAAGAAAAAAATTGCTACTTGTGGTATATTTTGTTAAATTTATGTTTTTATTATCTGTTACAAAGTTATGTACTTATATCTGATGCACTTGTTAGTAAATTATCCGCCAGAAATATGCTATGTTCCTGCTTTGTGTATTTTCTTTATTGAGTCTGTAATCAGTGACCTCACCCAAATAGGGGGAGATTGTTGGAACCTCTAGTTGAATTTTGGCTAGGTTCACTGAGTTAGGATATGACCCAATATGTATAGATCAGGGTCATAGGTGTGTCTTAGAGTCTAGGGCAAGTCCTTCGAGTCAACAGTACAAAGGACCAGCCTCCATCACTGCCAAAGACTCAAGACTTAGAGAGATTAAGAATTAGAAAAAGAAATCTACATTCGTCGATCTCAGGTCGACGATAGTCGTGTTCAGCTCGACTAACTCAGAGCCAAAATCTCTTAGTTGAGCTCGAAGAACTCCGTACTTAGATCGACTAACTCTTCAACACTCAGTGCCATAATTCACTCAAAGCCAAGACTGACTTAGAGACAAAGAACACTTGACGCCAGATGTGTTATTCACTCAACACCAACAGATTAACCATATTCTTAGGTCGACTAACTTCACAGTCTCAGGTCGACGAACATAGAGCGCAGAATTAGTTAGTTTATGCACAGCTATTGATTCACAGTGCTCAGGTCGACGAAATCTGATCTCAGTTCGACAAAAGCTGATTAGAGGTCGACGAAATCTCAGGTCGACGAAAGCTGATTAGAGGTCGACGAAAGCTGATTAGAGGTCGACGAAAGCTGATCTCAGGTCGACGAAAGCTGTAAGACATTTTGTTATTTATTCTTTCTCTTTCTGTCTCATCATTAACTATTATAGGCTATTAATTCGCTTTTAAATCAATGCACTTATATTCTCTGAATAGAGCCGTTACTGGCAGCATTGATTGCTAACATTCTCCATGGAATTAATTGCTTATATCTTGGGACAGACATAGAATAGAATAATTGACAGCATTCTTGCCGCTTCTCGTTCCCAAGATTTCGGCTGAACATTTATTGTAGAATTTCTTTTGAATTCGACCAAGTTGCAGTGATCTAGGATACATCTCCCTGCCAAGAAAATAGATGATACAGAAGAGCAGAGATTGATCATCACCTTGAGTCACAACAAAGAATACGTCTAGAAGTGCAGTGAAAAACAACTCTCAGAAAAATCAACTGCTCTCAGAGAGAAGAAGAAAGAACAATCATCACCATCAAGAGTCTTTCTTTCCTTCTCTCCCTCTTTGTTTTTAGGGATCTCAAGTGACAGCAATATTCAAATCAATCAAGGATCTCTGAAAAGCTGAAGGCCTACACCCTTGAACAAAGCTTCCACTCCTGAACCATTCAAGATCTCAGGGGGAGCATTGATAACAAATAAGAATCCATACAGTCTTCTCATTTTGACTTGAGAAAAGAAGACTTACATCACTCTCTTATTCCCACCTCCGTACAGGGTTTTAATTCCCTTCAAAATTATTCTGGTTGCAAGTCTCCTTCCAAAAGACTTGAGGTTTTGTTTTTGAGCACCTGATCAAAATCTCATTGGTGGAAGTCACCTGATCAAAACCTGCAGTGGATTCCTACCAAGGGTGGTAGAAGAGTGGATGTCCCCAGTTTGGGGAACCACTATAAATTTCTTTTGTTGTCTGGTTGCTCTTTCTTTTCTGTTCTTACTGTGGCTGTGTTAGTTAGATATTTTGTGATCTTCGATTTACTTTAATCTGTGATAGTTAGATATAGTTGTTAAAGATAAAGATAGTATACTGTTAGAGAAGAAAGTTTCGAAAACACACAGACATACTCTATTCACACCCCACCCTCTAGAGTATATCAGATCTAACCCTAACTTTCAAGCACATTGTATGATATATCTTCTTGTGAAATGATATGCTTGCAGGGAAGGAATACCACTACCCTGGGAAAGGGGTAGGGTCGTTATAAATTTGTCAGCAGAATGTTGGTCGTTGCTTTGTTTTCCACCATTATGGTGGGTTATCCCTGTGCAGGTGCTGGAGAGCCGAGCAGGAAATAGCAGGCTAAATCCCCAGCTGTTGTTGTTGCTGTTGCTGGCTCTCGAAAGCTAAGCAAAGACTTTTGTTATGTTCATGTGTAGTCGGCCTTCACGTCGATGTTTATAATCCATACCTATAAAGCGTAACTGTAATGCCTTAAGGCCAAACTCTTGAGTATGTGTTGTACATTCCTTCGTGAGTATATATAAATGTGGTTGTTTATATTAGTGAACATTCATGGTGTGAGTTCAGTTTAACGTTAAAATCATCCGCCAGTATGCTCTGTGTTAGGATGCGTACCTGTTTTGGTATTAACCTGTGACCTCGCCACCTATTTGTGGAATATAGTGTGGGGCCCCAGACGGACCTTCTATTATATGTTATTTAACGGATAGAGTCATTACATTCTGAAGAAGAAGAAACCTATATTGGGTTGCTTGCTGTTATTGGGTATAAAGAAGAGGATTATCTTGTTGCAAGGATAAGCATCAGGGCCCCTGTATAAAACTCAGAAAGTTATGCTGAGGTGGAGGGAGATGATAGTGGCTGCAATGGTCTCATGGACATGACAGATGATGAATCCAGCAAGGATCAACCTGGTTTAGATAAGATATTTTCTCTATCTAGCTCTTCTTCTTGTTCAAACTATGAGACTAGTCCCAATTCTGATGCATCTTCATCCCGTGATGAAGATGGTCAGAATTTGAGGAAGATGTCAATAAATTGATTGACAAGTATGGTTCCCTTCTTGATGCTTTGAAGAGAAATAAGAAGTTGGGCAAGAAAAAAGCTGAGGAGATCATCTCCCTACAACTAGCTGTTTCCCTGTTGTCTGACTCAGCATCTTTACTGGAACAGAAGATGAGGGTAGTCATCCAACTGAAAGTTATCACAATCATACAAATTGGGACAACCATCCTCAATCATCTCCTTCACCTCTCAAAAGGAGAAAAGAATTGTGGCTAAATATTCAATGCCTAATATAGTGATTCCCTTGATATACTCCTTCACCTCTAAAGGATAAGAGGGGTTTGGAATTCAAGGGAAACCCTAGGGTTTGCCATTCCAAAAGTAAAGAGAAAGCTCCAATTCAGCCTCCCATCTCTTTTAAGAAAGTAATGTTACATCAAATAGGTATGACCAAGAAAGTATCTATGGTCTCTGGGTGAATGGAAGATCCACAAGTGTGAACAAAAATATTCAGAGCTATGGTGGAAGGTATGGCAAAGGGATGAGTGCTTTTAAGGCACCATATGAGGAAATTAAGATGACCCATCATGGACCATTTGCCTTTGGTACCCCAGCCCCCTCACTCAAAAATAAAGTAGTGTCCTGTGATCAAGCTCATCCGATAAACTGCTGTCTGTAGTAATCAAAGTAAGACAAGTAAATCTACTAACAGACATTCCTTCATTCATATCCTTGTTGAGAGAAACTTGTAAAGGACCATTGCTCTGCCTTCTAAATAGATTACTGTTGGCATGTCCACAAGTGCAGTTCAGAAGAGGAGATACAATACCTGTTAGGTAAACATGTTCAATTTCAAACTAACAAGCACCAAGGACTCAAACCCTATTGGGGCCCTTAGGTTACCAAAATTATGTTTTGCATGATAGTCCAAGTACCCATACTCCTATATGGTACTTGGATAGTGGTTGTTGTTGGGTCCATTGAACCAAATGGCCCAAATTTGTAAGAAGTCAAATAAGTCCATGACACATACACTAGTTGTATTTGATGTGTGTTTGAGTTTATGCATGCAGGTCAGTCCCTATTACACTGATTGGATAGGTGGACACCAAGAAAGCCGGTAATTAGGCATAAATTATACTATGTCCATAGGCATTGAGTGCAGCATGCGCACTAAATGCCAGCTGCCTTAAGAAAGAAAGCTTGACAGAAAAATACTATTAAGTCCACAGGCATTGAGTGGAACAAGCTCACTCAACGCCAGCTACCATAAGAAAGAAAGCTGGACAGAAAGATATTACTAAGTCCACTAGCATTGAGTAAAACAAGTTCACTTAATGCCATAAGTCAAGGAAAGATGTTGACAAGCAAGAAATTCTACTAAGTCCATAGGCGTTGAGTGAAGCCAGTTCACTCAATGCCATGAGACAAAAACCGCTGAGTAAGGTGTGAACAGACAAAGCCAATGTATCAGCAAGCAGAAAAATTGACTAAGTCTATAGGCGTTGAGTGATGTCAACTCACTGAATCCCATGATGCTTATTAATTAAATAAAGCTCATTCTGTCAAATACACAGAGTTTCTGTCAAAGAAAAAGATTGTAAGTTTAGAAACATTGAGTGAAGCCAGTTCACTCAATGCCACACTGATTTTGTCAAAGCCAAAGGAGATAGACATGAAAATCTATCTAAGTATAAAAGCATTGAGTGAGGCGAGTTCACTCAATGCCAAATGATAAAAAGCGTTGAGACATGCTCTAGCAGTCAACGCTAGAAGGAAGGACATAATTTTACTAAGTCTAGAGCATTGAGTGAAGCCAGTTCACTCAACGCCAAGATCAAAAAGCTTTGAGTCAATCTATTGTTGTCAGCATAAGAGGAAACAGAGAAATCGACTAAGTCCGGAAGCGTTGAGTGAAGCCAATTCACTCAATGCTCTCAACATTAGATTTTAGAAGCATAGGCAAAAAGCGTAGAGTGAGGCCAACTCACTCAACGCCTTCAGACATAAGGAGATTTGGCTAAGTATAAAGGTATTAAGTGAAGTTTACTCACTCAAAGCTCTACATGCCAACCATACAGATAGGGCTGAAGATTAAGTTAAGGCAAAAAATGTTAAGTGAAGCCCATTCACTCAACTCTCTCAATGCCTGGATGAACTGAAGAATGACTAAGTCCAGATTCGTTGAGTAAAGCCCATTTACTCAACACTCTAAATGCCTGGATAAACTGAAGAAATGACTAAGTCCAGAATTGTTGAGTGATGGCCATTCACTCATCGCTCTCAATGTTTGGAGTAATTCTGTGAATTTGGCTAAGTCAAGAATGGCTGACGTAAGCATGTATTAGCAAAAGTCAACAATGTCAACGCAGTTCAAATTCTTTGCGGGAAAGATACAGTATGCCATTTATGGCGCCGACAGCCGGCTGTTGTCATATTCTGCAAATGGAAGGTCATAAATCGACAATTAAGGCTGGGCCCACAGCGCAAAGAGCCGTTGATTGACGATCAATAAAATGGAAAGATTGGCTGATTCGACGACACGTAATGTGGGTTTTTTGATTTCGCACTGCGGATGAACATCGTTTTCTTCTTCCTCGCCATTGCTGCCGAGCCAGAAGCTCTTATTCCATTCAGTCAACCCTAAAGAAAAAAGAGATAGCTACTGTAATTTTCGTCTATGATAGTAAGGTCAGCACTGATTCCAAAAATAGAAGAGGCAAAGGATTCTCTAAGTTACTTCCAGCACACACTGCCCAGTACTGAAGATCATTTCAAGTTGTTGCTCAGAAGAAGATAGGGCTGAAATTTGCTCAGCCATGGAAGACAGACACAGAGAAATTTCTCTGGTGTCTGATTGTTTCAAATCACTTCTATTTTCTGTAGGATCCAATCTTAGATCTGAGTGTAAGTTTCCTAAGTGAATCTGAGTGTAGGACTGTGTTATAAAGGCTAAAGTAGGATCTATTGCTTATCTGAGTGTAGGATTCTTGTGTGGATCTGAGTGGTAGGCCTGTGTTGTAAAGGCTGGTGTAGGACCCTGTTTGGATCTGAGAGGTAGGGCGTAGTGTCTGAGTTGTTGGTCTTGAAGAAGACTGAGTGGTCATGCGGGATCGTGTTGTAAGCTCCTTGGTGCCGAGATTTTGGGGAAGAGCCTTGTATAACACACTGTTAGAAAGGCGTACAGGGAAAGTTGACGTACCCATAATCTGGGGATCCACTATAAAACATCTGTGTCTTCTGGTTGATGTTCTTGAAAGCTAAAGTATAAAATCACTGTAAGACCCCTTTTTTTTCTTTTTAAAACCCGGGGTCTTAGGCCCAGAATCGCCGCTTTACGGTGACACCTTCACGTCCTGAAGGGTCATCACCACAAGGCACCGATTCTGCCAGCCAATTCGATCACAGAAAGGTAGCACAATAGTTAAAGTAAGAGCAAGTCCACTGAAAGTAAATCACATATATAGAATAAAATCTCCACGAAGGGAGTGTCTACAGAATAATAATCAGAGTACTAAAAATGCGGGCTTATGCCCGGTACATCATATCCTCACTACAAAACGCTCATGCGGAAGCAAAAACAAAACTACTCAAGGCCGAGACTCACGGTCCCGACTGTATGAACTCCAGAGCTTGACTGCCCCATATCCAAGCGCACTGGTCTCTGGGGCTGCTCCCCTGTGCTGGGCTCCGCGATCCCCTAAAATGATACGGTTCGAAAACCGTTAGTCATAAAGACTAAGCCCTATCAGATTCGGCTTCGTTGAGCACGAACTTCATTCCTATGATCCTAAGATCTACCCATAAGAGAAGAAGTAGAGGAGGACCTTGTTCGCGGTTTGAAGGCGAGATGAACGTCGGATTGTCATGGCGCAGTTGTGGCATTCCCGAACTTCTTCAACAGCAAGAACAGAAATCTGAATCCATTTAATTGAGCGTGTAACCTTCTCCTCTTGCTCTAAGGAGGCTGTTATAGATCTCCAAGTGGGGAGGGGGAAGGGTGAATCATTCATGGCAATAAAAGCTCCCTTAACGAATGGCTTTTCGGTTATGGTGGAGAGAAGGAAACGTTGGAATAAGAAGAGGCGTTTACCAGGTGGCGATTTTCTATTGGACCTCACTCTCTCTTTCTTATTAAGTAATTAAAGGAGGAAACAACCCATAATTACTCCTGCTATAATTTCCCATAATCAGAATTGATTATGAATCGGGTTACAGAAATTTCCAGTCTGGCTGACGTTTCGGCCTTTGTCACGAGCGTGACATATGGGTCACGAGCGTGACAGGCCCGAGTGGCAAATTCTGAGTTCGACGATCATCGATCTGAGAACGTCAATCGTCGAAAGGTGGTCACGCCCTTGGTCACGGGCGTGACACGTAGGTCACGGGCGTGACCCGCCAAGATGCAAATTCCGCGCTCAGCGATCGTCTCGCTTAGATCGACGATTGTCGAAGGGGGTCACGCCCGAGGTCACGAACGTGACACATAGGTCACGGGCGTGACACGGCCATGACGCAAATTCTACGCTCGACGATCGTCGCGCTGAGATCGACGATCGTCTAAGGGGTCACGCCCTAGGTGACGGGAGTGACACATAGGTCACGGGCGTGACAGGCCCGGGTTGAAAATTCTGCGCTCGACGATCATATCCCTGAGATCGACGATCGTCGAAGGGGTCACGCCCTAGGTCACGGGCGTGACACATAGGTCACGGGCGTGACCAACCCGTGACCCGAAATCTCGGTCGATGTATTTCCATTTTTGGGCTTCCTAGGGTTCTGTCACGGCAAACCGACTCCTAGGGGTCTAGCTGGAAATGAGATGTTACAAATCCCAATAAACAAAACAAAAATTTCGTCCCTGAAATTAAGGTTGAGCCTACGGGGATTTCTACCGAAATAAATTAAGCTTGTAACATCCCATACGTTTTTTTCTATTGGGTTCAAGCGACTACTTGTTTGATAAACGAAGACAATCTCCCCAATAAACAAAAGATTAGCCCCTACTTTCCTGCGCTTGCCTAGGTTCTCAATTTCCTTTACCTAGTCCTACCGGTTCAATGCAAGAAGGTAATTTATCGTATACTGAGAGGTGGTGAGGTATACCTGACTGAACAACTCCGGGTATTTTTGCCTCATCAGGTCCTGTGGTTCCCAGGTGTGCTCCTCCTGACCGTGGTTTCTCCCCAGAACCTTGACTAAGGGGATCTTCTTGTGGCGCAAGATCCGTACTCCTTTGTCGTTGATCCGAACCGGCTCCAAGTGAACAGATCGGTCTGAGGCTACCGGTCCTTCGGTGGTAAAAATCTGCTGTTCCGGGCGTAGTAGAGCCCTTCTCAGCGATGAAATGTGGAAGACGTCGTGTAGAGCTGCCAGCTCTGGTGGCAACTCCAGCCAGTAAGCTAGGGGCCCGATCCACTCAAGGATCCGGTAAGGGCCCATATACCTAGGGTTGAGCTTCTTCTTCCAACCACGCACCCATGAAACTCCATGAATGGGCCGGATCTTCAAGAACACTCGGTCCCCTACCTGAAACTCCACCTGATGATGCTGGGAATCATAGTACTTAGCCTGTCTGCTCTGTGCCTCCAACATCCTATCTGTGATCAGTCTCACCTGTGCCTCGGTGTCTTTAACAAAATCCGATCCCATCACCTTCGGATGCTCGTCCTGAACCCAAGAAAGAGGGGTCCTATGAAAGAGATGGGATAGATACTACTCTAGAGGGGGGGTGAATAGAGTAATAAAAAATTGCACTAGCAAAGTTGACTTTCTACTCAACTCCCTTGGAGTTAAATGCGGAATGAAAGTTATAGATATTTGAGATTAAACCTTAGAGCCTAACACAAGTGTTGTGCACAAAGAGGCAGCCAACTGTAATTACAGTTAAGGCTAGGAAACCAAAACAGCAACTAGCAAACCTAGTTAAGATCTAATCACAGCCACAATGCAAGTAATTAAATAAAGCAATTCAGACGACACAAGGAATTTATAGTGGTTCCCCAAACAACTTGGGTACGTCCACTCTTCTACCAACAAGGTAGGAATCCACTCAGGTTTTTGATCAGGTGCCCTGCCACCAACAAGATCTGCTTCAGGTAGATCAAGAAACCCTTTAGACTTTTGATTAGGTGTCTAAAAACCAACACAGGTTTTTGATCAGGTGCCCTGCCACCAAGGGATACTTTTGAAGGGAGTAATAACCCTGTACAGGAGGCGGAAAGGAGGTTAAGGTGTCTTCTCTATTTTACAATAGATTAGAGAAGCACAATAACTTGCACTGAGCTAGAAAGCTCTAAAAGAATCAAGGCTTCCCCTGGCTCAAAAAACGTCCAGGTGAAGTCTTGCTTCAGTGCAGAAACACTTCAGTAAATACTAAAGGAAGAACTACAAGAAGATATAAAATAAGAAATGAAAATCTTCTAGTAGCTATCTTCTTCTTCTTCTTCAAAAGATCTCTGAGTCAGAACTTCCTGGAAACAGGAGAACTAAGGTTGAAGAAGAGCAGAAGAGCTAACACTTCTCAGTTGAGTGAAGATTGCTGAGAGCATTAAACTTGATCTTGTTGTAGGCTTGCTGAATGAATTTTTATCTGAGAACTAGTTGATTTCTTTCTTCAAAGAAGTCTTTATATATCAGCAGCAGCAACGGCTCTAAATGAGTTTGAATCTTGTCTTTTTCTGACCTCTGCAAGCTGGGCTGCAAAAAGTATAAAGCAAAAACAAACTACATCAGACAGATATCCTATAAAAGGATAAAGTTTTCTAAGAAGCTGCAAATACTTCTGATGAAATAATATAAGAGAAAGTCACATCAGAAACGACTCTTTACAACCAAGGAAGACTTTTTGAGTCTAACGGCTATAAAGGACAGCCTGGCAGAAATCATATCTCAGCTATAAGACAAACAACTTTGTCAGAAAAGATTAGCTCATGCAGAAAAAATAAAATAGATATTGCATGGAAGTGTTATCACAATTTACTCAGATAATCTTTTATAAAAAGTGCCAAAATAATTATGAAATTAGTCACATCACAGAAGACGACAAAAGCTATTTAAATCATACAGCAAAACGTCGAACGAACCTCGGAGATCGTCGACCGACGCACGGAGATCGTCGACCTATCGGACAGATAGTCGAACGATCCAGATAGTCGAACTATCAAAGAAGATAGTCGAACTACCTCGGCAGATAGTCGACCTATCATAACAGATTGTCGAGCTATCAGATAGAAGATCTATCAGGACAGATAGTCGAACTACCAAATGAAGCAGATAGTCGACCTATCGAGCAGATAGTCGACCTATCACAGAAAACAGATAGTCGACCTATCAACAGATAGTCGACCTATCAAAACAAAACAGATAGTCGACCTATCAACAGATAGTCGAACTATCAGATAGTTGAACTATCCAAGCAGATAGTGGAACTATCGAAGCAACACAGATAGTCGACCTATCAACAGATAGTCGAACTATCAAAGCAAACAGATAGTCGACCTATCAACAGATAGTCGAGCTATCAAAGCAACACAGATAGTCGATCTATCAATAAATAGTCGAGCTATCAGATAGTTGAACTATCAGGATAGATAGTCGAACTACCAAAGCAAGCAGATTGTCGACCTATCAACAGATAGTCGAGCTATCAGATAGTTGAACTATCAGAACAGATAGTCGAACTATCAAAGCAAACAGATAGTCAACCTATCAACAGATAGTCGAGCTATCAACGCAGACAGAACGTCGACCAACTGATTAACGATCGTTGATCAGCCGATAGACGATAGTCGAGCGACGTTCGACTATAGTCGAACGAAAAACTACTTAACCAAATATTCATCTGGAAAAGCAGTTCTACACAACTAGGGAATCTAAAATATCAACTAACCTTTGACCATAGATAAATCTTAGGTCAAGAGACAGAAAGAGAGGACTGAACTCAAATCAAAACCTAGGGTTCCAACAATCTCCCCCTATTTGAGTTAAGTCTCTCAACAATTAAAACATACAAAACTAATTACTGAAAGTAAAATAAAATGCATAAAGGGAAATAACTAAGCAGATATCATCAATCAATCAGATAAAAAATTAACTGTCAATCAATGAATAATTAAGGTGCTTCAGAGTTAGATTCAGGATTAGAAGAACTAGAAACAAAAGTAATCTTTCTTGTAGGATCTAGAGCTTCTATTTTCGATAGCTTCAAATCTTGTTCTCCAATAATTTTCAGTTCTGTTGTCCTTGGGACCACTGCCTCAGGATGCTTTTCCATATATTTTGAAGGGTAAAACATCTCAGGTCTGACCTGGAATTTTTCGAGCACCTTCTTTCTGAATTTAGACATTGTGGTTAATCCGGCAGTGTCCTTTCCTTCAGCTTTTGCTTTCCTTATCTGCGCTGCTCCAACCATTTCAAGAAAACGAGCCATCCTAAAGTTAGGATCAAGCTCTGGGCTTTCATAAATAATCTCAGAAGAAGTGTCAACTGGTTCTTTATCTTGATTAACTAGATAACAAGAGAGAGCTGACTTAGCAAAGTTCTTGCTAGAATTTTCAGTTAAAAAATAAATCACTTACCTTTTGGAACATCTTTCTCAGTATAAACTGGCTTTGGAGATGAAACTTTTTTCTTTGGAGAAGGAGGAGGGGAAAAGGTTGGTCTTTGATATACTACCTCCTTAACTTGTTCTTTAACAGTATCAGGTCTTTGATAGCCAGCTTGGCTTTTACCTTGGAATCCTTGCGAACTTCTCCTTTGAGCAGGTTGAGATGGATTTGATCTTTCAGATTGAGTGGCAGATTTAGAAGATAAATTTCCTGAGGCTCCTGCACTGGGAGGTGGAGGAGGAGGACCTCTAGGATTCCATCTGGGAATAGGAGAGTCATACCTCTTAGACATTTTCCTCTGCTTTTGCTGGTTCTTAGAAAACAACATCCAATGCTGGAAGTCTTTTGACTTTGGATCAATCCCTTTCAGTATATAATACGGTGTATCATTGTCTGGGTTAGCAGGAGGAGGAGCAACAGCTTTTCTTTTCTTCTTAGCAATTCTTTTTCTTTTAGTCTCAACAGACTCATCAGAATCGATCTCATCTTCAGAATTTGAAGAGATAGGCATATCATATGGGTCAATAGCCTCTTTTATAGCTCTTTCTTTTTCCTTTCTAGCAGCTCTTTCTCTTTCTTCTTCTATGGCATCCTGTGCCAATAGAGCATCTAAATCCAAGCCTCATCCCATACAGTAGATTTTTCAATCTGGGAATCTGCAGCTGATTCTTGAATCTCAGAAACTGTCAAAGTGACCAGTTCTGCTTGCACTTCAGGCTGAGCAACTTCAGATATTTGAGCACTTGATTCTGGTTGTACTTCTAGAGCAGATTGGATAATAGGTTCTTGAACTTCTAGAATTTCTTCCAATTTATCTGTAGTTTTATGAATAAAATTGTTCTAAATGACATCTAATCATGCCTTCCAGATATTCCCAAACTAGCATATCAGTTAACAAGTCTAAAAAACAAGTAAAGGGAATACCTTCAGAATCGACCACAGCATGTCCTAACTCCCACAATTCATCTAGAAAGGAGGTGATGATTCCTTCTAGGTATAGGGAAACCAAGGGAGTAGAACTCTCTTCTAAACAAAGTTTACCAATAAATTCAGACTTTAAAACTGCATCAGAAATTTCCTGTTCAGATAGAGGAGGAGGAGGAGCTGAATCTTTTGTTGCTTTCTCTATTACTGCAAGATGAACTGCTGGAGGAGAGGCCAAGGGCTGCTCAGAGACGTCTTCATCAAGCATCTCCCCCTGCCTGATTTCAGTAGAGACTGAAACCAGGCCCCTAAAAGAAGAGTGCTCAGCAGACTTAGAGAGTTTCAGAATAACAAAAGTTAGAGATGAGATAGAGGAAGCAAGGGGAGCAATTGCCTCATCAATCATAATTTTGATTGAGGGGGTAATTAACTCCACAATGCTAGATATAAATGCAGGAGTAATTTCAAAAGAAGATGATGATGATGGTGGAGGAATTTCAAAGGGTGGAAGAGCAGCAGTGATGGTATATGCAAGATGAGCTGGAGAATGTGCTGGAGATGGAACTGGAGATGGAGCTGGAGATGGAGCTGGAGAATGATGTGGAGATACATGGGTGGATGCAGGGTGATGATCAGAAGAGGGAATAGGTGACTAAGGAGGAGAGGGAATCTCAGAAACCAACAAATCAAAACTGGGTTGAGATATCCCAGCAAGATGAGGAGGTAGAGGAGAAGCTGGAGGAGAAGCAGAATATCGTACTTCAATTGAAGTTGAAGGAACTTCAACTAAAGTAGACGGCAAAGCTGATGAAGAAGATGGAAGGGATAAATTTGCTGAGCCAGCTGCTAGAAGGGGGGGGGGAGTGACTGCGACAGTCCTGGTGCTCTCAGAAGTAACTGGAGCAACCCCTGCGGGAGCGGGCTTCAGGAAGGTCGTTTTCCATTTGGCGAATAGCGATGGATCCATCTTCTTGCTTGCGTTGATGGAGGTGGAGGCTGACACAAGCAGGTGAGGGTATTTCTCCTTCAGAAAAATTCCAACTACCCTTCCTAGGGTAACCTCTTTCTTTCCATTCTTTTTCCTTATTAAATCAAACATAATGCCAGCCCAATTTATCTGCTTCTTATTAACAATTGCACACATTAGTGCAAATTGTTGCCTTGTAATATTATCGTGGACTGAGTGCTTTCCCAGTAGCACTTTTCTAACAATTTCCGCAAGAAACTTGATCTTAAATGGGAAATTCACTTTGAGCAGCTTGGAGGGAATGCCTTGGCATGTCCCAGCTCAGTTAACATCCTTCCGAATTTAGGAGCATCTTGCTCATACTCTTCTTCACCATTAATTAATCCAAAAATTTCAGTCAGAATAGCGGGAGTCAATATTACCTCATCTACGCTAATTGTTCCAGTCATCGAATCATCAGTAGAAGATGAAGTGAAGGCCCACTCTTTGATCTCTTGAGTGTTAATCTTTATTCTGTAAGACATGAGTTTCTCTAATCCTTGATCTCTGCACAGATTCAGAATCTCCACTATTCCTGGTTCGCAGCAGCTGAAGGCGTCGAAATCTACACTAAAACCGGCATCAAACTCCACTACTGCAAGAAGCGCTGGAGAAATCGCCATCGAAAACGCTGTAGAATACGAGGGAGAGACGGCGAGGACGGAGTGCAAGACAAAGAGCAAGACAAAGAGCAAGCGGGAAGACCGAATGCGAAAAGACGCTCTCCGTCGACGATAAGAGCAACTATCTTTTAACCTAGGTCGACCATCGGCTTTATATTAAAATAGCGATAGTCGATCTATTTAAAAGATACTGGAGACGATGGTCGAACGGTCGTTCGACGATCGGTCCTGAAGCAGAGTAGTCGATCAATCGTTCGACTATTTCTGTCTTCACAAACAGCAAGCTGTCGTCAACCATAGATCGACGATAAGCTCGGCCTGTTCGACTATCTTTGAACGCCGGTCGACGATCTTCAAGCAGATAAGCTATCTTCAACCATAGGTCGATGATAGGCTTGATCCGCTCGACTATCGTCGAACGTCGTTCGACTATCTTCGAACAGATTTCAACAAGGCAGACGTCACACTTAGTCTCTTCCATTGATCATGCCTAGTTGAACTAAAAAGAACAGATGCTTCTGTTCATCTAAGGTCTTGGTGAATATATCACCTCTCTGAAGGTCTGTGGATATGAACTCAAGGTTGATCTTGTTCTTTTCCACACAATCTCTCAGGAAATGGTGTCTAATCTCAATGTGCTTCGTTCTAGAGTGGTGCACTGGATTTTGTGCAATGGAGATAGCACTTGTATTGTCACACATGATTTTAGTGTTCTTGTGTGAGTACCCATAATCCAAAAGTTGATTTTGTATCCACAGGATCTGTGAACAACAACTAGCAGCTACTATATATTCAGCTTCTGCAGTTGAAGTTGAGACAGAGGCCTGCTTCTTACAGAACCAAGAGACTAATCTCCCTCCCAGGAACTGACAAGTCCCTGAGGTACTTTTCCTGTCAACTCGACAACCAGCATAATCAGAATCAGAATATCCAATTAATTCAAATTCTGACTCAGCTGGGTACCAAAGTCCTAGATTTGGACATCCCTTCAGGTATCTCAAGATTCTCTTGAGAAGAGTCAGATGAGATTCCTTGGGGTTGACCTGGAATCTAGCACAAAGGCATGTGCAAACATTAAGTCTGGCCTACTTGCAGTTAAATACAATAGGGATCCAACAATGGCCCTATAATTCTTTTGATCTACAGGCTTTCCCTGATCATCAGAATCAATAACTACATTAATAGCCATAGGTGTATGCATTGCTGAAGCATCTGCCATCCCAAACTTCTTTACCAATTCCTTGGCATATTTGGATTGGGAGATGAAGATGCCATCAACATCTTGCTTTACTTGGAGACCAAGAAAGTAAGACAGCTCACCCATACTACTCATCTCAAACTTGGAATGCATCAAGTTAGAAAACTTTTTGCACAGTTTGGGATCAGTGGAACCAAAAATAATGTCATCCACATACACTTGAACTAACAAGATTGTGTCCTTGTGGTGCTTGACGAAGAGGGTTCTATCAACTACTCCCCTAGTAAAGTTGTGCTCTAACAGGAAACTAGCTAAAGTCTCATACCAGGCTCTTGGAGCTTACTTTAGTCCATACAGAGCTTTCTACAACTTGAATACATGTGAGGGCTGAGTTGAAGAAACAAAACTAGGTGGCTGTTCAACAAACACCTCTTCCTTTAGCTCACCATTAAGAAAAGCACTTTTGACATCCATTTGAAAAACTTTAAACTTCATGTAGGCAGCATAGGCTAAGAAGATCCTTATTGTTTCTAGCCTTGCAACAGGAGCAAAGGTTTGGTCATAATCTATACCTTCCTCCTGTCTGTAGCCCTGAGCTACAAGCCTAGCTTTATTCCTTACAATGATGCCATTTGCATCCAACTTGTTTCTATACACCCACTTGGTGCCTATGATCAGTTGGCCTTTAGGTCTTGGAACCAAAGTCCAAACTTTACATCTCTCAAACTGATTGAGTTCCTCTTGCATAGCAATGATCCCGTGGGGATCTAGCTCTACATCTTTAATGGTGAGGGGCTCAATCTGAGAGAGGAAACAAGCGTGCATCACATCCTGTCTTAACTGATGTCTTGTTTGAACACCAGATGATATGTCTCCTATCACTTGAGATGTAGGGTGATCTCTAAGTGTGACAACATCAGCAGGTGGGATGTGATCTTCAGCAATAGTTGGGATTAATTCCTCAGGAGGAATTTGATCTACTATTGGTGGAACAACAACAACTTCTGCAATGTCTTCATCACTGTCTGATTCAGTGATATGAAGAGTTGAGAGATGGAGGATTTCTTGAGTGACATCTTTGGAAGATTCTTGTACCTGTAATGAAGTTGAGGAAGGGGAAGTTTCCTTCTCCTTGTAAAACATTTGGGATTCATCAAAGGACACATGAACAGACTCTTCAATTTTAGAAGTTGATTTATTAAATACCCTATAAGCTTTGCTTACTTGGGAATATCCAAGAAAAATTCCCATTGAAGCCTTTGCTTCAAATTTTCTAAGGTATTCTTTATTGTTATTATGAATATAAACAACACAGCCAAAAACTCTAAAATAATTTATTTTAGGTTTCTTTCCTTTAAGTAACTCATAAGGAGTTTTACACTTAAGCTTGTGTATCAGACTTCTATTCAAGACATAGTTGGTTGTACTAACAGCTTCTGCCCAAAACGAAAGAGGCATATTAGCATCTGCCAACAATGTGCCAGCAGCTTCAATTAGTGTTATGTTCTTCCTTTCAACTACCCCATTTTGTTGGGGAGTTCTAGGAGCTGAGAAGCTATGTTTGATACCTTCACTCTCACAGAATTCTTGCATGAGAAGAGAGTCAAACTCAGTACCATGATCACTTCTGATCAAGGCCACATGAGTAGAGTACTCAGTCGGCACACATAATAGAAAGTCTGTAAGGGCTTTGAAGTTATCAGCCTTAGTTCTCAAAAAGAACACCCAAGTGAACCTAGAGAAGTCATCTACAATGACTAGGGTGTAATACTTCCCTCCTAAACTCTGTACATTTATTGGGCCAAATAGGTCCAAATGTAATAAATACAGGATTCTAGGAGAATCACTTTTATTTACTGATTTAAAAGAGTTCTTGATTTACTTGCCTAGTTGACAAGCCTTGCATAGGCTCTCCTTCTTGTAGGGGCAAGAAGGTAAACCTCTAACAAGGTTGTGTTTAGATAACCTAGATATATTCTTGAGGTTAACATGGCTAAGCCTTTTATGCCATAAAGTATTATTATTACTTACTTCATTAAACAGGCAGATTTCAGAATCAGTTGAATTAAAATCTACTAAATAAATGTTACCTTGTCTAATGTCTACCAATACAACATTATTATTTAAAGTAATATTACAAAGAGAGTTAGAGAATGATACCTGGTATCCAGCATCACATAACTGACTTACTGAAATTAAATTGTGCTTCAGTACAGTTACATAAGCAACTCTCTTGAATGTTACAACTCCAATTGTCATTCTGCCATAGCCTTCAGTTTGACCACAGCTTGAATCTCCAAAGATTACCTTTGGGCCAAGCTTTGCTTTGAACTTTGACAGATGTTCTTTGTTTCCTGTCATGTGCTTGGAGCAACCACTATCCAAATACCACTTATTTTGAGTGATAGGATAGGTCTTCACCTGCAAATAAATCAATTTAAACATTGTGGACCCAGGTAACCTTGGGTCCCTTGTTTTTCACATAAGAAAAACTGGAAATAAATGAATAAGCAGGCTGAGGGTGATAACCTAATGGGTAAGATCTCCTAGGTGGGATTCTCCATGCAGATGATGGGTCAATGAACCTAGGGTTTCTATTCATATTCGGGTTTCTAAAGTTCTGGGTGTAATTTTGAAATTCATATTGGAAACGTCGACCAGCGTTCGACGATGGCTGCTCAAATCGTCGATCTCCGTTCGACCACTGAGCTTGCGATCGTCGATCGACGTTCGATGATTAATGCTCAGATCGTCGAGCTTCGTTCGACCACTGAGCCTGAGATCGTCGAGCAGCGTTCGACATTTTTTGTAATTCTTTAAATTTCTGTTTTCTTTTCTCTCTTTTAGCTTTATTTAAAGCTCTATTTACTTGATTGACTTGCTTAGTTTTCTTTATCCTATCAGCTGAGATAAAATTCACTGGAGTTGAAAGATGGTTTTTAAGAATGATTGGGGGTTCACTAGAAGAAGCTCCTAAGCCTAATTTGTTATTGCCTGTCCTAGTGTTAGACATGCTGGTTATTTCAAGCAACTTAAGGCTTCTACCATTTAGAGACTCTTCTAGCCTTTTGGATTTAGCTAACTCATTCTTAAGAAATTTAATTTCTTCACTAGAATTAGTGAGATCTTCCTTTAACTTGATGTTTTCAATAGATATGATTTCTGATTCAGCTAGCCTATGTCTAAGTTCTTTAATCTCTTTTTCAGAACTAATTAAATCTAAACATAAAGATTTAAAATCAGATTTAAATTCAGCAGATGTAAAGTCATAAGAAGATAGTACCTCATCTTCTGTTGGCATTTCTTCATCTGAATCTGAATTCTCTGCAGCTGAGTGATTGCTGCAGGCATAAATTGCCATCAGGCAAACTTCCTTTGCCATCTTTTCTTCTTCATCCTCACTGGAGATTGAGGAAGAGGATTCCTCATCAGAATCGCTCCAGGTTTCAGCAACAAAGCCTCTCTCCTTCTTTTTATTCTTGTAGGAGGATGGCTTGGAGTGCTTCCTGTGCTGATCCTTGTCTTTCCTTTTATCTTTGTTCTTTTCCTCTGGACAATCTGGAAGGATATGTCCAGGCTTCCTGCAACCAAAGCAGATTATTTCTTTAGAAGGGGTGCGATCATACCTTGGTTTATCTTCATACTTTGAAGATTTCTTTCTGAATTCCTTCCTTCCCATCTTGAGAAACCTTTTGGCAAATAATGCCATTAGTTCCTCATTGGACTGGCTGCCTTCAGAAGTGTCAGCAGCTTTAAGAGCAAGGGTTTGCTCTTTTCTTGTAGGAGTTGGGGTCTTTGCTTCAGCTTCAGCTTCCCTGGACTTCAGCACTTGCTCAAAAGACTTGAGCTTGCCGAGAAGGGCTTCTGTTGAGATTTCTATTGTGCTTCTAGCTTCCTTGATAGGCCAGATCCTCAGATCCCATGTGCTAGGGAAGCACATAAGAATCTTATCATTGACCTCTGTCAATGAAATATCCTTGTCAAGGGTCCTCAGCTCATTGATGATTGAGCTGAGCCTTGTGTACATAGCTTCCACTGATTCAGCATCAGTTTTCTTGAAATTCTCATACTGTGAGATAAGGTTGGACCTCCTATCCTTCCTTTCATCAGCTGAACCAGCTACAATCTGGTTCAGTGTATCCCACATTGCTTTTGCTGAGGAGCAGTCAGCAACCTTCTAGAATACTTCATCAGACATTGTCTGAGCCAGAATGTTCATTGCCTTGGCATCTACTGTCTTTGCCTTTTTGTACTCATCATTGTAGTCTGGAGGAGGCACTGCACTCATATCAGATGATGATGAGGCAGTAGCAGCAGTAAGTGCTCTTGGTGGTCCTGTCAAAATAGAAGCAAAAATACTTTCATCAATAGAATTCATATATAGTTTGATCCTTGCCTTCCAGATGCCAAACTTAGCCAAGTTGCATGCTGGACGTCTGGTGCTAGAATAATCCTTGGACTGGGCCATGATAGTGAAAGTGAATATTTATAAACTTTGGTATCTATCAGGATCTTGTGACTTAGGTGTTAGCCTATTCAGTCAGTCAACCTCCCTCTGATACCAATTGAAAGAGAAGGGATAGATACTACTCTAGAGGGGGGGGGTGAATAGAGTAATCAAAAATTGCACTAGTAAAGTTGACTTTCTACTCAAATCCCTTGGAGTTAAATGCGGAATGAAAGTTATAGATATTTGAGATTAAACCTTAGAGCCTAACACAAGTGTTGTGCACAAAGAGGCAGCCAACTGTAATTACAGTTAAGGCTAGGAAACCTAAACAGCAACTAGCAAACCTAGTTAAGATATAATCACAGCCACAATGCAAGTAATTAAATAAAGCAATCCAGACGACACAAGGAATTTATAGTGGTTCCCCAAACAACTTGGGTACGTCCACTCTTCTACCAACAAGGTAGGAATCCACTCAGGTTTTTGATCAGGTGCCCTGCCACCAACAAGATCTGCTTCAGGTAGATCAAGAAACCCTTTAGACTTTTGATTAGGTGTCTAAAAACCAACACAGGTTTTTGATCAGGTGCCCTGCCACCAAGGGATACTTTTGAAGGGAGTAATAACCCTGTACAGGAGGGGGAAAGGAGGTTAAGGTGTCTTCTCTATTTTACAATAGATTAGAGAAGCACAATAACTTGCACTGAGCTAGAAAGCTCTAAAAGAATCAAGGCTCCCCCTGGCTCAAAGAACGTCCAGGTGAAGTCTTGCTTCAGTGCAGAAACACTTCAGTAAATACTAAAGGAAGAACTACAAGAAGATATAAAATAAGAAATGAAAATCTTCTAGCAGCTATCTTCTTCTTCTTCTTCTTCAAAAGATCTCTGAGTCAGAACTTCTTGGAAACAGGAGAACTCAGGTTGAAGAAGAGCAGAAGAGCTAACACTTCTCAGTTGAGTGAAGATTGCTGAGAGCAGTAAACTTGATCTTGCTGTAGGCTTGCTGAATGAATTTTTATCTGAGAACTAGTTGATTTCTTTCTTCAAAGAAGTCTTTATATATCAGCAGCAGCAACGGCTCTAATTGAGTTTGAATCTTGTCTTTTTCTGAACTCTGCAAGCTGGGCTGCAAAAAGCATAAAGCAAAAACAAACTACAGCAGGCAGATATCCTATAAAAGGATAAAGCTTTCTAAGAAGCTGCAAATACTTCTGATGAAATAATATAAGAGAAAGTCACATCAGAAACGACTCTTTACAACCAAGAAAGACTTTTTGAGTCTAACGACTATAAAGGACAGCCTGACAGAAATCATATCTCAGCTATAAGACAAACAACTTTGTCAGAAAAGATTAGCTCATGCATAAAGAATAGAATAGATATTGCATGGAAGTGTTATCACAATTTACTCAGATAATCTTTTATAAAAAGTGCCAAAATAATTATGAAATTAGTCACATCACAGAAGACGACAAAAGCTATTTAAATCATACAGCAAAATGTCGAACGACCCTCGGAGATCGTCGACCGACGCACGGAGATCGTCGACCTATCGGACAGATAGTCGAACGATCCAGATAGTCGAACTATCAAAGAAGATAGTCGAACTACCACGGCAGATATTCGACCTATCAGAACAGATAGTCGAGCTATCAGATAGTCGATCTATCAGGATAGATAGTCGAACTACCAAACGAAGCAGATAGTCGACCTATCGAGCAGATAGTCGACCTATCACAGAAAACATATAGTCGACCTATCAACAGATAGTCGACCTATCAAAACAAAACAGATAGTCGACCTATCAATAGATAGTCGAACTATCAGATAGTTGAACTATCCAAGCAGATAGTCGAACTATCGAAGCAACACAGATAGTCGACCTATCAACAGATAGTCGAACTATCAAAGCAAACAGATAGTCGAGCTATCAAAGCAACACAGGTAGTCGATCTATCAACAGATAGTCGAGCTATCAGACAGTTGAACTATCAGGACAGATAATCGAACTACCAAAGCAAGCAGATAGTCGACCTATCAACAGATAGTCGAGCTATCAGATAGTTGAACTATCAGAACAGATAGTCGAACTATCAAAGCAAACATATAGTCGACCTATCAACAGATAGTCGAGCTATCAACGCAGACAGAACGTCGACCAACAGATAGACGATAGTCGAGCGACGTTCGACTATAGTCGAACAAAAAACTACTTAACCAAATATTCATCTGGAAAAGCAGTTCTACACAACTAGGGAATCTAAACTATCAACTAACCTTTGACCATAGATAAATCTTGGGTCACGAGACAGAAAGAGAGGACTGAACTCAAATCAAAACCTAGGGTTCCAACATCCTACATTTTCTTCCATACAAGGCTTCATAAGGCGCTATCCTGATGCTGGACGGGTAGTTATTGTTATAGGAGAACTCGACCATATGCAACATCTTCTCCCACGGCTCCCCTCGGTCCAGTATACACAGTCGTAGTAGATCCTCTAACGTCCTGTTGGTGCGCTCTGTCTGCCCGTCCGTCTGAGGGTGGAAGGCTGTGCTAAAAGTCAATCGGGTGCCCAGATATGCCTGCACTGACCGCCACTCCTTGGATGTAAACCGTCCATCGCGGTCCGACACAATCGTCCTGGGCATGCCATGGTATCGAATATACTGCTCCACGAACTGCCGTACCAGCACTCCCACCGAGTCATCCTTCCTGATTGGTACAAAGCGGGCCACCTTCGTCAACCGATCAACAATCACCCAGATCGAGTCATTCCCTATCCGAGACCGGGGAAGCCCATGTATAAAATCCATAGCTATATCATAAAACTTCCACTCCGGCACCGAGAGTGGTTGCAACAGTCCTGCGGGGTTCCTGCACTCCGCCTTCACCAACTGACACGCCTCGCAATGGGTCACAAAGTACGTAATGTCCTTCTTCATGCCTGGCCAAAACATCATCTTATTCAGATCTACCGTCATCTTGGGTATCCCCGGATATATAGAATATCTGCTACAATGCGCCTCCGCCATGATGTCCTCCCGAACCCGGCCTCCTGCGGGTATATATACTCTGCCTCTGAAATGTAGCAATCCATCTCTCAGGGAATAATCTCTTGTCGAACCCTCCTCCAAGGCTCGGAATATCGGCTCTGCCCATGCAACTGTCCTTTGTCAGTCCCGGATGCCGTCCCGAATATCATCTATGGCCACCATCGATGCCAGATACTCTCTATACAGCTCTGGATCATCCTCGGACACTAGGGATGTCTGCATATCTCTGAATGATCGGACTAGCTCCATGGACATAACCTGGGTCCCGTCTTCGGAAGTGGCAGCTCTCCTACTCAACGCGTCGGCCACCACGTTTGCCTTCCCTTGATGGAAGTGCATCTTATACTGATAGTCTGCTAAGAATTCCACCCAGCGCCCCTGC
The DNA here is from genome assembly GCA_039513925.1 of Platanthera zijinensis. Lineage (NCBI taxonomy): Eukaryota > Viridiplantae > Streptophyta > Magnoliopsida > Asparagales > Orchidaceae > Platanthera > Platanthera zijinensis. The sequence goes on along the minus strand of CM077085.1, from coordinate 200,251,121 downwards.
ATGATATTCAGCTCCTTCTGCATGTCCACATATTTCAAGTTCTTATGGTCGGAGTAGATGTCGCAGTGGACTCCATAAAGATAATGACGCCAGACCTTCAAAGCAAAAACGGCCGCTCCCATCTCAAGGTCGTGCACCGGGTAGTTCTTCTTATGGGTCTTCAGCTGGCGGGAGGCATATGCTATGACGTGTCCGTTCTGCATCAGCACCGCTCCCATCCCATGGTATGATGCGTCGGTATACACCTGGAATCCTTCCTTTCCAGATGGAAGGGCCAGAATAGGGGCTGAGATGAGTCGGTCCTTCAGCTACTGGAAAGTCGCCTGGCACTACGGGGTCCAAACGAAAGGTGCCTCCTTCTTTGTCAAAGATGTGAGGGGGAGGGCAATTTGAGAGAACCCCTCCACGAACTTCCGGTAATAACCGACAAGTCCCAAGAAACTTCGTACATCAGTGGTTGTCTTTAACTGCGGCCAATCTCGAACTTCCTGAATCTTTGTCGGATCCACTGCCAACCCGGCTCCACTGATAATGTGGCCTAGGAAAGCCACCTCCTTCAACAAAAACTGACACTTGCTGAATTTCGCGTAAAGGCGATGCTCCCGCAACCTCTCCAGAGTCAGTGCAAGATGCCGAGTGTGCTCCTCCTCCGTCCTAGAGTAGATCAGGATGTCGTCTATGAATACTATGACGAACACATCCAAGTAGGCCTCAAAAACCCGGTTCATGAGGCTCATGAATGCCGACGGTGCATTCGTGAGCCCGAAGGGCATTACGATGAACTCATTCGTCTCTCCATGGGAGCGGATAGGTATTCCGGACGTCCAGCCTGTTTAGTGCTCGATAATCGATGCACAGGTGAAGTGTCCCATCCTTCTTCTTCACGAATAGGACCGGGGCTCCCCATGGCGAGGAACTCGGTCTAACAAATCCCGCCTCCACCAACTCTTGCAACTAAGTCCGAAACTTCGCCAAATCCTTCGGGGCCATCCGATAGGGAGCCCTGGATATCAGCTTAGCCCCTGGCACCAACTGAATCTGAAAATCCTTCTCCCTGTGTGGAGGCAATCCTGGCAGCTTCTCTAGAAACACGTCGGCGTAATCACAAACCACCGGTATATTGGCAATCCGATCCTTCTCCTCGATCATCTCGAACAGCACCTGATATACCAGGTCTCCCTGCAGATGGACCTTGACGGCCTGTACCGAAGATAAGAGTATACGAGAGGCATGTCTTATACCTTCGAAGACAATGAAAGAGTCCCCGTATCTCACGGTGATCCTCTTTGCTTGGCAATCAATCTGGGCATGGTTCCAGTGCAGCCATACCATGCCTAGGATCAGGTCGTACTCCGTCAGCTTCAAAATCGTTGCTGGATCCTCGAACGCCTTTCCACCAATTTCTGCCTCCATATTGCAGTGATCCGTGGTAAAGAGCTCAGATCCATCCGATAGTCACAACCTCATCCTTGAGCCCGTGAATCGCTCCACACCTTCCAGTCCTTCTACGAACATCTCCGACACAAAGGAGTGAGTAGCTCCAGTATCGAAAAGCGTGCGAGCAGGCTTTCCGCTGATGAAGACTATACCTGGGGTTATTAGATGTCTTAGGGTTCTATAAAGAATTTTCTTTCCTTGTTAATCTATCTAGTACGGTTCTAAGTTTAAACCACTAAAAAGGAAATTCTATGAAAATAAAGAAGCATTGTGGCGTACCTGCTATGACCTGCTCCGGATTTCGAGGCTACGCAAGGTCCAAAGCATATACCTGCTCCCTTCCCTGTCTACGGTCTCCCTCCTGGTATCCACGACCGCGGCCGCGTCCTCGGCCTCCATAATGCTGAGCTGGTGGGCCACCTTGTGGTGCTGGAGGTGGTGCCCTCCTCATCGGGCAGTTCCTCCGGATGTGCCCAATCTGATGACAAAGGAAGCACTCTGGTGGGGGATACGCCATTCCCCCGGGTCTCGGCATCTCCTGCATACGAAGAGGTTGAGGGGCCAATATCACCTGCTCCCTCGACTCCTATCTCACTTCCTGACGAGGCTGGTCCTCTTTCCTTCTCCCCTCTAGTATAGCACCTCGTCGCTGGTCATTTCTGACTCTCCGTCCCTGATCCTCTGCTGGCCACTTCCGTCCCCGGGTAGTGTGCCAATCAGCCTCAATCCTTTTTGCCATCTCCAAAATCCGGGAGATAGGACCGTCAGATACAAACAACAAAGCCTCCCTCAAGTCTTCCCGTAGGCCCTTATAGAACCTCTTGATGTACCCTGCTTCGTCCAGCTGGTAAGAATATGCATATCGAGCCAAATGGTCGAACTTCCGATGGTACTCCACCACCGTCCGGGTGCCATGCTTCAGCTGTAAGAACCGCTCCTCCAACTCATCCCTGGCCAACTGCGGAATGAAATGCTCCAGCAGCGCAGCCCTGAACTCTTCCCAGGTAACCTCCACAACCTCCCTATTGGCAAATGTCGTGTCCAACAACGTCTTCCACCACCTCTTGGCATGGGACTCCAGGCAAGAGACAACCAGAGCCACCCTCTCCTCCCAGGGACACCGTATCCTGGTCAGCATCTCGTACATAATATCCAGCCACTCTTCCATCCGAACCGCCGACTCTGTCCCCAAGTAGGACAGGGGAGACAGTCCTCGGAAAAGGCTCAGCCAGTGGGCCCCCCGATTTGGCTGCGGGACCGAAACCTGCTGGGCCCTAAAAGCCTCCAGGATGGCAGTCAGAGTCTGTCCCATGTCTGACTGAAGGAAAGGAGTGGGGACCGGTGGAGGTGGTGCAACATCCTGAGCCTGTTGAACTCCACCTTGTAGCGTAGGCTGTGCTGGAGGCTGCGTAACAAAAACCCATACTGAGAAAACGTTCAATCATTAATAAAAGTGGACAATTTATATGTGATCCCCATATGGGAACACCACTACTTCCACTGTTTAGTTTGTCCCCAAACTAAACTCGAGCGGGGGTGACCCAGGGATAGTGGACTGCTACCTTTTTCAGATCGATGTTTACCTCTGATACAACTTGTAAGACCCCCCCTTTTTTCTTTTTAAAACCCGGGGTCTTAGGCCCAGAATCGCCGCTTTGCGGTGACACCTTCACGTCCTGAAGGGTCATCACCACAAGGCGCCGATTCTGTCGGCCAATTCGATCACAGAAAGGTAGCACAATAATTAAATTAAGAGCAGGTCCACTAAAAGTAAATCATATTTATAGAATAAAATCTCCATGAAGGGAGTGTCCACAGAATAATAATCAGAGTACTAAAAATGCGAGCTTTTGCCCGGTACATCATATCCTCACTACAAAACGCTCATACGGAAGAAAAAACAAAACTACTCAAGGCCGAGACTCACGGTCCCGGCTGTATGAACTCCAGAGCTAGACTACCCCATCTCCAAGCGCACCGGTCTCTGGGGCTGCTCCGCTGTGCTGGGCTCCGCGATCCCGTAAAATGATGCGGTTCGAAAATCGTTAGTCATAAAGACTAAGCCCTATCATCCCCTATCCCTTCCCCCATGGCTCCTAGGTACCGAATGGAGAGCAAGAAAGGGAAGGACATGAAGGTGGCGATTTAATGAAAGAAACAGGTGGCAGCGGAACTAATCTAGCAATTCTATAATAAATATGATAATAACAGAAAGTAGGAAAATTAACCTTAACTTATGTGCGAAAGCGCATAAGCCAAGGGATCTTCTGCAAGGCTCTCATCGTATAGAGTGTCCCATACCACTTATACGTTGGGGTGTCGGTTATCAAACAGCAATATATATATATATATAGAATTTAACTTTAATTTATAAACTTGCCAACACAAGCTTATAGACCAAGGAGTCATTTTGCAGGTCCTAATGTATAAGCATCTCATACCACTTATACTTTAGGTGTCAGGGTTAAATGAATCGATTATGATATGTCATGCAAGTGGGTATGATGAAAACATGCAAGTGCAACTCACACACCCGACTCTGTGCACACAGACCTTTAGTTCCCCCTTTCGTAGCCGTTACTTCCCAGGATACCTCCGTAGTGGCAGACGGAATCGGTGGGTTGGGCCTCGCCAACCTCTAAACCAATAAAGCACTACCAGTCAGACCTATCGTACGCCTCAACGCTTGGTGCACTAAGCGGACGCCTGCGTACTCTTGCCGGCTGGCGCACCGGACTTCTGTTGTCGAAGTGCTAACCACACTTGCCGAGTCAGCGTATTGGCGTCGGTGCATCGACCCTCCAATACCGAAGACCCACCACCTTAATTTTCATTCCTTTTATGCACATGCAAATTTAATCGTAAACACACAAAAACCGAGCCGAAGCCCCCCGGACTAAAACGTCCGTCTCTTAACCAACCTAGCCGAAGCTCCCCGGACAATTCCGTCCGTCTCTTAACCAACCAAGCCGAAGCTCCCATAAATCTTATTGTGCTAATAGTGTTTGTGAAAGGTGCAACCCTAATTACTAAGTTACTCTTATCAGTTTGTTATTGTAGTTTACGTTAACCCAGGACTGCCCCCGCTATTCCCCGTGAAGGGCTCTCAAAGGGCACTAGGAACTATGATGGTAGCTGAAGCCCATCGTTCCCTTTCGCAAGGCACTTATTGTTATTGGTTGATCCCCTTTACCCATTCCCTTCTCATATTACGATAGACTATCCTAGGGTGATTTTTAACCTTCCTCTCTTCGGGAAAGACGATCTTTCATCGAACCCGAGCACCTCTTAACCCTAGCTATCACTACTTCTCTCCACTCTTCATATCATCCTATTGTGATATCATCTGCAATTGTCCACCCAGACAAAATGACTAACTCCAACGACTTTCTCAGATCATTTCCTATTGCAATTCACAAATTTGTTATATGCAGACCAACCTAGACTATATGTCGAACCAGTTATGCAATGATCCCAAAACTCATCCAAATGCCCTAAACTATTTACTAGAGACTTATCATGATATAAATAGCCTAAATCCAGAATGTGGTAATTTTTCTAATTTATCTGGCATTTAATTAATTTCCACAAAAATTCCAATGGCTACCGGTTTGAACATGAACTACCCTAAGTTCTCATGCAAGATGTCCAGCAAATTTATAATAAATAGTAGGTTATATCAATAGGGTAAATCCAAAGTATAATAATTTTCTATCATCAAAAGGGTACTAAAAACTATTTTAGCAGTATTTACTATCTTCCATTATTTATGAACCAAGTACAGAGAATATTCTTCCAAAAATTATAAATAAATTATAATATGCAGATAAAGCCTTAAAATTAGCATTGGCCCAATTTCATAATTTTTCAGGAATATTGTTATCCCTAATTAATTTTCAAAGCATAAAACCCCTCTTTAACATTTGTGAAGGAAGTACTGGATTTACTCAACTAAAAATTATACAAAAATTCAAGGGTAACCATTCAGTCCTAAAACATTTATTTCCAAGATTGCATGGGGTTTTAATGAACAGAAAGATCCAAATAATTAAAACATCAAGTAGGGCTATAATAAACTTTACAAATTAAGTGCTGGAAATAAACATCATAAAATTCCAGTAAAATCTCTATAGCTTCTACCCACTCCAAAACTTACTCAACCCTAATTTCACAGCCTTTGGATAAAGTTTAGTGATGGATTTTGCATAATTAGTATTTTACCCTAAAGCTAAAATTATAGTTTTGATGTATCTACTTATCTCCAAATTCTCCAAGATTCCATTCAGATGATTCTTATCATGCTAGTGTCAACTCTACAGAGTTTCAAGGCAATACGAGAGCAATTGCCTCCATGTCCTTCTCAACCCTCAAAACCCTCCATTTAGGGTTTGAGCTTGGATCCTAGGGTAAATCAACCCTAAACAACACCATTCTCTCCAAGTGGGTTATAGTAACCCCTCCAAGTAAGTGGTCAAGATATTAGTCTCTGTTGAGGTGATATGATCATTCTAACCTCTAGTGCACTTTTTACTCAAAAATGCCTCACTATTGCCTAGTTAAGAATAGGTAACTCCCTATCCAAAACTAATCCAAGTGAGTTGAAAATTTGTACATAGCTAAGTTTTATAACCAGGGACCACTCACCAAAATTTGGGAGGGTTTGGAGGTCATTTGACCACTTAAATAAATTCCTCTAACTTAATTAAATTAAAACAGAAACTTTAGGCAAAGTATCTCCAAAAATTCCCATTTTTGGACAGCCTATAGATATGTCTAAGGATAACCCCCTGCCCAAATTTCAGGTCATTTGGGCAAAGGAGGAAGCGTGGGCATTCATTTTAGTTCCTGCCAAACTCTAGGTATAGCCCCCACTAAAACGGGTTCTGCGGTCAAACCGCTTACCCAAACGAGTTGAAATCAGTTTTAAATTAACCTAGACTCAAAGGTCTATAATGTTTGTGAGTAGCCATTTATCCTAAATAGGCTTCTATATGCCTCGTTTTGTAATGTCAAAAGTCGTGCCAAAAAGGAGGTAATAATTCCTTATAATTGATAAATGAATAGTAATGATTTTACTGTTCATCTTCCCTTCCTGACAGAACCCGTAAACTGAACTCAGAAAAATATATTTCATGTATCTCTTCCATGGTCCATTGTCGGTCGTCCGGTAACTTCCCTGGTCAGCCACCACCACCACCACCTCTGTCGAGGCGATGGCTAGCGGTCGGCGGTGGTTTGGCCGTCGGAGGTGGCGGTTTCTGACGTACCCGAACATATATTTTTTCATGGTTGATCCCTGAAAACTCGAGATAGATTCGGCTCCGTTGAGCACGAACTTCATTCCTATGATCCTAAGATCTACCCATAAGAGAAGAAGTATAGGAGGACCTTGTTCGCGGTTTTAAGGCGAGATGAACGTCGGATTATCATGGCGCGGTGGTAGCGTTCCCGAACTTCTTCAACAGCAAGAGCAGAAATCTGAATCCGTTTCATCGAGCGTGTAACCTTCTCCTCTTGCTCTAAGGAGGCTGTTATAGATCTCCAAGTGGGGAGGGGGAAGGGTGAATCATTCATGGCAATAAAAGCTCCCTTAACGAATGGATTTTCGGTTATGGTGGAGAGAAGGAAACGTTAGAATAAGAAGAGGTGTTTACCAGGTGGAGATTTCCTATTGGACCACACTCTCTCTTTCTTATTAAGTAATTAAAGGAGGAAATAACCCATAATTACTCCTGCTGTAATTTCCCATAATCAGAATTGATTATGAATCGAGTTACAGAAATTTCCAGTCTGGCTGACGTTTCAGCCATTGTCACGGGCGTGACACGTGGGTCACGGGCGTGACAGGCCCGAGTGGCAAATTCTGAGTTCGACGATCGTCGATCTGAGATCGACGATCATCGATCTGAGATCGACGATCGTCAAAAGGTAGTCACGCCCTTAGTCACGGGCGTGACACGTAGGTCATAGGTGTGACCGGCCAAGATGCAAATTCCGCGCTCAGCGATCGTCTCGCTGAGATCGACGATCGCCGAAGGGGGTCACGCCCTAGGTCACGGGCGTGACACATGGGTCACGAGCGTGACAGGGCCATGACGCAAATTCTGCGCTCGACGATCGTCGCACTGAGACTGACGATCGTCGAAGGGGTCACGCCCTAGGTCACATGCATGACACATAGGTCACGGGCGTGATAGGCCCGGGTTGAAAATTCTGCGCTCGACGATCATCTCCCTGAGATCGACGATCGTCGAAGGGGTCACGCCCTGGGTCACGGGCGTGACACATAGGTCACGGGCGTGACCAACCCGTGACCCGAAATCTCGGTCGTTGTATTTTAATTTTTGGGCTTCCTAGGGTTCTGTCACAACAAACCGACTCCTAGGGTTCTAGGCGGAAATGGGATGTTACAATCACTAAGCATAACACAATAAGGTATAGGTCTATGTAATTTCAAAAGCGACCTAAAACCTATAAACCCCTCCCCCCTAAGTGTTAGCTGGCCTTGGAGACAAAGTCTTTCAAGTGGTATCAGAGGCACGGTTACTCAAGAGATGCTTAATAGTCTGAGCAGATCTCTAGGGTTAGCAAAAGAATTGTCCTTATGGGTTCAGGAGTGAACTATAAGGAGCTGGGTGCCATGAAGCTTCCAATCTGTAGGAAGGAAGGGTTTAGCATTGGGAAGGAGAGGGTTAGGCTGTTCATGGAAGTTGTTGACCCTAGATTCTTTATCACAGTCATGGAAGGGCCTTTCATCCTTATGAAAGTGTCAGCTTTGGATGCAAATGTCAAGACACCCAAGACCAATTCTGAAATGACAAAAGATGAAGTCATCCTTGCTACTATGGATAAGAGGGCACAAAATATTATATTTATTACCATTGATGACACAACCTTCAAAAATCTAGTATACTACAAGACCTAAAAGGAGATGTGGGACACTTTGGTGGTCTATGTTGGAACACCCTATTACTAATTTGGGTAAGGATCACTATGTTTGTCTTAGGAAACCAGTTTGACCTAGTTGCATAGTTTAAAGGTCAACATTAGAATGTGTCTAGGGCTTAGATTTTAGGTTTGAGCTGCCCCCAGGACCATTCAAGGAATCAGACTTCAAGCTGAGGCAAAGACAATTATCGTCGAGCTTAGGTCGACGGAACGTCGAACTCCGTTCGACGCTCTCTGAGCTCAACCTTTGCTAAAGTCGTCGAGCTTCGGTCGACGGTCTTCGAGCTCAGGTCGACGATCTCTCCTCAGTTTATTCTTCAGATCGCTGAGCTCTGGTCGACGTTCTTCGAGCTCAGGTCGACGATCTCTCCTCAGTTTATTCTCCAGGTCGCTGAGCTCAGTTCGACGATCTTCGAGCTCAGTTCGACATTTTCTGTCTGTTGATCTTATTCCATCTCTGAGCTCAGATCGACGATCTTCTGAGAGATCGACGTTTTTACGGATTCAAATTCTTTCAGTCTTTGGAATGTTTTTGAATTCTCTCAGCATTTATTTCAAGAGATCTGCCAGCCATTTTTCTTTATTCTGGAGCAAGTTTCAAGGAATTTTTTTGGAATATGGGACTTTCCTCTAAAAGACAAGACTTTTATAGAAGACATTTATGACTGCCAACGGCTATCTTTGACAAGGAATTTTTTAGAGAATAAGATCCTCCTTTTTGTCTTCAGTCAACAAGATAGAACATATAGCACAACAACAAAAGATTAACAGTGACAGACAACAAGTGATCATTTTTCTGAAGAATTAGTAGAACAATCCTTTTGGCTTACTGAAAAGTGATCATAGCTTCAACATCAAGTACTCCAGACACAAAATATTTCGGCATCTGCTGGAATCATCTTCTGTTGGAGATCTGAAGCTTCTGAAGACCTATCACCCTGAAGCAAAGCTCTCACTCCTGAACCATTCTATATCTCAAGGGGAGCTTTGACATCATCAACAATCCACTAGTCTTCTCTCATTTGATTTGAGAACAGAGAAGACAACTTCACCTCTTTACTTTTTCTTTTCCTGCTGTAAAAGGGTTATCAAAACTCCCTTCAAAAGTTCCGAGTTTGGTTCTGAGAGCCTTGTCAAAACTCAGTGGTGGCAAGACACCTGATCAAAAAATCTAGTTTGGTTTTTGAGCACCTTATCAAAAGCTCATTGGTGTCCGGACACCTGATCAACTCATCCTGAGTGGATTCCTACCAAGGGTGGTAGAAGAGTGGATGTACCCAGGTTTTTGGGGAACCACTATAGTTCCTTGTGTCTTCTGGTTGCTTGAGTATTTTCTTTATTGTGTGCTGTGATTCTTCTTTTTGCTGTCTTAGTTTTGATTTATCTAGTAAGACACCTTACACCTATACATAAATTAAATCTTAATTGTTTTATTTGTTTAAATTGTAAAGCTATTTTAAAATACTCTATTCACCCCCCCCCCCTCTAGAGTTTAGATAGATCTTTATCTCACTTTCAAGTGGTATCAGTGGCAGGTTGGTTGTTCATACAGGCTAACACCTGAACCAAAAGATCCTTGATAAGATCAATCTTTTAAAGGGTTATTTTCATTATATTTAATTTTATAAAGACATGACACAGAATAAAGATTATGCAAGCACCAGGCCTCCAGTGTGCAATCTATCCAAGTTTACACCCTGGAAAGCAAGGATTAGACTTTACATGAATTCTATTGATCAAGATATATTCAATTCTGTTTTGACAGTGTGTCCAAGTCCACCAGCAAGCTCAAGAACAAATGCTGTTCCACCTCCTTCAAGAATAGATGCTGAAATAAAGAAGTGGAAGACTGTAGATGCCAAGGCCATGAACATCTTAGCTCAGACAATGTCTGATGAGATATTTCAGAAGGTAGCTGACTGCAACTCAGCCAAAGGAATTTGGGACAAGCTCTCTGAAATTGTCTCAGGATCTGCTGATGAAAGGAAAGACAGGAAATCCCATCTGATAAGCCAATATGAGAACTTCAAAAAGGGAGAAGCTGAATCAGTGGCTGACATGTACAATAGACTAAGTCTGATTGTCAATGAGTTAAAGACTCTGGATAAAGAGATCTCATTGACTGAGCTGAATGAAAAAATCTTAATGTGCTTCCCCAGCACTTGGGATTCAAGAATCTAGCCAATCAAAGATGCCAGAAGTCTAAATGAGATTACCACTGAAGCTCTCCTGGGCAAGCTCAAATCCTATGAGCTGCTCATTAAAAATAGAGAAGAAGAACAAAAGGCAACTTCTCCAGTCACAAGGAAAGAAAAGACCATAGCCTTCAAAGCTGCAGAAGAGGAGCCTGAAGATAAAGCTACAGGAAATGATGAGCTCCTAAGTCTACTGGCCAAAAGATTCTACAAGATGGCCAGAAAAGACTTCAGAAAGAGATCATACAAGGGTCATGATAAACCAAGCTATGATAAATCAAATAATAATAAAGAAATTATATGCTTTGGTTGCAGGAAACCAGGCCATATTGTGCCTGACTGTCCAGAAAATAAGAACAAGGACAAGAAAGATAGAAGAGAAAGAAGAAAGGAAAAAGACTTCAGAAAGAACATCTCAGACAAACCCTCCTTCAGCAAGAACAAACATACAAGGAAGGGATTTGTTGCTGAGACATGGAGTGAAACTGAAGAGGACTCTGAAGCCTCATCCAGCTCTAGTGATGATGAGGATGATGCTGATGAAAAGGAATTCTGCATGATGGCTATCAATGCCTCTCAAACAGACTCAGAAGCAGAAGAGTCAGAATCAAATTCAGAAGCTCAACTAGAAGAAGATCAGGTAATCAATTCATTTGATTTCAGTTCTAAGGATTTTAAAGATGAGTTTAGAATACTATGCCTAGATCTGTTGGAGTCTGAGAAGGAAATCACTTCCCTCAGAAAACAACTATCTGAGTATAGCACTGTAAAATCAGAGAACCTTAAACTCTCTGAAGAGTTAGAATGCTATAGGGAGCAGATAGCTTCACTAAAAAGTGAACTATCCAAGGCCAAGCAATTTGAAGAATCCCTTAATGGGAAAAGTATCAAATTAATGGACATCACAAGCACAGTGAGCTCAAGATTAAATAGTACACTGGGCTTGGGTGCCTCATCTAGCCAACCCATAGTATTAACAACCCCAATCAAATTTATTTCTGATAAAGGAAAGGGTGTTGTGGAGGTAGCTAGGAAAAATTCATATCTACCTAATAAAAAGAAAGCTCAACAGAAAACGTCGAGCAGAGGTCGACGATCGTCGAACAGAGGTCGACGATCTCAGGCTGAAACGTCGAACTCAGCTCAACGTTTCCTGAACTCTGAACTCCCTCATAGTCGATCTTCGAACGGAGCTCGATGATTTTACCCAAGATCGTCGAACCCAGCTCGATGATCGTCGAACCCGGCTCGACGATCGTCGAACGAAGTTCAGAGTTTTAAATCTTCTTTCAGAGGCAAATCTCAATTCAATCCTAGAAGTGCTTCATCCCAATGCTTTAATCCCTATACTGAATGGATAGTACCTCCTAGGAGATACCATCCTGAAGGTTATAAGGATCAACCTGGGATGTCTTTTATTTCTGAATTTAAGGGTTATCAACTTAGGCCCAAGGTTAACTGGGTCAAAAACATATAAGCTGATTTTGTGCAGGTGAAGACCTATCCAACATCAAACCAGCTATGGTATCTGGATAGTGGGTGCTCAAAGCACATGATAGGGAATAAGGACAACTTCACATCCTTTAAAGCCAAGCTTGGACCCAAAGTAATTTTTGGTGATTCAAACATTGGAACTACAAAAGGATATGGTGCAGTCCAAATTGGGACAGTCACCTTCAAGAAGGTAGCCTATGTTGAAGGACTCAAGCACAACCTGATAAGCATTAGTCAGCTGTGTGATGAAGGATATCAAGTGACTTTCAACAAAGAAATATGCAAGGTCAAGATAGAAGACAACACAACTGTGTTGACAGGTAACAGGAAAGGTAATATTTACTTAGTAGACTTTCATTCATCTAAGGTAGATATTTGTCTGTTTAATTCCATATCTAGACCTAATATTCTATGGCATAAGAGACTAGGACATGTTAACCTTAGAACCATTGCCAGGCTATCCAAGGACAACCTTGTCAGAGGACTGCCTTCTGGCCCCTACAAGAAGGAAGGACTCTGCAAGGCTTTTCAATTAGGCAAGCAAACTAAAAGTAGTTTTAAATCAATTAATAAGAGTGATTCACCTAGGATTTTGTATCTGTTACACATGGATCTTTTTGGACCCATTACAGTACAAAGCTTAGGAGGGAAGTCCTATACTTTAGTAGTTGTAGATGACTTCTCAAGATTCATATGAGTATTCTTTCTGAGGAAGAAGTCTGATAACTTTAAGTGTTTGACAGATTTTCTCAAATGCATTCAGATTGAGTTCAACACTCACATTGCCCTGATCAGAAGTGATCATGGGACAGAGTTTGATTCTATTCTCATGCAAGAGTTTTGTCAAAGTGAAGGGATCAGGCATACTTTCTCAGCTCCTAGAACTCCTCAACAAAATGGGGTAGCTGAAAGGAAAAATAGAACACCCATTGAATCTGCAACTACATTATTGGCAGATGCTCACCTACCTCTATCCTTTTGGGCTGAGGCAGTGAACACCTCCAACTATGTGTTGAATAGAAGCCTGATACATAAACTAAAGGGCAAGACTCCCTATGAATTGCTCAAAGGGAAGAAACCTAAAATAGGCTATTTTAAAGTTTTTGGTTGCACTTGTTTTATCCATAATAATGACAAGAAATATCTAGCAAATATCCAAGCTAAAGCTGATGAAGGAGTGTTTCTGGGATACTCCATGATCAGTAAAGCTTATAGGGTTTATAATAAAACTACTCAAAAAATAGAAGAATCTGTCCATATTACTTTTAATGAAGCTAACATGTCTTTCAAGGAGAAGAATGTTTCTACCATAGAACATTTGCAGGTGCACTCTCTAGCTGAAGACATGAACAGATTACAAGTTACACAAAAGGATGACAGTAGTGAAGATGAAGAAGCTGCTCACCATCAGGAAGAAAATCTTCTTGAAGAACCAGTTGTTGTTCCACAAGAGGACACAACAACACAGGTTGGTGAACCATCAACACCCCCTGTTGATCTAGTAACAACAAGAGATCATCCAATTTCTCAAGTAATTGGAGACATCTCAGCTGGTGTGCAAACTAGAAATCAGGTCAACCAGAACCTGATGCACACCTGCTTCCTCTCTCAAATTGAACCTCAAACCATTCAAGATGCAGAACAAGATCCACACTGGATTATTGCAATGTAAGAGGAGTTGCATCAATTTGAAAGAAATAAAGTTTGGGAACTAGTGCCTAAGCCAAAAGATCATCCCATTGTTGGAACCAAATGGGTGTTCAGAAATAAGCTGGATGATCAAGGAATCATTGTAAGGAATAAAGCAAGGCTAGTTGCTCAAGGGTACTCTCAGGAAGAAGGGATAGACTATGACCAGACCTTTGCACCTGTTGCAAGATTAGAAGCCTTAAGATTCTTTCTGGCTTATGCTGCTCACAAGGGATTCAAAGTCTATCAAATGGATGTCAAGAGTGCTTTTCTCAATGGGGAGATCAAAGAAGAAGTCTATGTCAGACAACCTCCAGGTTTTATCTCTCTAACCCATCCTGATTATGTTTTTAAACTACACAAAGCATTATATGGTCTCAAGCAAGCTCCTAGAGCATGGTATGAGACCCTAGCATGTTTTCTGCTGAAAAATGATTTTGTTAGGGGGAGAGTAGACCAAACTCTTTTTATTAGAACCCATAAGTCCCATACCCGACTAGTATAAATCTATGTAGATGATATTATATTTGGTTCTACTGATTCAAACTTGTGCAAAAAGTTTTCCAAGCTTATGCACTCTAAATTTGAAATGAGTAGCATGGGTGAGCTATCCTTCTTCTTAGAATTGCAAGTCAAACAACATGCTGAAGGCATATTTATTTCTCAAACCAAGTATGCAAAAGAGCTGGTTAAGAAATTTGGTATGTCTGATGCAACATGTATGAAAACACCCATGCCTACCAATGCTGTACTGGATGCTAATGAATATGGGAAACCAGTTGATCAGACAACATATAGAGCAATGATTGGCTCTCTATTGTACCTTACAGCTAGTAGGCCTGACATAATGTTTGCTACATGTATATGTGCTAGATTTCAAGTTAGCCCTAGAGAGTCACACTTAACCTTAGTTAAGAGGATTCTTAGATATGTTAAAAGCTGTCCAAATCCAGGACTCTGGTATCCAAAAGACTCAGCATTTGACTTAACTGGATTCTTAGATGCTGATTATGCTGGATGCAGAATAGACAGGAAAAGCACCAGTGGAACTTGTCAGTTCCTTGGTGATAGACTTGTCTCTTGGTATTGTAAGAAACAAACATCTGTGTCAACCTCAACTGCTGAAGCTGAATATATGGCTGCAGGCAGTTGTTGTTCACAAATATTGTGGATACAAAACCAACTCCTAGACTATTGTTACAACTTAGAGAAGTCAAAAATATTTTGTGACAACACTAGTGCTATTTCCATTGCACAAAATCCAGTCCTCCATAGTAGGACAAAACACATAGAGATTAGGCATCATTTTCTAAGGGATAATGTAGAGAAGAACAAAATTGAACTTCAATATATCCCTACTGATTTGCAAAGGGGAGATATTTTCACCAAGCCTCTGGATGAAAAGAAACACAATTTCTTCCTAAATCAGTTAGGCATGTTAGATGGAGGAAGCCTAAACTAAATTACAAGATTTTGAAAAGCTAAAAACAGACCAAGATTAGGCTAAAGAATCATCTCCTTTTGTGTCTGCAGGATAGTTTCTGTCTCTGAACTGAGCTCGATGTTTTTCCCAGAAATCGTCGAACGAAGTTCGACATTTTCACTGAACGTCGACCTAAGTTCAGAGCTTGCCAGATAGTTGTATACTATCTCTTTCAGGTCTTTGATCGTCGACCTGAGCTCGACGCTCTCTAGATCGTCGAACTGAGATCTACGATGTTGAAGACCTTTCAGCTTCCTTCAGGAGTCCTGATCGTCGATCTGAGGTCGACGA
Source organism: Platanthera zijinensis (assembly GCA_039513925.1). NCBI lineage: Eukaryota > Viridiplantae > Streptophyta > Magnoliopsida > Asparagales > Orchidaceae > Platanthera > Platanthera zijinensis. The sequence goes on along the minus strand of CM077085.1, from coordinate 200,235,584 downwards.
TCCTTCCTTTTTCGCGTCGAACCCTAATATAAAATCATTTTTCGGCCGCCACTCATCGTTTACGCCTTCATACTCTCTGCAATTTTTTTTCCCTCCAAACCTGCTACACTTGGTCATGTTTGTTCAATCTTTGCAGGTACAGATGGCTCTGACTGTTACTGCCCTTTCAAAAATGAAATTTGACACAGGATTCGACATCGACATGAACTCTTTCGATGGAAGCGACCAGAGATTCAAGGACATTTTAAATCTTCTTCGAGAATAACAGTTAGTTCAGATAATGTCCATCAGGATGAAGATCGCCGCAGACGAGATAAAGGAATGGTGCTTTTCTGCCTCAATTGAGAATGAGAATTCTGTAGTCGGCTCTATCAAAGGGACTCAGGTACCATTGTCCCCCGCCCTACTAACAGAAGTGTTCAACATAAGCACTGAAAATGACTCTATTGAATTATCTGAAGAAGAGTCTGATGCAATGCTAGATAGAATGGGTCACTCTGCTGAGAACCCTAAAAAATTGCTGAAAAAGAATTTGTCGATTGAATATCAATTTCTGGCTGATGTTGTGGGAAAGGTGCTTCTGGCAAAGCACTCAGCCCATGACACCATTTCCAGACATCAGTTCTGTCTAATGGGAGCTGTGGTTGATAAGAAACATCTGGACTGGGGGTCCATCTTCTTCAATTTGATCAAAAAGAAGCTGAGCAAAAGCTGTGTAAACTTTGGGAGGATCTTGGGGGTTTACATACACTCCAGGTGCCCTGAGCTGCTGACCTCAAGTGGGATGCACATCAATGCATCCAAGAGACTTACCAGTTCCCTCTTCAGCAGGTGGGACAGGCAGATTATTAACCCCAACAGGGCTGCTGCATCAACTCCTGCTTCAGGCACAAGGACTGCCTTAGTCACTCCTCCTCAGGTCTCTACCCCTGCAAAAGTTTTGCCTGCTTCTTCTCCTCCTCCAACTGTCTCTACCCCAGCCATCTCATCCTCACCACCAATTACCACCATAGCCATCTCATTCCCCATTACAATCTCATCACCAATCTCACCTCCTCCAGCATCTACCTCAGAGCAATTCCATCCCTTATACTACTATCCTCCTGCCACCACTTCATCATATTCTCTCTTAGATGACTCCTTCATGGATGATCCTCCTTCAACTCCTGAGCTTCCTCTATATCCTCATTCCAACAAATTCTTCAAGACATCCTCTCCCAACCATCTTTTTCCCCTACCATCTCATCCTTCCCCAACCAAATTACATCAATCTCAACACTTCCTACCCCTAGACCATCCATTCCTTCACCTCCTACCTCCACTTCCTCTATTCCATCAGCTCCAGTCAACATCATTCCAGCAACTTTCTCTCCTACCTCTACTCAAGCCCCTCTTGAGCATGTAGATCTCTCAGCCCTGGCAGACAGGTTATATGAGCTGCTAGCTCCCAAGCTAAACTCATTACTGGAGACCACCCTGGCTCCACTCCCGACACATGTTCAGGAGCTGTCTACCAAGCTCTCCTCCTTCATCTCCTCTCAGGCAATTACTTCTTCTGGGTGCCTTGATCCAGCTGCCACTGAATCCAGGCAGGGGGAGATGCCTTATGAAGCAGGTCCTGCTCCAACATTTGCAGTGGATCTCCAGAAATTGCTTTCAGTTTTTGATCTTGCTTTCTTTAGTTCTATGCCAGTTGAACAAGTTGAAGATTTGACTAAGGCCATTGTGCCTATCTCTGTTTGTGATCCCAGCCTAATTGCCTCATATATAAATTCTTTCAAGGCTGTGGATGTTGTTTCTTCCATCTCTGCTGCTACTGCTGTTTCTACAAGTGTATCAGAAGATATTGACATAGTTTCTGTTATTGAGGTTACTGCTGCTCAAGAACTTGCTACTTATCAGGAAGAACCTGCTGCTGTTTCTGCTCCAACTCCTGATGCTGCTTCTGCTCAAATCTCTGATTGGGGTTCTCCTACCCTGACTCCAGATCAGTTGAAATTACAAGAGAAATATATTAAGAGCATTGATGATTTATATGATAGACCATAAAGTTCAGAGAGTGATCAGTTTCAAACTGAATCTGATTATTCCTCTAATACTATTGCAAAGAAAAGGAAAGCCAAAAGCAAGGCTATGATGAAAGTACCCCCAGCTCAAGCTAAAGACTCAAATGACATTCCATATTATATTTTGCATGACTGCCCCATTTCTGAGCCCTGGATGCAGTTCTCCAAGAACCAACTAAAAGCTATGAAGAAGAGAAGGAAGCTGGACAAGTATTAAAAGGGATCCTCTCATTTTCAGCCTCCTCCTCCTCCAGATTCTGGTTCAGGCTCAGCTTCTCAAGCCCCAGCTTCCAAGCAAAGTTCCTCCCAGTCTTATCAGAGATATCAACCAAGAGAACAATTTCAAAGAGGATATCAATCTAAGAGATATCAGTCTAGAGGAAGGCAAAGAGATTACAGAACATATTCTAGACAACAAAGGGGAGGACAAGGTCATATTGAATCTACTTCAGGTCCTTTCCCTTATAGGCTAAAAGATACAGTTGTCTCCAGGACTCCTCATACTGATTCTGAGTCTATCAACAGATATGAACCTCCTGTTCCATTTGAGGATCCTGAGAACAACCCTTTGTCATGGACTGCCAGAATGAAAGAGCTTGCTGCTCTAGATCAAATAAAAAAGGCCAGAGAGCAAGACAAAGACATTTCCAACATTACAACCCTATCAGATCGAAGAAAGAAAGAACTAGAGAGATATGCTTCAAGGAAATTCTTTAATCCAGAAGATTATATGAAGCTGCACCCTGAGGCTATAGTTCCAAGGCCTAGATCTCAAACTTCCTTAGGTGTAGAAGATGATAGAAGATCAAAGAAAGAAGCCCTCAATCCTAATAGGGAAATTTTGTTTAAAAGGGGAACTGAGAAGAAGTGATTTGTGTAAGCTGAACAAACGTCCACCTCTGAATATTTGCTGATATTTTATCTGTGATCTGCAATGCTGTTATGACATTTTCTTACATTGATTGGTTTAGCTTTTGCTTTGTCTGTATGATTATTTATTTCCTATTTTTGTCTGTAAATAGTAATCCTAACCCAAATAAGGGGAGATTGTTGGAACACCCTATTACTAATTTGGGTAAGGATCACTATGTTTGTCTTAGGAAACCAGTTTGACCTAGTTGTATAGTTTTAAAGGTCAATATTAGAATGTGTCTAGGGCTTAGATTTTAGGTTTGAGCTGTCCCCAGGACCATTCAAGGTATCAGACTTCAAGCTGAGGCAAAGACAATCATCGTCGAGCTTAGGTCGACGGAATGTCGAACTCCGTTCGACGCTCTCTGAGCTCAACCTTTGCTAAAGTCGTCGAGCTTCGGTCGACGGTCTTGGAGCTCAGGTCGACGATCTCTCCTCAGTTTATTCTTCAGATCGCTGAGCTCTGGTCGACGTTCTTCGAGCTCAGGTCGACTATCTCTCCTCAGTTTATTCTCCAGGTCGCTGAGCTCAGTTCGACGATCTTCGAGCTCAGTTCGACTTTTTCTGTCTGTTGATCTTATTCCATCTCTGAGCTCAGATCGACGATCGTATAGCTCAGATCGACGATCTTCTGAGAGATCGACGTTTTTACGGATTCAAATTCTTTTAGTCTTTGGAATGTTTTTGAATTCTCTCAGCATTTATTTCAAGAGATCTGCCAGCCGTTTTTCTTTATTCTGGAGCAAGTTTCAAGGAATTCTTTTTGGAATATGGGACTTTCCTCTAGAAGACAAGACTTTTATAGAAGACATTTATGACTGCCAACGGCTATCTTTGATAAGGAATTTTTCAGAGAATAAGATCCTCCTTTTTGTCTTCAGTCAACAAGATAGAACATATAGGACAACAACAAAAGATTAACAGTGACCGACAACAAGTGATCATTTTTCTGAAGAATTAGTAGAACAATCCTTTTGGCTTACTGAAAAGTGATCATAGCTTCAACATCAACTCCAGACACCAAATATTTCAGCATCTGCTGGAATCATCTTCTGTTGGAGATCTGAAGCTTCTGAAGACCTATCACCTTGAAGCAAAGCTCTCACTCCTGAACCATTCTTCATCTTAGGGGGAGCTTTGACATCATCAACAATCCACTAGTCTTCTCTCATTTGATTTGAGAACAGAGAAGACAACTTCACCTCTTTACTTTTTCTTTTCCTGCTGTAAAAGGGTTATCAAAACTCCCTTCAAAAGTTCTGAGTTTTGTTCTGAGAGCCTTGTCAAAACTCAGTGGTGGCAAGACACCTGATCAAAAAATCTAGTTTGGTTTTTGAGCACCATATCAAAAGCTCATTGGTGTGAGGACACCTGATCAACTCATCCTGAGTGGATTCCTACCAAGGGTGGTAGAAGAGTGGATGTACCCAGGTTTTTGGGGAACCACTATAGTTCCTTGTGTCTTCTAGTTGCTTGAGTATTTTCTTTATTGTGTGTTGTGATTCTTCTTTTTGCTGGCTTAGTTTTGATTTATCTAGTAAGACACATTACACCTATACATAAATTAAATCTTAATTGTTTTATTTGTTTAAATTGTAAAGCTATTTAAAAAATACTGTATTCACCCCCCCCCCCCCCCCCCCCTCTAGAGTTTAGATAGATCATTATCTCACTTTCAGTCTATATGGAGGGCATATAAGAAGTCAGAGATTAAAGAAAGCCTATGCTCAACCAAGAGTGTGAGGCTTTTAGGAAAAGAAAGACTGACAGCATAGCTGATTACTATGAGAGATTTTTCACAATAGTCAATGAGTTGAGGACATATGGTAGAGTCTTAATCACTTAGGTGCTGAATGAAAAGGTTTTCAGGTCTCTAACTAGAGACTGGGATACTAAAATCTGTGCCATTAGAGGGGTGGAAAAGTTTGCTGACACTCCGCCAGAAATACTGTTTGGGAAGCTGCTGTCCAATGAAATGTAGCTGACTACCAGGAAAGAGGATGAGAAAAATAGTAAGTCTGTGGCCAAAAAAAATCTGTGGCCTTTAAAGATGAATTCATAAGGAGTAGCAGAAGAAAGACACCTTGTCCACCAAGGAGGGATGCTGAATCTGACTCAGAATTGTTAGAGATAAGCACATCAGACAGCCATATGTTTGATGAGGACTTTGCTGCCTTCTCCAGGCAGTTCCAAAAGATGATGAGGAAGAAGCATTGGAAAAGTAGGCCTTTCTCCTCCTCACATCTCCGGAAGAAATCCTCCAAGGAGGGCAGGTATGATTCCAAACCAAGTAAACATGTTTCATCTAAGATCATCTAATACTATTGCAGCAAGCCAGGGCATGTATTAGCCGAGTGCCATATCAAAAGAAAAGAAGTTGGGGAGAAGAAGGGTCACCAGTACAAAGGCAAGAAGGAGAAATCCTATATTGCTAAGAAACAGAAGAGCTGGATTAACTCTTCCTCATTAGAGTCACAAAGAGAAGAGGAAGATGAAGCCTACATTGGGCTAGTTATTGCCACGCTGGAAGAAGAGGAAGAGTACCCTCCTTACATTATTATAATCAGGTCCCCTCTATCACAGTTAGACAGTGATTTAGAGGTGGATGAAGAATAAGAAGACAGATGCTACCATGGACTGATGCCTATGACTGATGAAGAATCCAGCCAGGAATAGCCTGGTCAACAAAAGGTGCATTCCCTGTCCAAGTCTTCTTCTGATTCTGGCTATGAGACCATCCCAGATTTTGAATCTCATTCTTTAAGAGACGAAGGAGATTATGAATCTGAGGAAGATGTCAATTCATTAATTTACAAATATGTTGTCCTTCTGAGTTCTTTCAAGAAAAGCAAGTAGCTTGCTAATAATCAAGCTAAGTAAATTTCCTCCCTTCATCTTGCTGCTTCCCAGCATGCTGATTCAGCTTCACTGCTTGATCAGAAAATGAAAGAAATCAGTGAGCTAGAAACATTTTCCTTCATTCAGATAGGAACCATAGAGTATCAGGAAAATAGAATAGGGGGCCTGGAAGTGCTACTGGAGAGAGAGAAGAGGATAATGGCTAGTTATTCAAAGCCAAGTTCAGTACTTCCCTTGATAGACACCATCACTTCCTAGAAGGGTAAGAAGGGGTTAGGATTCAAGGGATCTACAAGAGTTGTGAATCCCAAAGGAAATGACAAAGCTCCATCACAGCCACTGGTCTCCAAGCCTCATGTTCCATTAAAGAGAGCACTGTTACCCTCAAACAGGTATGACCAAGAAAATATCTTTGGTCACGGGATGAATGGTAGATCCACAAAATGGAATAAATATGTTCACCACTATGGTGGAAGATATAGTAAGGGTGCAAGTGCCTTTAGTAAGCCCATGAGGAGATTCATATGGCCCATCATTGACCATTTGTGTTTGGTCCACCTGCCCCAACACTCAAGAATAAGACAGCTGCCAGTTCTCAGGATCTCCCAACCCAAAATTAGACAAGGGGCAAGTCTGTCAGCAAGCAAGACTTGGGCATATCTAAGGCCATCAAGAGTATATTTTCTAAAAAGAAGACTATTGCTGGTAGGGCTCAAGATATTCCAAGTACTTCTACTGCCAGACATATCCCAAGTGAGATTGTGGCTAGAAGATACAAGAATAATGCTGCTGCTGTACCTTCGGGACTGAGAACTGCTGACAGCACTTCTACAATAGCAGCTCTTAGAAGAAGGTATAATATTTATGAGTGTTGGTGCTGTGGCAAAGTTGGCTACTATGTTATTGATTGCTGGCACAATACAAGTGTGCCAAAAGAAAGAGAGTTCTTACCTGTCAGAAGAGCTGTAGGTAGGTATGGTTATTATCAGACTAACATGCACCAAGGACCCAATAAGAATTAGGGTCCTAAGGTTAACTGTATTATTTCTTGCAGGTTTGTCCAGCTGGTCATACCCCTATATGCTACTTGGATAGTGGTTGTTCCAGGAACATGACTGGAAAAAGGAGCATGCTGAAGGAGTACACTCCAGTAATGAATGTAACCAAATTCATCTTTGGAGGTTCAGATAGGGCAGTGACAAAAGGGTATTATAAGAGAACAAATGGCATAATCACAATCACATAAGTAGCATATGTGAAAGGTTTGCAACACAACCTCATAAGTATAAGCCAACAATGTGATCTTGTCTATACATTTCATTCCTCAAGGATGTGTGCCAAATTAGGAGGTCAAGTGACCAAGGGGTCATCTTAAAAGACACTAGGATAGGAAATATCTATTATCTTAATTTTGTATGTGAAAGTAAGGACTCTCCTATATGCTTACTTTCAAATGAGAAAGTCTCTCATTGTGTCCAATGGCATAAGAGGCTATCTCATCTAAACTACAAGACCATAGGAAAACTCTTTATTAAAGAGTTAGTTAGAAATGGCCACAAGTTAAAATGCACTAAGGAGGGTATCTGCTTTGCATGCCAAAACGACAAACAAACCAAGACCTCCTTCAAGAGAATTTTGGTAAAAGACTTAGTGAGGTGCCTATACCTCCTGTATATGGACTTGTTCGGTCGTATGCCATTTCAAACTCTATGTAAGAAAGTCTACACCCTTGTTGTTGTTGATTACTTTTCCAGATTTGCTTGGGTGTTCTTTCTTAGGAAGAAATCTAAAACCCCTGATGTCTTCAAGATATTGATCAAGAAAATTCAGAATGAACTTGATAGTACTGTGGTCAAAATCAAAAGTGACCATGGGGATTAAATTTTAGTCTGAATACATGACAAAGTTCTATGAAGAGTACAGGATTCACCAAGAATTCTCCTCTTCTAGAACACCCTAGAAAAATGGGATTCCTAAGAGGAAAAACAGAACTCTCATAGTGGCTGGTATTACCTTGTTAAGTGACACTTTTCTCCTAGAATATTTCTGGGCTGAGGCAGTAAACACTACATGTCATGTCCTTAACAGAGATTCTATCACCAAAAGCCACAAGAAGACTCCCTATGAAATCTTGAAAGGCAGAAAACCAAATTTATCCAACTTTAGGATTTTTGGTAGCAAGTGCTATGTACTGAACAATGGAAAGTCCTATGCGACTAAGTTTGTTGCCAAGTCCTATGAAGGGATCTTTGTTTGGTACAAAAACAATAGTATGGCATACAGGATCTATAACTTTACTAGGCAAGTTGTTGAAAAGTCAGTTCATGTTGTCTTCGATGAATCAAACTTGATTAACAGTGAGCTGCCTAGCTCCTATTCTAGTTCTGCAGGAATAGAGAAGGTGATGGATAAGCTTACTAGCAAGGAAGATGATCTAGTAGTCCAAGATAACCAAAAAGATGTGTGTTGTCTAGAGGCAGCACAAGAATCACAAGTTGAGGATGGAAAAAAGCTAGCTGAATACAATGAAGAACAACAAGCTAAAGTTAGATTGCCTTTAGTTGTCAGGCATCTAAGGGATCATCCAGCACACAAAATCATTGGTGAGGCAAGCCAAGGAGTGATGACAAGGAGTAGAAGTTTGAATACAGTCTTATACTCAATCTTTCTATCACAAGTAGAGCCCAAGAAGTTTGAAGAGACAATCAAAGACCAATTTTGGATTGGAGCAATGCAAGAAGAACTTGAACAGTTTAAGAGATGTAAATTCTGGAAGCTGGTTCCTAGACCTATGGGACATAATGTCATAGGAACTAAATGGATCTACAGGAACAAGATAGATGAGAATGACATTAATTTTAAGAACAAGGTTAGACTGGTGTCTAAAGGATAAAGGTAAGAAGAAGGGATTAATTTTGATCAGACATTTGCCCCAGTAGCCAGATTGGAAGTTATAAGACTCTTCCTTGCATATTCTGAATTCCAAGGTTTTAAAGTCTACCGAATAGATATGAAGTCAGACTTCCTGAATGGGGACTTAAAAGAGGAAGTCTATGTAGAACAGCCTTCCGGATTTTTTGACTCTAACCTTCTTGATTTGGTTTATAGGCTTAGGAAAGCTCTATATGGGTTGAAGCAAGCCCCTAGATCATGGTATGAGAATTTGTCAAGTTTCCTCATTGAGAACAAATTCTCAAGGGGAAAAATTGACAAGACCCTATTCCTAAGAGAATCTAAGGGCAAGATCATCTTAGTCCAAATATATGTTGATGACATTATTATTGGATCTACTGACTATAACCTTTACAAAAAGTTTGCTAAACTTATGAAAGGGAAGTTTCAGATGAGTGGTATGGGTGAGCTAAAGTTCTTCTTGGACTCTAAGTTAGACAGACTGATGATGGCTTGTCTATATACTAGTCCAAGTTCACTAGGGAGTTACTTAAGAAAAATGGAATAGAGAATGCCTCCAGCATTAAAACTCCCATGGGGTCAAGTATGCCTTTACACAATGATAGATCAGGGAAACCTATTGATGAAACTTTGTATAGAGGGATAATTGGCTCCATTTTATACCACACTGCTAGTAGGACTGACATCATGTATGCTACATATGACTGTGCCAGGTATCAGGCCTTCCCTAAAGAATTTCACTACTCTGTTGTAAATAGGATCTTGAGATATCTTAAGGGCACACCAGATCTTGGCCTATGGTACCCTAGAAATAGGGATTTTGAACTAACAGACTATTCAGATGTAGATTTTGCAGGATGCAAAAAGGATAGGAAAAGCACTTCTAGCACCTGCCAGTTCTTAGGAGGAAGACTAGTGTCTTGGAGAAGCAAGAAGCAAACAAGTGTTGTTATATCAACTGTAGAGTTAGAGTACATTTCAGCAGGTAGCTGATGTGCTCAGTTGTTGTGGATTCAACATCTGCTCTAGGATTATGACCTCAATGTAAGTAGAACCCCTCTATATTATGACTCTACTAGTGTTATATCTATTACTAGGAATCCTATTTCACACAACAGGACTGAGCACATAGAAATTTGATATCATTTTATTGGGAGCATATGGAAAAGGAAGATATCAGTCTTTAAATTGTCCCCACAGACAAGCAAGTTGCTGACATCTTTTCTAAGCCACTAGATGAAGCAAAGTTCAACACCTTCAAGTTTGAGTTCTTTATGTTGAACCTAGTCTAGCTTCAGTTACACCCTATAGTTTTTATTTTTGTATAGTATGTGTTCTTCTTACAGGAGATGAAGACCCTAAGTGGTAAAGAAGACCAAAGTGACCATTAGTAAAATGATGGTAAAACTGGCTACTTTTGAGGGGGAGTAAGTCCAGCAGCTGTTGGAGCAGAATCAGCCTCATATAAAGAGGTAGCTAGCAGTTACACCAAGGGTATAAACTGCAATCATATTAGGGGGAAATACATCAAGACAAGCCTGCTCTTCCCTAACTATTCTTCAGAAGTCAAAAAGGGGGAGAGAAAGAAGGAATTGATCAAGTGGCACAGGAATTGATCAAGTGGAAAAATTAATCAAGTAACATATCAAGTGGATTTAAAGATTGATCAAGTGTGGCATAATCAAGTGTGGAATCAGAGTTGATCAAGTGGTATCAAATTCAGGGGGAGAAAGAAATGCTCCCAAAGATTGATCAAGTGTGGCATCATCAAGTGTGGCATCAGAGGTGGATCAAGTGGTATTAAATTTAGGGGGAGAAAGAAATGCTCCCATGCAGCATTCAAGTGGTATCACACACCTTGCAGCGAAATAGGGAGAGTAGGTGATGCTCACCAAATAGGCAGGAAATGTGGTAACCTTCCTAGATCTGTTCTATTACAATAGTACATTTTATTGCTGTATATGTTGTGTGTGTCATTGACTAATAAATGTGAACAATTTGAATAAGGTTTTGACTTCTTCAAATATGGGGAGATTGTTGGGTCAATTGATCCAAATGACCTAGATTTGTAAGAAGTCAAATAAGTCAATGACACACACACTAGTTGTATTTGATGTGTCTTTGAGTTTATGCATGCATGTCATATTCCCTATTACACTGATTGGATAGGTGGACACAAAGCAAGCTAGTGACCAAACAGAAATTACACTAAGTCCATAGGCATTGAGTGGAGCAAGCTCACTCAACCCTTGCTGCCTTAAGAAAGAATGTTGGAGAGAAAAAATACTACTAAGGCCACAGGCGTTGAGTTGTGCAAGCTCACTCAACACCAGCTCCCTTAAAAAGAAAGCTGGAGGGAAAAGTACTACTAAGTCCACAGACGTTGAGTGGAGCAAGCTCACTCAATGGAAGCTTCCTTAAGAAAGAAAGCTGGACAGAAAGATACTACTTAGGCCACAGTCATTGAGTGGAGCAAGCTCACTCAATGCAAGAAGTCATGGAAAGATGTAGGCAAGAAAGAAATTCTACTAAGTCCACATGCGTTGAGTGTAGCAAATTCACTCAACGCCATTAGCCAAAAAGCATTTAGTTAGGTGTAGATAGTAAAAGCCTATGCATTAGCAAGCAAAAAATTGACTAAATCCACAGGAGTTGAGTGATGTAAACTCACTCAACGCCATACTACTTATTCATTGAGTAATGCTCATTCTGTCAAAGCCATAGAGTTTCTGCCAAAGAAAAGATTCTAAGTCCAAAAGCATTGAGTAAAGCCAGTTCACTCAATGTCATACTGATTCTATCAAAGCCATAGGAGATAAACATGAAAATCTATCTAAGTATAAAAGCGTTGAGTGAAGCAAGTTCACTCAACGCCAAATGATAGATAGCGCTGAGACAAGGTCCAACAGTCAATGCCAGCAGGAAGGGCAGAATTTGACTAAGTCCAGAAGCATTGAGTGAATCCAATTCACTCAATGACAAGATAAAAAAGCTTTGAATCAAGCTAATGCTATCAACACAAGAGGAAACAGAGAAATCAACTAATTCCAGAAGCATTGAGTGAAGCTAGTTCACTCAATGCTCTGAACGCTAGATTTTAAAAGCAAAGGCAAAAAGCGTTGAGTGAGGCCAGCTCACTCAACGCCATTAGACAGAAGGAGATTTGGCAAAGTATAAAGGCGTTGAGTGAAGCTTACTCACTCAACTCTCTCAAAGCCAAGTATACAGAAAGGGCTGAAGATTTAGCTATGGAAAAAAGCATTGAGTGAAGCCCATTCACTCAATTCTCTTAACGCCTGGATGAACTAAAGAAATAACTAAGTCCAGATTAATTGATTGAAGCCCATTCACTCAACGCTCTCAATGCCTGAATGAACTGAAGATATGAATGAGTCCATAATTATTGAGTGATGTCCATTCACTCAATGCTCTCAATGCCTGGAGTAATTATGTGAATTTGGCTAAGTCCAGAATAGCTGACATCAGCATGAGTCAGCAAAAGTCAACAAAGTCAACACTGTTTAAATTCTTTGCGGGAAAGATACAGTATGTCATTGATGGCACCAGCGGCCAGCCATTGTCATATTCTTCAAATGGAAGGTGGTAAATCGACAATTAACTCTGGGCCCACAACGCAAAGAGCCCTTGATCGACGATCAATAAAATGGAAAGATTGGCTGAGTCGACGAAGCGTAATTAGGGTTTTCTGAATTCACATTGCGGCTGAACATCGTCTTCTTCTTCCTCGCAATTACTGCCGAGCCTGAAGCTCTTGTTCACATCAGTAAACCTTAAACAAAAAAGAGATAACTGCTGTGATTTTCATCTACGATAGCACGGTCAGGACTGATTCTTGAAATAGAAGAGGCAGAGGATTCTGTAAGTTACTTCCAGCACACACTGCCCAGTACTGAAGATCTTTTCAAGTTGTTGCTGATAAGAAGAGAGGTCTAAAATTTGCTCAGCCCAGGAAGACAGACACAAAGAAATTTCCCTAGTGTCTGATTATTTCAAATTACTTCTATTTTTTGTAGGATCCAATCATAGATCTGAGTGTAAGATTCCTAAGTGAATCCGAGTGTAGGCTTGTGTTATAAAGCCTGAGGTAGGATCTGTTATTGATCTTAGTGTAGGATTCTTGTGTGAATCTTAGTGGTAGGCCTGTGTTATAAAGGCTGAGGTAGGATCCAGTTAGGATCTGAGTGGTAGTGCATAATGCCTGAGTTGTAGCTCTTGAAGAAGACTGAGTGGTCTTGCGGGATCGTGTTTTAAGCTCCTTGGAGATGAGATTTTAAGGAAGAGCCTTATCTAACACACTATTAGAAAGGTACAGAGGGACAGTGGATGTACCTATAATCTGGATAACCACTATAAAACATCTATGTCTTTTGGTTGATGTTCTTGAAAGCTAAACTAATAAATCACTAAACACAGCAAAATAAGATATAGATCTTGGTAATTTCAAAAGAGACCTAAAACCTATTCACTCCTCCTAGGTGTTAGCTGGCCTTGAAAACAAAGTCTTTCAATTGTTCCACACACATGACTGCAATAAGAAGAAACATGAAGGACTTCACTCTAGTGAAGAATGGACCTAAAGTAAACTTTTGTGGCTCAAATAGAGTAGTCACTAAGGGATATGGTATGATTACCAATGACATAGTCTCCATCTCAAAAGTGGATTTTGTGGAAGGGTTGCAATACAACTTGATATGCATAACCCAACTCTGTGATCTTTAGTATGTCATTATACTCCACAAGGATGAGTGTCAAATTAATAGGTCAAGTGACCAAAAGGTCATCTTGACAGACACTAGGAGTGGAAATGTTTATTGTTTAAACTTTATATGTTTTATTAAAGACTCTCCTATATATCTAGTTGCTAATGAGAAAGTCTCCAATTATGTGAAATGGCACAAGAGACTAGCTCACTTGAACTTTAAGACCATCAATGAGCTCTTCTGTGAAGAGTGGGTTAGGAATGGTCCCAAAATGAAGTGCACCAAGGAGGGTATTTGCTCTATATGCCAAAAGGTTAAGAAGACCGAAGCTACTTTTAAGAGGATTGGGGCCAAAGACTCTGTGAGGTGTTTATACCTCCTGCATATTGACTTGTTTGGTACTATGCTAGTTAATAGTCTTGGTAGGAAATTCTATACCCTTGTTGTTGTTGATGACTTTTATAGGTTTTCTTGGGTTTTCTTTCTTAAGAAAAAGTCTGAAACCCTTGATATCTTCAGGACCTTTGTAAATCAAATTCAGAATGAATTAAAAAGTACTGTGTTCAAAATCAGAAGTGATCATGGCACTGAATTCCAATCTGAAGGCATGATAAGGATTTGTGAAGAACAAGGGATTCACTGAGAATTTTCTTCTCCAACAACACCCACCAAAATGGGATTGCTGAGAGGAAAAATTGAACACTAATAGAAGTTAGTAGGACATTACTAAGTGACACATCTCTTCAAGAATACTTTTGGGATGAGGCAATAAATGCTACATGTCATGTCCTGAATAGAGCTTCTATCACTATGGATCACAAGAAGACTCCCTATGAGATAATGACGGGCAGGAAACCAAACCTTGCCAATTTCAGGATCTTTGAAAGCAAATTCTATGTGCTCAATAATGGGAAATCTTACCTGACTAAGTTTGCTGCCAATATCCTATGATGAGATATTTGTTGGTTATAACAATCATAACAAAGAATATAGGGTCTACAACTTGAAAAATTAAGGTATGGAAGAGTCTATAAATGTAGTATTTGATGAGTTTTCTATGATTAACAATTAGCTACCAAGCTATTCATCTTGATCTACATGTATAGAGTTGGTGACGGACAAACTATCCATCAAGGCATTTTCTCCTACTGCCCAAGATTAGGATGAAGGTGTGTGCATTTCAGAAGAAGAACTTAGCACACATGATGTGGATGAAGTACAATAGGATCCAACCATTAAAGTTAATGATGATGAAGAGAGATTGCCTCAAGCAGTTAGACATTTATAGAATCCTCCCAGACATCAGATAATTGGAGATGCAAGCTAAGGGGATACAATAAGGAGAAAAGCATGAACATAGCTATGTATTCCAGCCTTTTATCTCAGGTTAAGCCCAAGAGATTTGAAGATGCCAACATAGACTAGTTTTTGACTGTGGCAATAAAAGATGAAGTGAACTAGTTCAAGAGGTATATGGTCTGGAAGTTGTTTCCCAGACCACAAGGGCATAACATCATTGGAACGAAGTGGATCTACAGAAACAAGCTTCATGAAAATGGAGTTATAAATAAGAATAAGGCTAGGTTGGTGGCTAAGGGACATATACAAGAAGAAGGTATTGATTTTGATCAAACCTTTGCCCCAGTATCTAGGCTAGAAGCCATCAGAATGTCCCCTACATATGTTGCCCATAAGGGATTCAAGATCTACTAGATGGATGTGAAGACAACCTTCCTCAATGGTGACTTAAGGGAAGAAGTCTATGTTGAGCAACCATTAGGTTTTATTAATCCTAACTCTCCTTACTATGTTTATAGACTTAGGAAAGCTTTGTATGGGTTGAAGCAAGCCCCTAGGGAATGGTATGAAGCCCTGTCTAGCTTTCTCATTGAGAATAAGTTCTCAAGGGAGAAGATAGACAAGACTCTATTCCTAAGGGAATCCAAGGGCAAGATCATACTAGTCAAAATTTATGTAGATGACATAATTTTTTGGTCTACTAATGATAAACTTTGCAAAAAGTTTGCCAAACTTATGCAAGGGAAGTTTGAGATGAGCAGTATGGGTGATGTTAAGTTCTTCCTGGCCTCCAAGTAAGATAGACAGAGGATGGATTGTCTATCTCTCAATCAAAGTTAACTAGGGAATTAATTAGAAAATTTGGTATGAAGAGTGCCTCCAAAATGAAAACTCCCATGGGGTCAACTGTGTCAATAGATAAGGATGAAATAGGGAAATATGTTGATGAAACCATGTATAGAGGCATAATTGGCTCCCTCCTCCATCTTACTATAGTAGGCAAGACATCATGTATGTTACATGTGTTTGTGCTAGATACCAGGCTAGCCCTAAGGAGTCTCACTATTCTGCATCTAAAAGAATTCTATGATATCTTAACAGAACACCAGATCTATTCATATGGTACCCTAAGAATAGTGATTTTGAACTAATTGGGTATTCAGATGTAGATTTTGCAGGCTGTAAAGAAGACAAGAAAGCACTTCAGGTTCCTGTCAATTCTTAGGTGGAAGACTTGTGTAATGGAGCAGCAGGAAGCATACTAGTGTTGCAATATCAATAACTGAGTCAGAATATATATCAGCAGGAAGTTGTTTTGTATAGTTGTTGTGGATCCAGCAACAGCTTTAGTACTATAACCTAAAGCTAAGTAGAACCCCATATCAGGACTAAAGACATAGAGATTAGGTATCATTTTATTAGAGAGCATGTTGAAAGGGAAGACATCACTTTTGAATTTGTCCCCACAGAAAAGCAAGTGGCTGACATCTTCACTAAGCCACTAGATGAAGACAAATTGAACACCTTCAAATTTGAATTGGTTATGTTGAATTTAGCCCAAATTCGATAGATCTCGATATAGCTTGTGGTTGTTGAAGAAATGTTTAATCCCTACAAGATAAATAAAATAGAAATTGTGTTGATATTACAATTGTGATATGGAAGTGATCAAGTATATAGCCTCACTGCTAACACAGTATGAGCCTATCAGGGTCGCACATAAGACTGTTTAGAGAAATTGGGAGATTAGATAAGTATGATTCACTCATATGATGAGTAGAAAAGACTTAGCACAACCAGGCTTTGGAAGCGTCGAGTGCGTTGAGACAACTCAATGCTTTCGTCGAGTCAAGTGTTGACTCGTTGAATGATGGCATTGAGTGTGTTGAGTTTACTCCACGATTCGTAGAGTCAAAGAGTTGATTTGTCTAGTATGGCACTAAAACATTGAGCGAGTGAGTTCACTCAATAATTCATTCAGTCAAGGTGTTGATTCGACGAGTCTGAGTCTCTAGCGTTGAGTGTGTTAAGTTCAATCAATGCCTTCGTCGAGTTAAAGGTTGACTCAATGAATCTGGCACTTAGGCGTTGAGTGCGTTGAGTCCACTCAACGGCTTCGTCGAGTCAAAGGTTGATTCGACGGGTTTGGCGCTGAGATCATTGAGAGCGTTGAGTTAACTCAATACCATTTGTTAAATATCTTATAGATACTCGACGATTCATTGAGTATTTTTTGTATACTCGACGATTCGTTGAATATTTCATTGATACTCAATAATTCGTCGAGAAAAGGGTTGTCTGGTCTAAAACACTGGATTCTATGTCTCGGGTCTGCGAATAGCGACGGGGTGTTCTGTTTATTCCTTTGGGTATAAATAGAATATTTTAGGGTTTCTGAAGTAACTTTCCATTCTATCGAAGTACACGAGCTGCACTATGCGAAAGTCCTGTGACCTAAAGCCCTGCGGAAGATGTTCCACCCGCTGCAAATCCCATTGCCGCTCCTTAGCCTGATTTTTGTGACTATCATTGTCGCCTCTTCTATAATGGACCTAGCAGTCCATGAAGATGAAGAGATTTCTCTTCCGACCTAGGTCTTGTACCTCAAGACTCGATGGGTTCTCCCGTTTGTGTGGAATTCCTATAATGGTGCGGACACTATTCTGCACTAGCGACTATAGTCGCAAAGTGATTGTCCGTTCTTCTGGAGCATCTAGGTTGAGTATAGACTCAATCCCAGAGAGGTAAATTTTACTTATAGCACTTTCTTCTAGATACATGTCCATTGCTAGATCCGAATTGCTTTTGGGTTTTCTTATTCTTTATTTCCGCTGCGTGCACAAGTGTTGTGCCATCCTAGAAAAACCCAATAGTGGTATTAGTGGAAGGTGTGGGCAATGGTCATGGTATCAAAAGTGTTCTATGCATGGCGTGTAGATCTGGAAATTTTGTAATGTTCTAAATTCACAAATCTATTCTTGGGATCCCACCAAGAACACATGTGATTTTGCTGTGATATTATAATTGATATCTTTGTTACTCCTTAACAGTAACCGTCCCTCTTATTAGTTTGTGAAACCAAGTATGTTTGATTATTTATATCACATAGAGAGACAATATTATCTACTATCTAAGTTAAGTTAGTGTTGCTCATGTCCAGTGCATGTAAATCTGAATATTTAAAAGGGTTCTAGATGTTCAAATTTAGTCCAGTTCATCAAATGTTGATGATCCTTCTTGTTCACATCTGTGATGCACTTGGATTATGAATACTGTGTAATTTTATTTTGTGGATGTGCATATTGGTTAATTATTAACCATGATTAAGTGTTAATCAAGAATAAAAAATCCCTTAAACAATATTAAGTATTTGGATGCCTTCCGATGGATGACACTCTTCCCGCCTCGATCGATGAAGTCTGCGTTTGACAAAGCAAGGTGCATTAATCTATCTTCGTAAGGGTGCGAGTAGATAATAGTGATATCCCACTATCGACATCAGGTCAGACTTAACTTCGTGAACTCATAGGTTGAGTGTCCAGAGGAATGGGGTTGGCATGCACCATATGTTGGAAGCGAATAAAGAGTTATTCATCAGCTATACAAGAGTTGCATTGTGATGCAATTGGCAAGCGTTGCCTACCTAAATAGCTGCATTGTGAGAGAAAAGCCAAAGCAGAGTCATAATGTTAGTTAAATATCAGTCTTACCCACACAGATAGTTACTCGCATAAACTCTTCGAATTGATATCGAGGGTTATTAGTTTTATAAAATAGAGGGATTTATTTTGATTAAAGTCCTTAACGAAAGAATAAAATGTATTTTAAAATGTAGTTTTGATTTTACTTTGTTGTATCCTTGTAGAATTTCCATGTCAAGTGGTTCGCACTCCACCCTATCCCTCAGAGACATCCTTGTGAAGGAGAAGCTGAGTGGTACAAATTATTTGGACTGGTACAGGAGATTGAGAATTGTTCTCAGGAAAGACTGAAAGCTCTAAAGTCTGGAAGATGAATCCCCTGAAGAGCCTGTTATGAATGCATCTTGTTCTGATAAGGGTGATTAAATAAAGTATCTTGATGACAGCTTAAACGTCAAATGTCTTATTCTGTCAACAATGAACTCTGAGCTCTAAAAACAACATGAGAACATGGGAGCAAGGATACTGATGAGCATCTCAAGAAAATGTTTCAAGGTCAGGCTCATCAAGAGAGGTTTGACGTCACTAAGGCATTGTTCCAGTGTAAGATGGGATCTCGAGTCGTAGTAGGGACTCAAGTACTCAAGATGTTTGAGTATATAGAGAACCTCGAGAGACTAGGGTTCCCTATGGGCCAAGAGTTGGCAACAGACCTGATCCTGCAATAGTTATGGACAATTATGAGAAGTTCATCTTGAACTATAACATGAATAAAATAGACAAGACACTGCCCGAGCTCCTAGGCATGTTGAGAACTACCGAAATCAATATGAAGAAGGTCAAGCCTGCTATCCCAATACTGATGGTGCATAAAGGCAAGGGCAAGGGAAAGGGCTTTCGAGAAAGATGAAAGTAGGACCTAAGTCTGCTCTAGAACCCATGTCTTCAGTACAGAAAAAGAAAGGCTTGGTGAAAGAAGTGAAATTCCACCACTGTGGCAAGGCTGGTCATTGGAGGAGGAACTGTCCTTCTAATATTGAGGGTCTACAAAAGATGAAGGGAGGTATGACTTTCACTTCAAATATCTATGTTATAGAGATAAACCTTTTTGTTCCTTCATCCTAGGTATTGGATACCGGATATGGTTCTCATATTTGTATTAATGTATATGAACTGGGAAGGAGAAGATTGCTGAGTAAAGGAGAAGTGGACCTACGTGTTGGCAATGAAGCAAAAGTTGCTACAGTCACTGTAGGAGTTTACTGTCTTTCTTAGCCCAGTGGGATTGTAATTGAACTTGATAATTGTTATTATGTTCCTTACATAACTAGAAACATTATATCTATTTCATGTATGAACATGATTGAATTTTCTTTTGTTATTAAGAATAATTGTTGTTCTATATTTAAGAATGATGATTGTTATGGTATAGCCCAAATTTTTACTGGTTTATATGTTTTAAGCTTAGACCATCAGATTTATAATATAGAAAATACCAAAAAACTAAAAACGAATGACTCGAACCCTACGTACCTTTATCATTCTCGTTTGTGCCATATAATTGTGAAACGCATATCCAAGCTCCATAGAGATGGACTACTGGACTCATTTGATTATGAATCATTTGATAGATGCGACTCTTGTTTGTTAGGAAAGATGACTAAGGTACCTTTCACTAGTTTCAATGAGAGGGTTGATGATCTCTTGGGTATAGTATATAGTGATGTATGCGGACCCATGAGTTCGATGGATAGAGGTGGGTATTGCTACTTTGTTACATTTACTGATGATTTCAGTAGATACGGATATAGGTATCTTATGAAGTAAAAATCCGAAACCTTTGAAATGTTCAAAGAGTTTAAGAATGAAGCAGATAACTAATTGGGTATGATGGTAAAAGCACTCTGACTTGATCGAGGTGGCAAATACCTGAGTCATGAGTTTGGTGATCATCTGAAAGAGTGTGGTATTGTATCACTACTCACTCCACTTAGAACATTACCGCATAATGGTGTGTCTGAGCGGAGGAATCGTACTAAGTTAGACATGGTACGTTCAATGATGAGTAAGTTTGGAACCCCACCTTATTTAGGGTTGATTTGGGCTAGGTTCACTATTAGGATTCTCTGATGACCCACATGTATAGTCTAGGGTCATTAGTCTTTTTCTATGTCTAGGATAAGTAAACAACCAACAGTGATTGACTTTCACATTTAGAAGACTTAGAATACAGAAGAACCCTTCAGAGAAATTTAATTTTCCACAGTCATAAAATGCATTCGACGATAGCTAGACTAAGCTTGACGATCGTCGATCTCAGATCGACGAACTCAAGATTTCTTCTCTGAGTTGAGCTCGATGAAAGTTTTGCTGAGATCGATGATTTGCCAGCTTATATCAAAAACTCAGCTCGACGAAGTGTTATCTCAACTCGACGAAATGCTATCTCAGCTCGACGAACTTGGAGTTTCATTCGACGCTTTTCTACTGCTTGTATGCCTTATTAAGCTCGACGATATTGGATTTCAAGTTGACGAAATATATTGAGTTCGATTATTCTATGGCAGATTCAGTTTGACTTTCTTTCCTTACAGTTTTCCAAGTATTATTTTAGGAAACTTGTTTTCAAATTAGTTTTTTATTCCTTTAAAGCTCTGATAATTAATGCTATATATTCTCTAGAATATAGCCATGTCAAGGCAGCATTATTTATGGTATTCACAGTGTAATTTGCTTATTTACAAGGACAGTTAGGGAAACAATTTTATGGCATTTTCTAGCCGTTCAACCCCTAGGATTTCTGCAGTAAATCAAGGATAAGTTTTAAAATTCAAAAGATTATTTTCAGCAAAGGATATATAAGGTTTCTTCTTCTTATTCAAAAATTGACACATACTGACACAAAAATAGAGTGATAATATTCAACAGAAGAACAAGTGATATACAAAAAATTGAAAGAAGAACACAGCAAAGAAAATCTCAGTATTCTTCAGTTTTCCTTCAGGAATTTGAAGAGACAACAAATCTTCATCATTCTAATAATTTCAAGAAGATCATTCATCATTTGAAGACCAACAACCTGAGCGAAGCTCTTCTCCTGAACTAATCTTCATCTCAGGGGGAGCTTTGACAACAACAATTTCCACTAGTCTTCTCTCTGAATGTTGACAGAGAAGAAATCGTCTTTTACTTTCTTTTCACCACTGTATAAAGGGATTCTTAAATCCCTTCAAAAGTTATTCCTTTTGGTTGTCAAGTCTCCTGATCAAAAGAATTGATTTGGTTTTTGGTCACCTATTCAAAAGCTCAAAGGGTTTTTATATCACCCTTAGAAAATAGATATTTTGTTGGTAGAGCACCTTATCAAAAACCTGTAGTGGATTCCTACCATGGTGGTAGAATAGTGGATGCACCCAAGTTTGTGGGAACCACTATAAATTCTTTGTGTCATCTAGATTGCCTTTTTTTATTTTGCTGTTCTGTGATTGTTCTTGTTTTGTTTTCTTTCTTTGCATATACATTTCACTTATTTTAAATCCGCTATAAATAATTTTCAAAAGCTTTTAAAACTCTATTCACCACCACTCTAGAGTTAGTGTGATCTGTCCCTTCTCTTTCAATTGGTATCAGAGGGAGGTAATTTGGTTTCACAGGCTAACCCCTGAACCAAAAGATATTTGGTAGATCTCATTTTCTCTAGTGTCTTCTCTCTAAATCATTGCACAAAATAAAGAATACTAAAGCACAACACCTCCAGTGCGCAATCTTAACAAGTTTGCACTTTGGAAGGCAAGGATCATATTATATATGAATTCTTTTGATGAAGATATATATAATTCTATCTTGACAGGTCCCCCCACATCGTCTGCAACAACATCAATAAGTACCAATGCAGTTCCACCCACTGAGTGGACTAATGGACAGAAGAAAGCAAAGATGGCAGATGCTAAAGCTATGAATATTTTGGCACAGACAATGTCAGATGACATATTTCAGAAGGTTGTTGAATGCACTTAAGCCAAGGACATCTGTGATTCCTTAAATGCAATGGTTGTTAGTTCAATAGATGAAAGGAAGGACAAAAGGACTCACCTGATTCCTCAATATGAGAATTTCAAGAAGGGTGAATCAGAATCAGTTGTTGAAATGTACACTAGACTCAGTCTCATCATCAATGAGCTGAAGACTCTTGAAAAAGACATCACATTGACAGAAGTAAATGATAAGATCCTTATGTGCTTCCCTAGCACATGACACTCAATGATCTGGCCAATCAAAGAAGCCAGAAGTCTGAATGAGATTTCAATTGAAACTCTATTGGGCAAGATCAAGTCTTATGAGCAGCTCATTAAGTTAAGGGAAGCATAACAAAAGGCTTCACCTTCACCCAGGAATGAAATGAGCATTGCTTTCCAAGCTATAGATGAAGTAGAAGCTCTTCCAGCAAATGAAGAATTAATGAGTCTTCTGGAAAAAAGATTCTGCAAGATGGCCAAGAAGAACTTTAGGAGAAGGTCTTTAAGAAATGAAGATAAACCATGGTATGATAAAACTCCTATAAAGGAAATTGTGTGCTTTTGTTACAGGAAGCCTGGACACATTATATCTGAGTGTCCAGAGAAGCAGAAGAAGGACAAGATGAAGGAAAAGGTCTCTAGCAAGCACTCCAACAGATCCTCTTCCAACAAATACAGGAAGAAGGAGAGAGGTTTTGTTGATGAGACATGGAGTGACTCTGATTCAAAGTCTTCATCTTCAAGCTCTAGTGAGGATGAAGAAGAAGCTAAAGTAAAGGAAGTTTGTTTGATGGAAATCAATGCCTCAGGCAATAATTCTGAAGAAGAATCAAAAGCTGAGGATTCTGGGCCAGAAGAGGATCGGGTACTGGACTATCCTACCACAGAGGAACAGTGGTAACTGGATAGTTGATTTTCAAAGCACATGATAGGAAGCAAAGACAACCTAACCAACAACAAGTCTAAGCTTGGACCAAAGGTGATATTTGGAGATTCCAACTATGGTCAAACAAGAGGCTATGGGAATGTAAGAATTTGAGCTGTCACCTTCAGGAAGGTAGCATGTGTGAGTGGTCTAAAACATAACCTAATATCCATAAGCCAGTTATGTGATAAAGGTTATCAGGTAACATTTAACCAATCCTCCTATTTTATTACTTCAGTGGACAACAAAGCTGTTTTCACTGGACTTAGACAAGGGAACATTTATGTAGTTAATTTCAAGTCAGCAAAGTCAGAATTTTTTTTGTTCAATCAGATTAACAAAATTAATAATCTTTGGCATAAAATATTTGGACATGTTAACTTTAAAAATATTGCTAGATTATCTAGGGACAACCTTGTTAGAGGATTGACTTCTGGCCACCTATAAGAAGGAAAGCCTATGTAGGGCTTGTCAATTAGGCAAGCAAACTAAAAATAACTTTAAATCTATTAATAAGAGTGATTCACCCAGGATTCTGTACTTGTTATATATGGATCTTTTTGGACCCATTGATGTATAGAGCTTGGGAGGGAAATCTTATACCTTAGTCATTGTAGATGAATTCTCTAGATTCACTTGGGTGCTCTTTTTGAGAAACAAGTCAGATAACATCAAAGTTCTTACAGATTTTCTTAAAAGCATTCAGATTGAGTACTCTACTCTAGTTGTATTGATCAGAAGTGATCATGCACTGAGTTTAATTCTCTTCTCCTGTAAGAATTCTGTGATATGGAATGTATCAGACATTGTTTCTTTGCTCTTAGAACTCCTCAACAAACTGGAGTAGCAGAAAGGAAAAATAGAACTCTAATTGAATCTGTAGGGACATTGCTTGCAGATGTTTACTTGTCCCTATCCTTTTGGGTAGAGGCTGTAATCACAACAAACTATGTCTTGAACAGGAGTTTAAAACATAAACATAAGGGAAAGATTCCCTATGAATTGCTCAAAGGGAAGCAACCTAAAGTTAACTATTTTAAAATATTTGGTTGTAGATGTTTTATTCACAATAATAACAAGAAACACCATAGAAAGTTTGAAGTCAAAGCTGTAGAGGGAATTTTTCTTTGATATTCCCAAGTCAGCAAGGTCTATAGGGTTTTTAATAAATCAACCTTAAAAATTGAAGAATCTGTATATATTTCATTTGATGAAGCTAATATATTTTATAAGGAGAAGGATTCTTCTACCATAAAAAATTTACAGGTACCAAATTTGTGTGAGAAAATGGATGAATTATTCCTAACACAAGAGGATATATCACATCCTGTTGGAACACCCTATTACTAATTTGGGTAAGGATCACTATGCTTGTCTTAGGAATCCCAGTTGACCTAGTTGTATAGTTGAGAAGGTCAACATTAGAATGAGTCTAGGGCTTAGAACTTAGGTTTGGAGCTGCCCCCAGGACCATTCCAAGATCAAGGTTGAAGAGCTAAGTCTAAGGCAATTTTCGTCGAGCTCAGGTCGACGAATCGTCGAACTCCGTTCGACGCTCTCTGAGCTCAACTTCAATAAATCGTCGAACTCCGGTCGACGATCTTCGAGCTCAGATCGACTATCTGCTTTTGGCTAGCTTCTGCTTAGTCGTCGAACTCCCCTCGCCTATCTTCTAGCTCAGTTCGACGATCCCTCCTTCAAGTTATTTCTCAGGTCTCTGAGCTCGGTTCGACGATCTTCGAGCTCAGATCGACGTTTTCTGTCTGCTTGTCTCATTTCATCTCTGAGCTCAGTTCGATGATCGTAGAGCTCAGATCGACGTTTTTTTTTGGAAGAGATCGACGCTTTCAGGAATTTAAATGCTGCTGTTCTTTGGAATGTTTTTGAATATTATCAGCATTTATGTCAGAAGATCTCCCAGCCGTTTGTCTTTATTCTGGAGCAAGTTTCAAGGAATTATTCAGAGAATGTTTGCTGGACTTTCCTCTAGAAGACAAGACTCTTTTTGGAAGACATTTATGACTCCCAACGGCTATCTTGGACAAGAAAACTTCAGAAAATTTTAATTCCTCTCTCCTGTGTTTTTAAGATATACAGAATACACAAGAGAAAAAATATACACAGATTGACAAGAAAGAAAGTGAACACACAGAATAGAGAATACTGATAGCAGAAGAACAACAGAAGAACTGTGACTTCAAAAATCTTCTTGCTGACTGAAAAGTGTTCACAATCACATCTCAGAACTCCAGACACCTCATTTTCAGCCTTCTTGCTGAAACCATCCTTTGCTGGAGATCAAAGTTCTGAAGACCTATCACCCTAGAGCAAATCATCAATCCACTTGTGCTTCTCTCTTTTGATTGAGAACAGAGAAGACACCCTTCACTCTTATTTTTCTTTTCCTGCTGTAAAAGGGTTCTTGAACTCCCTTCAAAAGTTCTGTCTGGTTCTGAGAGCCTTGTCAAAACTCAGTGGTGGCAAGACACCTTATCAAAAAATCTAGTTTTGGTTTTTGGGCACCTTATCAAAAGCTCATTGGTGTCAGGACACCTGATCAACTCATCCTGAGTGGATTCCTACCAAGGGTGGTAGAAGAGTGGATGTACCCAGGTTTTTGGGGAACCACTATATCTCCTTGTGTCTTCTGGTTTGTTTGTGTGATTTGTCTACTGTGTGCTGTGCTCTTTACTTCTTGATTTTTTAACCTCTTACTTGCACTCTACACTATATCATAAATTGAATTTTATATGTGCTGTTTATTTCAACTGTGAGAAATTATTTTAAAATACTCTATTCACCCCCCCTCTAGAGTTGAGATAGATCTTACCCTCACTTTCAATTGGTATCAGAGGAAGGTTGGTTATAGAACAACTAAACCATCACGAGGTTGGTTGCTCATACAGGCTAACACCTGAACCAAAAGATCCTTGATAAGATCAATCTCTTAAGAGGATTATTTTCTATACTTCTAGCTTTTTGTTTAAAGACATGGCACGGAACAAAGATTATGCAAGCACCAGACCACCAGTGTGCAACCTTTCTAAGTTTGCACTCTGGAAGGCAAGGATTAGATTATACATGAATTCTATTGATGAAGACATTTTCAATTCTGTCTTGACAGTTTGTCCAACTCCACCAGCAAGCTCAAGTACAAATGCTGTTCCACCTCCTTCTGGAACAGATGCAGATATAAAGAAGTGGAAGACTGCAGATGCTAAGGCTATGAACATCTTAGCCCAAATAATGTCTGATGAAATTTTTCAGAAGGTAGCTGAATGCCACTCAGCCAAAGAAATCTGGGACAAACTCTCTGAAATTGTCTCAGGATCTGCTGATGAAATGAAAGATAGAAGATCTCATCTGATAAGCCAATATGAGAACTTCAAAAAGGGAGAAGCTGAATCAGTAGCTGACATGTACAATAGACTAAGTCTAATTGTCAATGAGCTAAAAACCCTAGACAAAGAAATCTCACTGACTGAGCTGAATGACAAAATCCTGATGTTCTTCCCCAGCACTTGGGATTCAAGAATCTGGCCAATCAAGGATGCCAGAAGATTAAATGAGATTACTACTGAAGCTCTCCTAAGCAAGCTCAAATCCTATGAGCTGCTCATTAAAAATAGAGAAGAAGAACAAAAGGCTATCTCTCCAGCCACAAGGAAAGAAAAGACCATAGCCTTCAAAGCTGTAGAAGAGGAGCCTGAAGATAAAGCTACAGGAAATGATGAGCTCATAAGTCTACTGGCCAAAAGATTCTACAAGATGGCCAGAAAAGACTTCAGAAAGAGACCATACAAGGGTCATGATAAACCAAGATATGATAAATCAAACAACAATAAAGAAATTATATGCTTTGGTTGCAGGAAACCAGGCCACATTGTGCCTGACTGTCTAGAAAACAAGAATAAGGACAAGAAGGAAAGAAGAGAAAGAAGAAAAGAAAAGGATTACAAGAAGAATAGCTCAGACAAAGCCTCCTCCAGCAAGAACAAACATACAAGGAAGGGCTTTGTTGCTGAGACATGGAGTGAGACTGAAGAAGAATCTGAAGCCTCATCCAGTTCCAGTGATGATGAGGATGATGCAGATGAAAAAGAATTTTGCATGATGGCTGTCAATGCCTCACAGCAAAACTCTGATGAAGAATCAGAATCAGACTCAGAAACTCAACCAGATGAAGATCAGGTAATCAACTCTTTTGATTTTAATTCTGAGGACTTCAAAGATGAATTTAAGACACTGTGTCTAGATCTATTAAAATCTGAGAAGGAGATAATCTCTCTCAGGAATCAATTATCTGAGCATAGTGTCCTAAACTCAAAGAACCTCAAACTCTCTGAGGAGTTAGAATGATGTAGGGAGGAGATAGCCTCACTTAAAAGTGAACTATCAAAGGGCAAAAAGTTTGAAGAATCCCTAAATAGGAGAAGTATCAGACTGATGGACATCACAAGCACAGTGAACTCTAGATTTAATAGCACACTGGGCTTGGGTGCCTCATCCAGCCAACCTATAATTTTGACAACTCCAATCAAGTTTGTCTCTGACAAAGGAAAGGGAGTAATAGAGGTACCCAGGAAGAATGCAGATCTGTCAGAGAAGAATTTAGTTCAACAGATGGCGTCGAGCAGAGCTCGACGATCGTCGAACAGAGCTCGACGATCTAACTACAGATCGTCGACCTCAGCTCGACGATATCCAAACTCCGAACTTCAGCATAATCGATCTTCGAACAGAGATCGACGATCTGACCCAAGATCGTCGACCTCAGTTCGACGATCCTCGAACAGAAATCAGGACTGTGAACATTCCTTCAAAGGCACATCTAGATTCAATCCTAGAAGTCCCACATCCCAAGGCTTTAATCCCTATACTGAATGGATAGTACCTCCTAGGAGATACCATCCTGAAGGTTATAAGGATCAACCTGGGATGTCCTTTATTTCAGAATTCATGGGATATCAACCTAGGCCCAAGGTTAACTGGGTCAAAAACAAATAAGCAGTTTTTGTGCAGGTGAAGACCTATCCAGCATCAAACCATCAATGGTATCTGGATAGTGGGTGCTCAAAGCACATGACAGGGGACAAGGACAACTTCACTTCCTTCAAAGCCAAGCTTGGACCCAAAGTAATTTTTGGAGACTCAAGCTTTGGAACTACAAAAGGATATGGTGCAGTCAAAATTGGCCCAGTCACATTCAAGAAGGTGGCATATGTTGAAGGACTCAAGCACAACTTGATAAGTATCAGTCAACTGTGTGATGAAGGATATCAAGTGACATTCAACAAAGCCATATGCAAGGTCAAGTCAGAGGACAACACAACTATGTTGACAGGTAACAGAAAAGGTAACATTTACTTAGTGGATTTTCATTCACCTATAGTAGATATTTGCCTGTTCAATTCCATTTCAAATTCTAATATTTTATGGCATAAGAGACTAGGGCATATTAACCTTAGAACTATTGCTAAGCTATCTAAAGACAACCTTGTTAAAGGACTACCTTCTGGTCCCTACAAGAAGGAAGGACTTTGCAAGGCTTGTCAATTAGGCAAGCAAACTAAAAGTAGTTTTAAATCAATTAATAAGAGTGATTCACCTAGGATCTTGTACCTACTGCACATGGATCTTTTTGGACCCATATCTGTACAAAGCCTAGGAGGGAAATCCTATACTCTAGTGGTTGTAGATGACTTCTCAAGATTCACTTGGGTATTCTTTCTGAGGAAGAAGTCTGATAACTTTAAGTGTTTGACAGATTTTCTCAAATGCATTCAGATTGAGTTCAACACTCACATTGCCCTGATCAGAAGTGATCATGGGACAGAGTTTGATTCTCTTCTCATGCAAGAGTTCTGTCAAAGTGAAGGGATCAGGCACACTTTCTCAGCTCCTAGAACTCCTCAACAAAATGGGGTAGCTGAAAGGAAAAATAGAACACTCATTGAATCTGCAACTACATTATTGGCAGATGCTCACCTACCTCTATCCTTCTGGGCTGAGGCAGTGAACACCTCCAACTATGTGTTGAACAGAAGCCTGATACACAAGCTGAAGGGCAAGACTCCCTATGAATTGCTCAAAGGGAAGAAACCTAAAATAGGCTATTTTAAAGTTTTTGGTTGCACTTGTTTTATTCATAATAATGACAAGAAATATCTAGCTAAATTCCAAGCTAAAGCTGATGAAGGAGTGTTTCTGGGATACTCCATGATCAGCAAGGCCTATAGGGTTTATAATAAATCTTCCTGTAAAATTGAAGAATCTGTTCATATTATTTTTGATGAAGCTAACATGTCTTTCAAGGAGAAGAATGCTTCTACCATAGAACCTTTGCAAGTACATTCTCTAGCTAAAGACTTGAACAAATTACAAGTTGCTGAAAAGAATGAGAGCAGTGATGATGAAGAAGAAGTTCAATATCTTGAAGAAAATCATCCTGAAGAGCCAGCAATTTTGAACAGCTCTATAAGAGAATCTGTATTGTGTTTGATATCTAACAATTCCTCTGCTCATTTCCTTTTCTAGATAGGTGACCTGATCTTTGACTGACTGGAGAGATTCATCAAAAAATTGCCTTTGGGTAGCCAGCATACCTTCAATCTTAGATAGAATATCTGAACTTACAGTTTCAGCAGCAGCAGTAGGAGTGGCAGAAAAAATGGCAGAAGGAGTGGCACTAGGTGTAGCAATCTGAGGTGGAGGAGGTGCTTTCCATGGAGGAATTTCTTCTATTACCACAGAGCTCTGGGCTCTTATAGTGTGAGATAGTGTATCAGCCTCCTCATCAACAAATCTTTGGAGGGATAATTCAAGGTTCCTGAGAGGGGCTTCCACATCTTCAGGTTCTGGCTTATCCTCTTCAGTGAGAAGGATGGTCTCTAGTTGAGTAGATGCTTTCCTTGGAGATGGAGAAGGAGGTGGAGTAGCTTGAGTTGAGGGTGGTGGAGAAGATTCTTTGGATGGTTATGCAGAGGTTTCTTTGTGAAGGGGAGGAAGTGGTTCATCAGAAATGAGTTCTTCAATCATGTTGTCAATGGCTGCACTTGTGTCCTTGAGGGTTTCCTGTCCTAGAACATCTGATAGGGTTGCATCTAGTGAATCGGCCATAGGGCTCTTGATTAGAGATCTAGCTGGGCTTATAAGAGGACTTCTGATAGCTGATCTGGCTGGAGAGGAAGGAGTAGGTCTGACAGAAGGAACAAAGGCTGTAGGCTCCCCCTCAGTTGCTGCACCAGAAGGTTCAGCAATATGATGAGAGGAGGGAGATGGGGTCCTTACCTAAGAGGCAAAGGCTGCAAGTTCCTTAGCTAACTGCTTGGAATTCTTCAGCTTGAGTTCCCATCTATGAATGGAGGCCAATGAAATCTTCTTCAAGTGATGAACTGGAGTGCCTTTGGAAATTTTGAAAGTTACTGGATCAATCTCACTCAGCAATAAAGAGATTATCCTTACAAATTTGGGATCCTGAATGATGTCCCTGATCATCTCAAATACCATAATTCCATATTGAAATTTCTTTCTACAGATTACAGCTGTCATAATTCCAAATAGGTCATTAGTTATGAAACTAATGGACTCTGTTCTGCACCATTAGATTTTTCCAATTATATCTACCAGAAGTTTTCCTACATCATTGAAGAGATTTCTCCTTAAAGAGTTGAATTCCTCATAAACTCCACTAAAGGAGTAAGTTCTGTCATAATCTTCAAGAGTTAGGTCTTACTCTTCATCCACAATGGGCATCTTCAGAAGCTTTGAAACTTTGGTTTTATCCAACTTGAGTTTGATCCCTTTGACTATAGTTTCCAACACTATACCATTTCGCCTCACCTTTGCATTCCGTAAGAATTCCTCGACATCTGGAAAAACAATCTTACAGGGTTCTGAGAGAACGATCATCAGTCCGGCAGTGTCTAAGAGAAGGAGCAATTTTTGGAAATCATCTGAAATGTCTGCAATTCCGGCGATGACAAGTTCACTATCGACTCCTATCTTCGAACTCTGCGCCATGGATGCTGACGGCGGCGATGGACGGAGCGCAACACGATGGCTGCGATGAAGCTTTCTATCGGCGGAAGACGAAGAGTTTTCGAGAAGAGGAAATTTGAAATGTCTGTTGATTATTGATTTCTAAAACTTTATATATATATATATATATATATATAATCCTAGTAATGTCAATTAGGTGTCTAATTAATCTAGGGTTAGGACTGAAATTAAGCGGGTTTTCAAAAATATAAGAAATTAAACATAAGTCGAAAAGAGGACGGGCATTTCTCGAGAAGTAGGTTTAGTACTCGAGAGCTGTCAGTATACTTTTCGAGAAGTATGATATAGTTCTGGAGAGCTTAATAGATTTCTCGAGAGACTGATCAGAAGTTTTCGAGAAGTAGTCTAAGTTCTCGAGAACTGTTACTTCACTTTTCGAGAGGTATACTTAGTTTTCAAGAGCTACCTTCCTCTTGAGAAATTTCTGACCTTTTTGAAAAGTCCTAGATTCTTGAGCCTTGAACTGTTCCACTTTAGTCTATTCTTCTTTGTTCAGCAGTCCAAGTTCAGTTTTGAAGAAATTGAACTTGTTCTCGTCAAGCGGCTTTGTGAAAATATCTTCAACTTGCTGATCTGTTGGCACATACTGCACATTAACATCCCCTTGCTCCACATGCTCCAGGATGAAGTGATATCTGAGCTCGATGTGCTTTGTCCGGCTGTGCGAGACTGGGTTGTTTGTGATTGCAATCGCGCTCGATGAGTCGCAGAATAATGGAATGTCTTTGACCTTCATATTATAATCTTCTAGCTGATTCTTGAGCCACAACAACTGTGCACAATAACTGCCGGCAGAGATGTATTCTGACTCAGCTGTTGAGATTGCGACAAAATTTTTCTTTTTGCTGCTGCAAGATATAAACCTTCTTCCCAGGAACTGACATGTCCCGGAAGTGCTTTTTTGTCATCTTTTCTACCTATAAAGTCTGCCTCTGAAAAACCAATTAGTTCGCTGTCATTACTTCTTGGGTACCATAAGCCAAGATTCGGTGTACCTTTATGGTATCTCAAAATATGCTTTACAACAGCATAGTGAGATTCCTTACAGTTCACTTGGAATCTAGCACAAACACATGTAGAGAACATTATGTCTGGTCTACTAGAAGTAAGGTAGAGCAAGGATCAAACTATGCTTATGTACTTGGTTTTATCAAAAGGTTTCCCTTTCTCATCCTTGTCCAGAGACATAGCTGAGGCAATTGGTAAACTTAGTCTGAGAGATGAAAATTCCATCATCAGATTGTTTCACCTGAAGTCCTAAGAAATACTTCAGCTCTCCCATACTACTCATTTCAAACTTCCCTTGCATAAGTTTAGAAAACTTTTTGCAAAGGTTGTCATCTATAGAACCAAAAATATTGTCATCGACATAGATTTGCACTAGCAAAATCTTTCTTTTAATTTCCCTATGAAATAATGTCTTATCTATCTTTCCCCTTATGAACTTGTTCTCGAGGAGAAAGGTAGATAGCGTTTCGTACCAAGCTTGAGGAGCTTGTTTCAAACCGTACAACGCTTTTGATAATAAATAAACTTACTCACGAAAATTAGGATCAACGAAACCTGGGGGTTGTTCCACGTACACCTCTTCCTTTATGTCACCATTCAGGAAGGTTGACTTCACGTCCATTTGATAGACAGTGAATCCCATCTGTGCATCATAAGCCAGGAATAGTCTGATGGCCTCCAGTTTGGCCACTGGAGCGTATGTCTAGTCGAAGTAGATCCCTTCTTCTTGGCGGTATCCTTTGGCGACCAGTCTGGCCTTGTTCTTGATGATTATCCCATTCTCGTCCAACTTGTTCCTATAGACCCATTTCGTTCTGATGACATTCTTACCTTTGGGTCTTGGAACAAACGTCCAAACTTTGCAGCGCTTGAACTGATTGAATTCTTCTTCCATGGCCAAGATCAATGATGCGTCTGAGTTTGCTTCCTCAAACTTCTTTGGTTCAACCTGCGAGATAAAACTTAAATATAAATTCTCATTAGTTGTACCTCGACGAGTTCTGACACCCTTCCTGGGATCTCCTATGATATGGTCAATTGGGTGATCCTTCAGATTTCTGAGATCTAGATTCCTCGCATTTGGAACTTCTTCAGCTACTGGAGTGACTTCAAAAACTTGGACAATATTTTCATCTTGATCCTCTACCTCTCCAATAGGGATTGGATAGGAGATCTTGAAGAACTTTTCATCTTTACCTTTGGTCGATTCATCCAAGCTGATCTCTTTAAGCCTTGTACCTGCAGCTTCAATAAGCACACTGGACGATTCGCTTTGCAGCAAGCTCGTCTCATCAAATACACATGTATGGATTCCTCTACAACCAGAGTTTTTCTATTGAAAATCATGTATGCCTTACTATGACTACTATATCCTACAAAAATACCTTCAAAACATTTCTCACTAAACTTGGTAGTATGATACTTACCATTGTTAAGTACGAAGTATTTGTAGCCAAAAATTCTAAAATATGAAACTGTTAGTTTCCTGCCTTTTAGAAGTTCATAAGGTGTCTTATCATGATTCTTGTTTATGAGGGCTAGATTTTGCACGTGGCATGCAGTGTTGACAGCTTCAGCCTAGAAGTACTTCGGTAGTGAAGCCTCACTCAACATAGTCTTGCAGGCCTCTATGAGTGTTCTATTCCTTCTCTTAGCTACTCCATTATGTTGTGGAGTACGAGGAGAGGAAAACTCATGAAAGATACCTAGGCTTTCAAAAAATTCTTTCATGGCCCAGATTTGAATTCAATTCCATTGTCACTTCTGATTTTTACTACGAAACAGTTGTATTCATTCTGAACCTGCCTGACAAAATTTATAAAGATATCGAAGGTATCTGACTTGTGTTTCAGAAAGAACACTCACGCAAAACGCAAGTAGTCATCAACAATTACCAACGTATGATCCTTACCTCATAAGTTTCTAATTTGCAGGGGACCGAACAGGTCCATATTAAGTAGGTGTAAACACCTATTAGAGTTTTTGCGTATTATGCTTTTAAAGGTAGCTCTTGTTTGCTTGCCTTTTACGCATGCATGCCAAGGTCTCTCTTTGACGTGCTTGACATTTGGGGCATCACGTACTAAGTTCTGGGAGAATAATTTATTAATAGTTTTAAAATTAATATGTGCTAGCCTCTTGTGCCATTGGTCACCAAGAGACGCACTATCTTTTGCCAAAAGACATACTAGTGTAGAAGAATCTATACAAATGAAATTTAAGCAAAATATGTTTCTGCTTCGAGTGCCTAATAGAATTATTTCCATATTGTCAACAGACTTTATCAAGCACTTGTCAGCGTGGAACTCAACTATGTATCCTTTGTCGCACAGTTGACTTATGCTTATGAGATTGTGTTCCAATCCCTCCACATAAGCTACATCCGAAAAGGATACACTACTGTTTGTGATCATACCGTAGCCTTTAGTTATCCCTCTATTTGAACCTCCAATGATGACCTTTTGTCTGTTGCAGACTGGAGTGAAATTTTGGAGTAGGCTTCTTGTCTTGGTCATATGTCGAGAGCATCCACTGTCCAAGTACCAGATTGGCATTTTGGCTGCCTTTGGACATACCTGCATTCATGATCACTTTGCCTTAGGAACCCAAACATGTTTGGGTCCTTGGACTCGGATTAGAACACTCCCCCTACGAAGATTAGAATTTTGAGTGGTAAATCTCATGTTGCCAACTTGAGGAGTAGTAACCTTCCTGGTATTAAACCAACAATCGATGGCAAAATGACAAATTTTGCCACAGGACCAACAGTCACACCTGTTGTATCTTTGCCTTATGTACTCCTACTTGACCTTTTGAGATGGTAGTCTAGTAGGGGTAGCACACTTGGAGGAGGAGGCTTCATGGTGATGGCAGTCACATGATTTCTTCTCCTTCGGAGGCTTTTCCCCAATTGGCTTTACTTTATGTGCTTTCTTGAAGTTGTGGCCATGATTATAAGGACTATAGCTCTGAAGAATCACTTCTTTATAAGGTGCCTTAAAGACACTCTCACCAAAGTTCCGAGGGCGAGTCCATCCTTGGTACCGTGACTTTAACTCTACATAAGTTGGCATGGTCAAGTGACCATAGGACGTGTCCAGATCAAACTTATTTGTTTGAAAGATAACTTTCTTAAAGACAGTCTGATCTAGAGGGGCTTTCCCCTTTTCTTTGGCCAAGGCCTTCTTGGCGGCCTTATTCTTCCGGTTAGCCTTGTTTCTCCTAGAAGATTTACTAGGAGCGGTAACATGGCCTAGTCTAGCTCCTTAGGCCTTAGCTGAGAATTCAGTAACGAGTGAAAGAACTGTCTTACGCTTAGAGAAACTTTCAACAAGTTTCTTCTAAGCCTCGAGTTGTTTTTCCAACTCTTTGATGATTTCCTCTTTAAGGTCGAGGTGATTAAGAGCTTGATTGTATTCTTCAATAGCAAAATTGAAGTTCTCTTGAAGAGAGTCAGTCTTAGCGACTTCTTCTCTCAAGCTGCTCTCAATAGCCTTTAGAGACTTATTCTCTTTAGCCTGAGTTTTAATGACTCGGCGACATTTGTCGTAAGTCATGATCAACTCCATAAACTGGGCCATAAGTTCCGACTCATCGTCAGAAGATCTGTCCTCATTATCATGCTCAGAACTTTCAGATTTAGAGAGAGGAGTGTGAGATTTTACCTCCCCAGTAAACTGGGGCTCTTGTTCGTCATCTGATTGAGCTATGAGCCCAATGTAGGCTTCCTCTTCTTCACTCGACTCAGATGAGTCAGAGTCACTGAGTGTCTTGCCCTTCTTGGCCAACATGCTCTTCTATGTCCTCTTATTATGGTACGAGGACTTCTTTTCCTCTCTTCTGCCACCCTCCTTCTTATTGTAGGGGCAGTCAGCTAAGATGTGACCTGGTTTGTTGCAGCAGTAGCAAACAATGTCAATGGAAATCTGTTTGTTCTGTTTAGAGTTATAACTGTCATGGCTACTCGAGCCTTTCTTTCGCTGATCACCGTTATGTTGTGATCTTCTGTATGAAGCATCATTGCCTCTCCACTGCTTCTTCTTGTTAAAGAATTTTTTGAACTACCGAGAGAGCAACGAGAACTCTCCTTCAGATAGTTCTGAGCCTGAGGTGCTTGGCTAAGAGCTTTTATCTTCACTTACTTCATGAGCAGGTGCTGGTGAGGCAGTTTGTCCTTGAACTGTCAGCTTTTAATGCAACCGACTTCTCTTTTGAGGAGAAGTGACTTTTCTCTTCTTCAGCTTTTCTGAAATTGATCTGCAGTTCATAGGACATCAGCTTGCAAAATAGATTCTGTGGGTCTGTCTTAGCTAGTCTACCAAACTCCCAGATGGCATAGACTTTGTTGTCCCATTCCTTTGTGAGAGACCTCAGAAACTTATCATTTAGCTCTCCATTGGTGAAGACTCGGCCATACACTCTTAGGCCATTTACTATCTTGAATAAATTCTCAAAGATATCTGCAATGGTCTCCTTTGACCCTTGCCTGAAGGCTTTATATTTCTGGTTCAGTAGGGACTATCTATAATCCCTCACTTCTTCAGTGCCTTCCATCAGAGTAACTAGAGACTGCAACATCTCCTTAGCCAATTGGCAGTGAATCAGATTCTGCAGCATCGAGTCATCGACTGCACTGTCTATAATATTTTTAGCTTTCTTGTTAAAGATACAATTGAATCTCGTCCTTATCTAGATCCAACAATTTCTTAGGAACCTCCTTCGTTGGATCTAAAGTGAAGGTAGTCATGGGGATGTAAGGACCTTCTTCAACAATCATGAAGATCTGGGGTCCATAGCTTCCATGAAAAATTTTATTCTCTCTTTCTACAGGGGAAAGTTATTCTATGTGCACAGGGGAAGCTTGGCAAAATCTTTGACCTTGTCCATTGATTGAATAACCAAATGACAACTTTCGAGAGGAAATTGATCGAGGTGTTAACCTTTTAACGACCTACCTCCCTCTTATACCAATTGAAAGTGTAAAGTTGTCAACCTAAATCACCTAGAGGGGGTGAATAGGTGAATTGTGCGTCTATTTGTGATATAAAATTTTTAACGAACTAGCACAAGAAATCAAGCAATCACAGAAAGACAAGAAGATTTATAGTTGTTCCCTAATCTTGGGTACGTCCACTTTACCTCACCGATCTAGAAAATCACTAGACTCGGCTACTCCACTATCTCGGATTAAAAACAATCCTACGCCTCAGAACAAAGTTCCTACAAACTCGATCCAAATGGATCTACACTCGGAAGATAAAACTTCCTACAAACTTGGAGAACAATGCTCCTACATTCGGAGAATAAGCTCCTACAAGATTTAAAAAGAGGTTTGAAAATACAAACAAAAATTTCTCTCAGACCTGGAAACATTCAGCGCTAGGTCTTCTTCTTGAAATTTTTGGCTCTTTCAGAAACTGTTGAAGAAGAATTGACGATCTGACCTGAGAAAGCATTGACCTACTCGATAAAGGAGAAGATGATGATCCCCTTAACAACAAGCCTTCTTGGATCGAAAGCGTAAAGATCGATCTCACGATGAGCGACGGAGGCGGCTTCATAACGTGTTCATTTTGGAAAGAGAATGCCGATCCAGAAATTTAGAATGTACGGAAATCCGCTCCTTGTAATTGTTAGGGTTTGGTCTTTATGAAAAGTCTTTATATAGGATTACCCTTAACGGCTAGAAAAGACATTAATGACAACACGTGGACCAATCACGTCAAGTCATTTGAAAATCCGGCCGATCTGGACTGAAGATAATTTTCTGAAAAATTACGACTTACAATTCTCGAGAAGTACCTTTAGTTCTCGAGAACTAGAAACTGAGTTCTCGAGAGCTATCAGGACTTCTCGAGAACTATACTACTTAGAAGAATTCTGGACTTCCCGAGAACAAAAAGACTGAGTTGTCGAGAACTAATTGACTTCTCGAGAACTATGGAGACTTCTCGAGAACTAACACTTAAAGAGATTTCTGAGGCAACTTTTATTATTCGAGAAATAGGGCTGGCAGTTCTTGAGAACTTAAGCCAAGCTTCTCGAGAACAAGATGTACTTCTCGAGAACTATAATTGAGACTTCCCGAGAACTGGCCAAGACTTTTCGAGAACAAAGAAGACTTCTCGAGAACTCTGACTTAGAAAAAAATTCTTGAACCTGTCTGGACTTCTCGAGAACCAAAAGCTGGGAATTCTCGAGAACCTTAAGGACTTCTCGAGAACAAAGAGGCTAAGATTCTCGAGAACTATGAGGACTTCTCGAGAACTAAGAGGACTTCTCGAGAAGTGGACCTAGAGAATTTCCTGAACTTTAGAAAAAAATCTTTCTCTTCTCTTCAAGAGTCCAATCTTCATTCCATGATCCAAGGTTTGAATATGAAGTGTATCCCAATAGAGAGGCTACATATGAGTCAACACCTTGGGTCACACAGTGAGGGATTACACTGTATGGTCCTGTGTTCATGACCCACTGTAGACTGACATTGGTCTACACTTAGCAATGGTAATCTGCAAACACACAACTAAAACAAGGAAATCAATTAGAACTTTGAAAGTGAGGGTAAGATCAATCCTTCACTCTAGAGGGGGTGAACAGAGTGATTTATAATAATTTTGCTAAATTAAAAATTATTATAACAGTGAAAGACTTTATTTAATAAGTGTAGAGTGCTAAGCAGAAACTGAAATAAAACAACTACAAAAGGATTAATTCATAGCACACAGCATAAGAAAGAGCATGCAATCCAGAAGACACAAGGAGCTATAGTGGTTCCCCAAAACTTGGGTACATCCACTCTTCTACCACCCTTGGTAGGAATCCACTGCAGGATGAGTTGATCAGGTGTCCTGGGCACCAATGTGCTTTTGATCAGGAGCTCAAAAACCAAACCAGATTTTTTGATCAAGTGTCTTTCCACCACTGAGTTTTAATCAGGTCTCATGAACCAAAGAAAAACTTTTGAAGGGAGTTTAAAAACCCTTTTACAGGAAAGGAAAAGGAAAAGGGGTGAAGTTGTCTTCTCTATCAACTATCAAAGAGAAGCACTAGTGGATGAGATATTGTCAAAGCCCCCCCCCCCTGAGATGTTGCAGAGGTTCAAGAACTAGAAGCTTTGCAAGGGTGATAGGTCTTCAATGAAATGATTGCTCCAGAACTAGATGATTTCAGCAAGAACTGAAATGTTTGTTGTCTGGAGTGTGAATGATGAAGACTTGAGAAAGCTTTTGATCAGCAGGAATCAGAAAGAAAACTTGTTATATTTTCTGAGTTATTGATCTCCTTTTTCTTTCTCTGTGTCTCTGTGTATATTGTTGTGTATCTTTGTTCTCTCTGAATGATGATGATATGAACTCCAGTCGTCAAATCTTGAAAATAGCCATTAACAAAGTCATAAATGCTTTCCTTAATTGTCAACTGGCTTTGGAGTAAATAACCTAAGTACATTCCTTCTTTGTTTCCTTTAAACTTGCTCCAGATTTATTATAATTGCTAGAAATCTTTTTCATTAAATGCTCTTTTTTGAAATACTTAACAAGCTGACAAAATCTTAGAAATCGTCGATCTCAAAATGAAATCGTCGATCTGAGCTCAACTATCGTCGAACTGAGCTCAGAGATATTGGAATTTGACTTGGACAGAAATCGTCGATCTGAGCTCAGAGATCGTCAAACTGGGTTCGAGGCCTCGTTGACATGAGCTCAGAGATCGTCGAACTGAGGTCGACGCTTTGTTAGCCTGAACTTGGAGATATTCT
Organism: Platanthera zijinensis; assembly: GCA_039513925.1. NCBI lineage: Eukaryota > Viridiplantae > Streptophyta > Magnoliopsida > Asparagales > Orchidaceae > Platanthera > Platanthera zijinensis. Next base: position 200,195,407 of record CM077085.1, on the reverse strand, counting down.
AACTGAGTTCGACACTTCGTCGATCTGAGTGTTGATGCGCGAAAAGCGAAGGCGGAAACGAGCACCAGCAGCTAACTGTTCGAACACCTAGGGATGAAAAGAAAAACAAACTGCGAGCAACAGTCTACTTGGCGGACTAGAAAAGGAACAGAAAAGCAAGAGCCGTGGAGCACGGCAACACCAGACTTCGCCCATCGCGGCCTGAATGCCTCTCTTGCGACGGGCTTACTTTTGATTGCAAAGAAAGGGTTACAAGAAGGGAAAAGCAAAGCAAAGCAGAAAGAAAGCTGGAGACCGCAAAGCCAGAGATTCGAGTCCGCAGCCTTTAACAAGTGGGCTCCTGGGCTCGAGTCAGCGTGCTTTGAGTGCACCACTTCCCCCTATTTATAGGCTGGGGGCCTGCCCAAGCGGGCAGGGCTAAAATAACCGGCTGCCCGGGGTACAAAAGAGCCGAGCAGCGGTGACGGGAATCAAAAAAGAGAAAGAACAAGCAGTCTGCGCGGGACCGGCGGACTGGGTCAGCGAGCTGGAGACCTCCCTTGGTCGCATCGAGCGCGGTTCTTTCAAATTGGCTGTGACCTGAGCGACCTGGGCGGCCTGACTCGGAGCTCGCCGGCCTGAGCTTGACTCGTCGATGGGAGGTCGTCGATCTAGCAGAGCTGGGAACCGAGGGCGACCTGAGCGGACTGATAGCTGGAGTCCGCCTAGGGGACGGACCACGTCAACTGGCGAGCTGGGCGAACTGAGTACTTGAGTTCAGCGAGGGAAGGGCAAGATGCCTAGCTGGAAATGTTGCGGATTCTGGGGTTAACATAATCCCCGCACATTTTTGAGTTTTGGAAAATTCCAAAAATGTTTCCTTAACCGCTGTGTCCGCAACTATCATTAATGCTGTTTGTGCTATAAATACTGCCGGAAGCTCTATCTTCTGTCAGAATTGTCTGCGCGACGGGTCGTTACTCACCACTTGCGGTCTCAACTTTCCAGTCCGGCATAAGAAGGCTAGGATCCTTCTTCGGCAACCTTGCTGCTCCGATTGAGAGTCCGAAAGCGAGTTCTCGGCCTAAGAAATCGAGCCATCGAAAAGATGTGCCTGCCCGCCATCAGGGGGAGAGTTCAGGCCAGGTGAAGCAAGATACAGTCCGCGATACTGAAAAGACTGCGAATGCTCCTCTAAGTCTTCTACGGGAGAAACCGAATCCGCCCTCCGTTTCTGACCAAAACCCTGCGAACTCTTCCAGCATGGAGGTGCATCGCTCTCCTTCCGGGACTATCATGCTGCGGATAGAAACAGATAAGGAAGTTTCATCGCCGAAAGTCCAGCAGCAGGGGATCGAGGAGAAGCTTCCTGCTGGTGAGCCGATAGTGGAAAGGGGAGAGGAGGTTGCCGAGGAGCGAGCTAAGGAGTCCGCCGAAAACGCGACCAAAAGTTCCATCGAAAAGCAAGTTGTAGAGCCAGTATCTTCCTTGGCGCTGGTTGTCGCTCCAACCTCAGTTCCCGAACCAAAGCCGGTCGTCATCGATTTAGAGAAGACTCCTGAGAAGAAAAAGAGGAAGAGAGATGGTAATGCCGCCGAGCGGGTAGAGAAGAAGTTGAAAGTTAGGAAAGAGAAAAATATCTCCAAGCGGACTGGAGCTGCGAGCTTGCAGCATAAGCCGCGAGAAAAGGAACTCCATGATGATCTCGTCACCCCCGATCCTCTGCTCGCAGAAGGTGATCCCCCTTCCACGCTCAGCTTATCAACCACTGAAATACTCGACTCTATAGATAATGATCAGCTTGTGAGTATAAATCGCTCTCTACTGGAGGTGCTGCAGCCTGATACCGCATCTAGAGGAGAAAATCTTGCCGACTCTTCTTCTTTTCTTCCAGCTGAAGAGAGGAAGAAAACCGAGGAGCAACTCGCAATGATGAAGGTGAAGGTTGAAGCGGCCTCGGAGAAGCTCGTGGTGGATAAGCGGGCTGAGGATCTTCGGATTGCTACCGAGCTGATGCGATCTGGTATGTTGCATCCGGCGACCAAACGGTTTCAGAGCTCTTGGTTGTACAAATCCCCTCCACGAAAGTCGCGGCCAGTCAAGATCCTTACAGAAACTGATGACATAGTCGCCTCGAGCAGATCGCTGGCCGAGACAAGAGCACTAGTCCGCCGAGAATGGAGGCGTCGCCTAGAGGCTTTTGATCCGGAGCGCGTGAGGCGACCTATCCTTGATAGTCGCCAAATAGCCGCGAAGATAACCAAAAGTGGATAAAAACCTTTTCCCTTTTTTTCTTTTTTCTTTTGGGGCTATTGCGGCTTGGATACTGAGGCGATTTCATTTTCTTTGTTGCAGTTCAGAAGTCCATGCCTGATTCTATCGAGGTCGGCGAGATCGTGCCCACGCCACCAAATGTGTCGGAGGCTGCGGCGCGGAGTACTGATGAGCTCGCACAGGAGGAGCTGCCTGCTAAAGAAGACAGCGCACCGTTAGCGAAGAAATATGAGGAAGAGCTATGCGAGCTTCGAACTGAACTAAAGAAAAGCAAAGCGCGGGAAAAGATCCTAGAAAGCGAGGTCGCCGGCCTTTCATCCGCACTCGAAGGAGCGAACAAGGAGAAAAATTGACTGAGCGGAGATGTCAGACATTATAGGAATAAATATTTGGCTTTGGCGAGAGAAGGAAAAAAGCAAGTAAGCGAAGCCGCAAGGGTGAGGTCACAAACGTCTCAGCCTGCTGTGGGGGAGGGATCGGCCCCTGCGGCAAGCAGGCAGCCCGCGGTGGTCGCAGATCCAACCCCGGCAGATCAATTAATTCCATTTCCGCGGGTAGTCAGAGACATGGCTCATATGCACCGCACCTTCAATAATATGCACCATCTGGTTTCCCAGCTCTACTGCGAGATCTTGTGAGGAAGTGACCAGGCTGCTCATGTTGGAATGGAGGAGGAGGTGCGACCTGCTCTGAGAGACCGCAGAAGGCGCTAAGGCCTAAACATTTGTTTTTTATTATTTTTAAGCTGTTGTATAATATTGTTGCTGAACCTCTTTGTTGTATGATTGTATCTGTGCTGTGATGCTACTTTGCTTGTTGCATACTATTATTTTTTCGGATAATCCCGTTATGGAATGTAAGTTATGTGGGCTGGCGTTTTATTGGCAAACTGCGGTTTCTGCGGATTTCCTGTGAGTTTGCAAATGTTTGCAGGGAAAACAGGAAGAAGCGAGCTGAGCGAACTGGCTTTGAATCCGCAAAGCCTTGAGAAATATCTGATATTTGCAGGGAAAACAGGGAAGAAGCGAGCTGAGCGAACTGGCTTTGAATCCGCAAAGCCTTGAGAAATATCTAATATTTGCAGGGAAAACAGGAAGAAGCGAGCTGAGCGAACTGGCTTTGAATCCGCAAAGCCTTGAGAAATATCTGATATTGCAGGGAAAACAGGGAAGAAGCGAGCTGAGCGGTCTGGCTTTGAATCCGCAAAGCCTTGAGATCTGATATTGCAGGGAAAACAGGGAAGAAGGGAGCTGAGTGAACTGGCTCATCGATCTGAGCGGATTGACGGCTGTCATGTCAGACGAATTTTATATAAATAGGGTCGTCATTCTCTTTTTGTATAGAAAATAGTGGGAGCTGAAGCCTTGCGGTCTGAAAAAATGGTATCCGCACGCACTGAAGCCGCAGCCGCCTTCCATGCTGCTGATCATAAAAGGAGTAGGCTAACCGAAGTCGACCTGGAGGCTTTCTTGGAAGTTCATATGGCGGGCTCGCCCGTACTCGCGCGGCTCCCCGAACACCACGAACGACTGAATTTTTCAATCGCTACCCAGCTCGCAGTTCCAATAGATCATTTTGACTACGGGTTCAAATTCCCCCTGCTCTGGGAGGTCGCGGAGATCTTTGAGCATTATGGGGTGGTTCCGGGCCAGCTTGCCCCGAACAGTATGGTTGCCATCTGCAGTTTCATTGCTTACCTGCGAGCTGAGAGGGTTGAATTTTCCTTGAAGATTTTCAGGAAAATTTTCTCTGTTCGCTCCATCACTCCGACGGGAGACCGCGAGTACAAAGGCATCATCTACTTCTACTGCAGGGGAATGAAAGTTGTGGGCTTGCCGAACAAGATCCACAACTAGACCTCTAGGTATCTTATCTTTGAAGGCGACCTGGGGTTCCTTCATACCAGTCCGCAGCTGCGCGTAGATGCTGACTTCAAGAGCGTGCGGCTGAACGATGCCGAGGCCGCCATCGTCAAGTTCCTTGATGGAGCGAGGCTGGATGTCGACTATTACATCCCGCTGCTGCCTGGGCTGGATATTATTAGCCGCCAAGAGAGTAAGTCTTGCGACCTTCGTTTGTATCCGCAACAACCTGGGAATTTTAGCTAACTTTCTCTCTTGCTGCGACCTTGGCGGTGCCCGCAAATCTGCCCATTGCGCCTGCCGGACAGACTCCTACACAAGGGGAAAGGAGAAAAGAAATCGCAAAAAAGAGGAGGGAAGACGGAGACCCCGCCGCGGGTTACTCTTCCGATGGCAGCTTCGACATTGCGGGCTTCGGCGAGAAGCAAAACGATCTGAGGGGCAACCCCATGATCCACTGGCATGAGAAGAAAAAGTATGTTCGCCTATCAACGGCTCTTCCCTCCTGGAGGAGTCCGCGCCCATCTCTCCATGCCCACGTCGCCCTGTCCGCCTTGTACGGGAAGCAAAACCTTCGCGATCTGCAAGGTATGGCACTTGATGACCTCCCCCTTCTCGCTGCGTAGGCCAGTGCAAACTCCGCCGTCACCAACCACTTCTTAGGCAGGCTTACGCGCGAGCTGCTTAGGGACAATGCGCGGTATAAGAAGGAAAGCCATTCGCTGAAAGAAAGGAATAAGCGACTTAGTGTAAAAGTTAATCAATATAAAGAAGACAAGGCCGTAAGTGCTTAGTTAACCGTCGTTAATCTTGCTTATCTTTCGCGGACTGATGCTTTGATTTCTTTTGCAGATCGCATATGAGGTGACCAACCCAGACTTTCAAAAGGCCATGTTTCCTTTTGTAAAGGAAAGCGTCGAGGTCGCGATCGAGCGCGTTATCAGCGATGGGTACACGAAGGCTGGAGTAGACTCTATTCCTTTCCTGAAGCTTTTCCCGGAGCTAAAGGATAAGGTTGCCGAGTTCGAGCAAGCTGCCAAGGGGAAAGCGGTTGCCGAGGATGACGAGGAGTCCGCTGATGAGGAAGCCGCTGAAGACGTGGCCTCAAGTCAGCAGCAAGGAGGTCAGTCGGATCAGTCCGCTAACTCCGTCTCTAGTGAGAGCAGCTCGCGAACCGAACCCTCAGCCGCTTCTCACTCTGATGACAGCAGCAGCAGTGACTCAGGTGGCTACTCGCCTAGAGTGGATGTGGATGGCTCAAGCCCGGAGAAGCCTGCGGACAAGAAGCAGAGGACAGAATAGGAATATATATTGTAATTTTTTGGTTCTCTTTAATGTAAGGGGGCGGACTCTGTGCGAGCCTACCAAGACATTTAAATATATTTTTGAATGAATAGAAAAAGGATATTTTTGATCTGAGATGTTCTGCTTTTTTCCCTTGCTTATGTTTAGAGGTCGCACTTTATATGTAAATCTTTGTCATTGCTTTGCTGTACGTTTAAAGCTCGCTGAAATTGCATAACCACAGCTTGCTGTAATATGAAAATTTTCTAAGCGAAGAGAACGCGTAAAGCGAACTTAGACGAGTTCGGTTGGCAGTCCGCGCTTTGCAGAACAGAACCAAGAAAACGACAATCTGCCCACTTGAATAACGAGAATAGGCGAACTAGGCGGACTAGGGTCACCGTTCGCTGATATTTATGTTTGAATTTTTCAAAGTAATCATTGTATGCATCGAAAAAATTCTGCGGACTAGGAGAATTAGAAACCAGAGTCCGCACTGCATCAGTCAGCAACATCAGAAATGACCTGTAATTCATAACTAAGCGGGTAGGAGCGGCCGGTGCGGCATTGCTTTCCTCACAAGATTATGGACTATCGAATCAACCAAGGGACGGCGGACTGAGCGGATAAGACAACTGGAGTCCGCACTTCATTAATGAACAATATCAGAAATGACCTGTAATTCACAACCAAGCGGGTAGGTGCGGCCGGAGCGGCATTGCTTTCCTCACAAGGTTATGAATTACAGAATCAACCCAAGGGACAGCGGACTGTGCGGATAAGACAACTTGAGTCCGCACTTCATTAATGAACAATATCAGAAATGACCTGTAATTCACAACCAAGCGGGTAGGTGCGGCCGGAGCGGCATTGATTTCCTCACAAGGTTATGAATTACAGAATCAACCCAAGGGACAGCGGACTGAGCGGATAAGACAACTGGAGTCCGCACTTCATCAATAATGACAACCCATGTGAAGAAGAAAGCCGCAGTCTGGAGGCCAACCGGGTAGGTGCGGCCGGAGCGGCATTGCTTTCCTCACTGGACCTCGAGATCCGCAGACTAAATAACTCAATTCACTGCCCTCTTTCCTGGAGTACAGTCTAAGTCGATCTCTCGGGCAGGTACGGCTGGAGCGGCATTGCTTTCCTTTGAGATCGACAAGACTGTGGGTCTCCTGCAGGCACTGCTTGAGGGTACCAAGGAGTGTTCGAGAGTCACAACCCTAAGATGATCTGGGGGTAGGTGCAGCCGGGGCGGCATTGCTTTCCCCGTGCGATCATCTGGGTTGTAATAATATCCCTTAAGTGGCGTGGTAGAGCTGACCTCCACTCTGCTCCTCCATAATGCAGAAGTGGGGTTAGGTACTAGCCGGGATCCAAAATCCAGTATCCTACCGCACTAGAGTTGGTAGGCTCCCACTACACGGTGCGAAATCTCCCTGCTACACGTGGTCGTCGTGGTGTTATGCTGACACCAACGGTTCTAGGGGAGGTTTTTGCTGAACACGGCGATATCTCCTGGTATCAAGCAACTGTCGGGAGTTGCTCGAGGAGGTAAGAAGGAAGGGGAATTCGAAGAAGTGTTAGTATGAGTATTTAGACAAATATCAATTTTGAGAGATTCGTATAATTATAAAATAGAGAGTTCAGAGAAAACCGTTTAGAGTTATCCTTGCTCCATATATTTAACTGTCAACACTTGAAACACAAAGATACTTGATAAAAGTGTTAGCAAGGAACCTTTTATTAATAATGAACCTCTTAAAGAGTTTACATAGGAAGAAAAGAAAAGAGGTTCAGGAAAAGAACCGCTTTAGGTCATCTCCGCTCCACGTGTGCGGCATATCTTCTCCTTCAAATGTTTGTAACCGGTAGGCCCCATTCTGAAGTGCTTCCTTAACAATGAACGGTCCTGCCCAACTAGGATTAAGCTTCCCAACTGAGCTGGCTCTCGCAACAGCATCGACCTTTTTAAGAACCAGATCTCCCACTTGAAAGTGTTTGATCCTTACGTTCTTATCGAAGTAACGGGCCATTCTTCTTTTAACTTCCTCCTGCCTGATAGCAGCCTTGTCTCTTACCTCTTCGATATGCTCCAAACTGAACCTCATCTCCTCGCTGTTCAACTCAAGCCAATCCTCCGTACCTTGCCTGGCAAGCAGTACTCTAGGCGACAGAACTTCAAACTCAACAGGAATCAATGCCTCGGACCCGTGAGAAAGCTTGAACGGGGTTTCTCCTGTTGCAGATGAAGGTGTTGTTCTCAGGGTCCAGAGGACTGAGGGAAGTTGATCAGCCCAACTGCCCTTGAGATTTTGAACTTTCTTCTTAAGCAGGTTGAGGATTTGCTTATTAGCTGCTTCTACTTGACCATTGCTTCTGGGATGATGAACTGATGCGAAGCGCAGCTCTGTTCCGATCTGCCTGCAAAAGCCTATCATCTCTGCATTATTGAACTGTGGTCCATTATCGGTGATTATTGCCATAGGGATTCCATGTCGGCAGACTATCTCTCCCCAAATAAAATTCCTCACGACCTGGGTTGTTGTCTTTGCCAGTGCTTTAGCCTCAATCCACTTACTGAAGTAGTCGATCATAACTATAATAAAGCGCCTGATGCAGTGGCCCAGAGCCGCCCCGCTCTGTCGGAGTCACACCGAGCCAGAGGAACACAAATGGCACCCACTGCCGGGCTGCAGCCCAAGCACCCCACCCATGACCGCACCTATTCTCAGCGCGGCGGGATGTTGAGGTGAGCTCAGTTGGTGATGAGAGTGTTAGGAAAGCTCTTTATCAAGGGGGTTGGGTTCGAGACCTCGCCTCAACATCCCGCCGCGCTGAGAATAGGTGCGGTCATGGGTGGGGTGCTTGGGCTGCAGCCCGGCAGTGGGTGCCATTTGTGTTCCTCTGGCTCGGTGTGACTCCGACAGAGCGGGGCGGCTCTGGTCCACTGCATCAGCGCCGCTGCCCACTTGCCATGGGAAAAGGGCCAATGAGATCCATTCCCCAAACAGCAAAGGGCCAAGGGGTTGTAATCGATCTGAGAGATTGAGCTGCTTGATGCTGAAGAGGGGCGAATTTCTGGCATTGAACACATTTTCTTGCATAGGTCTCAGAGTCCTTCTTCATTGTAGGCCAGAAGTAACCTTTCCGCAGGATCCTTCTTTCTAATGTTCTTGCTCCCGAATGACTTCTGCACTCGCCAGAATGCACTTCTCGGAGAATGGTGGGAACCTCACTTTCTGAAACACATCTTGCCATTGTGGACAAGAAGGTTTTCCTGTAGAGAATATCGGATATCAAGTAATAGTGTGCTGCCATCAACCTGAATCTCTTCTTATCTTTCACTGACTGATGTAGATTCCCAGTTGATAGGTAGAGAATGAACGGATCCATCCAAGAGGAGCATTGATCAATCTGCATTATCTCTTCCCCCTCCACTGTCGGGTGGAAAAGCTCAGAAGTTATCCCTCCTGATGAGAGCCCGTATTTTGCAAGAACGTTGGCCTCCTCATTCTCTGTCCTTGGGATGTGCTCAATAGTAAAACTTTTGAACCTGCCAATCTCAACCTTTACCAGCACAAGGTACTTTTTCAACACTGGCTCTCTGGTCTCGAAGTTGCCAAGAACTTGTGAAGCCATTACCAGTGAATCATTCTTGATATGGACGTGATCAATTCCAAGCTCTCGTGCAAGCCTCAAGCTGGCTAATAAAGCTTCATATTCTGCCTGATTGTTAGTTACTGGGAAATAGAACTTGATGGCTTGCTCAAGCTTGACGCCATTCGGGTTTATCAAAACTACCCCTGCACCCGAGGAGTTTCTACCAGAAGCTCCATCCACATAAATGGTCCAAGCTAAAGGAGACCTTGCTGCTTGGTCCGAGCTAGATTCTGTCATATCAATCAGGAAATCTGCAAGCACCTGTGCCTTGATAGCTGTTCTGGGCGCATAGGAAATTTCAAACTCACTTAGCTCAATTGCCCATTTAGCTAGCCTGCCTGAATGCTCTGGTTTTTCTAGCACACTCTTCAAAGGTTGATCAGTAACCACCTGAATTGAATGAGCCTGGAAATATGGACGGAGTCTGCGGGCAGACATAACTAATGCCAAAGCTAGCTTCTCTAGGATGGGGTACCTTGCCTTTGCATCTTTCAGGATGTGACTGACATAGTAAACAGGGAACTGCCTCCTGCTTTCTTCGCAGACCAGAACTGAACTAACTGCCTCGGGACCAACCCCTAGGTATAGGAACAACATCTCCCCTGCTCGGGGGCTTTGGAGTAAAGGAGTCGAGGTTAGCTGTTTTTTTAATTGCTCAAAGGCCAAGGAACACTCTTCTGTCCATTGAAACTTGGACGCTCCCCGAAGAGTCTTAAAGAATGGTGCACTTTTATCTCCAACTCGAGAGATGAACCTCCCGAGTCCTGCCAACCTCCCTCCTAACTGCTGAACCTCTTTTGGTGAACGGGGAGGAGTCATATCAAGGATGGCTTTAACCTTATCGGGATTGGGGGCAAGACCCTCGGGAGTAAGGAGATGGCCGAGAAACTTCCCTTTACTTGCCCCCAAAGATGCATTTTAACGGGTTAAGTTTTATTTTGTGCCTTCGTAGAGTAGAAAAGGTCTCTACAAGATCTACCAGGTGCTGTGGAAGAGACCTACTCTTAATCAAAAGGTCATCCACATACACCTCGAGGTTTCTACTTTTTTGCTCTTTAAACACTTGGTCCATCATGCGTTGATAGGTTGCGCCAGCATTTTTAAGCCCAAAGGGCATCACAAGATAACAATAGCAACCGTTATTAGTGATGAACGATGTGCAAGGGATATCAGGCTTGTGCATTCTTATTTGGTGATAACCAGAGAATGCATCTAAAAAACTCATAAACGGATATCCTACCACAGAATCAACTAATAAATCTATCCGAGGCAAGGGGTAGAAATCTTTCGGGCATGCTTTATTCAAACGAGTGAAATCTACACACATACGCCACTTTTCCCCAGGTTTCTTAACCATTACAACATTCGAGACCCACTCGGGATACTGAATCTCTTGAACGAAGCGCGCTTTGAGGAGTTTGGCAACCTCCTCTCTGATGGGCTCTGCTAGCTTGACAGCTACATCCCTCTTCTTTTGCTGGACGGGCTTGGCAGCCGGATCAATATTGAGATGATGGCAAGCCACATCGGGATCCACCCCTGGCATGTCTTCTGCTGACCAAGCGAAGACATCCAGATACTTCAATAGGCAAGATATCAACTCCGCCTTTTGATTTTCTGGCAATTCGGAGTTGATGGAGAGCTTTCTTTCTTCCCCTTCTGCAATGGGGACTTCTTGCATTACCTGGGCAGGTTCCAGGTGAGCGCCTTCTTTATCCTTAGCAGCTTCTGATGGAGAAAAGGCTTCTGCTGCTGCTGGAAAAGCTGAGGGGGAGACTTCAGTCACATTAACTGTGCGGAGGTAACACTCTCGAGCCTGCCTCGGGTCGCTCCTGACCCTGCATTGACGGCCATCCTTGCAGAACTTGATGGCTAAATGGTATGTTGAAATGATGGCGCGATATTTGTTCAGCAATGGTCTCCCAAAGATAGCATGATAGCTACTCGGGGCGTCCACCACTATGAACTGGATTTCCTTGGTCACCCCTCCGAGCGTCACTGGGAGTGTGACATTTCCTTCAACTTCCTTCCTTTCTCCTGAGAAGCCATAAAGCGGTCCCTCGGTGGAAAGCAGAGGCTTTCCAGTCCTCAAGGCTTCAAAAGTAGACTTAAAGAGGAGATTTACGGAGCTGCCTGTGTCAATGAGAATTCTATCAACTGTGAAATCTCTGATGGCTGCCTGGACTACGATGGCATCATCGAGTGGGTTGGCGGTTACAGGAGGGTCCGCAGAATCAAAGGTGATGACTTCAGAGGGTGGGGCGGAAGAAGTAGAAGCAACCTCAGCTCGGGAAAGCATTGACAGAGAAGACTTCCGAGTAGACTCAGTCCCTGCTCCGCCATGGATGAAAAAGAGTCTTCCCAGGGCCCCCTCGTCGACAACATCAATACACTCATTTGGGATATCAATGAGCCCCAGATGGCCCTCATCCCTTATCTCTATGCACTCTCGGTGGACTTCAGCCACCTCCTTGCCCTTGGAGGTGGAAGGCTTTGAAGAATCACTCTTCCTGCCCAGGTCCTCGAGTTTACCCTCGGCGAGCAACCTCTCAACTAGCTTCTGAAGAGCCTTGCAGTCTTTAGTCAGATGACCCTTCTCCTTGTGAAAATTACAGAACTGAGAGTTGTCCCTGGGCTTCCAATCTCTCTAAGGCCCTTGCCTCTTTTCTTCAACCTTCTTCTGGATTATCTGGGCAACCTCTTCAAAGTCGATGCCCAGATCTGCAAGTTCTTCCATAGGGCTGCTCCCATGAGGATTTGAAGCTGGCAGGGCGCTCTGAAGAATGGGGAGCGCTTGAAGGGGAATGGCGGGAGTGACGGCCAACGGCAGTCTCTGATCATGAAACTGTTGATGGCCAAGGAAGGGTTTCTTATGGCGGAGGTTACGCCCCCTCTGAGGTGGAGGATGGAAGTCAGGTCGGGGAGGCTTACTGTGGTACTGATTGTTGGAAGAGGAGTTGGGGACATCCCTTCCTCCAGCTTTAGCTATCAGGGATGAGATATAGGTTGGGTTGGCATTTTCTCCCTCAATAAAGCGATTAACTATCGCTATGAGCTCCTGATAAGTTGATGGTGCCTTTGTTGTCACTTTGAATTTCAACGGGCCCTCCCGGAGGCCGTGAATCAGGGCAATTTTATAATAATCGAGGTTCACATTCCTTACCCCTTGGATTTCCTTCTGGAACCGATCAACGAATCTTGCCACCAATTCATTGTCTCTCTGTCTAATGTCAAAATGGGCTGCCGGCCCATCCTTTCTCTTCTTAGAGGTTGCAAACCTCAGGAGCAGCTCACTGCGAAGCTCGGAGAAGGAGAAAATGGTCCCTGGAGGCAACTCATAAAACCATTCTCTTGCTTGACCATCAAGAGTGGTCACCAGAAGTTTACATTTCAGGGAGTCAGAGAGACTCCTCAATGCAACTGCCCCTTCGAATGCCTGCAGGTAGGAGACCGGATCAGTCTCCCCTGAATAAAAAGGGAGACGAGGTTCTCTGAAATTGCTTGGCGCTGACTCCCATCAGATTCGATCGACGAAGGGAGAGGGAGTTTCTGAATCAGCTGAAGGGCGGACTGGAGGACGAAGTTCTGCGAGCTCTGCGGACTGCCGATCAACAAAGTCTAGTCGGCGAGCCGGGGTCCCTCGGGCTGCTTCCCTGAAGAAATCCATCAGTGGGGCGAACTGATCAGCCTGAGGTCGCAGGGGAGCTGCGGACTGAGCTTGGTGGAGAGGCGGAGGCGCAGTCGCAGGCGACTGCTGAAGAGGGGTGTGACGAGCCGGGGTCCGGCGGACTGGAGTCTGGCGGATAGGTGTCTCAGCAACTTCTTCAGCAACCTGGGGGGCAAGCCGCTGAGTCAATGCTAACAGGGCTTGGCTGATCGTATCGAGCCGCTGGTCAGTCTCTCTTCGAGATACTTCAGCTTCCCAGCGGGACTGCTCCAACGCCTCCCACAGCGAATCATCGGGGGAGCTGGAGCGGTCGGAGCGGCGACCTCGACGGTCTGACATTTCTAGCCGCGGTTTCAAAAACTGCTCGAATCTGAAGGTTGCGTGTTAACTGTTGATGCGCGAAAAGCGAAGGCGGAAACGAGCACCAGCAGCTAACTGTTCGAACACCTAGGGATGAAAAGAAAAACAAACTGCGAGCAACAGTCTACTTGGCGGACTAGAAAAGGAACAGAAAAGCAAGAGCCGTGGAGCACGGCAACACCAGACTTCGCCCGTCGCGGCCTGAATGCCTCTCTTGCGACGGGCTTACTTTTGATTGCAAAGAAAGGGTTACAAGAAGGGAAAAGCAAAGCAAAGCAGAAAGCAAGCTGGAGACCGCAAAGCCAGAGATTCGAGTCCGCAGCCTTTAACAAGTGGGCTCCTGGGCTCGAGTCAGCGTGCTTTGAGTGCACCACTTCCCCCTATTTATAGGCTGGGGGCCTGCCCAAGCGGGCAGGGCTAAAATAACCGGCTGCCCGGGGTACAAAAGAGCCGGGCAGCGGTGACGGGAATCAAAAAAGAGAAAGAACAAGCAGTCCGCGCGGGACCGGCGGACTGGGTCAGCGAGCTAGAGACCTCCCTTGGTCGCATCGAGCGCGGTTCTTTCAAATTGGCTATGACCTGAGCGACCTGGGCGGCCTGACTCGGAGCTCGCTGGCCTGAGCTTGACTCGTCGATGGTAGGTCGTCGATCTAGCAGAGCTGGGAACCGAGGGCGACCTGAGCGGACTGATAGCTGGAGTCCGCCTAGGTGACGGACCACGTCAACTGGCGAGCTGGGCGAACTGAGTACTTGAGTTCAGCGAGGGAAGGGCAAGATGCCTAGCTGGAAATGTTGCGGATTCTGGGGTTAACACTGAGCTCGACGACAACTTCAATTCTTCTACTTGGCTTCTTCATCTGAACTAGGAGGTCTTAGGGAAAACTTCAACCCTAAGTTCTAAGCCTTAGACCTAACTAGTTGACCTTTTCTCTATACAACAAGGTCAAAGCAGCAACCCTATTGACATAGTGATCCTGACCCAAATTAGTAATAGGGTGTTCCAACAATCTCCCCCTATTTGAGTTAGGATTACTTTTTACATGAGTTATAGAAAGCAATAACAACAGAAATACAGAAACAACATTGCAGAACTACAGATATGATTATATCACAGCACAAAAGTAATTCAGCAGAGATATTAAATAGTTTTCAGCTTACATCCAGATTAATGCTTGTCATCAATTCTTTTCTTGAAGATGATTTCTCTGTTTGGATTTTTTGAGTCTTTCTTTGATCTGAAATCATCAGCAGCACGAAGAGTCCTTTGGCTTTTGCTTCTAGGAACTACAGCTTCAGGATGTAGCTGCATGTATTCCTCAGTATTAAAGAATCTCTTGGAGTTGTATCTTTAAAGTTCCTGTCTTCTTTTTTCTGATAGAGTAGATATATTGGATGTGTCTTGGCCCTTATCTCTTGCTTTCTTAATTTGATCTAGAGCAGCCATTTCTTTATGTCTGGCTTTCCAGGAATCTGGATTATTCCCTGGATCTTCAAAAGTTACTGGTGGCTCATACCTGTTTATGGTGTCAGTAGGAGGAGCTTTTGAGTGAAAACTTTCATTCAGCTTGTAAGGAAAGGGACCAGTAGTTGAGTTAATTAGGCCTTGTCCTTTCCTTTGATAAGGTTGCTATCTAGGCTATCCTCTTGAATAAACATGATAGTCTGTTTGATTTCCTCTATACTGTCTTCCTCTAGGCTGATTTCCTCTTTGCTGATAACCTCTGGACTGAGATTTTCCTTGATAGGTTTGATGGGGTTGAGAAATGTTGGAAGCTTGAGGAGCTGAGACTCCACCAGATCCTATGCTTGGAGAAGGAGGAGGAGGAGGAGGAGAAGTTCCTTTGTCATACTTTCTTCTCTTCTTCATTGCTTTCAACTGGTTCTTAGAATATTGCATCTAATGCTCAATAATAGGACAATGGTGCAGAATGTAATATGGTATGTCATGATCAGTTGTAGCTTTGGTCAATTGAACCCTTTTCATAGTCTTGCTTCTGGCTTTCCTCTTCTTTGCAATAGTTGCAGAGGAATCATCTAAGTCAGTCCTGAATTCATCATCCTCATCAGAACTCTTAGGCTCATCAAACAAAGCATCTATTTCCTTGTAAGTTTCTTTGGTGGTGGAAACAAGAGTAGAAGAAGAGGGAGCAGTAGAAGAAATAACAATAGCAGTACTTGAAACAACAGTTGAAATAGTAGGAACAGCAGTAACAACAGGAGCACCAACTGAAGCAGTAGCCTCAGTAACTGAACAAACTGGCTCTTCAACAACCTCTAAAGAATCAACATCAGCAGCAGCAGACTCAAGAACCACAGAATCACTCTCCACAGATTTAACAGAATTTATATACATCTCTATCAGGGTTGGATCACAGTAGGAGAGGGGAACAATGGCCCTGGTTAAATCTTCAGCAAGAAGAGGTGTTGGAAGATAGCTGCTGTAAACAGAATCAAACAATGATAATAATGAATATAAATCTATTGTTGGACTGATGGTTGGAGCTAGAACTCAAGATGGAACTGAAACTTGTTCTGAAACTAGAACTTCTGATATCTGCATTTCTGAAGCAAAATCCTCTAAAGGAAGCACTTCTTCATAAGGCATCTCCCCCTGCCTAGTTTTAGTGATAACTGAATCTAGGCCCCCAGAAGAAGGGGTGGCCTGAAAGGAGAAGGAAGAAGATAGTTTAACATATAAATCAGTCAGAGTCTTGACTAAGGGAGCCAAGGCTAAATCTAGTAAGATTGTTAGCTTGGGGGCCAACAACTCATACAGTCTATCTACAAGAGGAAGAAGATCTACTTGCTCAAGGTTAACTTGAGTAGAGGTAGAGGGGAGTGTTGTAGAGATGGATGGAATGAATGCTGGGTGAAGTGGTATGGATGGCTGAGGAATGGCGATGGATGAAATAGATGAAGCTGGGATGGTGACTGTTGGTAGGAATGAGGAGATGGCAAGGGAAAAAGTTGGTTGAGAGATGATGTAAAGAAGTATTTGTTGGAATGATGTTGAGGTGGATGGGATGTCTGGATGTGAAGAGGGGGAATAATCCTTGAAATAATCATTTAGGAGATTGAAGGATGGAATTTTGGAGGATGATTCTAAGTCAATAGAGGAGAAGAAAGGTAGAGATTGGAAATCTTCTTGGAAAGTGGCTGGAGGTGGTGAAGAAACTACAGGATGAGGAGAAGAAGGAGAAGATATGGAAGATGTAACTGGTTGTGAAGATAGAGGAGAGGAAATTGAGGGGGATGGCAACACTTCTGCTGGGGCAGTGGATTGTGGAAGAGTTACTGAAATAGTCCTTATGCCTGAAGAAGTTTGTGTTGCAGGACCCCTGCTTGGTTTGACAATTTGCCTCTCCCATTTGCCAAAGAGAGCTAAAGAAAGTCTCTTGGAAGCATTGATATGCATTCCATTTGACACTAACAGCTGAGGGCACCTATTCTGCAGGAATAGGCCCAGAATTCTTCCAAAATTCACAAAATTCTTATTGATTTTCTTCTTGATCAAATCAAAGAAGATGGCTCCCCAATCCAAGTGCTTCTTATCTACTATGACAATCATTAAGCAAAACTGATGTCTTGATATTGTGTCATGAGCTGAATGTTTGGCTAACAACACTTTTCCTACAATGTCTGCTAAAAATTTATACTCCATAGACAGATTTTTCTTTAACAACTTATTAGGGTTTTCAGAATTGTGACCCATTCTATCTAATATTTCAGTAAAATCTACCCCTGATAGGTCTACGCTATCATGTCCACTACTTAACCAAAAAATTTATGTAAGAATGGCCGGGGTTAGGGATACCTGAGTTCCTGAGATGGTTCAGGTGACTGTGTGTTGATCCAGATTGTGGGCAGTATAGACCCACTATTTAATTTCATCTGCTTCTAATTTGATTCTAGTTGTCATGATGTTCACAAGTTGTTGCTCCTTAAACAGTTCCAGAATGTCCTTGAACATTTGATCAGTTCCTTCAAACGAATCCATGTCAATGTCAAACCAAGTATCGAACTTAATTGCTGCTAAAACGGCGACCGAAACCGACAGGTTTCCTGCAAAAACAAACACGATCAAGTGTAGAGGAGTTTGGAGGGAAGTATGTTCTTGCAGAAAGTATGAAAGCGCAAAGGAGAACGATGTCTGAAAAAATGATTTTATATTAGGGTTCGACGTTGTAAAGGAAAGATCGTTGAACTTAGTTCGACGATCGACGGCTCTAGGGGAAACTGAAAGGTCTCAACATCGTCGATCTCCGTTCGACGATATTTAACATCGTCGATCTTCGTTCGACGATAATCGAGATCGCTGACCGAAAAGGATAGTCCATCACTATCTGGAAAACGTCGAGCTCAGTTCGACGATTCCTAACATCGTCGATCTCTATTCGACGGAAAATAAAAGATAGTTAAATACTATCTAGAAATGACGAGCTATGTTCGACGATCTTCAGGAAAATCATCGAGCGCAGTTCAGAGACATAGAAAACTTATAGACACTAGGAAATTCAAAAAAAATTTAACCTAGTCTTTGTCTCTTTTTAGGTTTAAAGGTCTTGGAACTTAATTAAGACTTCCTACATCTAACATTCCTAACTGATTAAGGAAGAAGGTGTGTTTCTTTTCATCCAAGGGTTTGGTAAAAATATATCCCATTTGTAAATCAGTTGGGATATATTCTAATTCAATTTTATTATTCTCTACATTATCTATTAAAAAATGATGCCTAATCTCTATGTGTTTTGTCCTACTATGGAGGACTGGATTTTGAGCTATTTAAATAGCACTGGTGTTATCAAAATATATTTTGGACTTTTCTAAGCTGTATCCATAGTCTACAAGCTGATTTTGAATCCACAATATCTGTGAGAAACAACTACCTGCTGGCATATATTCAGCTCTTGCAGTTGAAGTAGACACAGAGGTTTGTTTCTTGAAAAACAAGGAGACAAGTCTGTCACCAAGAAACTGATAATTTCCACTAGTGCTTTTCCTGTCTACTCTACATCCAGCATAATCACCATCTGAAAATACAGTTAGATCAAATCCTGCATCAGTTGGATACCAGAGAACTTGATTTGGACAACTTTTCACATACCTAAGAAGCCTCTTAATTAATTTAAGGTGTGACTCTCTAAGGCTGACTTGGAATCTAGCACATATGCATGTAGCAAGCATTATATCAGGTCTACTAGCTGTAAGATACAATAAGGAGCCAATCATTGCTCTATATATTGTCTGATCAACTAGTTTCCTATGTTCATCAGCATCTAATACAGCATTAGTAGGCATAGGTTTTTTCATAGAGGATGCTTCAGACATACCAAATTTCTTAACCAATTCTTTTGCATACTTGGTTTTACAAATAAAGATGACATCAGCATTTTATTTGACTTGCAATCGTAGAAAGAAGGATAGCTCACCCATGGTACTTATTTCAAATTTTGAATGCATTAGGTTGGAGAACCTTTTGCACAAATTTGAATCAATAGAACCAAAGATAATGTCGTCTACATAGATTTGTACTAGTAGGATATTGGACTTATGGGTTCTAATAAAAAGAGTTTGGTCTACTCTACCCATTTTAAAATAATTTTTCAAGAGAAATCAAGCTAGGGTTTCATACCATGCTCTTGGAGCTTATTTGAGACCATATAATGCTTTATGCAATTTATAAACAAAATCAGGGTGAGTTAGAGAGATAAAACCTGGGGGTTGTTTTACATAAACGTCTTCCTTGATGTCACAATTGAGGAATGCACTTTTGACATCCATTTGATAAACTTTGAACTTCTTGTGAGCTGTATATGCCATGAAGATTATTATGGCTTCTAACCTTGCAACTAGTGCAAAGGTTTGCTCATAGTCTATGCCTTCTTCTTGAGAGTATCCTTGAGCAACCAGCCTTGCTTTATTTCTTACTATAACTCCTTGATCATCTAGCTTGTTCCTGAATACCCATTTTGTTCCAACAATGGGATGATTCTTTGGCCTTGGTACTAGTTCCCAAACATTGTTTCTTTCAAATTGATTTTGTTCCTCTTGCATTGCAATGATCCTGTTTGGATCTTGTTCTGCATCTTGTATGGATTGAGGTTCGATTTGGGAAAGAAAGCAAGTGTGCATAAGATTTTGATTCAATTGGTTTCTGGTTTGCACACCAGCTGAGATGTCTCCAATCACTTGGGAGATTGGATGGTCTCTTGATGTTACTAAATCAACAATGGGTGTTGATTGTTCACCAACCTATGTTGTTGTTTCCTCTTGTGGAACAATAACTGGCTCTTCATTTGGATTGTCACTATTGCTTGCTAAGATCTGACTGTCATCTTCATTTTCACTGCTTTCAGCTTCTTATTGAATGGATGAAGGTGATGGATCTTGTTCAATGATATGTAGTATGTCCAAATTTTCTGATATAGAATGTACCTGCAAAGGGTCTATGGTAGAAGATCTCTTCTCCTTTTAAGACATGTTAGTTTCATCAAAAGAAACATGCACGGTCTTTTCAACTTTATGAGATGATTTATTAAAAACCCTATAGGCCTTACTGATCATGGAGTATCACAGAAACACTCCTTCATCAGCTTTGGCTTCAAATTTTGCTAAGTATTTCTTGTTATTGTTATGAATGTAGCAAATACAACCAAAAATCTTAAGATAATCAACTTTAGGTTTCTTCCCTTTGAGTAATTCATAGGGAGTTTTGGCCTTAAGCTTATGTATCAAACTCCTATTCAAAATATAGTTTGAAGTGTTCACAGCCTCTACCCAAAAGGATAGAGCAAGGTGAGCATCTGTCAACAATGTTGTGGCAGATTCAATAAGGGTTCTATTCTTCCTTTCAGCTACCTGATTCTGTTTTGGAGTTCTAGGAGCTGAGAAACTGCGTTTGATCCCTTCCCTCTGACAGAACTCTTTCATAAGAAGAGAATCAAACTCTGTCCCATGATCACTTCTGATCAGGGCTATGTGAGTATTGAACTCAATATGTATGCATTTGAGAAACTCTGTCAAACACTTGAAGTTATCAGACTTCTTCCTCAGAAAGAATACCAATGTGAATCTAGAGAAGTAATACAACTACTAAAGTCTAAGATTTCCCTCCTACGCTTTGTACAGAAATTGGTCCAAATAGATCAATATGTAATAAATACAAAATCCTAGGTGAATCACTCTTATTAAGTGACTTAAAACTATTTTTAGTTTTCTTGCCTAATTGAAAAGACCTGTAGATTCCTTCCTTCTTGTAGGGGCCAGAAGGTAGTCCTCTAACAATATTGTCCTTGGATAGCCTAGCAATGGTTCTAAGGTTGATATGTCCAAATCTCTTATGCCATAATTCTTTAGGTTTGCTAAGAGAATTAAATAAACAGATGTCTACCTTGGTATAATGAAAATCTACTAGATAAATGTTACCTCTTTTGTTACTTGTCAACACAGTTGTGTTGTCTTTTGATTTGATGAAGCATGAAGACTTGTTAAATGTAACCTAGTAGCCTTCATCACACATCTGACTGATGTTGATAAGATTGTGCTTCAGTCCTTCCACATATGCTACCTTTTTTAATGTGACTGATCCTATTTGGACTGCACCATATCCTTTGGTCTGTCCAAAGTTTGAATCTCCAAACATGACTTTGGGTCCATGTTTAGCCTTGAAGGATGTCAGGTTATCCTTGCTTCCTATCATGTGCTTGGAGCACCCACTATCTAGATACCAATGCTGGTTCATGGTTGGATATGTCTCTACTTGCACAAATAGCATTTCATTTGTTTTTGACCCAGTTTACCTTGGGTATAGCTTGATAACTTTTGAAATCAGAAATGAAAGACATCTCTGGTTGACTCTTATACCCTTCAGGATGATATCACCAAGGAGGAATTATCCAACAGTATAAGGGTTGAACCCTTGAGATGTAGGATATCTAGAACTAACTTTTGATGTACATTTTGAGAATTGGTCAAATCTCTGAGCTCCGTACGACGAGTGTGGAACTGAGTTCGACTATCTTGGGTCAGATCGTCGAGCCCCGTTCAGCGATCGATCTTGTCTATGTTCAGAGATTAGAGATCATCGACCTGAATTCGACGATTCAGCATGAAAACGCTGAGCTCTGTTCGAAGATTGTCGAGCTCTATTCGAAGATCGTCGAGCTCTGTTCGACGATATCTGTTGAACTTTGTTCTTTTTGGGTAGATCAGAATTTTTCTAGCTACCTCCACAACTCCTTTTCCTTTATTTGAGATAAATTTAATGGGAGTTTTTAACACAATAGCTTGGCTGGAAAAGCACCCATGTCCAGTGTACTATTGAGTCTTGAGTTCATTGTGCTTGTGATGTCCATCAGTTTTATACTTCTTACATTGAGGGTTTCTTCAAACTTCTTGGCCTCAGATAGTTCACTTTTCAGTGAAGCTATCTATTCTCTACAGCATTCTAACTCATCTGAGAGTTTGAGGTTATCTGAACTTAAGGTACTGTATTCAGATAATTGATTTTTGAGAGAGAATTTCTTTCTCAGAATTGAGTAGATCTAAACACAGTGCTTTAAATTCAGACTTGAAGTCCTCAGAATTAAAATCAAATGAATCAATTACCTGATCTTCTTCTAGCTCTGGTTCAGATTCAGATATAGATTCATGTTCTGAATCAGTGTTGTTCTGAGATGCATTGATTGCCATCATGCAGAATTCTTTTTCCTGTGTATCATCTTCATCATCACTTGAGCTTGATGATGCATCAGATTCTTCTTCTGTTGCACTCCATGTTTCAGCTACAAATCCTTTCCTTGTGTGCTTGTTCTTGCTGGAAGAGGATCTGTCATGATGATTTCTTCTAGAGTCTTTGTCTTTTCTCTTTTCCCTCTTGTCCTTTTTGTCTATATTTTGATTTTCTGGACAGTCAGGCAGTATGTGGCCTGGTTTTCTGCAACCATAACAGGTAATTTATTTGTTATTTGACCTGTCATACTTCGGCTTTTCTTGGCCTCTGGATGACCTTTTTCCGAAATCCTTCCTAGCCATTTTGTAAAACCTTTTGGCTAGAAGACTCATCAGTTCTTCAGTGCTTGTGATTTTGTCTTCATGATGTTCTTTTGTGGCTTTGAAAGCAATTGATTTCTCTTTCCTGACTGCTGGAGAAGTTGTCTTCATCTCTTCTTCTCTGTTCTTGATGAGCTGCTCATAGTATTTGAGCTTGCCGAATAGAGCTTCTATGGTAATCTCATTCTGACTTTTGGCATCCTTGTTTGGCAAGATTCTTGAATCCCAAGTGCTGGGGAAACACATTAGAATTTTGTCTTTGATCTCTGTGAGAGAGATCTCCTTGTCCAAAGTTTTGAGTTCACTGAAAATTAAGCTTAGTTTGTTGTACCTGTCAGCTACTGACTCATTTTCTATCTTCTTGAAATTTTTATTTTGGGTGATTAGATGAGATCTTCTTTCTTTCCTCTCATCAGCTGATCCTGATATAATTTAAGATAGTTTGTCCTAAATTTCCTTAGCTGAGTTGCATTCAGCTACCTTTTGAAAGATATCATCAAACATTGTCTGTGCCAGGATGTTCATAGCTTTGGCATCAGCAACCTTCCATTTCTTTATATCAGCATCTGTTCCTGAAGGAGGTGGAACAACATTTGTAATTGTGCTTGCAAGAGGCTTTGGGAAATCTGTCAAAACAAAATTAAAGATATCTTCATCAATAGAATTCATGTACAATCTAATCCTTGCCTTCCAAAGTCCAAACTTGGAGAGATTGTACATTGGAGGTCTGGTGCTAGCATAATCCTTGTTTTGTGCCATGAATTTAAACTAAAATAGATATAATAAAAATAACCCTCTATAAGGATAGATCTTAAGATAAATCTTTTGGTTCAGATGTTAGTCTGTATTAACAACAAATTTGGCTGAGCAACCAACCTCCCTCTGATACCAATTAAATGTGAGGGTAAGATCAATCCTTCACTCTAGAGGGGGGAGAATAGATTGATTTAAAATAATTTTGCTAAATTAAAAATTATTCTAGCAGTGGAAGACTTGATTTAATAAATGTAGAGTGCTTAGCAGAAACTGAAATAAAACAACTACAAAAGGATTAATTCACAGCACACAGTAAAAGAACGAGCAAGCAATCTAGAAAACACAAGGAGCTATAATGGTTCCCCAAAACCTGGGTACATCCACTCTTCTACCACCATTAGTAGAAATCCACTGTAGGATTTTTGATCAGGTGTCCTGGGCACCAATGAGCTTTTGATCAGGTGCTCAAAAACTAAACCAGATTTTTGATCATGTGTCTTGCCACCACTGAGTTTTGATCAGGTCTCAGGAACCAATGAAAAACTTTTGAAGGGAGTATAAAAACCCTTTTACCGGAAAGGAAAAGGAAAAGGGGTGAAGTTGTCTTCTCTGTCAACTATCAAAGAGAAGCACTAGTGGATGAGATATTGTCAAAACTCCCCCTAAGATGTAGCAGAGGTTCAGGAACTAAAAGCTTTGTAAGGGTGATAGGTCTTCAATGAAATGATTGTTCCAGCACTAGATGATTTCAGCAAGAACTGAAATGTTTGTTGTCTGGAGTGTGAATCATGAAGACTTGAGAGAGCTTTTGATCAGTAGGAATTAGAAAGAAAACTTGTTCTATTTTCTAAGTTATTGATCTCCTTTTTCTTTTTCTGTGTCTCTGTGTATATTGTTGTGTATCTTTGTTCTCTCTGAATGATGATGATAAGAACTCCAGTCGTCAAATCATGAAAATAGCCGTTAGCAAAGTCATAAATGCTTTCCTTAATTGTCAACTGTCTCTGGAGGAAATAACCTATGTAAATTCCTTCTTTGCTTCCTTGAAACTTGCTCCAGATTTATTATAACGGCTAGAAATCTTTTTCATTAAATGATCTTATTTGAAATCCTTTACAATCTGACAAAATTCCAGAAATCGTCGATCTCAAAATGAAATTGTCGATTTGAGCTCAACTATCGTCGAACTGAGCTCAGAGATATTGGAATTTGACTTGGAAAGAAATCGTCGATCTGAGCTCAGAGATCGTCGAATTGGGTTCGACGCCTCGTCGACTTGAGCTCAGAGATCGTCGAACTGAGGTCGACCGTTTGTCAGCCTTAGCGTGGAGATAGTCGAAGTGAGTTCGACGCTTCGTCGATCTGAGGTCGACGACAACTTCAATTCTTCTACTTTGCTTCTTCATCTGAACTAGGAGGTCTTGGGGAAAACTTCAACCCTAAGTTCTAAGCCTTAGAACTAACTAGTTCACCTTTTCTCTATACAACAAGGTCAATGCAGCAATCCTATTGACATAGTGATCCTGACCCAAATTTGTAATAGGGTGTTCCAACAAACTTAATTCATCTTAGTTCAAGGGTGACTTCATGCAAATCTGGGTTATTGTGGATGCAATACCCAACAATCTCCCCTTATTTTTAGAAGTCATAACCCTCTACACTAAGGTGAATTATGACAATTAAGAAAGAACTGGAAATGAAAAAGTGAATCTAAATGCAATAACAAATGAACTAAAGACATAATTAGGCAAAACTAGAGATTGTATATATGTAATGTTTTAGATTTCTAATCAACAATCATTTCATCAAAATTCTCAAAAACAAATAAACAATAGGTCATTCTTTTCTTTGATGTTGTCTGTCCTGCTTCTCTTGCTGTCTCCTTTGATAGCTGAAGGGTTTAGGGTAGTAACACTGAGGCTTAGGAGGACCTTTGGGATTATTCCTGACAAATTCTCTATCATATATCCTTCTCTTGGCCATGGACTTCTCATATAACTCCCACTCAGATGAGCTGTAGTGGAGATTTCTGTTCTCATTCTAGTACATCACCAATTTAAGAGTATCAAGAATTAAGCTTTTAGAAGTGGGGCTCCAAACTTCAGCAAACTCCTTTGCTTTCCTTTTCTCTGCATCTGGCTGGGGAACAGACTTGCTTGCAGATGGACCTGGGCATAGAAAGCAGGAGGAAGATCTTGATCTTCTGTCCTGGGAGAGAAGGTAGGAATCTGAGGTTGAGGCATCTGGGTGGATTGACCTTCAGCAAGGGGGTTCAGATGATATGGGATCACATTAGGATCAGCTTGAAAGTCCGGGAATATCTTATTGTGTATCCAGACTGTAGTGTCATAAGTGTGGAATTTCACTGATTTGATTTGTTCTAAAACATTCTTATTTATCTCAGTCAATTTCTCATTCCAGAGAGATTTTGCATCTGCAGTAAGCTTTTCCACTTGTTCTTTCACTAAGTTCTCTCCCTTTCTGATTTATACACAAAGCTTTTTTATGGTGTCTTCTTTGAAAGTACCAAATTCCTCACAAATCTTCATGACATGTTCTTGAGCTTTCTTTTCCAACTTAATTTGATTATTTGACAGTGTGACAGACTGGTCTATGACCTGACCAATAATGGTAATGGAGTGGACAATGGCTTTGCCACCAATTCTGAACAGCTCTTTAAGAGAATCTGCATTGTGTTGGATCTCTGCAAATCCTCTGGTTATTTCCTTTTCTAGAGAGGTGACCTTATCTTTGACTGAATGGAGAGATTCATCAAAATATTGCCTTTAGGCAGCCAACATACCTTCAATCTTAGATAGAATATCTTAACTTACAGTTTCAGCAACAGCTGCAGTAGGAGAAGCAGATACAATGGCAGAAGGAGTTGCAGTAGGTGTAGCAATCTGAGCTAGAGGAGGTGCTTTTGATGAAGGAATTTCTTATTTTACCACAGAGCTCTGGGCTCTTACAGTGTGAGACACATTTTCAGCCTCCTCATCAACAAATCTTGGGAGGGAGAAGTCAAGGTTCCTGAGAGGGTCTTCCACCTCTTTAGGTTCTGGCTTATCCTATTTAGTGAGAAGGATGGTCTCTGGTGGAGTATATGCTTTCCTTGGAGAGGGAGAAGGAGGTGGAGTAGCTTGAGTTGAGGGTGGTAGAGAAGATTCTTTGGATTTTTCTGCAAAGGTCTCTTTGTGAAGGGGAGGAAGTGGTTCATCTGAAATGAGTTCTTCAATCATGCTTTCAATGGCTGCACTTATGTCCTTGAGGGTTTCCTTTCCTGGAACATCTAATAGGGTTGCATCTGGAGAATCTTCCACAGGGCTCCTGATTGGAGATCTCACTGGCTCATAAGAGGACTTCTGATAACTGATCTGGCTGGAGAGGAAGGAGTAGGTCTGACAGTAGGAACAGAGGCTACAAGATGCCCCTCAGTTACTGCACCAGAAGGTTCAGCAATATGATGAGAGGAGGGAGATGGGGTCCTGACCTCATAGGCAGATGCTGCAAGTTCCTTAGCTAACTGCTTGTAATTATTCATCTTGAGTTCCCATCTTTGAATGGAGTCCAATGAAATCTTCTTCAAGTGTTGAACTGGAGTGCCTTTGGAAATTTTGAAAGTGACTGGATCAATCTCACTCAGCAATAAAGATAATATCCTTGCAAATTTGGGATCCTGAATGCTGTCCCTGATCATCTCAAATACCATATTTCCATATTGAAATTTCTTTCTACAGATTACAGCTGTCATAAATCCAAATAGGTAAATTGTTATGAAACTAATGGACCCTGTTCTGCACCATAAGATTTTTCCAATTATATCTACCAGAAGTTTTCCTACATCATTAAAGAGATTTCTCCTTAAAGAGTTGAATTCCTCAGAAACTCCACAGAAGGAGTAAGTTCTATCATAATCTTCAAGAGTTAGGTCATCCTCTTCATCCATAATAGGCATCTTCAGAAGCTTTGAAATATTGGTTTTATTCAACTCTATTTTGATACATTTGACTTTAGTTTCAAACATTGTACCATTTCACCTCACATTGGCATTCCAAAAGAATTCCTGGACATCTAGAAAAATAAACTTGCAGGGTTCTGAGAGAACAAACATCAGTCTGGCATTGTCCAGGAGAAGGAGCAAGTTCTGGAAATCTTCTGAAATGTCTGCAATTCCGGTGACGACAAGTTCACTACCGACTCCTATCTTCGAACTCTACGACATTTATTCTAACGACGGTGATGGACGGAGCGCAAGACGATGGATGCGACGAAGCTTTCTGTCGGCGGAAGACGAAGAGTTTTCGAGAAGAGGAAATTTGAAATGTCAATGGATTATTGATTTCTAAAACTTTATATATATATATATATAATCCTAGTAATGTCAATTAAGTGTCTAATTAATCTAGGGTTAGGACTGAAATCAAGCGGGTTTTCGAAAATAGAAGAAATTAAACATAAGTCGAAAAGAGGACAGGCATTTCTCGAGAAGTATGTTTAGTACTCGAGAGATGTCAGTATACTTTTCGAGAAGTATGATATAGTTCTCGAGAGCTTAATAGACTTCTCGAGAGACTAATCAAAAGTTTTCGAGAAGTAGTCTAAGTTCTCGAGAACTGTTACTTCACTTTTCGAGAGGTATACTTAGTTTTCGAGAGCTACCTTCCTCTGGAGAAATTTCTTACCTTTTTGAAAAGTCCTAGATTCTTGAGCCTTGAACTGTTCCACTTTGGTCTATTCTTCTTTGTTCAGCATCCCAAGTTCAGTTTTGAATAAATTTAACTTGGTCTCGTCCAACGGCTTTGTGAAAATATCTGCAACATGTCAATCTGTTGTCACGTACTACAGTTTCACATCCCCTTGCTCCACATGCTCCAGGATGAAGTTATATCTAAGCTCGATGTGCTTTTTCTGGCTGTACGAGACTGGGTTGTTTGCGATTGAGATTGCGTTGGATGAGTCGTAAAACAATGGAATGTCTTTGACATTCATATTGTAATCATCTAGCTGATTCTTGAGCCACAACAACTGTGCACAAAAACTGTCGGTAGAAATTTCTTCTGACTCGGCCGTTGAGATTGCGACACAATTTTAATTTTTGCTACTCAAGAATATAAGCCTTCTTCCCAGGAACTAACATGTCCCGGATGTGCTTTTCCTGTCATCTTTCCTACCTACAAAGTCTCCATCTGAAAAACCAATTAGTTCGCTATCATTACTTCTTAGGTACCATAAGCCAAGATTTGGTGTACCTTTAAGGTATCTCAAATCTGCTTTGCAGCAGCATAGCGAGATTCCTTGCAGTTCACTTGGAATCTAGCACAGACACATGTAGAGAACATTATGTCTTGTCTACTAGCAGTAAGGTAGAGCAAGGATCCAACTATGCTTCTGTACTTTGTTTCATCAAAAGGTTTCCCTTTCTCATCCTTGTCCAGAGACACAGCTGAGGCCATTAGAGTCCTCATAGAGGTTGCACTCTCCATTCCGAATTTCTTAATCAACTCCTAGGTAAACTTAGTCTGAGAGATGAAAATTCAATCTTCAGATTGTTTTACCTGAAGTCCTAAGAAATACTTCAGCTCTCCCATACTACTCATTTAAAACTTCCCTTGCATAAGTTTAGAAAACTTTTTACAGAGGTTGTCGTCTGTAGAACCAAAAATAATGTCATCGACATAGATTTGCACTAGCAAAATCTTTCCTTTGATTTCTCTAAGAAATAATGTCTTATCTATCTTCCTCCTTGTGAACTTGTTCTCGAGGAGAAAGGTAGATTGTGTTTCGTACCAAACTTGAGGAGCTTGTTTCAAATCGTATAATGCTTTTTATAATAAATAAACATACTCAGGAAAATTAGGATAACCGAAACTTGGGGTCTATTCCACGTACACCTCTTCCTTTATGTCACCATTCAGGAAGGGGGACTTCATGTCCATTTGATAGACAGTGAAGCCCTTCAGTGTAGCATAATCCAGGAACAGTCTGATGGCCTCCAGTCTTGCCACTGGAGCATATGTAAGGTTGAAGTCGATCCCTTCTTCTTGATGGTATCCTTTGGCGACCAGTCTGGCCTTGTTCTTGATGATTATCCCATTCTCATCCAACTTGTTCCTGTAGACCCATTTCGTTCCGATGACCTTCTTACCTTTGGATCTTGGAATAAGCGTCCAAACTTTGCAGCGCTTGAACTGATTCAATTCTTCTTCCATGGACAAGATCCATGATCCGTCAAAGTTTTCTTCCCCAAACTTCTTTGGTTCAACATGTAAGAGAAAACTTAATTATAAATTCTCGTTAGTTGTACATCGACAAGTTCTGACAACATCCCAAGGATATCCTATGATCTGGTCCATTGGGTGATCCATCAGATGTCTGAGCTCTAGATTCCTCGCATCTAGAACTTCTTCAGCCACTGGAGTGACTTCATCAACTTTGAAAATATTTTTATCTTGATCCTCTGCCTCTCCAATAGATGTTGGAGAGGTGATCTAGAAGAACTTTTCATCTTTACCTTCGTTCGATTCATCCAAGCTAATCTCTTTAAGCCTTATACCTGCAGGTTCAACAAGCACACTAGACGATTCGCCTTGCAGCAAGCTCGTCTCAACAAATACAACATGCATGGATTCCTCTACAACCAGAGTTTTTCTATTTAAAATCCTGTATGCTGTACTATGGCTACTATATCCTACAAAAATACCTTCAAAACATTTCTCACTAAACTTGGTAGTATGATACTTACCATTGTTAAGTACGAAGCATTTGCAGCAAAATATTCTAAAATATGAAACTGTTGGTTTCCTGCCTTTTAGAAGTTAATAAGGTGTCTTATTATGATTCTTGTTTCTAAGGGCTCGATTTTGCACGTTGCATGCAGTGTTGACGGCTTCAGCCTAGAAGTACTCCGGTAGTGAAGAATCAGTCAACATAGTCCTACAGGCCTCTATGAGTGTTCTATTCCTTCTCTTAGCTACTCCATTTTGCTGTGGAGTACGAGGAGAGAAAAACTCATGAAAGATACCTAGGCTTTCACAAAATTCTGTCATGGCCCAGATTTCAATTCAGTTCTATTGTCACTTCTGATTTTGACTACAGAACAGTTGTATTCATTTTGAACCTGCCTGATAAAATTTTTGAAGATATCGAAGTTATCTGACTTGTGTTTCAGAAAGAACACACACATAAAATGTGAGTAGTCATCAACAATTACAAGTGTATAATCCTTACCTCCTAAGCTTCTAATTTGCAGTGGACCGAACAGGTCCATATGAAGTAGGTGTAAACACCTATTAGAGTTTTTGTCTATTATGCTTTTAAAGGTAGCCCTTGTTTGCTTGCCTTTTACGCATGCATGACAAGGTCTCTCTTTGACGTGCATGACATTTCGAGCATAACGTACTGAGTTCTAGGAGAATAATTTATTAACAGTTTGAAAATTAATATGTGCTAACCTATTGTGCCATTGGTCACCAAGAGACGAACTATCTTTTGCCAAAAGACACATTGGTGTAGAAAAATCTATACAAATGAAATTTAAGCAAAATATGTTCCTGCTTCGAGTGCCTGATAGAATTGTTTCCATATTGTCAACAGACTTTATCAAGCACTTGTCAGCATGGAACTCAACTATGTATCCTTTGTTGCACAGTTGACTTATGCTTATGAGATTGTGTTCAAATCCCTCCACATAAGCTACATCCGAAAAGGATACACTACCGTTAGTGATCATATCATAGCCTTTAGTTATCCTTCGGTCTGAACCTCAAAAGATAACCTTTGGTCCGTTGTAGACTGGAGTGAAATTCTGGAGTAGGCTTCTTGTCCCGATCATGTGCCGAGAGCATCCACTGTCCAAGTACCAGATTGGAATTTTTTTGGCCTTTGGACATTCCTGCATTCATGATCACTTTGCCTTAGGAACCCAAACATGTTTGGGTCCTTGGTATCGGGTTAGAACACTTCCCCTATGAAGATTAGAATTTTGAGTTGTCCATCTCATGTTGCCAACGTAAGGAGTAGTAACCTTCCTGGTATTAAACCAACAATCGATGGCAAAATGACCAATTTTGCCCAGCACCAACAGTCACACATGTTGTTTCTTTGCCTTATGTACTCTTGCTTGACCTTTTGAGATGGTGGTCAAGCAGGGGTAGCACACTTGGAGGAGGAGGCTTCATGGTGATGGCAGTAACATGATTTATTCTCCTTCGGAGTCCTTTCCCCAACAAGATTTACTTTAGGTGCTTTCTTGAAGTTGTGGCCATGATTATAAGGACCATAGCTCTGAAGAATAACTTCTTCATAAGGTTCCTTAAAGACACTCTCACCAAAGTTCCGAGATCAAGTCCATCCTTGGTACCGAGACTTTGGCACTACATAAGTAGGTCTGGTCAAGTTACCATAGGACGAGTTCAGATCAAACATATTAGTTGGAAAGATAACTTTCTTAAAGACAGTCTGATCTAGAGGGGCTTTCCCCTTTTCTTTGGCCAAGGCCTTCTTGGCGGCCTTGTACTTTCGTTGAGCTTTGTTTCTCCTAGAATATTTACTAGGAGCGGCAACATGGCCTAGTCCAGCTCCTTGGGCCTTGGCTGAGAATTTAGCAATGAGTGGAAGAGATGTCTTAGGCTTAGAGAAACTTTCAACAAGTTTCTTCTCAGCCTCGAGTTGTTTTTCCAACTCTTTGATGATTTCCTCTTAAGGTCGACGTGCTTAAGAGCTTGATTGTATTCTTCAATAGCAAAATTGAAGTTCTCTTGAAGAGAGTCAGTCTTAGCGACTTCTTCTCTCAAACTGCTCTCAATAGCCTTTAAAGACTTAATCTCATTAGCCTGAGTTTTCATGACTCGGCGACATTTGTCGTAAGTCATGATCAACTCCTTGTACTGGGCCATAAGTTCTGACTCATCGTCAGAAGAGCTGTCCTCATGATCATGCTCAAAACTTTCAGATTCAGAGAGAGGAGTGTGAGATTTTACCTCCCCAGTAAACTAGGGCTCTTGTTCGTCATCTGATTGAGCCATGAGCCCAAAGTTTGCTTCCTCTTCTTCACTCGACTGAGATGAGTCGGAGTCGTTGAGAGTCTTGACCTTCTTGGCCAACAGGATCTTCTCTGTCCTCTTCTTGTGGTACTAGGACTTCTTTTCCTCTCTTCTGCCACCCTCCTTCTTGTGGGGGCAGTCAGCTATGACAT
The DNA here is from genome assembly GCA_039513925.1 of Platanthera zijinensis. NCBI lineage: Eukaryota > Viridiplantae > Streptophyta > Magnoliopsida > Asparagales > Orchidaceae > Platanthera > Platanthera zijinensis. The sequence goes on along the minus strand of CM077085.1, from coordinate 200,163,315 downwards.
GACCTGGTTTTTTGCAGCAGTAACAAACAATGTCAGTAAAAATCTGTTTGTTCTGTTTAGAGTTATACCTGTCATGGCTTCTCGAGCCTTTCTTTCGCCGATCACCATCATGTCGTGATATTCTGTATGAGGCATCCTTTCCTCTCCACTACTTCTTATTGTTCAAGAATTTCTTGAACTGCCGAGAGAGCTATGAGAACTCTCCTTCAAATAGTTCTGAGCCTGAGGTGCTTGGCTCAGAGCTTTTCACTTCACTTACTTCATGAGCAAGTGCTGGTGAGACAACTTTGCCCTTCCTTGAACTGTCAGCTTTTAATGCAACCGACTTCTATTTTGAGGAGAAGCGACTTTTCTCTTCTTCAACTTTTCTGGAATTGATCTGCAGTTCATAGGACATCAACTTGCCAAATAGATTATGTGGGTCTGTCTCAGCTAGTCTGCCAAACTCCCGGATGGCATAGACTTTGTTGTCCCATTCCTTTGTGAGAGACCTAAGAAACTTATTATTCAGCTCCCCATTAGTGAAGACTTGGCCATACACTCTTAGGTCATTTACTATCTTGAAGAAATTCTCAAAGGTATCTGCAATGGTCTCCTTTGACCCTTGCTTGAAGGCTTCATATTTCTGTTTCAGTAGAGACCTTCTATCATCCCTCACTTCTTCAGTTCCTTCCATCAGAGTAACTAGAGACTGCCACATCTTCTTAGCCGATTGGCAGTGAATAAGATTCTACAATATCGAGTAATCGAATGAACTTGCTATAATATTTTTAGCTTTCTTGTCTAAAGAGACAAGTGCAATCTCGTCCTTATCTAGATCCATCAATTTCTTTGGAACTTCTTGGTTGGATCTATAGTGGAGGTAGTCTTGGGGACGTAAGGACCTTCTTCAACAATCATGAAGATCCGGGGGTCCACAGCTTCCATGAAAAATTTGATTCTCTCTTTCGACATAGGAAAGTTATTCTTTGTGCACTGGGAAGCTTGGCAAAATCTTTGACCTTGTCCATTGCTTGAATAACCAAATGACAACTTTCGAGAGGAAATTGATCAAGGTGTTAACCTTTTAACGACCAACCTCCCTCTGATACCAATTGAAAGTGTAAAGGTCTCAACCTAAATAACCTAGAGGGGGGGGGGGGGTGAATAGGTGAATCGTGCGTCTATTTGCGGAATAAAAATTTTAACGAACTAGAACAAGAAATCAAGCAATCACAGAAAGACAAGAATATTTATAGTGGTTCCCCAATCTTCGATACGTCCACTTTACCTCACCAATCTAGCAAATATCTCGACTCAGCTACTCCACTATCTCGGATTCAAAACAATCCTACGCCTCAGAACTAAGTTCCTACAAACTCAATCCAAATGGATCTACACTCGGATGGTAAAACTTCCTACAAACTCGGAGAACAACGCTCCTACACTCAGAGAATAATCTCCTACAAGATTTACAATGACGTTTGAAAATACAAACAAAAATTTCTCTCATATCACGAAATATTAAGCCCTAGGTCTTCTTCTTGAAATTTGCGGCTCTTTCAGAAACTGTTAAAGAAGACTTGACGATCTGACCTGAGAAAGCTTTGACCTACTCGATCAAGGAAAAGATGATGATCCCTTTAACAGGAAGTCTTATTTGATTGAAAGCTGAAATATCGATCCCACGATGAGTGGCAGCGGCGGCTTCAGAACATGTTCATTTTGGAAAGAGAAGGCCGATCCAGAAATTTAGAATTTACGGAAATCCGCTCCTTGCAATTGTTAGGGTTTGGACTTAATAAAAAGACTTTATATAGGATTACCCTTAACGGATAGAAAACACATTAATGATGACACGTGGACCAATCAGGTCAAGTCATTTGAAAATCCGGCCGATCTGGACTTAAGATAATTTTCTGAAAAATTACGACTTCCAGTTCTCGAGAAGTACCTTTAGTTCTCGAGAACTTGAAACTGAGTTCTCGAGATCTATCAGGACTTCTCGAGAACTATACTGCTTAGAAGAATTCTTGACTTCTCGAGAACAAAAAGACTGATTTCTCGATAACTAATTGACTTCTCGAGAACTATGGAGACTTCTCGAGAACTAACACTTAAAGAGATTTCTGAGGCAACTTTGACTATTCGAGAAATAGGGCTGGCAGTTCTCGATAAATTAAGCAAAGCTTCTCGAGAACAAGATGGACTTCTCGAGAACTCTAATTGAGACTTCTCGAGAACTGGACAAGACTTTCCGAGAACAAAGAAGACTTCTCGAGAACTAAGAAGACTTCTCGAGAACTCTGACTTAGAAAAAAAATCTTGAACCTGTCTGGACTTCTCGAGAACCAAAAGCTGGGAATTCCTGAGAACTCTAAGGACTTCTCGATAACTAAGAGGCTAAGCTTCTCGAGAACTATGAGGACTTCTCGAGAACTAAGAGGACTTCTCGAGAAGTGGACTTAGAGAATTTCCTGAACTTTAGAAAAAATCTTTCTCTTCTCTTCAAGAGTCCAATCTTCATTCCATGATCCAAGGTTTGAATATGAAGTGAATCCTAATAGAGAGGCTATATATGAGTCAACACCTTGGGTCACACAGTGAGGGATTACACTGTATGGGTCTATGTTCATGACCCACTGTAGACTTACATTAGTCTGCACTTAGCAATGGTAATCTGCAAACCCACAACAAAAATAAGGATATAAAATACAACTTAATTCATCTTAGTTCAAGGGTGATTTCATGCAAATCTGGGTTATTGTGGATGCAATACCCAACAATCTCCCCCTATTTGTAGAAGTAAAACTCTCTACACTGAGGTGAATTATGACAATTAAGAAAGAACTAGAAATGAAAAACGAAATCAAAATGCAATAACATATTAACTAAAGACATAATTAGGCAAAACTAGAGATTGTATATATGTAATGTTTTAGATTTCTAATCAACAAATTTCATCCAAATTCTCAAAAATAAATCAACAAGAGTTCATTCTTTGCTTTGATGTTGTCTATCCTGCTTCTCTTGCAGTCTCCTCTTATAGCTGAAGGGTTTAGGGCAGTACCTAGGAGGCTTAGGAGGAGCTTTGGGATTATTCATGCCAAATTCTCTATCATATATCCTTCTCTTGGTCATGGAATTCTCATATAACTCCCACTCAGATGAGCTGTAGTGGAGATTTCTGTTCTCATTGTAGTCCATCACCAATTTAAGAGTATTAAGAATTAAGCTTTTAGAAGTGGGGCTCCAAACTTCAACAAACTCCTTTGCTTTCCTTTTCTCTACATCTGGCTGGGGAACAGGCTTGCTTGCAGATGGACCTTCTCTTTACTTTCTCTTCTTTGAGGTGTGAATTTCTTGTAAATCCTTAGGAATAATGTCATCCCAAACCTGGTCATAGGATCAGCTTGAAAGTGAGGGAATATATGATTGTGCATCCAGACTGCAGTGTCACAAGTGTGGAATTTCACTGATTTGATTTGTTCAAAAACATTCTTATTTATCTCAATCAATTTCTCATTCCAGAGAGATTTTGCATCTGTAGTAAGCTTTTCAACTTGTTCTTTCACTAAGCTCTCCCCTTTCTAATTTCTACACAAAGCTTTTCTATGGTGTCTTCTTTGAAAGTACCAACTTCCTCACAAATCTTCATGACATGTTCTTGAGCTTTCTTTTCCAACTAAATTTGATTATTTGCTAGTGTAACAGACTGGTCCATTACCTGACAGATACTGGTAATGGTGTGGTCAATGGCTTTGCAACCAATTCTGAACAGCTCTTTAAGAGAATCTGTATTGTGTTGGATCTCTGTAAATCCTCTACTCATTTCCTTTTTTGGAGAGGTGACCTGATCTTTTACTGACTGGAGAGATTCATAAAAATATTGCCTTTGGGCAGCCAGCATACCTTCAATCTTTGATAGAATATCCGAACTTATAGTTTCAGCAGCAGCAGTAGCAGGAGTGGCAACAACAAAGGCTGAAGGAGTGGCACTATGTGTAGCAATTTGAGGTGGAGGAGGTTCTTTCCATGGAGGAATTTCTTCTATTACCACATAGCTTTGGGCTCTTACAGTGTGAGACACTATATCAGCCTCCTCATCAACAAATCTTGGGAGGGAGAAGTCATGGTTACTGAGAGGGGCTTCCACCTCTTCAGGTTCTGGCTCATCCTCTTTAGTGAGAAGGATGGTCTCTGGTGGAGTAGATGCTTTCCTTAGAGAGGGAGAAGGAGGTGGAGTAGCTTGAGTTGAGGGTGGTGGAGAAGATTCTTTGGATGGTTCTGCAGAAAATTCTTTGTGAAGGGGAGGAAGTGGTTCATCTGAAATGAGTTCTTCAATCATGTTGTCAATGGCTGCACTTGTGTACTTGAGGGTTTCCTATCCTGGAACATCTAATAGGGTTGCATCTAGAGAATCTTCCACAGGGCTCCTGATTGGCGATCTCACTGGGCTTCTGAGAGGACTTCTGATAGCTGATTTGGCTGGAGAGGAAGGAGTAGGTCTGATAGCAGGAATAGAGGTTGCAGGCTCCCGCTCAGTTTCTGTACCAGACGGTTCAGCAATATGATGAAAGGAGGGAGATGGGGTACTGACCTCAAAGGCAGAGGATGCAAGTTCCTTATCTAACTGCTTGGAATTCTTAAGCTTGAGTTCCTATCTATGAATGGAGGCCAATGAAATCTTCTTCAAGTGATGAACTGGAGTGCCTTTGGAAATTAAGAAAGTGACTAGATCAATCTCACTTAGCAATAAAGAGATTATCCTTGCAAATATGGGATCCTGAATGTTGTCCCTGATCATCTCAAATACCATAATTCCATATTGAAATTTCTTTCTACAGATTACAGCTGTCATAACTCCAAATAGGTCATTAGTTATGAAACTAATGGACCCTGTTCTGCACTATAAGATTTTTCCAATTATATCTACCAAAAGTTTTCCTACATCATTGAAGATATTTCTCCTTAAAGAGTTTAATTCCTCAGAAACTCCATAAAAGGAATAAGTTCTGTCATAATCTTCAAGAGTTAGGTCATCCTCTTCATCCACAATGGCAGAAGCTTTAAAACTTTGGTTTTATCAAACTTGATTTTGATCCCTTTGACTTTAGTTTCCAACACTGTACCATTTCGCCTCACCTTGGCATTCCGGAAGAATTCTTCGACATCTAGAAAAACAATCTTGTAGGGTTCTGAGAGAACGAACATCAATCCGGCAGTGTCCAGGAAAAGGAGCAAGTTCTGGAAATCATCCGAAATGTCTGCAATTCCGGCAATGACAAGTTCACTACCGACTCCTATCTTCAAACTCTGTGCCATGGACGCTGACGGCGGAGATGGACGGAGCACAAGACGATGACTGCGACGAAGCTTTCTGTCGGCGGAAGGCAAAGAGTTTTCGAGAAGAGGAAATTATAAATGTCGGTTAATTATTGATTTCTAAAACTTTATATATATATAATCCTAATAATGTCAATTAAGTGTCTAATTAATCTAGGGCTAGGAATGAAATAAAGCGGGTTTTCGAAAATAGAAGAAATTAAACATAAGTCGAAAAGAGGACAGGAATTTCTCGAGAAGTAGGTTTAGTACTCAAGAGTTGTCAGTATACTTTTTGAGAAGTATGATATAGTTCTCGAGAGCTTAATAGACTTCTCGAGAAGCTGATCAGAAGTTTTCGAGAAGTAGTCTAAGTTCTCGAGAACTCTTACTTCACTTTTGGAGAGGTATACTTAGTTTTCGAGAGCTACCTTCTTCTTGAGAAATTTCTTACCTTTTTGAAAAGTCCTAGATTCTTGAGCCTTGAACTGTTCCACTTTGGTCTATTCTTCTTTGTTCAGCAACCCAAGTTCAGTTTTGAAGAAATATAACTTAGTCTCGTCCAGCAGCTTTGTGAAAATATCTGCAACTTGCCGATCTATTGGCACGTACTACAGATTCACATCCCCTTGCTCCACATGCTCCAGGATGAAGTGATATGTGAGCTTGATGTGCTTTGTCCAGCTGTGCGAGACTGGGTTATTTGCGATTGCGATCGCGCTGGATGAGTCGCAGAATAATGGAATGTCTTTGACCTTCATATTATAATCTTCTAGCTGATTCTTGAGCTAAACTAACTGTGCACAACAACTGCCGACAGAGATGTATTCTGACTCGGTCATTGAAATTGCGACACAATTTTGCTTTTTGCTGCTCTAAGATATAAGCCTTCTTCCCCGGAACTTACATGTCCCGGAAGTGCTTTTCCTGTCATCTTTGCTACCTGCAAAGTCTGCATCTGAAAAACTAATTAGTTCGCTGTCATTACTTCTTGGGTACCATAAGCCAAGATTCGGTGTATCTATAAATTCGCTTTGCAGCAGCATAGTGAGATTCCTTATAGTTCACTGGGAATCTAGCACAGACACATGTAGAGAACATTATGTCTGGTCTACTAGCATTAAGGTAGAGCAAGGATCCAACTATGCTTCTGTACTTGGTTTCATCAAAAGGTTTCCCTTTCTCATCCTTATCTAGAGATATAGCTGAGGCCATTGGATTCCTAATAGAGGTTGCACTCTCCATTCCGAATTTCTTAATCAACTCCTTGGTTAACTTAGTCTGAGAGATGAAAATTCCATCTTCAGATTGTTTCACCTGAAGTCCTAAGAAATACTTCAGCTCTCCCGTACTACTCATTTCAAACTTCCCTTGCATAAGTTTAGAAAACTTTTTGTAGAGGTTTTCGTCTGTAGAACCAAAAATAATGTCATCAACATAGATTTGCATTAGCAAAATCTTGCCTTTAATTTCCCTATGAAGTAATGTCTTATCTATCTTTCCCCTTTGTGAACTTGTTCTAGAGGAGAAAGGTAGATAGCGTTTTGTACCAAGCTCGAGGAGCTTGTTTCAAACCATACAGTGCTTTTGATATTAAATAAACATACTCAGGAATTTTACGATCAACGAAACCTGGGGGTTGTTCCACGTACACCTCATCCATTATTTCACAATTCAGGAAGGCGTACTTCACGTCCATTTGATAGACAGTGAAGCCCTTCAGTGCAACATAAGACAGGAACAGTCTGATGGCCTCCAGTCTTCCCACAGCAACGTATGTCTGGTCGAAGTTGATCCCTTATTCTTGATGGTATCCTTTGGCGACGAGTCTGGCCTTGTTTTTGATGATTATCCCATTCTCGTCCAACTTATTCTTGTAGACCCATTTCGTTCCGATGATATTCTTACCTTTGGGTCTTGGAACAAGCTTCCAAACTTTGTAGTGCTTGAACTGATTCAATTCTTCTTCCATGGCCAAGATCCATGATTCGTCTGAGTTTGCTTCCTAAAACTTCTTTGGTTTAACCTGCGAGAGAAAACTTAAATATAAATTCTTGTTTGTTGTACCTCGACGAGTTCTGACGCCACCTCGGGGATCTCCTATGATTGGGTGATCCTTCAGATGTCTTAGCTCTAGATTCCTCACATTTGGAACTTCTTCAGCCACTAGAGTTACTTCATCAACTTGGACAATATTTTCATCTTGATCCTCTACCTCTCCAATAGGGGTTGGAGAGGTGATCTTAAAGAACTATTCATCTTTACCTTCGGTCGATTTATCCAAGTTGATCTCTTTAAGCCTTGTACCTGCAGCTTAACAAGCACATTAGACAATTCGCATTGCAGCAAGCTCGTCTCATCAAATACAACATGCATGGATTCCTATACAACAAGAGTTTTTCTATTGAAAATCCTTTATGCCTTACTATGGCGACTATATCCTACAAAAATACCTTCAAAACTTTTTTCACTAAACTTGGTAGTATGATACTTACCATTATTAAGTACGAATCATTTGCAGCCAAAAATTCTAAAATATGAAACTGTTGGTTTCCTACCTTTTAGATGTTCATAAGGTGTCTTATCATGATTCTTATTTATGATGGCTCAATTTTGCACGTGGCATGCAGTGTTGACAACTTTAGCCTAGAAGTACTCCGGTAGTGAAGCATCACTGAACATAGTCCTGCAGACCTCTATGAGTGTTCTATTCCTTCTCTCAGCTACTCCACTATGTTGTGGAGTACGAGGAGAGGAAAACTCATGAAAGATACCTAGGCTTTCACAAAATTCTATCATAGCCCTAGATTTGAATTCAGTTCCATTATCACTTCTAATTTTGACTACGGAACAATTGTATTCATTCTGGACCTTCCTGACAAAATTTGTAAAGATATCGAAGGTATCTGACTTGTGTTTCAGAAAGAACACCCACGCAAAATACGAGTAGTCAGCAACAATTACAAACGTATATTCCTTACCTCCTAAGCATCTAATTTGGAGTGGACCGAACAGGTCCATATGAAGTAGGTGTAAACACCTATTAGAGTTTTTTCCTATTATTCTTTTAAAGGTAGCCCTTATTTGCTTGCCTTTTATGCATGCTTAACAAGGTATCTCTTTGATGTGCTTAATATTTGGGCATCACGTACTACGTTTTGGGAGAATAATTTATTTATAGTTTTAAAATTAATATGTGTTTGTCTCTTGTGCCATTGGTCACCAAGAGACAGACTATCTTTTGCCAAAAGACATACTGGTGTAGAAGAATCTATACAAATGAAATTTAAGCAAAATATGTTCCTACTTCGAGTGCCTGAGAGAATTGTTTCCATATTGTCAACAGACTTTATCAAACACTTGTCAGCGTGGAACTAGACTATGTATCCTTTGTCGCAATGTTGACTTATGCATATGAGATTGTGTTCCAATCCCTCCACATAAGCTACATCTGAAAAGGATACACTACTGTTAGTGATCATACCGTAGCCTTTAGTTATCCATCGGTCTGAACCTCCAAAGATGACCTTTGGTCCGTTGCAGACTGGAGTAAAATTCTGGAGTATGCTTCTTGTCCCGGTCATGTGCCAAGAGCATTCACTGTCCAACTACCATATTGGAATTTTGGTGGCCTTTGGACATACGCAGGGCATTCATGACCACTTTGCCTTAGGAACCCAAACATGTTTGGGTCCTTGTTCTCGGGTTAGAACACCCCCCCTACGAAGATTAGAATTCTGAGTGGTCAATCTCATGTTGCCATGTTGAGGACTAGTAACCGTCCTGGTATTAAACCAACAATCGATGGGCAAAATGACCAATTTTGCCACAGCACCAACAGTCACACCTGTTGTACCTTTACCTTATGTACTCATGCTTGACCTTTTTAGATGGTGGTTTAGCAGGGGTAGCACACTTGGAGGAGGAGGCTTCATGGTAATGGACGTCACATGATTTCTTCTCCTTCGGAGGCCTTTCCCCAACGGGCTTTACTTTAGGCGCTTTCTTGAAGTTGTGGCCATGATTATAAGGCCATAGCTCTGAAGAATCACTTCTTCATAAGGTGCCTTAAAGTCACTCTCACCAAAGTTCCGAGGGCAAGTCCATACTTGGTAACGAGACTTTGGCTCTACATAAGTAGGCATGGTCAAGTCACCATAGGACGAGTTCAGATCAAACTTATTTGTTGGAAAGATAACTTTATTAAAGACAGTCTGATCTAGAGGGGCTTTCCCTTTTCTTTGGCCAAGGCCTTCTTAGCGGACTTATTCTTCTATTGAGCCTTGTTTCTCCTAGAAGATTTACTAGGAGCGGCAATATGGCCTAGTCTAGCTCCTTGGGCCTTAGCTGAGAATTCAGAAACGAGTTGAAGAACTATCTTAGGTTTAGAGAAACTTTCAACAAGTTTCTTCTCAGCCTCGAGTTGTTTTTCCAACTCTTTGATTATTTCCTCTTTAAGGTCGAGGTGCTTAAGAGCTTGATTGTATTCTTCAATAGCAAAATTAAAGTTCTCCTGAAGAGAGTCAGTCTTACTGACTTCTTCTCTCAAGCTTCTCTCAATAGCCTTTAGAGACTTTATCTCTTTAGCATGATTTTTCACGACTCGGAGACATTTGTCGTAAGTCATGATCAACTCCTTATACTTGGTCATAAGTTCCGACTAATTATTAGAAGAGTTGTCCTCATGATCTTGCTAAGAACTTTCAGATTCAGAGAGAGGACTGTGATATTTTACCTCCCCAATAAACTGGGGCTCTTGTTCGTCATCTGATTGAGCGATGAGCCCAAAATAGGCTTCCTCTTCTTCACTCGACTCAGATGAGGCGGAGTCGCTGAGAGTCTTGCCCTTCATAGCAACCAGGCTCTTCTCCGTCCACTTCTTGTGGTACGAAGACTTCTTTTCCTCTCTTATGCCACCCTCCTTCTTCTTGAGGGGGCAGTGAGCTATGACGTGAACTGGTTTGTTGCAGCAGTAGCAAACAATGTCAGTACAAATGTATTTATTCTTTTTAGAGTTATACCTGTTATGGCTACTCGAGCCTTTCTTTCGCTGATCACCGTAATGTCGTGATCTTCTGTATGAGGCATCCTTGCCTCTCCACTGCTTCTTCTTGTTCAAGAATTTCTTGAACTGTCGAGAGAGCAACAAGAACACTCCTTCAGATAGTTCTGAGCCTGAGGTGCTTGGCTCAGAGCTTTCCTCTTCACTTATTTCTTGAGCAGGTGCTGGTGAGGCAGCTTTGCTCTTCCTTGAACTGTCATCTTTTAATGCAACCGACTTCTCTTTTGAGGAGAAGCGACTTTTCTCTTCTTCAACTTTTCTGGAATTGATCTGCAGTTCATAAGACATCAGCTTGCAAAATAGATTCTGTGGATCTGTCTCAGCTAGTCTGCCAAACTTCCGGATGGCATAGAATTGGTTGTCCCATTCCTTTGTGAGATCCCTCAGAAACTTATCATTCAGCTCCCCATTAGTGAAGACTTGGCCATACACTCTTAGGTCATTTACTATCTTGAAGAAATTCTCAAAGGTATCAGCAATGGTCTCCTTTGACCCTTTCCTCAAGGCTTCATATTTCTGGTTCAGTATGGACCTTCTATCATCCCTAACTTCTTCAGTGCCTTCCGTCAGAGTAACTAGATATTGCCACATCTCCTTAGCCAATTGGCAGTGAATCTGATTCTGCAGTATCGAGTCATCGACTGCACTTGCTATAATATTTTTAGCTTTCTTATCTAAAGAGACAAGTGCAATCTTGTCCTTATCTAGATCCATCAATTTCTTAGGAACCTTCTTGGTTGGATCTATAGTGGAGGTAGTCATTGGGACGTAAGGACCTTCTTCAATAATCATGAAGATCCGGGGGTCCACAACTTCCATGAAAAATTTGATTCTCTCTTTCCACATGGGAAAGTTATTCTTTGTGCACAGGGGAAGCTTGGCAAAATCTTTGACATTGTCCATTGCTTGAATAACCAAATGACAACTTTCGAGAGGAAATTGATCAAGGTGTTAACATTTTAACGAACAGCCTTCCTCTAATGCAAAATGAAAGTGTAAAGTTGTCATCCTAAATCACCTAAAGGGGGGTAAATAGGTGAATCGTGCGTCTATTTGCGGAATAAGAATTTTAACGAACAGGCACAAGAAATCAAGCAATCACAGAAAGATAAGAAGATTTATAGTGGTTCGCCAATCTTGGCTACGCCCACTTTACTTAACCGATCTAGCAAATCACTAGACTCAGCTACTCCACTATCTCGGATTCAAAACAATCCTATGCCTCGGAACAAAGTTCCTACAAACTCGATCCAAAGAGATCTACACTCATAAGACAAAACTTCCTAGAAACTCGGAGAACAATGCTCCTACACTCAGAGAATAATCTCCTACAAGATTTACAAAGATGTTTGAAAATACAAACAAAAAATTCTCTCAAATCTGGAAATATTCAGCCCTAGGTCTTCTTCTTGAAATTTGCGGCTCTTTCAAAAACTGTTGAAGAAGACTTAACGATCTGACCTAAGAAAGCTTTGACCTACTCGATCAAGGAGAAGATGATGATCCCTTGAACAACAAGTATTCTTGGATCGAAAGCTGAAAGATCGATCTCACGATGAGCGGCAGCGGCGGCTTCAGAACGTGTTCTTTTTGGAAAGAGAATGCCGATCCAGAAATTTAGAATGTATGGAAAGACGCTCCTTGTAATTGTTAGGTTTTGGTCTTAATGAAAAGACTTTATATAGGATTACCATTAACGGCTAAAAAAGACATTAATGATGACACGTGGACCAATCACGTCAATTCATTTAAAAATCCGGCTGATCTGGACATAAGATAATTTTCTGAAAAATTACGACTTATAGTTCTCGAGAAGTACCTTTAGTTCTCGAGAACTAGAAACTGAGTTCTCGAGAGCTATCAGGACTTCTCGAGAACTATACTGCTTAGAAGAATTCTCAACTTCTCGAGAACAAAAAGACTGAGTTCTCGAGAACTAATTGACTTCTCGAGAACTATGGAGACTTCTCGAGAACTAACACTTAAAGAGATTTCTGAGGCAACTTTGAATATTCGAGAAATAGGGCTAGCAGTACTCGAGAACTTAAGCAAAGATTCTCGAGAACAAGATGGACTTCTCGAGAACTATAATTGAGACTTCCCGAGAACTGGCCAAGACTTTTCGAGAACAAAGAAGACTTCTCGAGAACTAAGAAGACTTCTTGAGAACTCTGACTTAGAAAAAAATTCTTGAACCGTCTGGACTTCTCGAGAACCAAAAGCTGGGAATTCTCGAGAACTCTAAGGACTTCTCGAGAACTAAGAGGCTAAGATTCTCGAGAACTGTGAGGACTTCTCGAGAACTAAGAGGACTTCTCGAGAAGTGGGCTCAGAGAATTTCCTGAACTTTAGAAAAAATCTTTCTTTTCTCTTCAAGAGTCCAATCTTCATTCCATGATCCAAGGTTTGAATATGAAGTGTATCCCAATAGAGAGGCTACATATGAGTCAACACCTTGGGTCACATAGTGAGGGATTACATTATATGGGCATGTGTTCATGACCCACTATAGACTTACATTTGTCTACACTTAGCAATGATAATCTGCAAACACACAGCTAAAACAAGGATATCAAATACAAATTAATTCATCTTAGTTCAAGGGTGACTTCATGCAAATCTGGGTTATTGTGGATGCAATACCCAACAATCTCCCCCTTTTTGTAGAAGTCAGAACCCTCTACACTAAGGTGAATTATGATAATTAAGAAAAGAACTGGAAATGAAAAACTAAATCTAAATGCAATAACAGATTAACTAAAGCCATAATTAGGCAAAACTAGAGATTGTATATATGTAATGTTTTAGATTTCTAATCAACAATCATTTCATCCAAATTCTCAAAAACAAATCAACAAGAGTTCATTCTTTGCATTGATGTTGTCTGTCCTTCTTCTCTTACTATCTCCTTTAATAGCTGAATGGTTTAGGGTCATACCTAGAAGGCTTAGGAGGAGCTTTGGGATTATTTCTGCATAATTTTCTATCATATATCCTTCTCTTGGTCATGGACTTCTCATATAACTTCCACTAAGATGAGCTGTAGTGGAGATTTCTGTTCTCATTGTAGTCCATCACCAATTTTAGAGTATAGAGAATTAAGCTTTTAGAAGGGGGGCTCCAAACTTTAGCAAGCTCCTTTGCTTTCCTTTTCACTGCATCTGGCTGGGGAACAGACTTGCTTGCGGATGGACCTTCTCCATACTTTATCTTCTTAGAGGTGTGAATTTCTTGTAAATTTTTAGGAATAATGTCATCCCAAACCTTGTCATAGGAAGCAGGAGTAAGATCCTGATCTTCTGTCCTGGGAGAGAAGGTAAGCATCTGAGGTCGAGGCATCTGGGTGGATTGACTTTTAGCAAGGGAGTTCAGATGATGTGGGATCACATTAGGATCAGCTTGAAAGTCAGGGAATATCTGATTGTGCATCCAGACTGCAGTGTCATAAGTGTGGAATTTCACTGATTGGATTTGTTCTAAAACATTCTTATTTATCTCAGTCAATTTCTTATTCCAGAGAGATTTTGCATCTGCAGTAAGCTTTTCCACTTGTTCTTTCACTAAGCTCTCCCCCTTCTTGATTTCTACACAAAGCTTTTCTATGGTGTCTTCTTTGAAAGTACGAACTTCCTCACAAATCTTCATGACATGTTCTTGAGCTTTCTTTTCCAACTGAATTTGATTATTTGCCAGTGTGACAAACTGGTCCATAACCTGACCAATACATGTAATGGTGTGGTCAATGGCTTTGCCACCAATCATGAACAGCTCTTTAAGAGAATCTATATTGTGTTGGATCTCTACAAATCCTCTACTCATTTCCATTTCTAGAGAGGTGACCTGATCTTTGACGGACTGGAGAGATTCATCAAAATATTGCCTTTGGGCAGCCAACATCTTTTCAATCTTAGATTGAATATCTGAACTTACAGTTTCAGCAGCAGCAGCAGAAGTGGCAGACGGAGTGGCACTAGGTGTAGCAATCTGAGGTGGAGGAGGTGCTTTCTATGGAGGAATTTCTTCTATTACCACAGAGCTCTGGTCTCTTACAGTGTGAGACACTATATCAGCTTCCTTATCAACAAATCTTGGGAGGGATAATTCAAGGTTCCTGAGAGGGGCATCAGCCTCTTCTGGTTCTGGGTACTCCTCTTCAGTGAGAAGGATGGTCTCTGGTAGAGTAGATGCTTTCCTTGGAGAGGGAGAAGGAGGTGGAGTAGCTTGAGGTTAGGGTAGTGGAGAAGATTCTTTGGATGGTTCTGCAGAGGTTACTTTGTGAAAGGGAGGAAGTGGTTCATCTGAAATGAGTTCTTCAATCATGCTGTCAATGGCTGCACTTGTGTCCTTGAGGGTTTCCTGTCCTGGAACATCTGATAGGGTTGCATCTGGAGAATCTTCCACAGGTCTCCTGATTGGAGATCTCATTGGGCTTCTGAGAGGAGCTTTGATAGCTGATCTTGCTGGAGAGGAAGGAGTAGGTCTAACAGAAGGAATAGAGGCTGCAGGCTCCCCCTGAGTTGCTGCACCAGAAGGTTCAGCAACATGATGCGAGGAGTGAGCTGGGGTCCTGACCTCAGAGGCAGAGGCTGCAAGTTCCTTAGCTAACTGGTTGGAATTCTTCAGCTTGAGTTCCCATCTATGAATGAAGTCCAATTAAATCTTCTTCAAGTGATTAACTGGAGTGCCTTTGGAAATTATGAAAGTGACTAGATCAATCTAACTCAGCAATAAAGAGATTATCCTTATAAATTTGGGATCCTGAATGTTGTCCATGATCATCTCAAATACCATAATTCCATATTGAAAGTTATTTCTATAGATTACATGTGTCATAACTCCAAATAGATCATTAGTTTTCAAACTAATGGACCCTATTCTGCCCCATAAGATTTTTCCAATTATATATACCAGTAGTTTTCCTACATAATTGAAGAGATTTCTCCTTAAAGAGTTGAATTCCTCAGAAACTCCACAAAAGGAGTAAGTTCTGTCATAATCTTCAAAAGTTAGGTGATCCTCTTCATCCACAATGGGCATCTTCATAAGCTTTGAAACTTTGGTTTTATCCAACTTTATTTTGATCCCTTTGACTTTAGTTCCCAACAATGTACCATTTCCCCTCACCTTGGCATTCCGAAAGAATTCCACGACATCTGGAAAAACAATCTTGCAGGGTTCATAGAGAACGAACATCAGTATGGCAGTGTCCAGGAGAAGGAGAAAGTTCTGGAAATCATCTGAAATGTCTGCAATTCCGGCAACGACAAGTTCACTACTGACTCCTATCTTCGAACTCTGCTCCATGGACGCTGATGGAGGCGACGGACGGAGCGCAAGACAATGGCTGCGACGAAGCTTTCTGTTGGCATGAGACGAAGTGTTTTCGAGAAGAGGAAATTTGAAATGTCGGTTGATTATTGATTTCTAAAACTTTATATATATATATATAATCCTAGTAATGTCAATTAAGTGTCTAATTAATCTAAGGTTTTGACTGAAATCAAGCGGGTTTTCGAAAATAGAAGAAATTAAACATAAGTCGAAAAGAGGACGGGCATTTATCGATAAGTAGGTTTAGTACTCGAGAGCTGTAAGTATACTTTCCGAGAAGTATGATATAGTTCTCGAGAGCTTAATAGACTTCTCGAGAGACTGATCAGAAGTTTTCGAGAAGTAGTCTAAGTTCTCAAGAACTGTTACTTCACTTTTCGAGAGGTATACTTAGTTTTCGAGAGCTACCTTCCTCTTGAGAAATTTCTGACCTTTTTGAAAAGTCCTAGATTCTTGAGCCTTGAACTATTCCACTTTGGTCTATTCTTCTTTGTTCAGCAGCCCAAGTTCAGTTTTGAAAAAATTGAACTTGGTCTCGTCCAGCGGCTTTGTGAAAATATCTGCAACTTGCCGATCTGTTGGCACGTACTGCAGATTCACATCCCCTTTCTCCACATGCTCTAGGATGAAGTGATATCTGAGCTCGATGTGCTTTGTCCGGCTATGCGAGACTGGGTTGTTTGCGATTGCGATCACGCTGGATGAGTCGCAGAACAATGGAATGTCTTTGTCCTTCATATTGTAATCTTCTAGCTGATTCCTTAGCCACAGCAACTGTGCACAACAACTTCCGACAAAGAAGTATTCTGACTCGGTCGTTGAGATTGCGACACAATTTTGCTTTTTGTTGCTCCAAGATATAATCCTTTTTCCCAGGAACTTACATGTCCCGGAAGTGCTTTTCCTATCATCTTTACTACCTGCAAAGTCTGCATCTGAAAAACCAATTAGTTCATTGTCATTACTTCTTGGGTACCATAAGCTAAGATTCGTTGTACCTCTAAGGTATCTAAAAATCCGCTTTGCAGCAGCATAGTGAGATTCCTTACAGTTCACTTTGAATCTAGCACAAACAGATGCAGAGAACATTATGTCTGGTCTACTGGCAGTAAGGTAGAGCAAGGATCCAACTATGCTTCTGTACTTGGTTTCATCAAAAGGTTTCCCTTTCTCATCCCTTTCCAGAGACATAGCTGAGGACATTGGAGTCCTCATAGAGGTTGCACTCCCCAATCCGAATTTCTTAATCAACTCCTTGGTAAACATAGTCTGAGAGATGAAAATTCCATCTTCTGATTGTTTCACCTGAAGTCCCAAGAAATACTTCATCTCTCCCATACTACTCATTTCAAACTTCCCTTGGATAAGTTTAGAAAACTTTTTGCAGAGGTTGTCGTCTGTAGAACCAAAAATAATGACATTGACATAGATTTGCACTAGCAAAATCTTGCCTTTAATTTCCCTAAGAAATAATTTCTTATCTATCTTTACCCTTCTGAACTTATTCTCGGTGAGAAGGTAGATATCATTTCGTACCAAGCTTGAGGAACTTGTTTCAAACCGTATAGCGCTTTTGATAATAAATAAACATACTCAGGAAAATTAGGATCAACAAAACTTGGGGGCTGTTCCACGTGCACCTCTACCTTTATATCACCATTCAGGAAGGCGAACTTCACATCCATTTGATAGACAGTGAAGCCCTTCAGTGCAGCATAAGCCAGGAACAGTCTAATGGCCTCCAGTCTTGCCACTGGAGTGTATGTCTAGTCGAAGTCGATCCCTTCTTCTTGACGGTATCCTTTGGCGACGAGCTTGGCCTTGTTCTTGATGATTACCCCATTCTCGTCCAACTTGTTCCTGTAGACCCATTTCGTTCCGATGACATTCTTACCTTTGGGTCTTGGAACAAGCGTCCAAACTTTACAATGCTTGAACTGATTCAATTCTTCTTCCATGGCCAAGATCCATGATGCGTCTAAGTTTACTTCCTCAAACTTCTATGGTTCAACCTGCGAGATAAAACTTAAATATAAATTCTCATTAGTTGTACCTCGACGATTTCTGACACCATCCGGGGGATCTCCTATGATCTGGTCAATTGGGTGATCCTTCAGATGTCTGAGCTCTAGATTCCGCGCATCTGGAACTTCTTCAGCCACTAGAGTGACTTCTTCAACTTGGACAATATTTTCTTCTTGATCCTCTACCTCTCCAATAGGGGTTGGAGAGGTGATCTTGAAGAACTTTTCATCTTTACCTTCAATCGATTAATCCAAGCTGATCTCTTTAAGCGTTGTACCTGCAGCTTCAACAAGCACACTAGACAATTCGCCTTGCAGCAGGCTCGTCTCATAAAATACAACATGTATGGATTCCTCTACAACCAGAGTTTTTCTATTAAAAATCCTGTATGCCTTATTATGGCTATTATATCCTACAAAAATACCTTCAAAACTTTTCTCACTAAACTTGGTAGTATGATACTTACCATTGTGAAGTACGAAGCATTTGCAGCCAAAAATTCTAAAATATGAAACTGTTGGTTTCCTGCCTTTTAGAAGTTCATAAGGCATCTTATCATGATTCTTGTTTATGAGGGCTCGATTTTGCACGTGGCATGCAGAGTTGACGGCTTCAGCCTAGAAGTACTCCGGTAGTGAAGCATCACTCAACATAGTCCTGCAGGCCTGTATGAGTGTTCTATTTCTCTCAGCTACTCCATTTTGCTGTGGAGTACGAGGAGAGGAAAACTCATGAAAGATACCTAGGCTTTCACAAAATTATGTCATGGACCCAGATTTGAATTCATTCTAGACCTGCTTGAGAAAATTTGTAAAGATATCGAAGGTATCTGACTTGTGTTTCAGAAAGAACACCCACGCAAAACGCGAGTAGTCATCAACAATTACAATCGTATAATCCTTACCTCCTAAGCTTCAAATTTGCAGTGAACCGAACAGGTCCATATGAAGTAAGTGTAAACACCTATTAGAGTTTTTGCCTATTATGCTTTTAAAGTTAGCCCTTGTTTGCTTGCCTATTACGCATGCATGACAAGGTCTCTCTTTGACATGCTTGACTTTTGGGGCATCCCGTACTAAGTTCTGGGAGAATAATTTATTAATAGTTTTATAATTAATATGTGCTAGCCTCTTGTGCCATTGGTAAGCAAGAGATGCACTATCTTTTGCCAAAAGACACACTGGTGTAGAAGAATCTATACAAATTAAATTTAATGGAAATATGTTCCTGCTTCGTGTGCCTGATAGAATTGTTTCCATATTGTCAACAGACTTTATCAAGCACTTGTCAGCGTTGAACTCAAATATGTATCCTTTGTCGCATAGTTGACTTATGCTATCAGATTGTGTTCCAATCCCTCCACATAAGCTACATCCGAAAAGGATACACTACCGTTATTGATCATACCGTAGCCTTTAGTTATCCGTCGGTCTGAACCTCCAAAGATGACCTTTGGTCCATTGCAGACTTGAATGAAATTTTGGAGTAGGCTTCTTGTCCCGGTCATGTGCCGAGAGCATCCACTATCAAAGTACCAGATTAGCATTTTGGTGGCCTTTGTACATACCTGCATTCATGATTACTTTGCCATAGGAACCCAAACATGTTTGGGTCCTTGGTCTCGGGTTAGAACACTCCCCCTATGAAGATTAGGATTCTGAGTGGTCAATCTCATGTTACCAACTTGAGGAGTATTTACCTTCCTTGTATTAAACCAACAATCGATGGCAAAATGACCAATTTTGCCACAGCACCAACAGTCACACCTGTTGTATCTTTTCCTTATGTACTCTTACTTGACCTTTTGAGATGGTGGTCTAGCAGGGGTAGCACACTTGGAGGAGGAGGCTTCATGGTGATGACAGTAATATGATTTCTTCTCCATCGGAGGCCTTTCCCCCAACGGCCTTTACTTTAGGTGCTTTCTTGAAGTTGTGGCCATGATTATAAGGACTATAGCTCTCAAGAATCACTTCTTCATAAGGTGCCTTAAAGACACTCTCACCAAAGTTCCGAGTGCGAGTCCATCCTTGGTACCGAGACTTTGGCTCTACATAAGTAGGCCTGGTGAAGTGACTATAGGACGAGTCCAGATCAAACTTATTTGTTGGAAAGACAACTTTATTAAAGACAGTCTGATCTAGAGGGGCCTTCCCCTTTTCTATAGCCAAGGCCTTCTTGGCGGCCTTATTCTTCCGTTGAGCCTTGTTTCTCCTAGAAGATTTACTAGGAGCGGCAATATGGCATATTCTTGCTCCTTGGGCCTTAGCTGAGAATTCAGCAACGAGTGGAAGAACTTTCTTAGGCTTAGAGAAACTTTCAAAAAGTTTCTTCTCAGCCTCGAGTTGTTTTTCCAACTCTTTGATGATTTCCTCTTTAAGGTCGAGGTACTTAAGAGCTTGATTGTATTCTTCAATAGCAAAATAAAAGTTCTCTTGAAGAGAGTCAGTCTTAGAGACTTCTTCTCTCAAGCTGCTCTCAATAGCCTTTAGAGACTTAATCTCTTTAGCCTGAGTTTTCACGACTCGGCGAAATTTGTCGTAAGTCATGATCAACTCCTTGTACTGGGCCATAAGTTCCGACTCATTGTCAGAAGATCTGTCCTCAAGATCATGCTCAAAACTTTCAGATTCAGAGAGAAGAGTGTTAGATTTTACCTCCCCAGTAAACAAGGGCTCTTGTTCGTCTTCTGATTGAGCCATGAGCCCAAAGTAGGCTTCCTCTTATTCACTCGACTCACATGAGTCGGAGTCGCTGAGAGTCTTGCCCTTCTTGGCAAACAGGCTCTTCGTTGTCCTCTTCTTGTGGTACGAGGACTTCTTTTCCTCTCTTCTGCCACCCTCCTTCTTCTTGTGGAGGCAGTCAACTATGACGTGACCTGGTTTGTTACAGCAGTAGCAAACAATGATAGTAGAAATCTATTTGTTCTATTTAGAGTTATACCTGTCATGGCTACTCAAGCCTTTCTTTCGCTGATCAGCGTCATGTCACGATCTTCTGTATGAGGCATCATTGCCTCTCCACTGCTTCTTCTTGTTTAAGAATTTCTTGAACTACCGAGAGAGCAATGAGAACTCTCCTTCAGATAGTTCTGAGCCTTAGGTGCTTGACTCAAAGCTTTCCTCTTCACTTACTTCATGAGCAGGTGCTGGTGAGGAAGCTTTGCCCTTCCTTGAATTATCAGCTTTTAATACAGCCGACTTCTCTTTTGAGGAGAAGAGACTTTTCTCCTCTTCAGTTTTTTTGGAATTGATCTGCAGTTCATAAGACATCAGCTTGCCAAATAGATTCTGTGGGTCTGTCTCAGCTAGTTTGCCAAACTCCCGGATGGCATAGACTTTTTTATCTCATTCCTCTGTGAGAGACCTCAGAAACCTATCATTCAACTCCCAATTGGTGAAGACTTGGTCATACACTCTTAGGTCATTTAATATCTTGAAGAAATTCTCAAAGGTATCTGTAATGGTCTTCTTTGACCCTTGCCTGAAGGCTTCATATTTCTTGTTCAGTATTGTCCTTCTATTATCCCTCACTTCTTTAGTGCCTTCCATCAGAGTAACTAGAGACTTCCACATCTCCTTAGCCGATTGCCAGTGAATCAGATTCTGTAGCATCGAGTCATCGACTGCACTTGCTATAATATTTTTAGCTTTCTTGTCCAAAGAGACAAGTGCAATCTCGTCCTTATCTAGATCCATAAATTTCTTAGGAACCTTCTTCGTTGGATCTATAGTGGAGGTAGTCATGGGGATGTAAGGAGCTTCTTCAACAATCATGAAGATCCGGGGGTCCACAGCTTCCATGAAAAATTTGATTCTCTCTTTCCACATGGGAAAGTTATTCTTTGTGCACAGGGGAAGCTTGGAAAAATATTTGACCTTGTCCATTGCTTGAATAACCAAATGACAACTTTCGAGAGTAAATTGATCAAGGTGTTAACCTTTTAACGACCAACCTACCTCTGATACCAATTGAAAGTGTAAAGTTTTCAACCTAAATCACCTAGAGGGGGGTGAATAGGTGAATCGTGCGTCTATTTGCGGAATAAAATTTTTAACGAACTAGCCCAAGAAATCAAGCAATCACAGAAAGACAAGAAAATTTATTGTGGTTCCCCAACCTTGGGTACGTCCACTTTACGTCACCGATCTAGCAAATCACTAGATTCAGCTACTCCACTATCTCGGATTCAAAACAATCCTACGC
This sequence comes from Platanthera zijinensis, assembly GCA_039513925.1. Classification (NCBI taxonomy): domain Eukaryota; kingdom Viridiplantae; phylum Streptophyta; class Magnoliopsida; order Asparagales; family Orchidaceae; genus Platanthera; species Platanthera zijinensis. The sequence continues at coordinate 200,141,387 of CM077085.1, read as the reverse complement.
CTCAGAACCAAGTTCCTACAAACTCGATCCAAATGGATCTACACTCGGAAGTTAAAACTTCCTACAAACTCGGAGAACAACGCTCCTACTCTCGGAGAATAATCTCCTACAAGATTTACAAAGAGGTTTGAAAAAACAAACAAAAATTTCCCTCAGATCTGGAAATATTAAGCCCTAGGTATTCTTCTTGAAATTTGCGGCTCTTTTAAAAATTATTGAAGACTTGACGATCTGACCTGAGAAAGATTTTACCTACTCGATCAAGAAGAAAATGATAATCCCTTGAACAACAAGTCTTCTTTGATCGAAAGCTGAAAGATCGATCTCACGATGAGCGGCGGCGGCGGCTTATGAACGTGTTATTTTTGGAAAGAGAATGCCGATCCTGAAATTTAGGATGTACAGAAATCCGCTCCTTGTAATTGTTATGGTTTGGTCTTAATGAAAATGCTTTATATAGGATTACTCTTAATGGCTAGAAAATACATTAATGACGACACGTGGACCAATCACGTAAAGTCATTTGAAAATCCGACCGATCTGGACTTAAGATAATTTTCTGAAAAATTACGACCTATTGTTCTTAAGAAGTACCTTTAGTTCTCGAGAACTAGAAACTGAGTTCTCGAGAGCTATCAGGACTTCTCGAGAACTATACTGCTTAGAAGAATTTTGGACTTCTCGAGAACAAAAAGACTGAGTTCTCGAGAACTAATTGACTTCTCGAGAACTATGGAGACTTCTCAAGAACTAACACTTAAAGAGATTTCTGAGGCAACTTTGACTATTCGAGAAATAGGGCTGGCAGTTCTCGAGAACTTAAGCCAAGCTTCTCGACAATAAGATGGACTTCTCAAGAACTATAATTGAGACTTCCCGATAACTGGCCAAGAATTTTCGAGAAAAAAGAAGACTTCTCGAGAACTAAGAAAACTTCTCGAGAACTCTGACTTAGAAAAAAATTCTTGAACCTGTCTGGACTTCTCGAGAACCAAAAGCTGGGACTTCTCGAGAACTCTAAGGACTTCTCGAGAACTAAGAGTCTAAGCTTCTCGAGAACTATGAGGACTTCTCGAGAACTAAGAGGACTTATCGAGAAGTGGACTTAGAGAATTTCCTGAACATTAGAAAAAATCATTCTCTTCTCTTCAAGAGTCCAATCTTCATTCCATGATCCAAGGTTTGAATATGAAGTATATCCCAATAGAGAGGCTACATATGAGTCAACACCTTGGGTCACACAGTGAGGGATTACACTGTATGGTCCTGTGTTCATGACTCAAATGAAGAGTGGAAAGATTTGGAATAACCAGGCTTTGGAAGCATCAAATGCGTTGAGACCACTTAATGCTTTCGTCGAGTCAAGTGTTGACTCGTCGAATGATGGCGTTGAGTATGTTGAGTTTACTCAATCATTCGTCGAGTCAAAGATTTGATTCATCATGTATTGAACTTAAGCATTTAGTGTGTTGAGTTCACTCAACGATTTGTTGATTCAAGGTGTTGATTCGACGAGTCTGAGTCTCAGTCGTTGAGTGCGTTGAGTTAACTCAACGCTTTCGTCGAGTTAAAGGTTCACTCAACCTATCTGGTATTTGGGCGTTCAGTGCGTTGAGCCCACTCAATGCCTTCATCGAGTCAAAGGTTGATTCGACGGATTTGGCGCTGAGAGTGTTGAGGGCATTGAGTTAACTCAATGCAATTTGTCGAATATCTTATGGATACTCAACAATTCGTCGATTATAGTTTGTATACTCGACGATTCGTTGAATATTTAATTGATACTCGATGATTCGTCGATACAAGGCTTGTCTAGTCGAAAACTCTGGATTCTAAGTCCTAGGTCTGCGAACTGCGACGGGGTGTTCTATTTATTCCTTTGGGTATAAATAGAAAATTTTATGGTTTCTAAAGTAACTGTTTATTCTGTCTAAGCACACGAGCCGCATTGTGCGAAAGAACCAAGACCTAAAGCCCGATGGAAGCTATTCTTCCTGTCGTCGATCCGTCTCCTCCACATAGCCTGATTCCGGCGACTGTCACCGCCGCCTCTTTTGTAATAGACCTAGCAGTCTGTGAAGACACAGAGCTTTCTCTCACGACCTAGGTCTTGTTTGATAAGACTCTACAGGTTCTCCCATTTTTGTGGACTTCCTATAGAGGTGCGAACACTATTCTGCACTAGGGTGTATAGCCACAAAGTTATTAGTCAATCTTTTGGAGTATCTAGGTTGAGTATAGACTTAATCCTGTATAGGTAAATTTTATTTACAACACTTTCTTCTTGATACATTTCCATTGCTAGATCCAAAATTCTTTTGGGTTTTTTTGTTCTTTATTTCCACTGCGTGAACAAGTGTTGTGCCATCCTAGTAAAACGAAACAAATAGACTAAGTATCCAGGTGTTGAGTTCACTGAGACATGCTCTAGCATCATATGAGATGAGTCTAAGTGCTCAGGCATCGAATGCGTTGAAAGGACAACATGCATTGAGGGCATTGAGTGCGTCGAGATTACTTAACGCATGCTCCCAGTAAGTCTATTTTGCGGCTAAGTGTCAGGATAAATCCCAGCCATTGTATACTTTGTGATGATAAACAGGTACGTACCTCTTAACCTTCTAAATTAGAAATACTATAAATAGAAGGCTGTATTTGTAAAACAAAATACACTATTCGTTCTCTGCAATTTATAGAAGAGATGGCACCAAAGAGATTGGATTTCTTGTTTGAGAGTTCGAAACTGGTACAAAATGGAGTCAAAGATGAGCTAGAAAAAGTTTAGCTTGTTCTTCACATACTTTAGGTCGCTGACCTAGAGTATGTTTTGTCTGAGCATGTCTGCTTTGGAAAAGAGAAGTACTGGAGATGTAAACAATTGCTAAAGTCGACTCCTCATCACTCAAAATTTGGTCTGTCATCAGTGGTAACAAGGTTAAGATACGCTCCAAAATACTGAACAAGGCCCTGCTGCTGCCTAAGTTGAAAATTTTTGATGTAGAAGACGAACTCAATCAAGGTGATGTAAAAGTTGCTCTTAAGTGGTGTGGACTGTCAAAAAACACCACTTGCTCTATCTGGAGAAGAGAACTATACTTCAAAGGGAAATTCCTTGCTAATGTCATTGGGAAGGGACTGCTATGCAAGAATGGCTCTCATGACAAAATTTATAGGAAAATGTTTGAGTTGATGGCCAGGGTTATCCTTTCCAAAAAGTCTGAGTGAGGAAGAGTAGTTTTTAACAGGAGTGTAGAATGTCTCCTTAGCCAAACTTGGGTAGAATTATATCATTATTTCTGCTTAGGAGTGTTCCAGGGATCTTTAACCTAAGGCTAGGAACAAGAATCCATGACATGAGGAGGAAGGATTCAAAGATACTTGAGAGGTGGGAAATAGTTCTGCAACAACAACAACAATCAGCCTCAAAGAAGTAGAAAAAGGCAGTCATAGTTCCAGAGGAAAGCACAGATAGTAACTCATTAGAACAGGCTGAGGAAGAGCCTCTTGATCCTCAATTTTCTTAGTCTACTAATGATACAAGGAGAGACACAACTGCCCAAGTATCATTTTCTTCTGAGCCTGCATCAATGATTCAAGTAAGCAGAACTCTGTTTGAAGAACTTGTTGTTGAGGAGGCAATAGATATACCTCCAGTTGAGGTGTTGAACAGGTTGGTGAATAAATAGTGAACAAAATTTTGTAAGAGAAAGTAGAGGAGACTTTCAAAACTCCGGCTCCAAATGAAGAAGAAACTACTCCCAATGACCAAGTTCCACAAGGTGGATACATCCCTCAAAGTGAGGGGAGCAACTTCTATAGCAAGTGATGGAATAAGCACTTGATGAGGGGGAGCAAATATTAATTCTGCAGGAAGATATTCAGCTTCCTCTTATGAATGAACAACCTATAGATACTATCACAACAAATGCCCTATATGTCCCTTTGTACATGGAAGAGATTGAGGGGGTGATTCAACCTTAACTCCATGCTCAAGGCATAGTTTACAATATAGAATATTCAGAATCATATAAGGGAACTGCTGCTGCTACTAATAACATGGAAACTCAATATTCTTTAGAGATTGATATGGTTGACTTAGGTGCAAGAGAAAATCTCAGGCTAGAGCAACAACAAGTTTGTGATGAAGGCACATCCAATCAAGATGATCACATGTCAAGCACCTTCCTAGCCCAGCTAAAAGGATAGCCAGATGACCAGAGAAGTCAACCAGAGATTTTTGTTGATGATTCAATAAAGAACCTCATAAATGATTTGACAATAGACATCAAATCCATCAGATTTGAGGTTAATCTGTTAATGGCCCAGACTGTCAAATTCTTCTTGAGAGAAGCTCCTGCAGTTGACTTTACCTAGAGCAAGTTGGAAGAGTTCGACACTCTTCACAATGCACTTATGGAAAATCATAATATTCTTTCTAGAAAAATGTCGTCTGTCCATAATGCAGGGAAGACACTATTGGAAAAGCACAAAACAATTCTTGAAATAAGAATGGATGCATGTGCTCAAGTCCTAGTTGATCAGATACTCAAAGTAAAGAACCATGTCACCCTTGGTATTGACCTTGTGGATGGTCAGTTAATAAAGGCCAGCACCTCCCTGACTCAGAAGATATGTGAAGAAGTCAAAAAGTGGGAGAAGGGTATCATAAATGCCAATGCTGAAAATGTTGTCTGGACAACACATGTGCTAAGGTGATCCTTTGGGCTTGAACAATTATCAAATGATAATATTCCTATTATTCCTGATTAGATTCATCAAGCACTACAAGAAGGGAATTATCGTACCCAATACCCTGATAAGCATGCAAAATAGTATGATACTCCACAATATGACACTAAACAGTAAGATACTCAAGATGGAGGAGAGTGGGCTGAACCCTCTACAACAATTGAGGGTCCTACATTCAGCCCACTATTGAGCAAAAGTTAAGGGCCAAAAGAAAGTCTGTTGTTGAGGAAGAATAAGAAGTCAGGATGAGCAAGAAGAGGTATAGGGAAGGGATGGAAGCAAGGCCTGATTTTGAATAGTGGAGTCCACAATCAAAGACCATAATTCGGTCTTCCTAGGATCTTGTCAAGAACAAGAAAACTAAAAAGGGAAAGGTTTACAGCTCTGAAAGTCTTTATTTTCAAGAGTAGGGGGGTGAATAAATTTTTTAGTCTTTTTGAACTATTATTGTTTTTAAGTCTGTTGTGATTTAGTTAAACTTAGCTTTCAAGCCAATCACAGAGAGCACATAGGAATTTTATAGTGGTTACCCATATTATGGGTACATCCACTTTCGCTCCCACCTTTCTAACAGCTTATTAGACGTATCAACTTCTCCAACTCGGCTCAAAAGAGCTTACAACTCAGATCCCTCAGTGTCTCTCAGAGTCTTCTTATTCCTACACTCAGGCATAATGCCCAACCACTCCGAGATATGATCTCCAACAACTCAGGCCCTTAGGAACTACCTTAGACTATAAATCAAAGTTCTACAACTCAGAGAGAATGAATCTCCTACCTCAGATCCTAACCAGATCCTACCTCGGGCCAACAACCCTACAACTCAGAACCAAACCTGAATCCTACCTTTGATTAACCACTTGAGTCCTACAACTCAGATCTACTTAAAGATCCTACACTCAGCCTTTATAAATTTAGGCTTACACTCAGATCAAATTGAACTTACAGAAGTAGAGTAGGTGGTTGATGATGTTTGACACCAGAGCTAGAGTCTCTGCATCTTTCTTCTTCTGAACATAGAGTAACTTTGTCCTTCTTTCTTCACAGCTCTAGGAAATTATCATCAGGAGTAGTTCAGCTTAGGCTGTGAAGTCTCTATAGCTAGGGTTTGTCTTTGCTGCAACTTGCTGTAAGAACAATAACTAACTATTTGCACTTTCAGATTTGTGACAAGAATACTTCTCTAAGCACTAAAACTTTTTCGAGAGGAGGAAGATGAACTTTTGCTCTTTTCAAAAAGTTAAATTTTATTTCTTGATCTGATTTCTATTCTATCCAGCCATCCAACAGCTCTTTGTGCATCGGGACCACCAGCAATTAGTAACTACAACCTTGCTTTAGCATTAAATGCAATACAATAGGCAAGCAGTGCCATTTTATGTGTACTGTAGACTTCCTGTAACATTTGAATTTTTGCTGACATCAGCACCTATGGACTTAATCAAATTCAGACAATTCACCATAGGCGTTGATTGAAGACTTGTCACTCTATGCCAAAACACATGGCCAAACTTTCTGCAGTACCAGGCGTTGAGTGATCAGTCATCACTCAACGAATATAGACTCTTGTCATCTAACTGAATAGGTGTTGAGTGAGCCTTCCTCAATCAACTCATTTGAACTTAGCCGATTTCCTCTGAATGGAGGCATTGAGTGAGTTGTCTACACTCAATGCTTTATGCGTTAGCCTGCCATCTTGCTGAGGCATTGAGTCAACAGCCTTCAATCAACGCTTCTGTACTCAGTTTAATTTTTGTTGAGTTGGAGTTGAGTGAACTCCCTTCACTCAATGCTTCGGGACTTAGAAAGATTTTTTGTATACTTCTTCAGAGGCTTTGACATCACTCTGTTATGTCGACACTTTCTTCTTGAGGCATTGAGTGAACTTCCTTAACTTAATGCTTCTAAACTTAGCCAGATTTCTTGGCAGATCTTCTGTGTCTTTAACTACTTGAGCTTTACTCAATGCATCTGTCTCTGGGTATTGAATGAACTGCCCTCACTCGATGCTTGTGGGCTTAGGCAGATTTTTGCCTTGCCAATGCTGAGGCTTTCACTGTTTAGTCTTTACTCAATGCTTCTGTCTATCTAGCGTTGAGTGAACTGGCTTCAATCAATGTCTGTGGACTTAGATAGATTTCTGTCTCGCAAGCATCCTTCCTTGTGTCCGCCTATCATTGTTACTGAGATCAATTATCTAATCATGGTAACAAGTTACCACATGCTTATATAGAACTTAAAGAATGCATCAGATATAAATATGTGTGTACCATTGTCCTATAGGCCTTCTACAAATTTGGGACATTGGGAACAATGGCCATAACTATCTCCCCCTATTTGCACATGTCAAAACCTAGGACAATGATATACACCAACACATAAACAACATATAAAACATTTCAGCAAACAAGAATAATGTAAACACATCTAAACATCTTATTTTCATAAAATAGAAGGGATGATTGTTTTTATAATGTGAATAATACAAAATTGACACAGTTCCTTCCGCACTTATGAAATACAAGAAACATTTTTAGATTTCTGGTTCTCTTATCACTATGCCCCTGCTGGGCTTTTTGGTGTGTTTCTCTTTACTGTCTTCTGACTCCTTTTCCTTCTGCCTTTGGAAGTAGCTGTATGGCTTTGGGAAGTATTTGTCAAGCTCCACAGTATCTGGTGGAAAAGTTCCTAGCCAATTGTCCTTTTTGAATTTTCTTCTATCCCTCTCATTCTTTTCATGCTTAGCCCATTCAAGAGAACTGTAGAGCTTTCCCCTTTCTCTCTTCTTATTCTTTTCAAGATCCCAGGAAGACAGAATGATGGTCCTTGATTGAGGACTCCACTATTCAAAATCAGGTCATGACTCCATCTCTTCCCTGTATCTCTTTTTTCTCATCCTGGCCGCATCCTCTTCCTTAGTAATATATTTGCCTTTGGCCCTTACCACTTAGTCAATAGTGGGGCGTAATGTTGGAATTATAGGAATTGAAAGTCTTAGGTTTCGAGGGAAACTAAACACCTAGGGGGTGAATATGTTTTTGGTCTCTTTTGAGATTTACTTCTTTTATATGAGTTGTGAGTTAGTTACTATCACCTTTCAAGACACACCACAAAAGCATATAAAAGGTTTATAGTGGTTCCCCAGATTATGGGTACATCAACTGTCCCTCCCACATCTCTAACAGTGTGTTAGATAAGTCACATTTCCAAATCTCAGCTCCTTTGAGCTTATATCACAGATCCCTCAGGATCTCTCAGTCTCCTCCAAGACATACCTCAGGAACAAAGCCCTAGCTCAGAGCAAGCTTGCTCCTACAACTAAGTTATCAACAGATCACCTAACTTAGACACACAAGATGCCCTACACTCAGACTAGGAGGATAGCCCTACCTTAGGAGAATGAATCTCCAACATCTCAGACATAAAGGCCCTACCTCAGATCCAAAGCTAAATTCTACCTCAGACCCAAAGGTCCTATACTCAGAGAGAATGACGATGCTACCTCAAGCTAATTATCGTACCTTAGGAACAAAGGCCCCACAACTCAGATCCACACAGGATCTTACCTCAGGCAAAACTGCCCTACCTCAGATCAAAAACTGGATCCTGCCTCATCCTTTATACATTAGACCTCCACTCAGATCTATTAAGATCCTACAGAAAAGAAAGTGTTTTGTTGTTGATGATATGACTCCATAGAAGTTCTCTGAGTCAACTGCTTCCTAAGCTGAGTTATCTCAACCCTAACTTCTTCATCAGCAACAAGGATAAAGATCTTAAAAAAAACTGTTGTTTGTGCTAGAAGAAACTCAGAAACCAAGTTCCTGATCTTGCTAATGAAGACAATAAATTGACAGTTCTTTATACTCTTCAATAGGCTAACCTTTATTGTAGAAATTTGAAAGCTCTACTCAATCTTCTTTCTCAGAAAGCTTTTCTGAACTTTTTATAGCTGATGAAAACTACTACAACTAACTATAAGAACTTTTTAGTTCAACGGGTTTGAAACTTTAGTTTCAATCTCTACAACAATTGCGAGGAAGAAGACGAAGAAGTTTCGCCTCTTTGCGTAATGATCAAACCTGTTGGAACACCCTATTACTATTTGGGTCAGGATGACTATATTTCTATAGGGATTTTGTGTTGTGACCTCCTTGTTGTTATAAAGGTCACATAGGTTAGTTAGTGTCGACTTCAGCTCGACGCAGAGTCGACCTCAGCTCGACGCAGAGTCGACCTCAGCTCGACGCTGAGTCGACCTCAGCTCGACGTGGAGTCGACCTCAGCTTGACGTTCCGTCAAGCCCAGTTCTGCTTTTTGAAACCACTCTCTGGCTGACGTGTGTCGTGCTCAGATCGACGTTTTATTGTGAGCTCGACGTTTTCCAGGCTCCCGTCAGTTTTGAATAGGAATTCAAATTCCTTCTGTCAGAACAATTAATGCTGAAGATTTATTGGCCGTTACAGCAAATCTAGTGCATGGCTCAAGGAATTTTCTAAGGAATGTTTGCCTGGCACTTCCTTTGAGACATGGACATTTAAGGAAAGCATTTAATGCTTGCTGCCAACGGCTATTAAAGACTCAGAAGAAGAACACAGAGATATTATTCTATCAGTTAACAGAGAACCACAGGACTTCTTCTTCTTGCTCTCTGTGATATTCATTCAAGCTTACACACAGGAATTCTGATTACTTCAGACACAACCATCCAACTTGTTTGGATCATCTTTTGCTGGAGCAGATCAGATCATTGAAGACCTATCACCCTTGTGCAAAGCTCTCCTTCCTGAACTACTTCTTGATCTCAGGGAGAGCTTTGACAACATCAACAGATCCACTTTGCTTCTCTCTACTTATTGATAGAGAAGACAACATCAGCTTTTTCTTTTTCTTTCTGTACAGGGTTATAACTCCCTTCAAAAGTTACCTTTGGTTTTGCTGAAACCTGGTCAAAAATCAGCCCTTTGGTTTGTGAGAACCTGGTCAAAAACTCTCTGGTGCTCAAGACACCTGATCAACTCATCTTGAAGTGGATTTCTATCAAGGGTGATAGAAGAGTGGACAACCCAAGATTTTGGGGAACCACTATAGCTCCTTGTGTATTCTGGTTGCTTGTTTCTTTGTGTTTTGCTTTGTGCTGTGATTCTCTTCTTACTTTGATTAATTGCTATAGCACCATACACTAAGTAAATCTAAGCCTTCTCTCCATACAAGTTTTAATTTGCAAAACTATTTTAAATCACTCTATTCACCCCCCCCCCCCTCTCTAGAGTTAGGATTGATCTTATCCCTCACTTTCAATTGGTATCAGAGGGAGGTTGATCATTCATACAGGCAAACACATGGATCAAAAGATCTCTGATAAGATCATTTCTCTCAAAAGGGTTATTTCTTTTAGTTTTACTTATCTTTAAAACCCATGGCACAAAACAAGGACTTTGCTAGCACCAGACCTCCTATGTGCAATCTCTCTAAGTTTGCACTATGGAAGGCAAGGATTAGACTTTACATGAATTCATTTGATGAGGACATCTTTAATTCTGTGTTGACAGATTGTCCAAGGCCTCCCACAGGAACAAGTACATCAGCTGTTCCTCCTCCTTCAGGAACTGATGCTGACATAAGAAAGTGGAAGGCAGCAGATGCTAAAGCCATGAACATCTTGGCTCAAACCATGTCAGATGACATTTTCCAGAAAGTAGCTGAATGCAATACTGCCAAAGAGATCTGGGAAAAACTTTCAGAAATTGTATCAGGTTCTGCAGATGAAAGAAAGGATAGGAGATCCTACCTCATCACCCAGTATGAGAACTTCAAAAAGGCAGAGTCTGAGTCAGTTGCTGACATGTACAACAGACTGAGTCTAATCATCAGTGAGCTTAGATCACTAGATAAGGACATATCTCTCACTGAGATAAATGACAAGATACTGACTTGTTTCCCTAGCTCTTGGGACTCAAGAATCTGGTCAATTAAAGATGGAAGGAATGTCTGTGAGTTATCCACAGAAGCTCTTCTAGGAAAGCTCAAGAGTTATGAGCAATTCATTAAGAAGAGAGAAGAAGAGCAGAAGATATCCACACCAACTGAAAAGGTTGAGAAAACCATTGCCTTCAAGGAACAGGAAGAACAACCTAAAGAAAAGGTGTTGAGAAATGAAGAGCTTATGAGCCTACTTGTCAAAAGGTTCAATAAGCTGAATAAAAAGAACTTCAGAAGATGGTCATCCAAAGACAAAGACAAGCCAAGGTATGACAGATCTACTAATAAAGATATTATCTGTTTTGGCTGCAGGAAACCAGGACACATTGTCCCCAACTGTCCAGAAAATCAAGATAAGGACAGAAGGGACAAGAAGGAAAGAAAAGATAAAAGGAAGGATAAGGAGTCAAGGAAGTACCATGACAAGCCTTCCTCCAGCAACAGCAAGCACACCAGAAAAGGATTTGTGGCTGAATCCTGAAGTGACTCTGATGAGTCTGATTCATCATCCAGCTCTAGTGATGATGAGGATGATGCAGAAGAAAAAGGATTCTGCATGATGGCCATCAATGCATCTCAAAAGAATACTGATTCAGAGGTTGATGCTGACCACCTATCTGATCAGGAACTTACTGAGGATCAGGTAATAGATTCATTTGATTTTAATTCTGATGAATTTAAATCTGAGTTCAAATCTATGTGCATTGACTTGATTGAATCTCAAAAGTTAATTATAACTCTTAGAGAACAATTGATTGAATGCAAATCCATTAACTTAGATAATCTTAGACTCTTAGAAGAGTTGAAGCAGTGTGGGGAGGAGATAGCCTCACTGAAAGGTGAACTATCTAAGGCCAAACAATTTGAAGAAACCATTAATGGGAGAAGTATCAAATTAATGGACATCACAAGTACAGTGAACTCAAGATTGAATGGTTCACTGGGCTTGGGTGCTTCATCCAGCCAACCCATAGTGCTGACAACTCCAATCAAATTTACCAGTGACAAGGGTAAAGGAGTCTTGATAGTGGCTAGGAAGAATGCTGACTTAACCCAGGAAACTGGACAAAAAGCGTCGAACGAAGCTCGACGGAGGTCGAACAGAGCTCGACGTAATCGCAAGAAAACGTCGAACTCAAGTCGATGCCTTCTACCTTCTGAACAAAGCAAGACTTCGCCGTCGAATGGAGCTCGACGCACTCACCAGAGTCCGTCAACCGAAGCTCGATGTGCGTCGAGCCAAGTTCAGAGCAAAAGTTAGTTCTCAGGGGTTAATTCAAGATTTAATTCCAGCTCCACATCTCATCACTTTAACCCTTATGCTGAATGGATAATACCTCCTAGGAGATATCATCCTGTAGGCTATAAGAGTCAACCTGAGATGTCTTTTATTTCAGAGTTTAAAGGATATCAAGAAAGTCCTAAGGTAAACTGGGTCAAAAACAATTGATTTGTTGTATGTGCAGGTAAAGACCTATCCAATTGAGAACTAGCAGTGGTACTTGGACAGTGGGTGCTCAAAGCACATGACTGGCAACAAGGAGAACCTTGTGTCCTTCAAAGCCAAACATGGACCCAAAGTAATCTTTGGAGATTCAAACTTTGGACAAACAAAAGGCTATGGCCAAGTCAAGATAGGGTCAATTACATTCAAGAAAGTGGCCTATGTGGAAGGACGAAAGCACAACTTAATCAGCATCAGCCAACTATGTGATGCTGGTTATCAGGTTTGGTTTACCAACTCAGCATGTAATATTGCATTAAATAACAACATTGTTTTAATTGGTAATAGACAAGATAACATATATCTAGTTGATTTCAATTCATCTAAAGTAGATATTTGTTTATTTAACTCCCTTAGCAAACCTAATGAACTATGGCATAAAAGATTAGGACATGTGAACCTTAGAACCATTGCTAAGTTATCCAAAGACAACCTTGTTAGAGGACTACCTTCTGGTCCCTACAAGAAGGAAGGACTTTGCAAGGCTTGTCAATTAGGCAAGCAAACTAAAAATAGTTTCAAGTCACTTAATAAGAGTGATTCAACTAGAATTTTGTACTTATTGCACATGGACCTTTTTGGACCAATTAATGTACAAAGCCTAGGAGGGAAATCTTATGCTTTAGTAGTTGTAGATGACTTCTCAAGATTCACTTGGGTGTTCTTTCTGAGAAAGAAGTCTGATAACTTCAAGATTTTGACAGATTTTCTCAAAGGCATACAGATTGAGTTCAATACTCACATTGCCCTGATCAGAAGTGATCATGGGACAGAGTTTGATTCTCTTCTTATGCTAGAGTTCTGTTAGAAGGAAGGTATCAGGCACACTTTCTCAGCTCCGAGAACTCCTCAACAAAATGGGGTAGTTGAAAGGAAAAATAGAACCCTTATTGAATCTGCCACAACATTGTTGACAGATGCTCACCTTCCTCTAACCTTTTGGGCAGAGGCTGTGAACACCTCCAACTATGTTTTGAATAGAATCCTGATACATAAACTGAAGGGTAAGACTCCCTATGAGTTACTCAAAGGGAAGAAACCTAAAGTAAATTATTTCAAAATTTTTGGTTGCATTTGCTTCATTCACAATAATGACAAGAAATACCTAGCTAAATTTGAAGCCAAAGCTGATGAAGGAGTGTTTCTGGGATACTGCATGATTAGCAAGGCTTATAGGGTTTTTAACAAGTGCTCTAATAAAATTGAAGAATCCATGCATGTTACATTTGATGAAACTAATATGTCTTATAAGGAGAAGGAGACTTCTACCATAAGCAATTTGCAGGAACATTCAATTTCAGAAAATCTGAAGCAGCTTACCATCACAGACAAAGATTCATTACCTTCAACAATTCAACAAGACGCTGAACTTAGTGACAATGAAGAGGAATCTCAGGTTTTGGAAAGCTCAAATGGTCAACAAATTGAAGAACCAGTTGTTGTTCCACAAGAGGAAACAACAACACAGGTTGGTGCACCATCAACACCCCTTGTTGATTTAGTAACAACAAGAGATCACCCAATTTCACAAGTAATTGGAGATATCTCAGTAGGTGTGCAAACAAGGAATCAAGTTAATCACAATATTATGCACACTTGCTTTCTTTCTCAAATTGAGCCTCAAACAATACAAGATGCAGAGCAAGATCCAAACTGGATCATTGCAATGCAAGAGGAGTTGAATCAATTTGAAAGGAATAAAGTTTGGGAATTAGTACCAAGACCAAGGAACCAGCAAATTGTTGGAACCAAATGGGTATTCAGGAACAAGTTGGATGATCAAGGAATAATTGTGAGAAACAAGGCAAGACTTGTTGCACAAGGATATTGCCAAGAAGAAGGGATTGATTATGACCAAACCTTTGCACCAGTTGCAAGGTTGGAGGCCATAAGAATCTTTCTTGCATATGCAGCTCACAAGAGATTCAAGGTATATCAGATGGATGTCAAGAGTTCATTTCTCAATGGAGACATCAAGGAAGATGTTTATGTAAAGCAACCTCCAGGTTTTATCTCTCCAACCTCTCCTGATCATGTTTTTAAACTGCATAAAGCTTTATATGGTCTCAAGCAAGCTCCTAGAGCATGGTATGAGACCTTAGCTTGTTTTTTATTGGAAAATGATTTTAAAAGGGGTAGAGTAGACCAAACTCTCTTTATTAGAACCCATAGGTCCCATATCCTACTAGTACAAATTTATGTAGATGATATCATATTTGGGTCTACTGATTCAAACTTATGCAAAAAGTTCTCACAACTTATGCATTCAAAGTTTGAAATGAGTAGCATGGGTGAGCTTACTTTCTTTCTAGGATTGCAAGTTAAACAACATGTGGATGGCATTTTTATTTCTCAAACCAAGTATGCAAGAGAACTGGTTAAGAAATTTGGAATGTCTGAAGCATCTTCTATGAAAACACCTATGCCTACAAATGTTGTTTTAGATGCTGATGAATCTGGAAAACCAGTTGATCAGACAAACTATAGAGCAATCATTGGCTCATTACTTTATCTAACAGCTAGTAGACCAGACATAATGTTTGCTACATGCATTTGTGCTAGATTCCAAGTAAGCCCTAGAGAGTCCCACCTCACATTAGTTAAGAGGATTCTTAGGTATGTAAAAAGTTGTCCTAATCTAGGTCTCTGGTATCCACATGACTCAGGATTTGATCTAACTGGATTTTCAGATTCTGATTATGCTGGATGTAGAGTAGACAGGAAAAGCACCAGTGGAACTAGTCAATTCCTTTGTGATAGACTTGTCTCCTGGTTTTGTAAGAAACAAACTTCTGTGTCCACATCAACTGCTGAAGCTGAATACATGGCTGCAGGCAGTTGTTGCTCACAGATTTTGTGGATTCAAAACCAGCTCCTAGACTATGGCTATAACTTAGAGATGTCTAAAATTTTTTGTGATAATACTAGTGCAATTTCCATTGCACAAAATCCAGTTCTCCATAGTAGGACTAAGCACATAGAGATCAGACATCACTTCTTAAGGGATAATGTAGAAAAGAAGAAAATTGCACTAGAATACATTTCCACTGAACTACAAAGAGGAGATATTTTCACCAATCCCTTGGATGAAAAGAAGCACTTCTTCTTCCTCAATCAGTTGGGAATGCTAGATGGAGACAGTATAAATTAAAACTCCAAGATTTTGAAACCCATAATTAACAGGAATAGGAAAAATTTCATTTTAAAATTCCTCTGTCTGAGTGGTTTCTTTGAGCTCTGAACTAAGCTCGACGCTGCGTCGAACTAAGATCGACGGTCCGTCGCCCTCAAAAGCGTCGAACGTCGACCTCAACCTCTAGCGTTGAACTAAGTTCACAGCTCCCTGGCTTCTTGAGTTTTTTTCTCCCTTCGGTCGACGCCTTCGTTCAACGTCGACCTGAGCTCGACGTATAGCATCAGCCCAAGCGTCAAATGTCGACCTAAGCTGCACGCTGTTGAGCCGTTTCAGTTCTCCTAGAGCCTTAGAGCGTCGACCTGAGCTCGACGTTCTTTCCATTTCTGCGTCGAACCCTAGTATAAAATCATTCTTCTCCGTCGTTCGCAGTTGCGCTCTCATATTTTCTGCTCAAGCTTTCTCCCTCCAAATCCTTTACTCTTGATCTTGGAAGGTATCTATTTGCAGGATAATGGCAATTGCTGCAGGTGCATTGGCGGCAATGAAGTTTGATTCAGGTTTTGACATCGACATCGACTCCTTTGATGGATCATCGCAGAATTTTCTGGATATTCTGGAGCTATTCAAAGAGCAGCACCTGGTTAACTTCATGACAACCAGGATTCCTCTTCCAGAATCTGAAATCAAAGAGTGGATTTTTACTGCAGTGAATTCAGATAACAGTACGATGACTGGAACAATTTCAGGGAATGAGGTAGCCATTTCTCCTCAAATCATTTCAGAGGTTTTCGGTTTTGCTGTTGGAGATAATGAGATAGAACTCTCTGTGGATGAGTTTGCTGTGATGCTAGACAGAATGGGGCATAATTCTGGTAACCCCTCTAAACTTTTAAAAGTTAACCTAGCTATTGAGTTTAGGCTGTTAGCAGATATCACAGGCAAGGTAATTTGTGCAAAGAGGACTGCACATGATGCCATTACTAGGCATCAATTTTGCATTATGGCTGCAATTTTGGATAAGAAGCATCCCAATTGGGGTTTGATTGTTTTTGATATGATTAAGAAGAAAATGGATAAGAACTTTGTCCACTTTGGAAGGGTTCTTGGTTTGATTCTGAACCACTGTTGCCCTCAGTTGCTTGTGTCCTCAAAGAAGCACATCAATGCTTCTAAAAGGCTCACTTGTGCACTGATTGGCAAGTGGGACAGGAAGATTATGAACTCCAGGGTAGCTGCAGCAATGAGGACTTCTGCAGACACCAGGACTGTAGAGGTCACTCTTCCTCAGTCTACTGGCCCAGAAGCAGGGGTTTTGCCATCTTCCTCCATCATCCTCCCATCCTCTTTCATTCCAACAACAACAATCATCTCATCCACTCAACCCATCGATTCATCCATTTCTACTATTGCATCCTCCATTCCACCACTCATCACTTTCCATCCCCTCCACTATTTTCCTCCCATGAGCTTGGACTCTTCATCTCAAGAGGACATCCTTTCCCTTGACATTCATGATGAATCCTTCATGGATGCCTCTCCCTCCTCTCCTCATGACTTCCACCCTTCATCAACATTTTCAGAACTTCTCCTATCCTCCATCCATGAACCAGCTATCCCTCCCATGTCTGCACCACCAACAACATCTTCTACCTTCACCTTCTCTGCTGCTCCCTCTACCTCTACTCAAGTCCCACTTGAGCAAGTAGATCTTTTGCCTTTGGCCAATAAGCTTTTTGATATTTTGGCCCCTAGGCTCTCCTCTCTATTGGATGCCTAGCTGGCTCCTCTAGTCCTTTTCCTGAGCTCTCTCTCTGCCTCAGTCTCATCCCTCTCATCCTATCTGGCATGCCCTTCTTCTGGGGGCCTAGAGTCAGCTGCCACTGATTCTAGGCAGGGGAGATGTCAACAGAAGAAGAGCTGCAGCCTTCAGCAGTACAGGTAGTACAGGGTTGTTCAGAGACAGTTTCAGCAGTAGAAGTTCAGATGACCTCTGAGGCTCCTCCTCAAGGTTCAGTTCAGATGATCAGAAGTGCCTTAGACTTTCAGTCCTTGGCATCTTCTGTCCAGAGCTTCTACCTTCCAGCACATCTTCACTTCAGAAACTACAGCCTCCTGCCTCCTCAAGAAGACCTGTCTAGGGACATTGTCCCTTTTCAGAAGATCATTCCATCCTCCTTGGCTGTTGAT